>CM037880.1:126637408-127237408 GCA_021292165.1 Shinisaurus crocodilurus | reverse complement strand
TCCAGAATTATGTGTGCTTAGAAACAAGAGACAAATTTCAGTTTGGCACACTCTGTACACATGTAAGGATACTATTATAAGTATTTTTATATCTCCATTCAATTATATTCTCAAGGTGGTTTGCTTAAAATACAAAGCAAAGTCACATACTTGAAGCCTTAGGCTGAAATGCTGTGCACATTTATTTAGAAGTACATTCTACTGAACAAAGTATGACTTACTTCCAAGTAAACATGGATGGGCTCAAGCTGTAAGTATCCAGAATTTTCTAGAAGTAAGGGACAGTACTTACTGTGCAACGTAGTGTTTCTCCATGAGATGGAAAATAAATGTTTGTGCTGTCTATTTAGTAGAATAATATGCATAATTTGAGAACTGAACACATTGCAGAGCTCAGACAGTTGGAGGGCATAAAACAGGGTACAAGATCATCTATATGGGGCTCAGTTGATGATCCTCAGGAGCATACTCTCCAATTGCCCCGAATTTACCAGGACAGCTTCTTACTTTGTTATGCAAAAGTCCCAATTTGTTATGCAGAGCCACGAATCTGTGAGAGCTGGACTGACCCGGGTTCAAAAGCTTCCCTAGCCAGTGACCCTCAGTCCAGTCACGCAGGCGGAAGGAGGAGATAACAGCAGTTAATAAAGATTAAAGAGTTTATTTGTAAGACCCAATTACATGGGATTAAGGCAAGCAATGCATCTCCTACTCACTACATCATTGCAGATACAAATCCAATACCCCAGTGGTAAGGCTAGATGAAGTGAAGTCCAAGAGACATGTCGAGTCGAGACGAACAAGACAGCAAGTGAGACGAAGAGTGAAGCTATCAGCAAGTGTGTTAGCTTTATACCACCTATAAATAGGATATTACTCACCCCAGTTGTATAACCTATTCATCAACATGTTGATCCCAAACCTGTTCAAGGTTGCTGAGTCATATCACCTCGAGACTATGTCTCGTGACCAAATACCTTGTATACTTGAACTCAAGAGACACCCACCAGGTCAGGTGATAATCTTGATGTGAGGTGGTAATCTCGTTCTGCCTATGCAAAACCCAACATCCCCCTGCTTTTGCATTTGTCGCAGAACGTGGTTATTTACCTCATACAACAGCAACAGCTTTGTTGATATCTGATGCTGTTCCTTCATCTATGGACTTTGATAAAAAAAACTTCTGCAGGAATGACTTTACCTGCCAGAAAATTTGAACCACCATCAAATCACTTCTGATGTATCCCTCTTCATGACACAGTTTTATTTGCAAACCCAAAACGTTGTGTATTGCTGTCTGCCTGCAGCATAGCAATCCTGGCTTTGTGTCCTGAAAAAACTGTAATAGGTTTTTCACATCAATCCCAGCATCATTTAAACATTTTTAACAATTTAAACTATTTAAACAAATGCAATAACTATTCAAGCTTTACAATAGCATAATAGCACAATACATAATACAATGCATTCAGTTCAGCTTCAGTTGAACTCTAACCTTTAAATGATTGTTTCTAACAAAATCAATCAAAGTATGATTATAAAACTAACAAACTTCAGGTGCGTTCTTGTTGTTCTTACTATCACAACCACAACTGGCATTTCTGTGAATCTGTAAGCCACCTGTGCTCTGACTTGTAAATCTTAGTCTGAAGTGTGATGTTCCTTCCAGATAACACTCAACTCCTTTTCAGAGCTCTCCAAGCATGTCCTGTTGGTCTAACAGTCTGCCTATCACACTGACAGCAATATCTGGCCTTGTTGCTTGTACAGTAAAGCTCAACAGCCCAATGCTTCTGTGTAGCATTCAAACTGCTTTTCCATCAGCATGTGCTTGAAAATCCTCAATTATTTGGAGTCTCTCACTGAGTTAACTTTCTCCAAAATTCTCAATCACATCCATGATATTTCTCTGGTTTGTTGCAGTAAGTACTGCCCTCTTGGTTCTCTCTCAACTTCTATTTACAAATAAACAGTTGATCCACCACCAAGCAGTTTCATTTTCAATGAAATTCCAAACCCTGGATCAATTATATCATATTGCTTTTATCTGTCCAGAAAAAACAATAGATCATCCATTTAACAAGTACATACAGTCTATGTCCCTGTTCCTCCTGTTTAACAAACAAACATTGATCTGCCTCTCTGTGCAAATCTCAATTCAGCAATGTTTGAGTTCAAAACAGAATTCCAGCCTCCAGCTGATTCTAGCTTTTCCTACAGAAAAATATTCTCAGTTTTCCAAAGACTTCCTCTCATTTAAAATGCTTATGTTCCAATATTTCCAATTGTGAAATATTCATACATCTTCACATTCTTAAACATCAGTCTAACTGTTTCCAAAGCAAATTGTTGTTGCACTCACTCATGATTATCCTGCTCCTTTTAACTTGAGCAAAAAATCACAAGCAACCAATCTTGCTATTTTTCATATAACCTTTTCCAATCTGGTTAGTTTTCACTTAAAAAATCTATCTGGTAACAATGAGTTCCATGGACTGCTGTTTGTTTCCCAGCTTCCATGTTTTGTTCTTTATCTAAAGAATTCAACTCAGCTTGCATAGCCTGAAGCTATGGTTTAGCTTTCTTAACAGACAATTTTTCACCTCTTTGAAATTTTTAGCTTTCAAATGGCTTTTCCTGCAAATTCATCCTGATATCTCACAGGTTATTTGACTCACCTGTTCCTTACCTCATCAGTTATCAGGTTCTTGTTCCAATAAACTTGCACCAATGATAAACAATCATTTGTCTAGTCTCCACTAAACCAAATGTGTATCAGAGTTTGTCAAATTTACCTGACTGTCTTTCAGCAAATGCTTTTCTATTCTGACTCTGAACTTGATGCATCTCCTGCATTAACAGAATTAATTTTGAAAAATGATCTCACCTTTTCATTCAGCATTATACTCAACACACTTCTAGATAATCTCACTATCCAAGTGTTATTCATGTGAAACACAATATTCTCATTTCTAGAAAAATCTCATGTAAGCTCCCTTACAGATTTCTTCTAACTTTGAGGTGTATGTACCTACATATCAGATCCAAGATCCTAAAATGTTTCTCCAGAAGATTCCTCCTTCTACACTACTTTCCATAAGGTGTACAGTTCATCACACAGAACTAAAACTTCTATCATGTACATAATCAAAACATTTAAGAGCTTCTACCCAAACCTCATTATCCAAATTAGTATTACCTCTTCTGAGTGTTTGTTTACTCTTCCACACAATCCATGTGTTCAATATCACATCCTGTTAGAAATGCATCAAAACATGCACTGAATTGAACTTCCCCATATCTCAAAAGAAATAGGTAACATGGGTAATATGCTTGTTTCCCATCCAAGCACAAAACACCTTGACTCTGTTCAATACTCCAGCTTTCTATCTAACATGTACACAACCTGTACCTTGTGTATTGATCAATTAACATCATGAAATAACGTGCCTTTCCTCTAAAAACCATCAGAGTATCCACAAGATTACCAAGAACAAATTTAAATGAAATGACATGGTTTTTCAGCTTGCCTTCCAGTTTACCTGTTGAAGCTAGCATCCCTTGTTTATGTGCACAAAATTACCTTTCATGTGAAAATTACAATTTCCAATGCTTTCCCCACCACAGTTTGCATTTTCTTTCACAGGCCTGTGAATCTAAATGATCAAACATCATGTGATATGCATGCATGTACATGTCATACATATAAGCATTTAACTTTTTTATAGTTGCATCAGTACAACTTTCCATTTCTTTATTACATCATTACAGTATGAAAGAAATAATCCATCTCTTAGCTTTGCCATATAAACATACCTACTAATTATTCAGTAGTCTACATTTTGCTACAGAAAAATCCACAATATACTCAAGTCATATATACATTCAGTACATTTCCTGACATTTCTAGAGCATATATTACACTTTCTTGAATCCAAGTTATCCAACTTTCAAGAAATACATTTCCAAAAACATGACTGTTAAACTCCTGACCATTTGCATAGTCCTCTTCCTGTTTATTTATGTCCAACACAGAAAGCTTCGTTTAAACAATCCACTGTTTCTACTTACAACAAAATAATGTGCATTTTGTTATGTCCTGAGTTAAAACACAAAGTTTTTCCCATCAGCAGCACCCCTGCTGATTTCAAGCTCCTTCTTCTGTGATCCCACATGAAGAAAATGAAGAACAGCTTCCCATTTTAAGCACAGCTTTCTCTTTCAAAACTGCTGCGCTGTTTTTCCCCTGCTGTTTTAAAACCACGCCTCCGCTGGTTTGATACAGCCTCCCGTGTAGTATCAGGTTTCCCAAGATACGTTCCTGTCACACGTGACTTTGCTTTGCTGCGACATGACGCTCCAGACGCTTTACCCACGTCAGACGTAATCCACGCATTTGTAATCCAAGCCACTTGTTGATACAATGCAAAAGATAGCTGATCCGCTGCTGAGCGAGAAGCAAACTGTAATAGAAATATGATCCTCCTGCTGTAGCCTTGACTCAAATGAGTAGACACAGAGCCTCCTGGAGATTATTTCCTTGCCCGATACAGCTCCTTAACAATCGCTCCAGCAAGCTGTGGAAAACGAAATCCTTGTGTCCAGCGTTGTTCACTTTTCAGCCTAGTAGCTGCCCGAACCGGCACCTCCGTTCCAGCTTCTTTTCACAGTCTGTAGCCTTGGATTTTGCCAAGCTTGGCACCTCCATTCCAGCTTCTTCCAAAACGAAAAATCCTCCGTCTCTCTGTCTCTGCATTCTTCAGTTGTGCTGCATTCCAAGCCGCTGTTATCAGCTCTAGCAACAACATCGCCTTCCCGGTTTATTTACAAACCGTTCTTACAAATAGTAAACAATCCCTTTAACTCTATAACTGCCGAATTTCTCCGAACTGCGTCTCTGTGGCTTATCTGCCCATCTGAGATAACCATCAGATCCTAATCTCTGGGCCCATAACCAGATGTGAGAGCTGGACTGACCCGGGTTCAAAAGCTTCCCTAGCCAGTGACCCTCAGTCCCAGTCACGCAGGCGGAAGGAGGAGATAACAGCAGTTAATAAAGATTAAAGAGTTTATTTGTAAGACCCAATTACATGGGATTAAGGCAAGCAATGCATCTCCTACTCACTACATCATTGCAGATACAAATCCAATACCCCAGTGGTAAGGCTAGATGAAGTGAAGTCCAAGAGACATGTCGAGTCGAGACGAACAAGACAGCAAGTGAGACGAAGAGTGAAGCTATCAGCAAGTGTGTTAGCTTTATACCACCTATAAATAGGATATTACTCACCCCAGTTGTATAACCTATTCATCAACATGTTGATCCCAAACCTGTTCAAGGTTGCTGAGTCATATCACCTCGAGACTATGTCTCGTGACCAAATACCTTGTATACTTGAACTCAAGAGACACCCACCAGTTCAGGTGATAATCTCGATGTCAGGTGGTAATCTCGTTCTGCCTATGCAAAACCCAACAGAATCCCCCTGCCTCCTCCCGCAAGCTATTTAACTTAACTGAGGATGTCTGTGTGTGAGCTGCTCGCTCTACCTGCTGCCTCTGACCAGGCCCCCAGGGTAAGTAAGACTCATTGAAGACATCTGTACTTACTTCTGAGTAGCTGTGTGGGTAGGATTGCACTGTTTGTTTTAACTTAATTCAAGTTAGTTAAATTCTGTAAGATTATTCCAGTTTAAGTGTTTCTTTAAATCTAAATTGTGTGAATAGAGCACAAAAAGTGCTTTAAACTGGGGCCTTTCCACAATAACAAACAACAACAAAGCTGTTCAGCCCCTCAAAGTTACTCCTTGTGCTTAAAAAACACAGCTGTAGAGGTTTTGGAACAAAACGCTGAAGGGGCTCAAAACCCCAATGTGTATTTTTGTATTTTCCCCCACCCAAAAGCTCCCCCTCCTCCACATCTCCTTTTCTTCTCCTTCTCCAACTCCCCTGAAAATAAGTAAAGTATTTTTTTTTACAAAAGCCACTAATAAAATATTATAAAATAATATATAATATAATAATGTAATAATTATAATATATAAGATCTTGTGTGTTTTCTCTAATAACTTTTGTACTTGATCATGCCCTTTGGTTGCCTGGCCATACCCTTGGCCACACCCTCATGTTGCCTGGCCACACCCTCTTGATCACACCTTCATGTTGCTTAACCTCTTACACATTCACATGTGTGTCCCTATTTCCATCTGTGAAATGTTGGAGGGTATGCATGAGATACAGAATGACACCTCCCAAATTCTAGTAACTATGATGACTGCTAGTTCTTCGGTTCAGTAAGAATCCCACAATAATAAATATAATACATTACTCTGTCATTTATGTTTAACCTCAGATGTCAGGTATGCCCCCCAGCTCTTTAAAAAAAAACAAAACACATGGAAAAGCAATATTTAACCCTCTGTTTGATTGATGATAGTGATCCATTATAAGTTTAGATTTTAACATGTTTGTTTGTATTACTGTCAAATTCCCCTTTAAACCAGGTGTTTTGTTTTTTTTAAAAAAAGCATGACTTGATTGGGGGGGGGGGAGATCCAATTAATGTTTTAATAATCTGAACTATTTATTTGTTTCTTTAAAGAAAAGAAGAGGTTTTCATGCATCCTGCTATCTGAAAATAGGATTGTGTAGCAACCTATCTTGGTAGACATCTTCCATTCCTTGTGATGAATGATGATGTAAATGTAATATTCTGCTTTGTTCGTGCAATATATATCTCCCTGAGATCTAATTAAATCAATGATTTTATTCAAAGTGGGAAAGTCTGATTCTTGAGCTTTGTTTGGCTTTTTCTGATATTCAGGCTTTGCTGGCTGTTAAGGAAGAAGTTACTACAGCTCAGAACTGAAGTATCCCCCTAGACAATAGCAGCCCCTTGCATTGGCAGAAATTTGTTTTTGAGGGTAGGAGATCACACTCAGTCTTTCCCCCCACTGGCCCTACTTCTCTCTGCATGGGAGGAAAAACATCTTCTCATTCTGTATCTCATGAGGATGGGAGGATGAGCAAAATGGGTGGGAGGATACGTAAATATTAGGAACCTATGTGTTTCACCTAAGGTTGGGGACAAAGCCAAGTAACTACTGGATTTTATATTTTAAAAATGGGGGGGATTAGCCATTATGTATTTGTTTGTTACAAACAACAGTCCTAAGTATAACCAGAAATAGCATGACACTTAGTAGAGGCTAATCCATTTAAGTCTCCCCCTCTCCCTCTTCTCCATATTAAGACTGTAGTCTTCATGAATTCAATATCAAGTCAACTTTTTTTCCTCTCCTCTTCTCCTCCACCCCATTTTTTGGTAACATCTTGCCTGATGAAGAGATCTGGAGATCTCAGACATTTACCCGCAATTTTTTATATTTTTGTTTGATCCTAATAAAGGTATTGCCTGACCATAAATTTTAGATTTTTTAATTTTTCTTTTATGGAACAGCGTAGCTTACTTTGTTTTATGTTCCACTGTTGTTTGTATAATAGCAGCTCTGAATCCTTGAAGAGTAAGGCTGTTGAAACATGAGTGGTCAAGGTTATGTGCTACCTTAAGAGCTCCTTGTATTTACATATGGAATCTTATCAGATACTATTAGTAAGGGTTTAAAAAAAAACAACCCATAATGCTCAGGATCCAAATAAACATACAGGGTGCTGTTGTTGTTTTTTAAAAGCCATCATGGTCAGGATCCAAATAACCATGTAGTTAGGTTCCATTCAGCCGAAAGGGTAACATATGGTAAACAGTTTTTGAAACTCCCCTCTGTTTCAAAAGCCAGTTGTGACATAGCAGGGGTTAAAGGAGGCCTGCTGTTCAAAGAAAAAAAAATCCCTCTAGGCAACTGCAAACCATTCAGTGGGCTTAAGTGGTTCTTTGGATACTAGGGTATGTCTTGTCAAGGCACAGAGAGGGAACAGAAATACAGGGTTCAGACAACACAATAACCCGCACTCAAAGGTTGAGTATGGGCTGTCATTGAACCATGAGTTGTTGTTGAAATATGGGTTATGTTGTCTGAACCCAGCTGCACTAACAAGCCATTGCTAGTTAACCATGAACAACCCATGAAGAGGACCTATGGTTTGTTTTTGGGTTGTGAATTGTGGGTTGTTCACCATGGCTTGTTATCTCGGCTGGGTTCAGACAACACGATAACCCACATTTCAACAACAACCCACGGTTCAATGATAACCCACACTCTCAACCCTTGAGTGTAGGTTATCATGTTATCTGAACTGTAGGGGTTGCTTTATAAAAGCTACATCCTAGACAGGCATCCACAAATCCGCTCACCAGAGGCAAAGCTAGTATTAGTATTAGACAGAAAGTAGCAAGCGAAACATTTATTTTCTGACCAGTTGCTTTGGGAGGGAAAAATCAGTAAGATTTTCCAATCTTGCCTAGGCCTCTTTTATCACTCTTTCCACTGTACCAGTTCAGAAAGATTAAACACATTTAATCTTTGGTGCAAATATACAGAGGAAGGCTTTCAGTCTTGTAGCCCTACTGTCTCCCTTGTTCAATTAATCTTGACTCTCTGACTCAACTACCCTAATTGTTTCTCTTCCCTTCAGAAGTTCTATTTTTTTAGATGTGAGGATTCTGATGTGGGGGTGTGCTGTAGTAGTATGCATTTAAGGCAGAGAAGATTTATTGCTTTTAAATGGAAAGGAAAGTTTAAAGTTGAATTGCTATGCAGGTTTCATCACAATTCATTTTATGCAGACCTGGAAAATGGATTAAAGGGCCAGACAAAGTCTTATCCAATGGGCTATATGTTCTTTAATCCTCACTCTCTTATATATTGTCACCTTTCCCATATGTTAATTGTGGCTTTGTATTCTAAGCAAAATATTAAACCTCGTTGAGAATCCATTTTTTTCTTTATGGACCAGATTCCTCCAGTTATATGAAAATGGCAACTAAAGGGAACTTCAGATTGTACACTCTTGAGCCTGCTTCCATATTGTGTTCCTACACCATCAGCAGTATGTTCTTTAAAAAAAAATAAATTGTCATCTGTCTTTCATTCAAGATAGGAAGGAAGCTAATATTTTAAAGAATATTTTATTTTAATGTAGCATGAGAAAAGAGCTTCCTCCAAGCCCTAAACATAGGCTTTGTCTGATGGTGCTGTGAGATGCGAAGCTGCTAAAATATGTGGATTGCAGGGCAGTATGAGGTTGACAAATCCTACTTATATCAACTCTTCTTAGTCAGGTTTGTTGAGTTCTCTTTTTTAAATGCAAGGCTCTAGATAGGGGCTTAGGTTGTCTTGCCTTACAGCCCTCGCTCAAAACAGAATATAGTAATACCTTGGATTGCAAGTAACTTGGTCTGAGAGCGTTTTGCAAGACAAGCAAAAATTTTTAAATTTTTTTGACTTGATACAAGCAAGGTCTTGCAAGACAAGTCGTAGGGATGTAACCGCTCTCCTTGAGCAGGTGTAGCAGACCAAAATCGGCCCCGCTCACACCCTCCAGAGACTCGCTTTGATATAAGAGTGTTTTGGATTACAAGCACGGTTCCGGAACGAATTATGCTTACAATCCAAGGTATTACTGTATAATGAAAATTGTGGTAATTGGCATGCAAAGGATTTTTGTGGTGCAGTTTTTGGAGATTAAATGGAAGATCCTTCTGTTTGTGAGTAGATTCTCTCTCTCCCCTTCCCCGCCATGATGTTGGTTACAGGTCTTCAAACTTGAAAACATATATTTTTTTATTTACACTCTATTTTTTAAAAAACACTCTATTTTTTATTTTAAAAACTGCTGTGGGGTAGGAAAATCATCATACTATATTAGTTTATTTATTTACTAATGTATTCATTTTATTTATTTACTAAGTTTATTTATTTATTTATTTATTTATTTATTTATTATATTTATACCCTGCCTTTTTTCCTGAAAGGAACCCAAGGTGGCTTACATAATCCTCCTCCACTCCTCCATTTTATCCATTTACTAATTTTTTAATGTTTTTATTTACTTACTGATCCATTACAGACTCCTTGAAGATACATTCAGCATACCAGGGCTACGGTTTGTCATTAAGTCTGACAAGGACAAACTGTAGTTAATTTAAACTATGGCTTATTGGAACATGCCAGAATCAGAAACCATGGTTTGATCATGACCAGTTCCAATAAACTACAGTTTAAAGTAATCATTTTGTCTTTGTTGGATGTAGTGACAAACCACGGTTAATTTAAATTATCCAACCTAGTCTGATGTAGGCCAGAGGAAGAGAGGGGAGGGGGAGCACTTGAGCAGGCTCATTTGTGTAGTGCTAAACTATTAATGTCTGTAGCTCAGTGGTAGAGCACATGTTTTGCATGCAAAAGATTCCCGATTCAATCCCTGGAATGTCCAAGTATGACATAGAATGACTCCTTTTTGAAACCCTGGAAAGCTGCTGCCAGTCAGTGTGTAGTCCATACTGAGCTAAGATAGACCAATGGTCCAACTTGGTAGAAGGCATCTTCCTATTTTCCTGTGGTTTTGCATTACATCCAAATCGGACCATAATCTTTTTGTTTGTTTGTTTAACATTCCACTGCCTGAAATCTGTGGTGAAAACTTTGAACATAGGATTTCTTTGTCTTAAGTCCGAATTCCCAAACATTATGTCATCCATATTATGATTTCCCGTGATTCTGGCCTGACTGCAGGCATTGGCTAGGAAGCCATGTGAATATCACAGCCTTTTAAAAGATTTTCCATAGCAATCCAATGAATTGCTATTTCTGGGAAGTCAAACTACATTCTTATAGAAGATTGGCAGGCTGTGGAAGCAATTAAAAAATATTATTGGGATGGGGAAATGGGATCATATAATTACTAAAAATGGGTGAATTGAAAACTTAGAATATGTTTAGGAATGTTCATAACTGAGCTTTAAATAATAAATCTCTAAAAGATGATATAGAAGTAAGGCAAAAAAAAAAAGATGTCTAAGATTAAAGTCACATCCCATAAAGACTTAGGTATGCCAATGCCCATTGAACTCAATGAGTTTAAGCATGTCTAACTTTTATTGTTGAATAAGCATTCAGATGCAACAGCCTTCTTCATTAGATAAATATGGAAAATATGTTGCACTGACCTCAGTGGTACTTATTTCCATGTAATTGGTACATTGGTAAGTTATTTCTGTGTGTAGGAATTGAGGTTTATGCTGCATCAATATTTCCAGCTTTTAAATCTCATGTATCACAAAGTAAACTGGAAATACGTCTTCTATCTGGAAAGAACTTTTTGGAAGATAACTGTTTACTCGTGCTTTGCAACCTTTTCAGGCCTTTGCAGCTTTTAAGCAGAAGCCTTTTAGTTCTTGGTACATTGCTTTCCAGTATGAATCCAGTTGTGGAAAAGTTTTAGAACCAATTGATTTTTTAGGGCTGTTGAACAGAGAGGTGTGGGGGCGGGGTAGAGTGGGAACAGTTTATAGGCTTTATTTGCAGTGCTTGTTCTGTGTGTCCATTACAACCAAGGTAGTTGTAACAAGGGGAAATATAAAGGAAAATAAATTTTCAGTACTGCATGGACCATTTAAAACTGTGAAAACTATTTCACAAAAAGGATTATGGACACAATTGTTTAATACAGAGATATACCATAACTTAGAATTTAATATGACAGTGATCTGGTTTTAGCTGTCTGTGAAGAAGATTATGTTCCAGATAGTTGAAGTTGTAATCCATGCTTGCTGTACTCACCAAAATGTGCTACGGTATATAAGTGAACAACAAACAGCCCAACCTGAAGCTTTATCCAGATTGCTCAGATTGTGATGCAAGGCTGCTTTCAGATGGATGGCTCCTAGCATTACTAATCCAAAGACAATCTGCAGCTATTCCTTCTTAACGGATTTTTCATGGAAAGGGAAAAAAAAATATGGAACCAGTGGTGGGAATACACAAGAGAGTTACAAGTGGAGGATGTCATCTGAAACCCACCCACCTTCCATAGAATTCTATGGATGAAGCAGGGCCATGCATGGTAAAAGCTCCATCTGGGAACATCCTTAGTCTTGGTGGGGTAGTCCTGGAAGCCTGATTGAAAAGCAGTAGCATGGCCTCTAGTCCAGGGCTCTCCAACCTTGGGTCCCCAGATGTTGCTGGCCTACAGCTCCCAGCATACCCAGCCAGCATGGCTAATGGCAAGGGAGTCTGGGAGCTGTAGTCCAGCAACATCTGGGAACCCAAGGTTGGAGAGCCCTGCTCTAGTCTGTACATAACAGATGAAGGAGTAGCCCTGATGGAAGGTGGGTAGAAAGTTTCTATGCTTCTGTTTTGTTCCTTTAAAAAATAAAATGCACGGTGGAGGGGGTCCACAGAGAGGACCAAAATGGTATATAGCATTGCTGTGGGAAGAACCTTGCTTTTGTTTTGCCACCTTGTTTTTAAAGAGCTGGATAAGTGCTCCTCCACCGGAGTGGTACCACTGTAGTAATATTGCTAAATATATAAAGAGATCTCCTTTAAAAAATGGACATATTCATGGAGGAGAAGGCTATCAATGACTACTAGTCCTGATGGCTATATGCTACCTCCAGTATCACAATCAATATGCCTATGTACACAAGTTACTGGGGAACTTGGGCGGGAGGGTGCTGTTGCACTCATGTCCTGCTTGTGGGATCCCATGGACAACTGGTTGGCCACTGTGTGAACAGAATGCTGGATTTGATGGACCCCGGTCTGATCCAGCACGGCTCTTTTTTTGTTCTTATGTTCATGTTCTTAGAGTTATGATTATTTTTATTTATTCATTACATTTCTATACCGCCCAATAGCCAATGCTCTCTGATGTTAGAGGCACCATCCGATACATAGGAAGCTGCTTTATACCAGGTCAGACTGTTTGTCTGACAATACTAGCTCAGTACTGTCTACTTCAGCTGGCAGCAACATTCTAGGGTTCCTGGCAGAGTTCTTTCCCATTCCCTGCTCTCTGACTCTTCCTTTTAACTGGAGATGCCAGGGACTGAACTTGGGATTTTCTGGATGCAAAGCATGTGTTCTGCCACTGAGGGTCCAGGGCGTTCCTGAAAACTCACTCCACATAACGTTCACAATAGTAATAGACACACAAACTGTGGAAAGAATCGTGTTTTCCAGACTGCAAAATGTGGTGCCTTGATTGTGGGCATATTCAACACCCCAGCAACAGAAGAAAGCATCCGCATCCCACAGCGCATATATGCCACAAGGTGGGGTGGGGCAGGGGAAAAATATTTTTATTAAAAGCAAAAAGGGATGCTGACATGCAAAATGCAACCTGAGAATGAAACAGGGCTTGTGATGTACATGAACAACTGCCATGGGGATTGCACTAGACCACTGAGGTAGCTCTACAGCAGTTAATGCTAGCTGCAGTGGTACAGCTAGGACCGCATCTCAGGGACAAAGTCCAGGGCTCTGCACCGGGGGGGGGGGTACAACTGCCCAGAGAGCAGCAGCTGATGTGGACAGTGCCAAACAGGCCTGGCATCAGCATCTGGGCTGGCATTGGCATGCTGAGTCCCATTGGGGCTGCTTCCCACAGCATCCTTTCTTCGTTCTTCTTTTAAAAAACATTTTATAGTCAGGGGCCAGACAACCTGGCATGTACAGCTGCTCATTATATTATTTTTACTTGAAATATACACTATTCTTTTCTAAAACAAAATGGCGCTCACTTCCAAATAAAATGTTTTTAGCATTGAGGCAGGAGAGGCAAATTCCATTTTATTCATGTAGTCCTGATGGTGCTGTGATTCACGTGAGTTTAAAATGCAAAACTGCACATGCTCAGTTTTCTTTTTAATCAGAGTCGGCAAACAGCTGTTTTCTCTCTCTACCATATCAGGAATGTAGAAGCAATTGTTAAGCATTGGCTAGTAGAAGGGCAGGGAGAAGAGAACTGTTAGTTGTGTGCTTCACAACTGAAGTAATACACATGGCCTTCTAAAGCCCCCCCCCCCCCCAATAAGACCACTAAGTCCAGGGTCTAAAGATAACTCACTGCACCACTGGCTAGCTGTTTTTCGTAGGCCTTGATTTCCAGGGATGGGGACTCGGACTCCAGGATTCGACTCGTGAGTCGGACTGAGTCCCCCCTCGGACTCGACTCGGACTCGAGACCCAAGGACTCTTCAACATCCCTGGGCTGTGCCAGAAGGAGTGGAGAGAAGTGCGATCACCGGCGAAGATTTTATTTTTTTAAATCATTTTCCTAAAATGCAACCTTTCAGACATTTTGGGTTTGGCTGCCTCTGCCTGCCTGTTTGGGGTTCCCAGCCTCCTCTGCCTGCCTGGTCTCTTCTTAACCAGTTCCACAGTTTGAATTGTCCAAGACAAACGCCTCTGCCTGCCTGCTTTGGGGTTCCCTGCCTCCTCTGCCTGCCTTGTTATTTTGGGTTTGTCTGCCTGGTCTGTTCTTGTCAAAATCAGTTGCAGAGTTTTGAAATAAAAAGGCACACTTGTGCCTAGAATTTATTTATGCCACACATCTGAAGTAGCCTTATTTTGTTGGGGAAAAAACCCATTGATTTTAATAGGAACTCGTGGAGTCAGCTTTGGGAGTGACTCGTGACTCGTGAGTCACCATTTTGGACCAAGGACTTGGACTCGGACTCGAGACTCGGGTCCAAAGACTCGTGACTCGACTCGTGACTCGAGACCAAGGACTCTTCAACATCCCTGTTGATTTCAGCTAAGTAAATGCCTTACCTTTATATTATGAACAAGCCATAGGCCCCTTCCTCTGTTAAATGGGTAACTACTGCCAAAGAGACACACTCCACCAAATCGAAGCATGCCAAGTTGCAATGCATTATATTTTATGATCTATTGTAGCCAGACTCTCCAGAAACACCAGTCGCACTAAAGCAAGACTGTTTAACCAGAGGTTGTTTTCAGTCCCTTATTTGTATTCAAGTAACCCTCGCCCTCCCCAGCTATTTCCGGTAATCATGCAAAGCCAACTGCTGAATTGGCTAGACCAGTGATGGCAAACCTATGGCACGGGTGCCACAGCTGGCACGCAGGGACCTCTCTGTGGGCACTCGAGCCATTGGTCACCAGATCGCGAAAAGACTGTCCCCTTCTGCAAAACACTAATGATCTTGTTCTTTCTCACAGTGTGGAACAGAATGATTTTATTCTAGAATTCCTGTCACAGAATTCTTTTCTACATTGTTATCACATTTAAAAGATTTTGGAGAATGATGCACAGAGCATGGCTTGGATGTAAAGCCCTAACAGTTGACCTGAGTGCTGCATGTGTTGCTCTCAAACTAACGGAGTATGAGCCAAGGTTTGACAAATTATCAGCATGCATGCAATAGCAAAAATCACATTAATTGTGCAAAAGCATGCCCAATGCAAACTTTTACCTAATGCAGTGTTTGCGGTCCAAGACATAAAGTGTTTAAAATGTGTTAAGCACGCTTAGTTTTCTGGTTTATCTTGCTCATCCTAGTACAGGTTGACTTTTACTTTTACTAATCCGACACCTGTAGAAGCAGGGAAAGGACCCGGGGTAAAGCTTGCCCCATACAATTTCAGTCTGGCATATAATCATATTACAAGTTGAGAATCCCTTATCCAAAATACATGTGCCTAATTATTTAAAAAGTTTGTATAAATTCCCTTCAGGCTATGTGTACAATGTAGTACTATAATAATTTTTTGAGTTGATTTTTTTTCCAACAAAAAACTGTTTGTATCATTGAAAGCTCTGTTATTGTGTTTTTCTTTTAAGACAAAAGATGTTAATTAGTTTGGACAACTGTATGAGTTGTTTTTCTAAAACTAAAACCTCGGTATTCAGGTTTAATTGCAGTGTTGGCACTTTGAAATAAATAAGTTGGTTTTGTGTTGCAGTTTGGGCACTCGGGCTCCAAAAGGTTTGCCACCACTGGGCTAGACCCAAGTTCAACTTCTCGCTGTGCTCTAGACTTACAGGGTGGCAAATGACCGTATATTCACTTAAATGTCTTATCTGCATAAAAATAGGGGAAATGGCTTATTTCACAGGATTGTGTTGCGGATGAGGACATAGGAAAATATTACCCACCCTTATCTTTAACACAAAGTCCAATAAGCTTCATTCAATCCTCAGTAATGGAGAACTACCTTGTTATAGAAATAGTAGTCTCTGTTGTTATAAAGCAATACCACCAGTAATCCAATTCTGAGGAAATGGTGGGCAGACAGATTGGCAGAGGTGTGTGGGACATTATTAGACAAGATTGTCATATTACTGATGGAGGAAGGAAGTTTAGAGGTGCTGACTTGCCTAAGGTCATTGTGCTGCATTCATAGCTGAGCTGAGATTTGTAGTACGGACTTCCTAGTTCATAGTAAGCTAATCAGTAGGGCATTTCTCCCATTTCCCTCTGTTCCTTTTTCCTTCCCCATTTTCCTTCTGTTGGTCTCCCCATTTTTCAGTTGCATACAATCAAAAGTAGTTAAAAAGAAAGATTTATAATAATGACTTCTGGAGCATTTAGGTGAGGTTAAACCAGCACTTATCCCACAGCCCTCTCTTTGGTGAGTTCCCTCCTTTGGGTGGCTTGCTGATTTTTGTTTCATTTAAGCTGGTCTGTGGCATGAACTCACTTTGTTTCTGCCCACATCACTGCATTCCTGAGATGTTTTTCACAGGCTTTAGCAAGATCGTTTGACAGCAACCAGCAAGTCAATGAACTTTATACACAATTAGACACCAGAAGTCAGGAGAATTCGTTACTGAATATGTATTTCCCCCACTCATCTTGGAAAGAATAATACGGTATGCGGTGTGCTGGGCCCTCGGTCAGTGGAGTGAATGCCGCATGTAGTAATTGAGCTAGTTTCACATGATTTAATACTGAACAGGCTAAGTAAGAAGAATGATTGCATCCTTTACATGGGCCTCACAGAACAGTCACCTCCCACACTGTTTATTCAGACTCGGAGCTCAGCCATTCACCGTTTAAGCCAGGGGGGTGGGAATCCATCATGAAGCATGTATTCTTCCAGTGCAAAGTGGAGTTGTTGTTTTTTTAAAAAAATCCAAATAAGGGATTTTGAATTACGACGATTGCAAGAAGCTGGAATTTTTCTTTCAACATTCAGCAGTACTGATCCTAGCCACATCTCTATTTATTTATTTTTTTTATAACTATCTGAGGGTTTGTATCCAGTTAAATGACTGGGGTGGAGGTGGAATTTCGCCTTTTCAGCTTCCTCCCCTTGGTACCGTAATTTAAAAACAAGTGTGTCAAAGAAGCTTGGACTCAAGGGCGATGGTGCAAGTGGATGGAAAGTTTCAAATCAAATCTAAGCACATACTCTGGCAGGAGCCCTCTGGATGTCTACTGAGGTCCTATAAGGGTCCCTCTGAGTTTTGCTTAGCTCTCAAAGGTTGCCCTAGACTTTTGGAGAAAGCTGCGCAGACATTGATTAAAACTAAAATGAACTTATGAGATCAAACCTTAGTTGGGAACAGGGCTCCAAAACTTGTGACCCTCAAACTGGATGCAGCCTACCAGCTGTATATTGTGGTTTTTCACACACACTTGCCCCCCATCCCCCCCCCTTTTTTTTGCAGTCCCAGGTAGGCAGCAAAACTAGGAGGTTTATTGAGTCCCTGCTGAACTACCATACATGGCTGGTAGACTGTGTTTGGCTTGGTGGATTATAAATTGTAGAGGTCTGGCTTAGAATTTCAGAGCAATTCCATGACAAGTAGAAGTCCAATTCTATTTTCCAATTGAATATTTTGAACCCTAAAATTCATTATATGAAAGGGGAAGGGAAAAAGAGAAGCAGACAGTTAGAATGATAGGGTTATTGAAGGACTAATGTATAATTAAGTATGGAAATGTGTAAATGAGATGTTTACACTGTGGTGGATATAGGACTAATCTTTGAAGCCAACAGCTAGAATTGCTATTTTCATTGAACTGTTCACCACAGCCCCAAAATCTTTCTGGGTCAGTCACTGCCAGTTCACATTTGCAGTGATAGGGTCTGGTTAGGATTTCTTTTTACCCTGTGTGCATCCCTTTACTTACATTGGACTTCATTTGCCATTTTATTGCTCATTCACTGAGGTTGGAGAGATGGTTTAAGAGCACTGTGCAGGGTTTCTACCGTCATGATTAATTTGGTCCCAATAGAGATTCTTGGGGGATCCCACGACTTACTTTCCCCTATTATGAAAGGTGTCAATTTACTCATATGTGTGAGCCAGTTAACGCGACCCAGGCTGCGGGCGGGGGAGGCACCACGGGGCTGTCTGCGGGGGCCGGTGGGGCACCGCAGACGACCTGCACCCCAGTGCATGTGGGCGGACCCCGCAGTCCCCGCACCGTAGTGCAGGCCTCCTGGCGCTAGGGGGCGGGGCCCCGGGATGCCCAGAGGGGCCGTTTGCCCCTACAGGCTGGAGCGGCAGCAGCTCCAGCCGCTCTGGGCTGCTGTCTCTATGTGGACCCCGCGGGACAGCCGCCCGCTGTTCGCACGGCACGGTGGCCACGCGCGGTAGGGGCTTACCCCTCTACCGACCTTGGTCACTTTGCATGCGTCCTGCACGCAGCTGTCCCGCAGGGGCACCCCCGGTTGGCGTGCACACGACACGGGAACCGCGGGGGACTTGCGGTTCCCGTGTCGTGCAAACAAGCCCTATGTTTCCTTTTCTTTAACCACTTACCAGTCCATAAGAGAACCAATTCTTGTTACATATCTTAAGTTTTACTTTAGTGATGTTGGTGAGGGAATTTGTCAAGAACTCTTTTGGAAGTCCAAGTACATAATGACTACCCACATAATGACTATCTAGGGATGACGGAGAAACCTGCAGTGGATTCGAATGAGATCAGATTTCTGTGAATCCGACCTGTGGATTCTGCAGAGATCAGCTTTTCCCAAGTCGCGTGGATTGCATGGACTTGTTTTTACTTTTAGGGATTTGCTCTAGTTTACATTAGTGCAAGTGCTCATTTGCAAACAAATGAAATTCTTGTACAAAAAATCCAATTCCGTCAATGAGCAGATGACGGAACAAAAGACACCTGACAATCTGCAAAACACAGACAGAATGGATTTAACAAAATCCATACATCCCTATATCTATGTACATGTTTTTTGACACGTGAGGCAGAAGCCATGGTAATTCTTCCTCAGCAAGGCTTGTTCTTCTGTATGTTTAATAATGCTTTCTTTAATAATGCTTTCCATTAATTTATCCAGGAGAGACATTAGACTAATGGCCTGTCATTTCCTAGAATTCCCCTTGATCTCTTTTTAAGGACCAAATGGAAGTCACTTAAAAACTGACCATATAGTGGCTCTAACCACTTGTGAGGGGTATTTCTAGCCAACAATTATATGCCCGCAATATAAAACATGTTGTGCTTGACCTCTTTAGACAGGTGTTTCTGAACTGGAAATCTCCATTAGCAACGAAGATACATAATCTTATGCTGTAGCTAGGGATATGCCGACATTGGGAAGTCCGACTCATTTGAGCTCGACAGACTTCCTGCCTGCTTCAGACCCCATGGTCAGAAGCGAGCCGAGTTGTGGGCTTTCTGCGGACTTCTGTCTCTAAGACGGGCCACAGTTTGTGCATTTTTTTAAATGCTGAGAAAATTTGCACAAGTTTCCTCAGCATTTAAAAAAATGTGCAAACTATGGCCCGTCTTAGAGACGGAAGTCCATGAGCTGGCTCGACTTGCTTCATAGCAAGTCTGCATCAGTGCAGGCCTGACAAACCAGAATCCATGTGTGTGTGTGTGTGTGTGTGTGTGTGTGTGTGTGTCGAATCATGAAAATCCATCAGATTTTCACCCCCTTTTGGATTCCTCACACATCCCTAGCTGCAGTGCTATGCACTGAATAATTATCTTATTTATTTATTTATTTAATTTGCCAGTTACAGTATTATGGAATCACTTGTCAGAAACATTTCCAGTTATGCTGGTTTGATTTCCCCCCCCTCTCCATTAGCTTTCCAACTGGTAACATGATGCAAAAAACAGCAACACATCATTCAACATTTTTTTCATAACACTTTCCATTTACCTTGCTTGTTCTTGCTTTCGCAGGCTTGAGTATTTTTTATAAATAATCTCAACAATAACCTTAATTTTTAACAAAGTTGACTTTTGTGAGTTAAAATGTATATTATTTATTATACTTATGCACCGCTCTTCCTCTTACAGGTGGTCCCTGGGAGGGCTCCTATCCAAGCCCTGCTTGGAGCCAGATTTAAGCTTCAATTAATGACCCTTTTCATGTCCCTGTCACCTATTCCCTGGGCTGTATGAAACTGGGAGCAAAAGCTGGTATCCCCGCAGTCTCCCTGACTATTCTGAGACTTGTTTGGATAAGGGGACACAATTTATCTTATTTGTTTAAGGACTGCATTTGGTCTGTATATTTGTACCCCCTCCAAAGAATCCTGGAGCTCATGCACACACCAAATTCCTCCCGCCTTTCTGTTCACAGCAGCGCCAGCTGGCTTCATATGTCCCCAGAGGTGCCCCCTAACATTGCAATAAATGGAAGATCTCATGTTCATAGTGACTTCCATGTGCTCACAGGAGTACTGGGGGGACTTTGAATCTTGCTGTATAGAACATTTTGCATAGAGAAGATCTCCCAATTTATTTTATTTATTTATTTTATTATATTTATACCCCACCTTTTTTCCTGCAAGGAGCCCAAGGTGGCTTACATAATAATCCTCCTCCTCTCCATTTTATCCTCACAACAATCCTGTGAGGTAAGTTAGGCTGAGAGTCAGTGACCAGCCCAAAGTCACCCAGTGAGTTTCGTGGCTGAGCGGGGACTAGAACCCGGATCTCCCGAGTCCCAGTCCAACACTCTCACCACTACGCCACACTGGCCCACAGGCCATTGTGTCTCTATAATGGTGCTTCTCAGTATGATTGTTAAGTGAATAGTAATGATGATGATAAATGCTGGAGGCATTAAAGGAGTCAAATCTCACGGTATTGGAATAATTAACACGGAGGGAAGAGGAAGGGAGGTGGAGAGTTTAATTCTGGACTGAAGTCTTCACTTCCTTATGGTGACTGGGACCGGAGGAGAAGGGAGAGTGTGATTTCAGACCTTCCACAATATAAAAACCTTATTCTTGTGGTTTAATGTGCACTGTAATCTTGAGCCCAGTAGCTGTTGTGGTTTATCAGTTACTGAGAAGGATGCTTTTCTAAGAACATGGTCTCTTCCTGCTACATATCAAAGCCAAAGGCATTTTCCTGCCAGTTTGTCAGCTGTGAGGATTTCGGTTTAAAATAACTGTTTGGTGGTAATAAGGCCAAACAGTCCCTCGATTCACACTGCAGGTGACCTGGACAGAAATTATATTGACTGTAGCAGCATTTAAGCACATGACACCCAACATTACATTTGAGCAGATGCCAAGAAAAACGCAAGCGTGGCTAAAACTGGCAGCAAGGATCAGGGATTAACTTGTCCTTCTAGGTCTCTAAATGAGGCCCTCAGACAGGCTTTCCGCTTGGGAGCATGAACGCCATGTGTTTATGGTGCAAAATAAAATATAATAAATCCCTTTCATTTATTAAGTCAGCAAAAATCTGTCTACCTGCTATTCCCTTGTTCTATTTCCAGTAAGTGGGTCATTCAGTCTTCTGTTCTTAGCAGAAATGTGCTGTGCAGTTTGTCATGTTTTGCATGGAGATTGCACAAGCATTTTATTCACACACACACACACACACACACACTATTTACATGCAAAAATAAACTGGCTGATTTGAAACCACAGACCAAATGAAACAGTTAAAAAAATCCCTTACTCATCTTCAAAAATATGCACCGTTTTCCCAAGACAGAAACTGGACAGAGTTTTCTTTTTAAGCTGCAAAATTAGTCGTTAGTGAAATTAAACAGCATTTTTGGAGGTGTAGATCTAGATCAGAAATCAGGAAATAAAAGAGTGTAGGTGCTGTTGTATCATACCATTTAAGAGAAACAAACTTGTATTGCCAGAATATTTTTCTTTGTTTCCAGCAAGGGAAATTTAGTTGCTGACATGTCTGTATCTAGTGGAATTGCCATAGTGTGTGGTGTATTAGTGCCATGGCAGCAGTACAGAATTACAAAGAGTGGACTCAGACCTGACAAATTTAACATTAAGTTGCAAAAAAGTTTGGATTTAGGATCACCAAACCCTAATTTGTAAGATTTAAAAGGTCAACACTCCATAACAAGCTCACTCACCATCTTGGGTTTGGGGCCAAGGGAGTTATACTGAATACACACAGTGAATTGCCAACAATTATTCATTTAATATTTTTTCTCCTTTTGGAACTCCATTTATCTATTCAGACAAAACTATACTTGCACAGGGATGGACCACTCCACTTGATCCTGCTGTTTGCCCAGGGAAAGCTCAGAAGTGACACAAGACACATACAGAAAGGAATCTGTAACCGAATCCTCACTAAAGGCAGACTCTGTCCTGTGCAGCAACTATAGCAGTCTTAACTTTAGTCAGTAGTAGATATTAAGCCGTCTCCAGAGGCATAACCACAGATCCATTTCTCTGCTCACTGTAGCTGTTTGCTCCATCAGCCCAAGTTCCTTACTCTGACTTGCTCCTCAAACCTTTAATCACTGTCACCATGGACAGTGACATTCCACTCCAACATTCATGTTTCCCTCAAGTCTAATACTTGATTCACCACCACCCCAACTGTTCCATCTCTATTTTCTGTATAGGGCAGGTCTGTATAACTTGTGACCCACTATGCCAAACACAGCCTACAGCTGGGGTGCAGAACCTCTTTCAGCCTGAGCTCCAAATTCCATTTTGGATAAGCTCTTGGGGGCAGCATTCCAGTGGTGGGCAGGGCAAAAGGGGTGGACCAAAATCCAAAGCTAGCAGCATATTTTAGATGAAAGCTCTTACTTCCAGTAACTTAGCCTTAGGAGAGGCAGTTCAACCTTTCAGAATGGTGGGGGGGACTGCACAAAAGCCAGGAAACCACCAAACAATAGGTGGTTGGGGGAAATGGGGTGGGGCCAGAAGAAAGGGGGTATAGCCTTCTGGGGAACCCCCGAGGATTGCTGGGTTTGGCCCCCGAGCCTGAGGTTCTACATCCCTGGCCTACAGAAACCATGTACAGAAACCCACCAGAAGCTCAATCATCTTCCTGTCGTTGCGCCTTGCCTGGGACTAGGACTGCGGAACAAGAGGGTTGTCAAGCAGTCCTCAACACATGGGTGGTGGCCTATATTAGGTTTGGTGGGCCCCACATTGTGCAGGCCTGGTATAAGGAATCTGTAACCCTACCTAGCATATAGTCTCTTTTAAACACATTGTCAATTATACGTCTGCTCTTACATAGGCCTCCCAGTGTTCTCCCAATGCAGTGGTGCCTCATCCATGCTAGGCACTGCTGGCCTTTCAACAGCTCCACGGTGCTGCTCCAGCAAACTCTGGCTTCCACGACTCGTGTGATGTAAGTGCCTGGGACGCCCATTCTGAGTCTCCACTTAGGGGCAGCAGCATCTTACCCCCCTCTGCCCCACCACATAGTATTAGAAAGAACTGAAATCTGCACATTGTTAATTTTCTTTTTAAAAATACTAATTAAAGATAACTCCTTCTCCTATTCTTATAGCTCTTGTGGTTCTTCAAGTTTTGCAGGGCATGTTTTTTCCTGTAATGCCGTCTAGCACGTGTTTTATGCAGACCTCTCTTGGGGTCACTGTATTTCTGCAAATAAGCAGAAGAATGTAAATTTGTTTTAGCTTTAAAAAATGAAATGTCATAGTGTGAAGGATCAGCAACCGGATCCTTTGCGTGAGTTCGGCAACTCTAGGGTTAACCGGCCGAGCAATACAGCTCGTATCGGCTTTCAGTACAATAGGAAAAACCACAACCCTTTGTATGCCCAAATAAGGCTTTTTATTTGTTTATACAATAATCAGATCGGAACTATCAGCCTTCTAAGAACACGTTTACAGGCAACACAACCTTAGCTGACCCGCGTCTTACCCAATGAGCGGGCTCCGTGGCTAGTAGATGGAATCTGGTCAATATCCTCACATCAAAGATACTACTTCTAGTCAGTTTCAGCCCAGCTCCCGATCCACACTTCCTAGCGGAGAATGGTGCACCTGGACGGCTTCTGCTTAGGAGGATATGGCCCCGTGGTTCCCAACAACCCAAACCAGAACGGGAGAGGGGTTTTCTACCCCGGATTTCCCGCTCTCCCCCGCCCCCTAGGTCAGGTGGGGGCTTATGCCTGCCCCTTCGTTTAGGTGGGCTTATTCCTGCCCGGGAAGAAGATGACGTAGGGAAACTTTTGCAGCTCCTCGAGGCTGCCCTGTTTGCTGATGGTCCTTGATGGCCCTTCCTGGACGTTTGTGGATCTCTGCCGAGGTCCTCCTTTGTTGGGGCTGATGACTTGTCTGGCTACTCCCCGGTGACCTCATCCCTCCTCCCCTTACCCCCTCCTTTGGGGAAAGATGTGTGTGCGTGTGTGTAACTGAGTTTGGGCTTTCTCCACACCCTCCCATTTGGGGAAAGATGGCATTGGGGTCCACCACCCCAATCCCTATCTAACTGTCTCCTACTGAGAAAGCCCGGGACAACCCATTTGCCACGATGTTGTCCTTACCCTTGATGTGTTCTACTGAAAAATCAAAATCCTGCAGGGCTAAACTCCACCGCAATAACTTTTGGTTGGACCCCTTCACCCTATCCAGCCAGCACAAGGGGGAATGGTCGGTCTGCAGTCGGAACCGGCGGCCCCACAGATAGGGGCGAAGCTTGGTCACTGCCCACACTATTGCTAGGCACTCTTTCTCGACAGTGGCCAAGTTTCGCTCCCGAGGCAAAAGTTTTTTACTTAAAAAGGCGACCGGGCACAGCCCCTGCTCTGGCCGTTCCTGCAGCAAGACGGCTCCCATCCCTGCTTCCGAGGCATCCGTCTGCAGAACAAAAGGGGCTTCAAAGTCTGGGGCTTGCAGCACAGGGGCTGCCATCAGGCAGGCTTTCAGTCCTTCAAACGCTGCCTGACAAGCGGCTGACCATTGGACCTTAACGGGTTGCCGCTTCTTGCACAAGTCAGTCAGGGGGGCGGCTAGCTGGCTAAAATGGGGCACGAACTTACGATAGTAGCCAGCCAGCCCTAAAAAAGCTTGGACCTGCTTTTTCGTCTGGGGTTGGGGCCAGGTGCGCACTGATTCTATTTTGGCTTCTAGGGGCTTGACACTACCTCCCCCTACCTTGTGTCCCAGATACTCCACCTCCCCCCTCCCAACCTGGCATTTCTTCGCCTTTACTGTCAACCCAGCATCCTGAATCCTCTGAAACACCTGGCGGACATGTTGCAAATGCTGCTCCCAGGTGGAACTAAAAATGGCGATGTCGTCCAGATACGCACAGGCGAACTCCCCCAGCCCATTTAGCATTCCGTTTACCAACCTCTGGAAGGTAGCCGGACCATTGCGGACCCCAAACGGGAGGGTGGTGAATTGGAACAACCCCAGGTGGGTCACAAACGCAGACTTTAAGGCAGCATCCGAATCGAGCGGAACCTGCCAATACCCCTTTGTCAGATCCAGGGTGGTGATGTACTTGGCCCCCCCAAGCCTCTCCAACAGCACATCCATGTTGGGAATGGGGTAGGGGTCCGGAACGGTCACCTTGTTTATTTTCCGGTAGTCTACGCAGAATCGGACACCCCCATCTTTCTTGGCTACTAACACGATCGGGGAGGACCAGGGGCTCGAGCTGGGCACAATGACTCCCAAGTCCAGCATGGCTTGGACCTCCTCGGCCACGACTTGGGCATGGGGCCCCACCGCCCTGTAGGGTAGGGATTGGATGGGGGGGCTATCCCCTGTGTCGATGGTGTGTTGTGTGAGTGTGGTGCACCCCGGACGGTCCGAGAACATGGGCTGAAAATCTTCCAAGACCTGGGTGATCTGTTGCCGCTGCTGTTCGGACAGAGAGGGGGACAGTTTGATCTCCTCCATTCCTCCCCCTTCCCCCCACTCGGCCAGCAACCCCCCGTCAGGGTCTCCCGGTTCCACACACTCTTGCACTCCCCCCACCTTCGTTACACGTTCTACATACAATTTCAACATATTTACATGGAAAACCTTCTGCTTCCCCGGCTGCCCCGGGAAAGCCACTTGATAATTCACCTCCCCCGACCTTCCAATGACTGTCCCTGGGCCCTCCCACTTCAAGCACAATTTGTCCGTCTTTTGGGGGCGCAGTACCAACACCTGGTCCCCCACTTCAAAAGTCCGTGGTACAGCCGTCCTGTTGTACCACGCGCTCTGCCGCTGCTGGGCTGTTTCGAGATGCTGCTGCGCCGTCTCCCTCACCTCTCGAAGAACAGTCTGGAGGTGTTGCATGAACGTATGTACAGGCATGGAGGCTTCTGCGGCAACCCCCTCCCATTCCGCCCGCAACAGAGCCAAAGGTCCCCGGAGCTCCCTCCCAAACATCAGTTCGTTGGGGGAGAATCCCAGGCTTTCTTGGGGGGAGTCCCGGTAGGCAAACAACAAGTAGGGGAGGGCTTGATCCCAAGTCCCAGGGTGCTTCGCCGCATATGCCCTGATCATTTTTTCAAGAGTCTGGTTGAAACGCTCCACCAACCCATTGGTCTCGTGGTGATATGGCACCGAAGTCAGGTGCTCCACACCCCCCAGTTCCCACATTTTTTAAAACAGTTTGGACACGAAGCCCGTGCCGCAGTCCGAAACCACCGTGTAGGGCATTCCTAGGCGGGCGAAAAGAGAGAGGAGAGTCTTAGCCAGGCTGGTGGCGGAGATGGAGGCTAAAGCAAAAGCCTCTGCATAACGGGTGGCAAAGTCAACCACAGTCAATATGAACTTCTTCCCTGTCTTGGTGGGGGGATTCAAGGGTCCCACGATATCCATCCCTATCCTTTCAAAGGGGATGCCCACAGTGGGTAGGGGTTGTAGGGGGGCTTTCGGATGGTCCCGGTTATGCCCCACCCGCTGGCAGACATCGCAGGACCGGCAATATTCCCGCACTTCATTTGCCACCATGGGCCAGTAAAACCCTTCTGTAACCCTGGCCAATGTCCGTTTCTGTCCCAAGTGACCTCCCCACGCTACATCGTGGGCCAGCTGCAGCACAGCCTGGCGGTACTTCGCAGGCACAACTAATTGTCTTTTTCTTGGTTGGGGACCCGGTTCACTCCTTGGGCAGAATTCTCGGTAGAGGGCCCCTGCCTCCCACAAAAACTGCTCTGACTGGTCCCCTACCCCGGGCCCTTGACTGGCCCGATCCCGACATCCCTGGAGGGATGGGTCACTTTGTTGCTCCTCTTGAAACGCCCTCTGAGTCCCAAAATCTCGGGCCATTGGCGCGAACCCCCTGGGGTCTTCCTTTCTCCCCACAACCGCGGGAAGCGGCGGGGGATGGCTGGCTGCCTCTGCCGGGGCCACTTTACTGCGACCGGGGGAGGGGACCGGGGACCTGGGAGGCTGCGGGGCAGGGGCAGGGGCTTGCTTGGCCCGACGCCGGGTCACCACCCCCACCTTGACCTGGGCAGCCCGGAACGCAATGTCGTTCCCAATGATGATTCCCCAGTCTTGTTGTCCATGCACTATAACATCCATCTCCCCTTCCCACCCCTTATACTTGACCCAGACCCGGGCGAGGGGAACGGCTATGTTGGGAGAGTTATAGGGCTTTACGGCGCAGGTGCGCCCTTTTAGCAACTGTCTCTTCTTCACCTTATTCCGAGGTAAAGCAGTGATGTCCGCCCCAGTGTCCCTATACCCCACATGGGAAACATTGTTTACAGAGATGGACTCACAGAATTTGTCCTGGCTCCACCGCAGCTGCTCCGGTGAGGCAATGCGCATCAATGATGCCTGGGAGATGGCCCCTAGCGAATGCTGTCCTCCGCTCCTCAGGGACCGCGCTGCATCTTCCCCGTCTTCCTCGAGGGACGAGCTGGACTGCCGATCCTCCTCGTGTTCCTCCGGTTCGCGGGACTCTGGAGCCAGCATCCTCCCCACCTTGCCCGGCGACGTCTTGGCGTTACGGCTCTTCGCGAGGAGTTTGGGGCAGCTCCTCTTGAGGTGCCCCGACTCTTTACAATAAAAACATCCGCTGGCGCTGGGGCTTTCTTTGGACTTGCCCAGGGCTCCCTCCCGAGGTTTGGAGTTGCCCTTTTCCGCGCTCCCCTTTGGCCCGCCACGATTGAGGTTGCCCCCCTTTGTTCCTTTGGGCTGCCGATACAGTCCCATTTGGTCAGCCAACTTGCCCATTTCCCTACAGTTTGGGGGGTCCCGATCCCTCACCGCCGTAGCTAGGTCCTCAGGGATAGTGGCACAAAATTGTTCCTGGATCATGAGCTCCCGCACCTCCGCCAAAGTGGTCTTCCCGGTGGCCCCGATCCATGCGTCCCACACCTGCCCCAGGTGCGCCATCCAGGAGGCATACGTGTCTCCTGGGGTAGGCTGCCCGTAACGAAATTTACGGCGACAATGCTCAGCGGTGAGGGCAAACCTCTCTCTCACCGCTTCTTTGAACGCCCCATAGTCCAAGGGAGCAGTTTGGGTGTGGATACCCAGGAGATCAGCCAGTTCCCCGCTGACCTGAGTCCTCAGGGCAGACATCCTTAAGTTGTCCGGCACCTTCTGCTCTAGGCAGGCAGCCTCGAACAGGGTGAAAAAGATCAGTACATCCTGTCCCGACTGGTAGGTGGGGAATTGCTTCCTGTCCCATTTGGGAGTTGTGGTGCCCCCACCCTGGGGTGCAGGGGTTCCCCCTTGTCCGGTGCCCCTGGTCAGCCTGGCCAACTCCAGCTGCATCTGTAACATTTCTTGTTGATGCTGCATCAACTCCCTGGCTTGTTGCCAACTGAGTTGGGGAAAGAGGGCATCCAACCCTCCTCCCCCCATGGCTCCGCCAGTAACCCTTCTGCCGAGGTCTTCTTCCGCCTCTGGGTCCCTTATCTCGCTTCTCCGGCCGCTACTGGTAAGGCTGGGGCTACCCCACTGCTTGGGTCCCTGCCCTCCTAACAACGGTGAGGGGGCTTCCCCCCCTTCCTGCCTGGCCGTCTTTGGCCGCACCACCCACTCCATTGTGGAGGTCTGGGTTGGGGTTTCTGGGCTGCTCACTAGCTCCACCTGCTCTTGGCTCAGACTATTCATTTTTCCTTGCTCTGAGCGCTCCCCAGCAATCTACTAGCCTGCCCGAAGTCCTGTTAGTTCCGACTGTCAAATGTGGTTTCCAATTGTCCCGTCGCCTGCCACCATGTGAAGGATCAGCAACCGGATCCTTTGCGTGAGTTCGGCAACTCTAGGGTTAACCGGCCGAGCAATACAGCTCGTATCGGCTTTCAGTACAATAGGAAAAACCACAACCCTTTGTATGCCCAAATAAGGCTTTTTATTTGTTTATACAATAATCAGATCGGAACTATCAGCCTTCTAAGAACACGTTTACAGGCAACACAACCTTAGCTGACCCGCGTCTTACCCAATGAGCGGGCTCCGTGGCTAGTAGATGGAATCTGGTCAATATCCTCACATCAAAGATACTACTTCTAGTCAGTTTCAGCCCAGCTCCCGATCCACACTTCCTAGCGGAGAATGGTGCACCTGGACGGCTTCTGCTTAGGAGGATATGGCCCCGTGGTTCCCAACAACCCAAACCGGAACGGGAGAGGGGTTTTCTACCCCGGATTTCCCGCTCTCCCCCGCCCCCTAGGTCAGGTGGGGGCTTATGCCTGCCCCTTCGTTTAGGTGGGCTTATTCCTGCCCGGGAAGAAGATGACGTAGGGAAACTTTTGCAGCTCCTCGAGGCTGCCCTGTTTGCTGATGGTCCTTGATGGCCCTTCCTGGACGTTTGTGGATCTCTGCCGAGGTCCTCCTTTGTTGGGGCTGATGACTTGTCTGGCTACTCCCCGGTGACCTCATCCCTCCTCCCCTTACCCCCTCCTTTGGGGAAAGATGTGTGTGCGTGTGTGTAACTGAGTTTGGGCTTTCTCCACACATACCCACAAGTATACATGAACATGTGTTTTATTAGCACAGTGGCCAGGATCCAAAGAGCATGAAACTAGTTTTGTTAGCCCAAGAGGGCTCTAGACTGTTTTTTCCTTGAACGGCACCCCTTCTCACTTGCCCAGTGCCTATCCATGCTTGCTTTGGCTGTTTGCTACCCACTTTTGTTCTCCCCATAAATACTGGGAAGTTGGGTTCTTTTATAAGATGATTTAAATCAATTGTCTCTGGAGCCTGGAATACAATAATACCCAGAGTGGGGGCAGTTTTACTGACGGTTTCTTACCCCCCATAAATTGGGGGGGGGGGGCTCTGGGAAAGCCCAGAAAAGGATCAGAAGGTTAAGAAGAACTCTGCACCCCACCCCAGTTCTTTACAGTTCTATAAAAATGCAAACTACAACCTGTTTACTTCAGAGTAGTCCTGTTAAACTAAGTGAGTGTACCAGTGTAAATTGTATGTTGTGTGCAGCCCAAATTTGTAAATGCATGTGTGTGTATCTGACTGTCTGTTGATCTCTGCCTGATGCATTTCATTCCTGTCACTGAGGAAAATGCATTAATGACTATAAACTAGAGTTTCCAGGGAAAATGTGTCTTGTATTATACTATATTTGTTCAGTGAAATACTCTGAACTCCAAGAACACCGGTAGTGGTGCGTATCTACATTCTAAGAATTAAATCAAGTGGTGTATATTTACGTTCTAAGAATTAAATCATCCTGCCACATCTATTGAGGCTTCCTGCTCTTAAAAGAAAAAGAAAGAAAGAAAAAGGAAAGGAAAATGTCTGAGACAGAAACTGATAACACATGTCTCAACAGTAACGTGGTTTCTGTACTCCTTAAGGCAACAGACTAGCTAGCTTCAGAAGGGCTCTTACAGCTCCATAGTGGATACGAATTTGCTATAGCAGTTATTTCATGCCTGCCAAGACTCATTGCAATACTGAACAAATAACCGTTTAATTTCTTGTGTGTGTGTGTGTGTGTGTGTGTGTGCGCGCGCGTGTGTGCGCGCGCGTGTGTGATGGTGGTGGGAGATGGGGGCTCAAGTCTGTCTTAAGCACAAACCTCTGATCTGGAAGCCCTTCCTCCATTAATCCCAGATGTTTTAGGAACCTCATTATTCAGTCAGTATGAAGGGAACTCCATTCTGTACCTGCTCAGGGGTGCTTTCATTGATGCCTACTTCATGTGTTACTGACACCAACTGCCCTGTAGGAAGGAACAAAAAATGCCAGCTCCTTCTCCAGTGGGACTGGCTGTTTTGTGCTGTGTTGGGGTTGTTTGTCTGTTTCTTTGGGGGGGGGGGTTGTGCATGTGGTTCTTGGTGTATCTCTGGTAGTTTATAAATGTTGTAAGCTGCTTTGAGAAGTCTGGTCGAAAAGTGGGATATAAATCTACTAAATAAATAAATGCATTCTGGGGCAGCCCAGAAAAGGACTAGTACTAATATTCTTACTGGTTTCAATTCTTCTCACCTAAGCACCTCTTTATAGGTCACCCAGGATGGTTTCCTCTCTCTTCCTGTAAATTGCCCAGGTTCCACCTGTATCTAATTAGGTACTGGAGCATGTTGGTTTCATTGTATTAAGTCTGTCTAGGGTAATGGTCTCAGGAAACTAATCAAAGTAGAGTATATGTTTCTCTTGTTTCAAGCCAAGAGAAGCCAATAATATCATGCAAAGCACCAACAAAAAAAAGTGAATAGATCCCCAGCATTTCAGTAAGGAACAAGCAAATGAAATTCTGTACTGTGCGTATCCATTAGCTCAATGTGTATATTTTATTGTAAGGAAAAGAAAACAGTAAAATATATAGTTCTCAGAAATGTACTGAAAATATTGTTTCCACATTGTGTTTTCAGCTCTATTTTCTTTTTTCTTTGTAAAGTTTTCCACCTCGTGTTTTCTTGTTTCTGCCCTGTTTGTCATTTGTCAAACACGCATAGAGACAAACGTCACATTTGGTATCTGGTTAATTTTATAAAGTGCCATGTTTATATTTGTGAAAACAGACTTGTCAAGATCTTTGCCATTCTATGCCTGCTTTCCACAAAAGAAGAACGGAGATGTGTTTTTGAGGGTTTTGGGTGCCAGCTGATAGTTATCTTTACCCAGAAGTCTAGCAGCTGAATTCATGAGATGGCTCATTGTGATAGCACTTCTACAGAACTGCTCATGGACTGTACCACTTCAGAGGGGACGCACATGTGGGAATGCTCACAAAGTGAGAGAAGTAGCATGTCAGGGTGATGTCTCCTTGACATTTAGTTGTCTATGTGCAGGATTATTATTATTATTTTAATTAAAGAAGTATTTCTATTAAAAGAAGGGAAGGAGTATAGCTCAGTGGTAGAGCACATGCTTTGCATGAAGAAGGTTCCAGGTTCAATCCCCGTCATCTCCAGTTATGGCTGGAAAAACTCCTCCCTGAAACCCTGGAGAGCTGCTGCCAGTCAGTGCTGACAATACTGGGCTAGATGGACCAAAGGTCTGACTCAGTATTAGCCTGTGATGCCCCTCACCGCTCACCACCACCTGTGATTCGCACCCGAAGCTTTATACAGTCAAAAATCCCACCTCCATACTCTCTTAATCTCCTCTGCTGCCACCAACCCCCTTCAGGGTAACCACTCAGACCATTCCTTTTAAGTTTTTAAAAGGAAAAAAAGTTTATTTATTTACCATTAAGGGTAGGGAAATGGATAATGTTATTGGATTCTAAATGTTGAAAACTCCCTCTCTCTCTCTCTCTCTCTCTCTCTCTGACAAGACTCCAGCTCCCAACTCCACTCAGATCACTTCCACAGCTCTCAAAAACCCACTCTCTCCCCCCCTCTTTCTCTCTGTCCTCCTCTCTTCAGACAGCCCTCTGTGACTTCCCTCTCTCCTGAACAGCACCGCCCACTGTTTGTATCACAGGCTTCACCCCACCTTCTCACTCTCTCAGCCAATCAGCAGACATCTCAACATTCTACACTCCTTTCACCCTCCACCCTCCCCTCACATACTAACTGATATAACGCTTTGTCCATGGGCAGGGGCATGACAGTCTGACTCAGCATTAGGCAGCTTCCTATGTTCCTATTCATGCCCCATAAACAAACACATGCAGGATATTTTGATTGGAAGACATCTTCTTGTCCCATACACAGACACCAATTACCTTCCTGCCCTTCAAAGACTTCAGCACCCTCTCCTTCACAAAGTGTAATGTATCATGGAAATTCCCCTCTTTCCCTTGGTATGACACATAGGCACACACTCCAAGATCTGATGAGCCACATTGGGAAACCCTAGACCATACCTAATAATGCTAATCCAATCTCTTGAATAAAAAATGCCTTCATTTGGTCCTTTGGGTTTCTCCTAAGTCCTAGAGAACTAGGTATTCTTTAAGGGTGGCATTTGACAAAACTACCCTAAAATGGTAATATAATGGCCATAATGGTAGAATAGCCATATAACCAGATGGCTGAAATACAGAACGACTTGTAAACTTCCACACAACACTAATACAGTCGTTGACCCTAAAAGGTTGCTTAATGCAGTTTTCTAATTCGCATAGTTAAATATCAGACGAGGGTGGGTGAGGGGATGACATTTGATATTCAATGTTCATCCAAATCCCATCAACAGCAGTTATGGAAGAAAACAGCAATGCAGTTCAAGAATCCATAGCTGGGCTTTGATAAATCCGATGACTCTTCCTCCCCCCCCCCCCCAAATCCCAGGAGTTAAAAATAACAGGCTGTACTTTGTGGCAATCATAAAAGGGAATTTGAGAGAACAGAACTGTATAAAAATCATGTCTATGTCAAATTATCACTTGAGTTCTCAGTCTTTGTTTGGGGGCCTTTCAGTGGTACTGTTAGGAGGTTGATCACTGGTCTGAATCAAGAGCACCAGTCAATCATAATCCACACAATGCTAATCAGTCCTAGTCCAGATAGACCAGCTCCAGGTTTGAGTGGCCCTGGAGCAAAATGAACTCTGGTAGGCCCGCTCCTTTGTTGGTGGGCCCCTTTGTGGGCTTACCTGGCAGTGGCAGGCAGCCCCACCCCAAGCAGCATTACAGGCTCTACACACTATTTTAATTTCCTAGAATGCCCTGGAGTGATCGCTAAGAGCATCTGGCTGGAATTGCTGTTTTCATGCAGGGACAAGGCAGGGTCAGCAGTGGGCCATGCTGGAGCGGTGGCAGCTGCCAAGGATGCCAGGTGCTGAGGTCGGCCCTGATTGGGATCAGCATGAGGGAAAACATAACCATGGCATTTAAACACTACTGCGCCCCCTCCAATGCTGACAGATGCCCAGTTTGGGCACTGCTGTGTCTCCTGTTCACAAATCCTTTCTGCAGAATACATGTAAATGTTACCCACACACACACGTGCATTATTCATACAAAGTGTGTAGAAAATGGCTGTGCCATGTATGTAAGCCTGACCCAGATGGCACCATCCATGCATTTGTGTGGGTATCTGCGGCAGGGAAGCATTTGTCTATAGACTTCTATGCACAAACACTTGCATGAGTTCTGGAATCCTGTGGGGTTCTAGAACTCAGGGTAGCCTCCTCACATAGAGGTCTGTGCATGAACACTTCCCTGCATGAGGGCAGGAAAAACCACATGTCATCTGGGGCAGGGCTACAAGTGCATCCCCATACCCCCTTTCTACACACTTCACCCTTTCACACGAGTAATGTGTGGTGAGCTATTCTGACATGTTTTTCTACATTTGTCCATCTGTGTGTGTTCTGCTGCTGAAGAAGAAGAGGAAGAAATCTTATTTGGATCTGACCCTAAGCCAATGGAAGAAAACCTATCAGTTTTTCTGGACTTTGGGGGATCAAATTTGTTCTGGGTTGGTTACAGATACACACAGGCTCAAGTACGGTACTCTTTTTAAAGTGCATGGAGCTGCAGAGAAACACAAAGCCTGTGAAAAATCAGCCTGCAGTTCCATCAGCTAACACGTAAAATGACAGGAAGAGCCAAGCCAGAATGGTCAGGCTTGGTCCCACACACCCCTCACTCACATTCAACAGCAGGGGAGGGAGGGAGGGAGGTGGGCTGTGGTCTCATGTCTGCCCCAGGCAACCTCCCTTCACCCAGGCCACTCTCACCACCACCAAGCGCTAGTAAGGCTTGGGAGGGGCGCTCCATTCTTCAGCCCTTTTCTGCAAGCGTGTGTAGGTGCTTCACAGGATATTTGTCAAGTACTGGAAGGGATGTTCAGAACATGCCCCAGTGTATGCCCTGATGTATTCCACTGTGCCCTCTGAGTAGGCGTTGAGTGGCACCAGGCCAGCATGACCAGCCTGTCTACTCCGTATGATCCCTCTTTTCTTGTTAAAATGAACAGCACTTTAACAGGTCTCATTTTATTTTTTCAGTGTATATAAACCAGTTTTTCATATTACCATTATTGTCAAGACCATAAGAAATAAAAATACAAATCATAGTTCAATCATATACTATAAAACCAGCATCAGTATTTGTTAGGGGGATAGTCAGCTGCATTCTTGGCAAAATACCTTTGCTTGGTAACTGACAACATATAAAATAAGAATGTTTGACTTTGGCAGGATTATGCCCGACATTTGCTAGTAGGATTAATATTGTTCTTCCTCAGCGTTTATATCTGAAGCAAATGCCTGGCATTTTTAAACTTCTCTGTTTCATGCCATTGCTCGTTCAATGGCTACTTTATATTACTCCTTTTGGGGCTGGTGTGATGTCTCTGCTCCTGCTTTATTCAGTGTCTCGACTCTATTGCCTTTGATTTCTCACTCCCCTTCACAGCTTTGTGAAGTGGGAAAACGTTTCTGTAATCTAGTTCTGAGGTAAACATGGATTATTAGCAAAAGAAAAAGCTGTTTAAAAGGGATTTTAAAAAATACTGTCCTTTCTTCACAGAAACTGAAATATATATAACATCACCTCATGATCTAAATATGTACAACATAATGAGCTGAGATATCGAACATGTTATCTCACTAAAAACCATCTCAGACCAGCCAGGACGCCTGCTAATTCAACCACTGGGCCCATTCATGCTGAATAAACACAGATCATGGTGGGTGTGCATTTCAGTACATTTAACTGTGGCGTTCTTGGCTAAGTAAGCAATAACAGATCGTCATGGGTGCATTTACCGTGAAAAGTTACTATACTGCATAAATGCACGACATTTTATGACCCCATTCTACATTTGGGCAATGGTAAACCAGACCTTGAAGTGGAGGTAACAAACCACTGTAAACAGGAGCAGCTTCAGGCTTTGCTACAGGTCTGTTTGACGGAGGGGGAAGCAGGATTCCAGCAGAGCTGCTGTGAACAGTGTTTGGTGACACTTGGACAAGCAGAACTAGAGCAGGAGATGGGGTTTCCTTCCTCCCCCAGTCATAATTTAATGGGGGGAGAGAGTGAAGGAAGGTGGGAGGGCTACTGCTATTGCCTAGGGAGTCTCTAGTAGATCAAGCTGGAACATTCAAGGCAGGGTTCTCTCTGTTGCTCCCACTCTGGAAGTCAAGCAGACAGGGAGCCATTTAGGTATCAGTTTTTGATGTAGTGCCACCTGCTTTGTTACTAACAAAACAACAGCACCTGGAGCATGTCTCTTTAGTAGATTAATATCCCACCTCAGTTCCATCATGGAACTCACACATGGAGTTCTCAGGCAGTCTCCTGTCCAGGTGGCCAGAGACCCAGACCAGCTTAGTTTCAGCAGGTGGCTGCATTGTATGCCCTCCGACCATGGAGTTCTGTGTGCAGGGCCTTAAAGCAACCCCTGACAGTAAAGAGAAAAAGGGGTTGCTTATGGGACCATTTTTGCTGAGGTAAAGCAGTTTCTTAAAGCATGTCACCTTCATATATTAATTATGGCAGCATTTCCTAAACTTCTTACAGTTAGGACTATTTTTCTCAATTAAAATTGGAGGCATAGCTCATTCTTAGACATTTTTTTCTCCTTTCAGAGTGTGTAATAGTAAGTCTTTATTTATTATTACATTTAGATCACCTCCAAGGGGGTCGAGGTGGTGTACATCATTCACCGTCCTCCCCATTTAATCCACACTGCTGTTGTGCAAGTTAGGTTAGTCTGAGAGAGATTAATTTACCCAATGTCACTGAGGGAGCTTCATGACTGAGTGGGGATTTGAACCTAGGTCTCCCCAGTCTTAATCCAGCATTCTAACCACTGCAGTGCTCTGATTCTCTTCATATACTGTGTTTCTGCATGTCACTATTCTGAACATGGAAGGAGGCAAGCCCAGATACACAATGGATAGCCTCTTCTGAGGAGGTTCTATGATTCACGGGAGGGACCAAAAGAAAGAAACTAATTAGGTAATTGATCTTGTTTTGTCACCTTGACAGCTGTTCTGAACTGTGGTATAGCAAAGCTGCTCCTGGACTATACCATGTCAGATGGCAGGTGAGACTCAAATGTGTAAAGAAAGAAAGGGTGCATACAGATGAGGATTTTATCATGTGATTTCCCTACCACATTCACAGAATTTTATGGGGGTCATGAAAGAAAGAGTAATTGCTTGTGCCTCCAGAGGAAGGTTTGCCCTACAGTTTGAAAAACCCTGGCTTCAAGATAGCTAACCTGGGCCAATGAGATTATAATCAACATCGCCAGTAGGCAGAACTGGGGGGAATGCAGAGTGCATGGCAACACTGACCTTGGAGTGTGTGAAGAAAATGCCACTGGGAAAGCTGCCTCTTAAACTGAAGCTGATGTAGCCAGTGTGGCATAGTGGTGAGAGTGTTGGACTGGGACTCAGGAGATGCAGGTTCTAGTCCCCGCTCGGCCATGAAACTCACTGGGTGACTTTGGGCCAGTCATTGACTCTCAGCCTAACCTACCTCACAGGGTTGTTGTGAGGATAAAATGGAGAGGAGGATTATTATGTAAGCCGCCTTGGGTTCCTTGCAGGAAAAAAGGCGGGGTATAAATACAATAAATAAATAAATAAATAAAGGATTTAAGCTTACCAGGCTGCATTACGGTAACAGTTTTGGTGTGTCTGAATATGTGAAGAAGCCCCAGGTAAACTAAAAGGGACCTCATAAGAGTGGGCTAATATCTGTCTGTGAAAGGCCATAATAAGTGTTTGAGTTTAGCATCTCTCCTTTGTTTCTTGTTCTTGAGAAATGACAGGACAGCCACCAACTCCACAGTCAGGCAAAACCTTTATTAGGACCAACTAAATATGCACCAAATTGTGGGCAAGCCTTTGAGATCTCTAGATATCTTAATATTATTTATTTATTATTAATCAGGCAAGATTGCTACAAAAAGCAAGGGGAGGACAAGATGGCTGATGATGTTGAAGTCATGAAGTCGGCACGGTCTGAGTCTTAAGACAGAGTGGAGGAAGAGTTGTAGACATAAATGGATTAGGCTCCACTAGGTGATTTTGGTTACACCTAGGACCTTTGGGACAAACAGATACATAATGAAAGATTCCCCTTTGTATTTATTTATATTTTATAAACTATTTTATATTTTTAAAAGTTATATTTTTAAAAAGTGGGAGAATCAGCAATTATATGTTTGTGTGTGTGTCATGACTTCAACATCCAGTCAGCCTTTTTTCTCCTCTTCCCACCCACCCCCACCCCTGTTTTTGGTACAACATCCTTTTTGTAACATCTGTAGACCTCGAAGGCTTGCCCACAATTTTGTGTATATTTGGTTGGCCCTAATAAAGCTATTGCCTGACCCTGTGTTTTGGCATTTTTCTTATGAACCAGCATGGCTTACTTTGTTTTCTGAATAAACATGTTGCTTTTTAAATTGATTTACACTGTGACCATATACATGGTGTTCTACAGGATAAGCAAAAGGGCTCTGTCTCGAAGAGGATACAATATAAAATTTTGATAGTAGGGGAAGACAAGATAGATAGGGAGATGAGGCAAGAGTAAGAACATACGTAAGAACAGACATGCTGGATCAGATCAAGCGTCCATCTAGTCCGGTATTCCATTCACACAGTAGCCAACCAGCTGCCTCTGGGAAACCCACAAGTAGGATATGAGTGCAATAGCACCCTCCGACTTGTGTTCCCCAGCATCTGGTACTGGATATATGCCATCATGACTAGTAGCCATTGGTAGCCTTATCCTCCCTGAATTCGTCCAGTCCCCTTTTAAAGCCATCCAAATTGATGACCATCACTACATCTTGTCATAGCAAATTCCATAATTTAACTATGCACTGTGTGAAGAAGTACTTCCTTTTATCTGTCCTGAATCTCCTACCAGTCAGCTTGATGGAATGACCCTGGGTTCTAGTATTATGAGAGGGGAGAAAAATGTCTCCCTGTCCACTTTCTCCACATCGTGCATAATTTTGTATACCTCTATCACGTCTCCCCTCACTCACTTTTTTTCCAAGCTAAGCAGTCCCAGACATTGTAACCCTTCCTCATAGGATAGTAAAGAAGAGAGGGAAAGCTTGGGGAACACAACAGTAATAAGGGATTCATGTAAGTCAATTCAAGTTGCATGTAGGTTTGGGATGCGGACCAAGGAGTTTCATAGGAAAGGTAGCTTTTGAGAGATAATTTTAAGGAAGAGAGAGAAGTGACATCACATAGTTCAGGGGAGAAAGTTTAAGGCATAAGGAACAGCAAGAGGAGATGGAAAGAATTATGTAGGCTGCAGTTCTAAGCACACTTACTAGGGAGTGAGACCCATTCAACTCAGTGTGATTTATGTCTGAGTAAACATGCATAGGATTACACTCTTGGTGTTTAGGATTGGGCTGCTAGGCTCATTTTTATGGGATTTCTGAGGCACTTAAGTGCATGTTGTCAACAATACAAGATGTTGAGCAGCAATGTCAAGTATCAAATTCCCCTTGGTGACGCACTGCTTATTGCACAACATGGCATTGTTGTTTGGGCACATAGCAGTGCTCAGTGATTACCAGAACATCTGAAACAAGCTGACATCCATTTTTCCCAGAATAGGAACTGGAGAATACTAGAAATCTCGGAACTGGCAGTCACTCTTAAATCCAAGGATTTGTCATTTGCTGAACAAAACAATTACAGCCTTATGGCTGTGTTGCCATGGCACCTGTTGACTAAAAGTCATAAGTTTGGGATCTCACACACATGGATCCAAACACATGCTGACAGTACATTTTATACTCTCATAAGGTCACTACGATCATAGTCCTGAGTCTTTATGTGAATTGTGAATTATGTTATTGTGACACTTGGCAGTGGAGCTATCCGAAGGCAGGTTCATAGTAGCCACAGGTAGACCTGAAACTCTTCGATGTGCTTTGCCAAGAAATAGCTGTGTTGCCAGAGCTTTTATTTTATCCTCAGTCTCATGGTGCTTAATGCTGTTCTTTAAGCCTCAATTCCTGGAGTTATGTAATTGGGTGAGACTATCCAATTTCATTTTTTTTTAAGTACCTTGACCTTATGGTTGCCAAGAAAAAGTTGGAAAACACGACCCAAGTGTAAGCTAAACCTTTAACATGAGAAGGCAAATAAAGCAAACGCTGTGGGTAACATGTATGAAACCTCCTAGTTTGGAAAGTGGAAACAGTCTCATGGTTTTTGAATAGGTGGATACTACTAGTACCAGGATATAGGTCTGTATCTATGACAGCCTTCCCCAACCTGGCACCCTCCAGTTGTGTTGGGCTATAATTCCCATCACCCCCAGCCAGCACAATTGTTGTACATGTTGGCTGGGGGTGATGGGAGTTGTAGTCCAACACAACTGGAGGGTGCCAGGTTGGGGAAGGCTAACCTATGATATGATATTGGCCCAGACTGGCGCAACCAGAATGTTAAAGGAAACAATTGTTTTGCTTGTGAAGTCTATATACTTTGGGAAGGATCCAGACTAAGGTGGCAATCCTATACACCAGCCGTTCCCAACCTGGTGTCCTCCAGATGTTTTGGACTTCAACTCCCATTAGCCCTGCCAGCATAGCCAGTGGTCAGGAATGCTGGGAATTGTAGTCCAAATTGTAGCCCAAGACATCTGAAGCACACCAAGTATACATATTTACTTGAGAACAAGTCCCAATGAATTCAGCAGGACTTAGTTCTGAGTTGATATGTATAGGATTCTGCTGCAAGTTACTCACAGTTCCCATTGAAATCCATGGGACCTGAGTTAGTATGACTAACTTTTCATATTGATTTCATTCAGACCTAAGTGTGACTAACATGCACTGCAATCCTATGCATGTTTACTCAGAAATAAATCCCATTCAATTCAATGAGCCTTACTGTTAAGTGTGCATAAGATTGCAGCATAGCCTGAATCCAACCCTTTGCTTGAATGTTCACGGTCTTATAGGGTCTTCACCATCCATTTCAGAGGAGAAAATTATATTATTATTTTTGCAGACTGCCAGCTGCTTCCTCCATTGTAGCATTTGCCCCGGCGTTCTTGTGCAAGCCTTCTAGATATTCTTCTCTTTAAACACACTTTGGTCACACGTTTTCCTCTAGGATGGGGCACTCTGCAGACTCTTATGCTCTGTTTCTGGTATACTACAATCCAGATGTCGGTGTCCTTTCTGTTAGTAGCATTTTAACATAAAGGAATCGCTGCATGGAACTGGCAACCTCTGGCTATCTTCCACCTGCCCAGTTCTGTGAGAAAGTAAATTGTATCTCCTGTCAGTACATGTTGTAACCTTTTGCAGATAGTACCAGGTGAGTGTCCTATACCAAATGTGTTATCCAAACAAAGACTTGACTGGTTATTTCAAATCAATATGTGGATTTTAGTCTTCCTCGCCTCTGCAGCTCCAGGTCATATGCACCTCACTGTTTGCTCTCCCAGTTTGCTGTTCCTCTCTGGCTCCTCCTTCTGGCCCTTTCCTCTTGCTACTAATTCCTACCCCTGCTGCCATAGGCCTGCTGTCTCCTAAGGCCCCTGCCTTCTCCTTTCCTAGACCCAACAACCCCTCCTTCTCTATGCAGCTTTCCTTATGTTGCCCTTGTTTGGGTTTGAGCAGCTCAGCTCATGACAGCTGTTGGGATCCTCTGGCTGCCACACCTTTCCATGATCACAGCAGCTCAGCCAATCACTGCAGGGAGCTTTCCTACAACCACCACAACATCCTTTCATGTACTACAATATAGATAACTATACATTGAATATGGTGGTGGTGTTGGGAAATGTAAGCAGGAACAGATACATTTCTGATTCTGTGTTCTTTCATGTTTGTGAAAAAGAATCTTAACTCAGTAGTTCTAGATATTTTCTTCCATGACCTAAGATATATTTTTTTAAGATTTTCTATTTTATATACACAAACATGAGGAACAGGAAAAGCTTGTTTAGATTTGCTAAGAAAAACAGACAAATGAAGCCAAGTAAAGGATACAGAATGTTCAGGTAAGAATCTAATTTCCAGTCTCTACTCAAAACAGGCCCTCTTCTTCTATTATTTTAAACTACTCAGCTGCTGTTTGAAATAAAACAGAGAAAGCAATTCAACACAGCCCCACTAACGCAACTAACTCCTTCCTCAAAGGCTTTTTTATAACCAAATGGTGTCCTAGTTTTCCCTCTGCCGACAGGTATAAAGATCCCATTCATTGTTAGTGGGACTCTATTTAATGAGGGCCAAGTTTGGTTGGGTGATCAAAAGAGAACCATATTCATGATTACTATCCGTAATAGGTGGTCATTTGCTTTAATCTTGCCTTTGGGGGTGAAGTGCATGGCTGGTGTGATTGTTGCTTTTTATCTTTACTTGGGTGTCCTCATTGTATGGCTGTATTTGGGCCAGTGTGAAGTGATCTCACTCTAAGTAGGTGGGTTCCAGGTTGCTCAAAAAAAGGAAAAAGGAGTATATCAGAGTTGGTGCAAAGCATTAGTGCATGCATAGGGACCATACAGATGATCAAGTGAATGCATAATGGACCATCATGCTGCTGCTCCATTTTACTGGGAGGGGGCTGTATTGATTATTTTATTTATTTAATTGTGTTATTATAGCTGTACTTGTTTATTAATCGTGTATTTTAAAAAGTGATTTTAAAAATATTTTAATATATAAACCGCTTAGAGATTTCATTATATTAATTGGTATACAAGTATTATTAATAAATAAACAAATAATAAATATAGGTTGGAAGCAGGGCTTGCCATTGTGATCCCATTCTCTACCTCCAGCCCCACACACATTCACTGTACATGCTCTAAATGTATGAATAGTACTACAGAGTCTTCCCCAAGGCCACCAAGTAAATTCGTGGCTAAGCTGATATTTTAAAAAACCACAATTTCCTTGCTCTCACAGTTCACAACCCTCTGCTACACTAGGTACTAAATTAGAGCAGGAAGTTAACCTGCCATTTTAAAAATGCAAACATTTCTCCCCCCACCCTCCTAATTCATTCATCTCCCTGACATTGACAAAGGCAGAGGTTGCTAGGTATTCTCATTGCAGGTATCTTAATGCATTGATCAGTTCCTGCAATCTCAGCCTTATCTGTTTGCTCAACAATGAATCTCTTTCATTCACACCAGCTATGTACAGGAGTTTACGGTATGGAAAAACATCAGTGGGCTATTTAAAACCTTTTTGACACCTTGATTGACTCCTCTTTGATTTCCATAAGAGGGTACAAGCCTATTTTGCTTGACATCAAAAACCTTTTTTTCATTAGGTCAGCGGGATGATTATGATATGAGAAATGTTATCTATAGGAAAACTTTGTCTGTAAATATAAACTGAACCAGGTGGGCATAAATTTGACATCTAGGTGTCAAATGCACAGAGCACAATAGGGGGAGATATGAAGAAAGAAGCGGTGACCCAGAATAATGTAACAAATGTAGGGGCCATATGTTCTCAAGCACGGAGAGTCACATCGGTGGCTTGCAAAGGAGAGCCTTCAAGAGCAGTCCACTGGCTGCACTTCCCCCTTTTCTCTAATTCCCAGGTCAGTCATGGTCTTTCCCGATGTGCATTCAGAGGTCACAGCAAAGATTCTCAGTTTGTTGACTTCAAAGGAACGACTTCTAATTTTGACTTTTTTATGGAATTGGAATAGAGGCAGTCATCCCAATGCAGTAACTCTGCTGTGTGTACGGAGCCTCATTCCTCCATTCATTTCGATGGGGGTGGAGATCCACACGTGTCCTTTTGTACAACAGAGCTGCCCTGTGTTGAAGTGAATGGGGTGGCCCACCCGTGTAAGTTTCATGCGCGCATCACAGCATGCAAATTGCATCAGGGCAGATGAGGTGACTAGATGTTACATTCATTTGTACATCATATAAATTTATTATATCTAACTGTAGTAAAATATTGGTCAGAAAAGACCCGTGTGGTTGTTAGATTTGCAGTGTGTAGCAGAACCCCAGCTTTGCTGGATTAATGGGATGTCTTTAGAATACTTTGTCTACATCATGAACTAGTTGGAAATAATTCTTTTCATGTTTAAGGATTTGATTCAATTAAAACAACATTGCTTAGGTTGGGATTTTGCTTTAATTTATTTTATTGAGTCCAGCTGACTGGATCGAATATTGTTAACAATGGCACTTCCTCCCTTCGACATAATGTAGCATTTTAAGTAGCTAAACCACATGTGGGTCCAATAAAATGTTGTCTCATTCCCATTCTTGTGGGAATGGATTTCCCTTCTACAAAACAATATGCTATATATACACTCACAATTGTCTTTGCTCCTCATTCCTGCAAACTTTGCATATACAAACCTACACAATTCTACCCAAGGTTAGCCTGTATTTGATTTTCGTTTATGCCAAATGTGCTATGTCATGGTAGCCATGATGTGCCCTTAGGCAAGCCGCTATCTCTGGGCCAATCCCCCCCCCCCATCAGTAATATCAGTACAGTAGGGCTAATCTGCCCTACTTTACAGGATTATTGATCCATGTATGTGGAACACATAAAGATGTACTGTATAAATTGTGTGTATTTTATGTTACATTATTCCAGAAAATCAGAGCCTTATTCAACATCATGTATTGGTTTGTTTTGTTTAAAATATTTATATGCCCCCCCCCCCTTCTCCCTGTTCTCAGGCACCCACAGTTTAACAGAATACTATACTACAATGTTAAAAATCATAGAATTACAAAAGAAAAAGAAAAAAGAATTACCACCAACCTGAGGATAAAGTAGTATAAAAATAACAGCATATCGATAATAAATACCCAGCAAATACTATAGCACAAACTGCTATCCTCCCCCAAAGGCTTTCCTATAAAGGGAAGTTTATATTTGGCTTCAGAAGAAGAGGTGAGAATAGGCCACACTAACTTCCTCCCCTGAAAAAAGCCTTGACACTAATAACCACCCATTTCAAGACAGGGCAACTCAGAGTCAGGGTCAAACTACTGTACATGCTACACTAATTACATAGCATGCAACTGACCCCTCTTTGTTTTTTACTCTAGAGTAAGCATATGAGTAACCAGATCAGGACCACTGCACGCCAGGAGGAGAGGTGTAAACCTCCCCCCCATGCCACTTGTTTGCCAAAATTACATATATTTCATACACGGGTTAAAAAGGGGCGGGGAGCCTCAGTTGGTGTCATCAGAGCAGGGTCTAAGCATCCAGGCTAAATCAGATAGAAATAGTCAGTCTCTTTGCAGGGCCGGTGCTACCATTAGGCCAACTAGGCAGCTGCCTAGGGCGCAGGGCTAAAGAGGGCACCAGAAACGCCTTGGGGGAAAAAAACAGCACTCTCAAGTGGGAAGCCCCCCCCCCCCCGCTAAATATCTGATCTTGCCTAGGGCACCAAACTGCCTTGCACCGGTCCTGTCTCTTTGGTATCCTGATCCCAGACCATCGAAGACTTTATACACCTATATAAATATAAAACCACTTAAAATTGGGTCCAGAAACAAACCAATAACCAATGAGGTTTGGAGGACAGGCAAGTCAGGCCAACATAAAGTGCATTAATCTACATGCAGAAGTCTAGACTGCATGTTATGAGGAATGATGATGGCTAGGTCTCCAAGACAGCATGCAGTTGGCATGCCAGACAGAGCTAATAATTAAGGCACTCTTGACCACAGCCCAGGAGAACGGCCAAGCTGCAAACCTCATCCTCAAGGAGAAGTGCAGGTATCCTTCCACAAGAGCTTGGACACCTGTGCCACTCACCATCAGAATCTCCATTTTGTCTGAAGCCAGCTTCCATTTATTAGCCCCCTCCCTGATCTCAGGGCACTCCTAGATATGGCACAGTGCAGCCAAGGTTGAACGCCACTGGTTCCAATGGGAGAGATGTAAACACATGCTTACCTCCCATTGAAATCAGTGGTACCTCAAAGGTTGCAAATCCCACTGACTTTGTTGAGAGTTACATCTACATTAACATACATATAGCATCATGCTGGCTGAAAAGTGCTTCACTCTGGCAGGATTCTGAATACCATACCACTCTATGGAATGGGCAAAGCCCATCTTCCAACAATCCAAAAATACTCATTTTTAACCAATTTCCAGTGGGGTAGCCAGGTTCATCTGTTGCAGCAAAATCCCTTTGGCTTCTGGGATTTATTCTGAATGGCATGTCTATACAAAGTGTGAGGGTTTTGTTTCTTTGTTTTCCCCTAACACTCATTATGTTCTTGGTTTTTGAGAAAAATGGACCACAAAGCAACCTCACGCTTTTCTTCTGAAGGCAAAAATAATCCTGGCTGACTGAAATGGGTGAGTGAAATGTGTACTGGTCACAGACGTGTCATTTACAAACCTAGGTATGTGTCTGCTGCTTCCTCACTAATCATATGATCGTGAAAACTACGAAGATCCCCATGGTTAGGGGCTCTCCCCGGAAAAGCGGTAACAGCTTCTAAGAGAATAGCTGCTAGCAGTATTCTATGACAATGTGAAAACAAAACAACCATTGTGGGGGAAGGCACGGGGCATAAAGCAACACATTTGGATCTTACAACCAGGGCTCTAAAACACAGGCAGCCCATCTTATACTTCCATATTACTGGGCTTGGATGAGCCACAAGACCCATCCAAGCTCTCTCCTTAGCCCAGGCTGGCTAAGGCCTTGCCCTATTGCATGGTGGCCAATCTAGTCTATAGGTCAGCAACTGGTGGTCACCAGGCAAAATGTAGCCTTGATGGGGTAGCCAGTTGCCATCCCAGAGGCAAAGGTTCCTGTGGAAAGGGAAGGTTGTGAAAAGAGAATGTGGTGGCAATAGGACTTGCCAGCAGGCTACTTTAGGGACTAAGAACTTTGGACCTTTCCCCCATTCTCAGAATTGTTACGATTAAACTATGGGTGAAATAGATGACAGTTTACCAAGTGGTAACATGCCGTGGTGTGCATTTATCACTTGGTAAGCTGGTTGTCTGTATCCTAAGTGCTTCCCCAGATTTCTGACAGAGTGGGGCTACACTACAGACAATTATTTACCAAGTGTTAAGATCATGTAACTACTTCCTAAGTCAATCCCATATAGACTATGTCATGATGATAAGTCCCTGTCATCGGAATGCTGGAGGGGATGAGGAAACAGGGTACTATGATACATATGTGGTTGTTTTGCCATACAATAGCTGGGTTTTGGGACCAAGTTCTTAAAATATTGGCCGAGGTGACTACGAGAGTACGGGGCACTACTACTACCATCACTGTACAAGAGAATTCCCATTGCACAAAAGCCTCATCTGGATGCTTTTGGCAGCAGCATGTATTGAAATAGCAAAAACTTGAAAAGACTCAGCTGGGCTATCCATCTGAGTATGGTCGCTCCCAATGGCTGGTCATTTGTATCATCCTGGCAAGTTGACTTTATCTCACAATATAGGTGGATATGTTCAGTAAAATTATTGTCGGAATAGGCTCGCACAGATTGTTGTTTTTATTGACTTGTAGTTGTATAAATGGGTTCGGCATAAATCAGGGGTTCCCAACCTTTTTGGCCCAGTGGCCACATTAGCAATTCTGAGAGCGTATCATGGGCGCTCTCACAAAATACCGTAGCTGCCATGGTGGGTGTGACCAGTCACAAAAATACCTATTTTTCCAGAAGGCTATTTTCCAGAAGGCTAAAAGAAACTGGAGAGGCTAAAAGAAATGTAACTTGACCAGGAATCTAAGTACAAGGCAGAAGTGGGGTGTGAGTTCCAAAACAAAAAAAAAGTACTCTTTTGAAACCCACTGTTTTCTGCTCCAACATCCATTTCACATAAGGCAAACTTTAGTTGCCGCAAAAGTTTAATAAAAGGCAGGGGTGGGATCTGAGACCCGAATGCCAAGTCATATATTTGCCCCCACAAAGCCCAGCAAAATACACATTTCACAGAAGGCAAACCACTGATGCTCAGAGAAACACACACACACAGGCAAAACACCCAACCACACCACACACCCACACCCAAAAAACCCAAGGCAAAACACCACATACACACCAAGCAAAACACACACCACACCAAAACAAACTAGCTAATACTTGCATACCACATTAAAAAATAACACAGGCAGCCCCCCCCCACACACACACAAATACACATAGGATGGGTTCCCACGGCATGACAACTCACACTGTGTTATAAGCCACACAGTGTGGGTTGTCGTGGGAACAACCCGCGGTGCCGCGGTGCACCCAACAGCCAATTGGGCTCACCATAGGTTGTTCTTCCCCTCCTCCCTCCCCCTCAGTCCTCCCATGGGTATCCCAGGGGACACTGCGGAAGGACCAGGTTGTCTACCCTGTCCGTGCCACAATTGTGAGCCATTTTTGGCTTGCTGTGGCTTTTTTTTTTCAATGTACCCTTTTCTTCCCCCTGGAGATCACAAAAGCTGGCTGTCACAAATGGGCTGTCCCCATTTTGACAGCTACTGACAGCCCCTTCAAAGTGCCTAAGTAGTCAGTGGTTGCCCAACAACTTTTTTTTTTAAATTGCACTCAGTAATGTTCACAAATATTTGCAAACATTATACACACACACACATATACGTATATAAATGTGTGTGTGTGTGTGTATATATATATATATATATATATATATATATATATGCCGCACTTGCGCAACTGTGGAAGTCCACAGTTGCATGGGAGTGGAGATGAGGAGCCTCAAGTGGGCAATCTGCAGGAGGGCACCTGCTGGCAAAGTCCAGCAGGTACCCACCTTGGGCATTGCCCCAGAGAGACTGCTGGTATATTTATTTATCCCTTTAGTTCCATTTGACAGCTGTCAAATGGTGAGCTGTTAAATGTAACCAAAGGCGCAAGTGATCTTAGCTCGTAAAAAGGGGGTGCACCACGTTCACCCCCTTCATGGCAAAATCCTCATCTTTTTGCAAGCGGGACTCTGATGTTCTATGGGTGCTCTCACTTTTGCACTTGTTCCCGATAGACTGTATATACCTGTATAGTTTCCTGCCAAAAAGAATTTTTTTTACCCCTTCTAAATCCCACCTTAAAAATGGAGCTTTACTTTTGACAGCTGTCAGAAATAACTACTCCCGTGAATGGGGTGGTTCACACTTTTGCATGCTCCTGAGCATCTTGGGAACAAGTGGAAAAAGTGAGAGCTGTCAAATGGAACCAAAAAGGAAAATAAACTTACCTGCAGCTTCTCTGGGACAATGCCTAGGGTGGGTACCTGCTGGACTTTGCCAGCAGGTAACTCCCTGCAAATTGCCCACCCGAGGCTCCCCATTCCTGCACCCATGCAACTGCAGATGTCCGCACTTGCACAAGTGCTGCAATAAATATTTTTTAAAATAATAATGTTCACAAATATTTGTGAACATTATTGGGTGCAAAAAATTTTTTTAACTGGTGCGCAACCACTGAGAGCCCCTCCAAGGTGCTGCTTGGGCAGAAAATGCGGATCGCAAAAGCCAGTTTGAGAGCCAGTTTTCACAATCTCCAGGAAAGAAAAGGGTAAAGTGAAAAAAAAGCCACAGCAAACCCAAAACGGCTTGCGATCATGGCAGGGAGCAAGAGAAGCTAACGCCAGCTGTCCCTCAAGTGCCTCGTAGGCACTTTGAGGTGGTTGGCACTGGCAGTCACCCAGGAACCGCTTGGCAAGAGCGGCAAGGGGTTTTTGGCACTCTTGCCAAGCGGGTTGCTCGCCACTTCCCCGGCCCCACAATGGGTCATGTTGTCCGGGTTTGGATAATATGCTAACCCATTGTGGGTCCAACAACTCTAACTACAAGCCATGGCTTGCCTGGGTTGCTTATAAGCCAAATATAAATCACCCTGGGGGAAGCAGCCACAGTGACTTATCACGTCATGCGAACCCAGTCATAGTGTAGGCAAAACACACGCACTCACACTCACTCCCTACCACTCCCTCTAGTCCCCTAGGATGCTCCCTACCACCACCTATTTTTCTATTTTCTGGGTGGCTGGGTGCACTTCAAAAGAAACTACTGGACTACAGTCACCTGCCATTTTTATTTTCTAAGAATCCCTCTGGGGCCTCTGTGAGGACCAGAGGTATTCTTAGAAATAAACATGGTGCTCGAAGCTAGTACTTTGCTTTGAGACACGCCAACCTCCTGTTTTAAGAAGTTTTTTTAACAATCAGAAGAATCAGGAAGCATGACAGTCGCCAAGGAAGGTGTCTGTGGGCACATCAGTGCCCATGGGCACCACGTTGGGGACCTCAAGCAGAAATGAAAAGTCAGTGGATGCATCAACTATGTGCTCAATATAGAGTTTGTAACGGTATCTTAAAATGATACAACAGCTGTACCTCCCATGTACTTTTTCAGGGAGATTAACATAGTTCAGTACTGATTATCTGATCTTTTTTATGAGAAGGGGGAGAGCAAAATATGTGCCCAAAATGTTAGTCTGCTCCTTGTCTGTCTTCTCTCTCTCTCTCTCTCTCTCTCTTTCTTCCTTTCTTTCTCTGAATGTGTGCTAACCCACATGTTTATAGCAGCAAAATTCAAACCATGGATGATTTAGCAAGGCAGGATGGGGCAAGTGTTTGTTTTAGAGAAGCACAGAAGCTACATTTAGCAAGTATGTATTGCCTGGGGAAATATCAGTGCTGTACTCGCTAAATTGGGCCCATGCAGGGATTTCACCAAATGCAAATGAGACAATGAACAATATGCATGATTCAATGTATCCTCTATGCTTTCAATGTTATGGGGTGGAGGGGCTGATGGTAAAGTTGACCTTTCAAAACAATGCATTAAAAACCACATTGTTATGATCATCCAAAGTTCCGAAGGGTCTGTTCTCACAGAGTGGGGTTAGGAAGTGGTAGCGAGGGTTCCCCAGGACATTTGCCTTGATTGGATTTGTTGTTGCTGCCACCTTTTTCTCCAGCTCTCCTGATCCTTACTTCTGCCATCAGTCTAGATTTCCACTTAACATGAGATCAGTACTGCTGTATCATTGGAGCTAACCGCAAGGGGACACAGGAAGCTGTCTACCGAGTCACACCATTTGTCTATCTAGCTCAGTATTGTTTACACCAGCCTTCTCCAACCGGGTGCCCTCCAGATGTTTTGGACTTCAGCTCCCAGCAACCCCAACCAGCTTGGCCAATAGTCAGGAATCCTAGGAGTTGTAGTCCAAAACATCTGGAAGGCACCAGATTGGGGAAGACTGCGGGTGGCTCTGCAGGGTTTCAGATAGGGGGCTTTCCCTGGAGATGATGGAGGTAGAACCTGGAACCTTTGGCATGCAAAGTATGTGCTCTTCCATTGAACTACAGCTGTTCTCTTCATAAAGCAGCAATGTACCTGTTGTTTTGCAGGGAAGGAGAGATTCTCAGGAAGAACTCTAGGGATCAGTAGCAACGAACTCTTGTTCCTTCGAAAAATCTTAGGGCCAAAACTAGACATGACATGCAGGTACATGAGACACCTTGGCTGGCTGGGATCAGGAGGGGAAAACAGTGCAGGGAAGAAGGTGCTCAACATGCTTGTGCAAGGGTGAGTTTGAGAGAGAGGAGCATTAAATCAAGTTATCCTCCGCCTGCATTTTGATTTGGTAGTGTCCACATCAAAATGAGGGATGTACTATATGATTTTTTCTGAACGTGTAGATCAGCGCTACATCCCTGATAAGGCCTGATATATAATTTAATTATATTTAGCTAGGCACTATATCTGGCAATAGTCTTTGATCAAACAACCTTTTTTGATTGGAGAGGGAAATGATCAAATCAAGCCCTGATATCTGGTAAATTAAATTACTTGCCCACTTAGCACTGGGCCTGTGCATGTGGTGATGTTTTAAACATTACTCTTCCCACAGGTATTGTCATCAATAAGCACTTTCCTACAACAGCACACACAGTGGAGGAATGTCTGAACACCCCCTCATTCTGCAATCCACAAATGTATTTGTGCTAGACTAGTAGATTATAGCAGGTTTATCACTGTAATCACCAATGGAAGTACTGTACCCCTTCCACTGAAGTGTTCACATTACAACAAAGGTAATTTGGTGTTTCTTCTGTTGCATTTATAAAATAGTAAGCTGTAGCTCTTGGCCAGTTTAGTTTAATTGACTTTAGTGGGATTGAGGGCCAATCTGTAAATTACAATCACCATCAAGAGGTTGATGGAAACACCATTGACATAGTGAGTTCTCCATACAATAGCTGTAACGAGCAGCACAGTTTTACCATATGTGAATTGCTCGCATCAAATGGAAAATTACCTCCATCACCATTGCACATTCCCAACAGTAGCTGTCCATGGCATAACTCTCCATGAAGTTCAGTTCAGTTTTGTGGCTAGTAGCCATGCTCCACATATCTCTGTCCTCTCTACAAGTTAATTATGTGTTGTGTGGAAATTTTGTTGGGATTGAATCTACCGCTGCCAGTCAATTTCAATGAGTGACCTTCGTCAAGTGTATTATGAGAGCCAAAGGAAAACCTTCTCTCTTTCTCCACTTTCCCAAATGCATTCATAGTTTTATAAAGCTCTTAGCATGTCTCCCTTGAGTTATCTTTGGTGTTTCCCCCCCTAAAGCTCAAAGACAGGAATTTCAGCCAGGCTGTGTTATATTTACTTTAGAATAGGAGTGCAGAATCGGGGTGGGGTGGGGTCCCAATCCAGCCTGCCTGGGTTCCCAATCCAGCCCTCCAGGGTTCTTCAGATGGCCACTCCTGCTTCCTCTGGCCCCACCCCCTTTCTTTTGACCACCGATTGTTTGGTGTTTTCCTGACTTTTGTGCAGTTCCCCCCCCCCCATTAAAAAAAAAATGAAATGCCTCTCCTAAGGCTGAGTTACTGGCAGGAAGAGCTTTAAGCTACAATATGCTGGAGGGTTTTTTTGTATTTTGGCCCATCCTCTTATTCCTTGGGCCCCACTCCTGTGCCTCCAGCCCCACCCACCAGTGGAATGCAGTCTCTAAGGGCTTCTCCAAAATGGAATGTGGCTCTCAGGCTAAAAGAGGTTCAGCACCCCTGGTTAGAATGTAAGAGCAGCTCGACATTTTCTATAGCAGTCACATTTGCCACAGATAAGCATTACAGTGGAAACATAAAAGTTTGTACAAAAGATACATACCCGTAAGCACTTGCATACATGCATTGACTCATAGGTGTTTAATAGCACTAGATAACTGGCAAGGCAGTTCAGAAATATATTGTAAGTTTACTGGCAGCTTAATGCCTCAAACATTTTGGTACCATCGTCTGGTACCATGGGCCAGACGATGAGGGCTCTTGGACACATGCGTACAGATGTTCAAGGAGGTGCTTCTGTCAGTCATATTACTGCTTGCTGCATGAAACAGTGGTGGAGCTGTGGGAAACTCAATTGCTTCATGAAGTGTGGAAGTGCTCTGAGATAGGTGTAAACCTGTCCATTGAATGTTTAATGCTTATTTTGTGAGAATCGTATCATTTCATCCATCCAAATGGCACTGCAATTAGTGTCTCCACAACTGTAGTGACTCCATAATTCAGCTTTCCCGAACTGGGTTCCATCCAGATGTGTTGGACTGCAAATGGCCATGCTGGCTGGGAATGATGGGAGTTGCAGTCCAACACATCTAGAGGGCACCTGTTAGAGCAAGGCTGCCATAATTCGTTATAGTCTGCTGCACGAGTGTAATTCAAGTCAAAGATTTCATGGAAGTGGCCAAAATAGGACCCAAACTTTCCTTCCCATTTGCCTTCAAAAACAATACCTGAAATGTCAGTCTAGCTTCAGCTTGCTCGTTGGTAGAGAGGCCAAACTGTTTTCAGTTGCCCGGCCACAATCCAGTGACTTCAGTGGAATGCATTAGAAAAGAGCAAGACTCATAGGTGTTTAATAGCACTAGATAACTGGCAAGGCAGTTCAGAAATATATTGTAAGTTTACTGGCAGCTTAATGCCTCAAACATTTTGCCTCAGTGAAAGAGTATGACTCACCATGTCCACTAATAGTGAATTCTGAAATAAAAAAACCCTCTTTCTTTGCCCAAAAAAACCTCAGCTGGTTTCCCTGGAGTCCTCATCCACCAAACCATCCCACATAAATAGATAGGAGCGTCACTGATCCTTGTCTTGGCTTCGGCCTTCCTATGCTAACTGAAAGAGGTGCACCCTCCACCCCCCAAGCAATATGGTTCATGCAACTGAGATCAGTCCCAACATCTCAGATACATTGAAAGAGTGAGCAAGTGAACACCAAGAATTGCATTTAACAGTTAAAATCGTTTATTGTGGCAGGCAGAGTGGGTGGGTGGGGTGGGTGGGTGGGTGGGGGTGCATTTGTTTCACAAAAAATATGCTTGTGTGCAGACATGGGAATCCCCTCAGCCAGTTTGTATCAATTTGCAAATTAGCTCAGGCAGTTTCATTTTTTATGACAAATCCGCCTTTTAAAATAATCTCATCTTGAAACTAGAAAGGAAGGTAATGAAGGGGTAACTACTAATATCAGTGACTGTTGGAAATTCCCTTTTTCAGAGATTCTAATTTATGGGTTGCTCTGGTTGCACTACAAAAACAAAACATTAATTAACAGTGATATGTTCTGGTAAAATGGGTTTCTTTTTTTTCTTTTCTTTTTTGTGCAAGCTGAAGAAAGGTTCTTAAGCTACTAGAATCATAGAATCATAGAAAAGTAGAGTTGGAAGGGGCCTACAAGGCCATCGAGTCCAACCCCCTGCTCAATGCAGGAATCCAGGTCAAAGCATCCCTGACAGATGGCTGTCCAGCTTCACCTTGAATGCCTCCAGAGTGGGAGAGCCCACCACCTCCCTAGGTAGTTGGTTCCATTGTCTTATTGCTCTAATAGTCAGGAAATTTTTCCTGATGTTCAGGGACACCCATTATTCCAGTGTCCTGCAAACTGGGATGATCGAGACTGACTGACATTTCAGGTACTAGTAGGGTTGCCAACTGACCAGAACAAAAAATAGCTCTTGTGCCCTTAACACAAGCTTGCTTTGTGGAAATCAGCAGGTGAAGATTCCCCCCCCCACACACACACATATTGCATTGAGATATGCATTGCCACCTGCTAATGTCTGCAGATCAAGCTTCTGTAAAAGGAACAGAAGCCAGCCCAGTTAAAAAGAAAACATTGGCAACCTTAGCCACCACTAGAAAATGTTGTGAGAATAATACATGCCATTTTCAACTGACATAAACTAATGTAGTTAGCAAGGAATGTCAGATGTTTATGTAAATAGAATACATCACTCCTTCTAGTAGTGAACTCAGGTGCTGAGTGCAGACAAGATTGTAGCCAAAATGGGACCACTGAGAAACAAGAGAGAAGTATCAGTTTGTTTGGGTGAACCACAAAATAATCATTAGGGGGGGGAAATATTATGAAGGCAAACAATGCCAAAAATAGTCCATTGAGGACTGAGCAGGCTCAGTGTGCAAGGAATGCTAAGTCTCTGTTGGGGAAGAACAGAAAAATGGGGTGGGGTGGGGTGGGGTGGGGTGGAGTGTCCTGGGGGAGGCACGGCTGGAACCTTGCACCCTGCAACATTTTGTTGCTAGTCCCACTTGTAAAATATATTTTCATGGGGCAAATTACCTCTCATTTTTGAACTTATTGCATCTCTCTCTTTAAAACATTACGGCCATGATCCAGCCAGTGCTAACCACTATCATTAAGTCCCGCTGTCAGTGTGTGCTTCACTCTCCCTTTGAAATCCATGGAACTTAACAGTCCTTGGCTGTGGCTGGATCATGTCCTTTTATTTATTATGTTATTTTAAAATAATGGACAGGCATTTCAGAACAAAGAACACCATGAAATGGCAGGTTTAAAATATGTTATCTTAGCATATTGGAAATCTTTTTACTAAATTAAAAACACATCCATCTGGACATGTGTATCAAAGCAAAACAATAAGAACAATCCATGTCTGTTGTCAGCCAGTTGCTGCCTGTTGCCACCCACTGTTTACTAAAAACACCCGTCCTAGTTCTTGACCCAGATCATAAATCCAGGTTAAACAGATACATCTTGTGGCTCTTGCTCGGGGGAGGCAAAACACTGCTGATGACAATATCTGCTTGGTGTTAAAGAGCAACTCATTTATTAAGCAAATGCGGACTTTTGTTTTAAACAAACTAAAGAGATACTTAGCATTAATGTAGCCTTTTTTGAGCAATCTGAGCAGTCCGCATATATTATTGCAATACTCCTGACAACAGTTCTATATGTTGTAAATATTCTTTTTATCCCCATGGTGCAGGCGGGTGGTCTGAGGCTGAGAGTTCGTGGCTTACCTAAGGCCACCTGATAAGTTCATGAAATTTGAAGCAGGGAATCCCACCCGCCTGCAGATATGCCACTGGAGGCCTGCCTGACCAGTCCTCACCAAAAAAAGTTCCCAACTGGTACCCAGCATAGCCTATGATCCCAGGCCCCCACCTCATTCTCCCTGCCACACACACAGTCATGCATCTCAGCCAATTTCTTCCAGACTGAGTCACAGGCAAAGGGCTCCTCAACCCACTTTCCCTCTGTGAACAGCAACAAAGGTTCTGTCAGAGTCCTCCCCTTGTGCACCTTTGCCGCCGCCCACTCCTTTGTACAGGCCAAGACACAAAAGAAATGTCAGCAAGCAACTGAGGTACCTAAAAGAAGAGCAGCTCCGCCAGGGCCTCTGTTGATGCTCGCACTAGAGAAGAATGGGTTAAAGAGCCCTTTGGAAAATAGGAATCTGCCTTACAGTAGGCCACAGTACTGGTCTGTTTAGCCCACTATTGACTACTCTTCTTTTCTTTTTTAATTTTTAAAAACCTTTTATTGACAGTATCATTTAACACAAGAGAAAATACAATTCCAAAAGTGGGAAAATCTTAATACAATAAATTAATAACCATGATTTCTCAATTTAATATTTTTTTCCTAATCAAACATATATTCAGTTACAGTTGTTAAACAACTTCTAAAACCTCTTTCCCTATATTCCAATAATTATTCTTTTGTCTCCAGTACTGAATAAATTTGTCCCATTGATCAAAAGGCCTTTTCTGTAACGTGACCCTCCCATATTTTTTATAGTATGTATGTATTTATTAATTATATTTTTGAATCGCCCATCTGGCCAGTCATCCGGCCACTCTGAGCGATGTACAGTCTAATTAAATACAAGAAAAAACAGAGCGTCAGCCTGGGGGGGCAGTCTAACTAGAGCAGGCCCTGATGTTCCCTCTGCCTGCTCCTGCCGCCATCACTCCTTCCTGTTCCCCACAGGACCCTTGATGTCAGTTAACTTATCAGATCTTATGCATTAATACTCTATGCCAAATATTATTTTCCCATTCTTTCCCATTTCCATTATTTTCCCAGCTTTTTTGCTGTTACAATCCAATCTTGCAATAATCATCTATTCATTCTTAGTTGCTACCAATCAATCTGTATTGCTACAAGGCAGTTTAGCCCATCATTCCATGTTATGCTAATTCAAGTGGCTTCTACTGAATTTATGATCCTTGAGTAAGATACTGCTTATACACATGCTATGCAGTTCTGTTTATCCTAGTACAGTGATGGTGAACCTATGGCACGTGTGCCACAGCTGGCATGCAGGGACCTCTCTGTGGGCACTCGAGCCATTGGTTGCCAAATCGTGAAAAGACCATCCCGTTCTGCATTCAGCGTTGGGTTTCCATAATAACTCCTCTCCACTCATTCCTCGTTGGCCTCCACAGGCAGGCACACTCCAGCATCTCCACTCCCAGAAGCGGACTGCGCAGGCACCCAACCCTCCTTCTAACTGAACAGACAGCTCAGAAGCACAGCGCGCACGCACCCGAATCTTTGCACGCCCGGTGAAGAGCCATGCCCTGAGATAGAGCGGGGCGCGATTAGCTAGTGCCCCCTCCTCCTTCCTGCCAAATTTAAGGCACTTTGAAATAAATACGTTGGTTTTGTGTTGCAGTTTGGGCACTCGGGCTCAAAAAGGTTCGCCATCACTGTCCTAGTATATACTGTACCTATTTACTGTAGTTGGCTACATGAAGTAGTTGTCATTTGGCAAGAAAGGCAGTAACAAAAACCAACTTGTTATCCCTTCCACCTTTTATCAAACAAAATGAGTCATGTTGATGTGTACAGTGAAACTGCACTGTATTTTTTAGAAATTCAAGTATGGGATACCTTCCCTATCACCTTTTCATAAATATAGCTTTCTGAGTTATGTTGCAGCTGACTATGGGAGAAATGTCCTGATCTTTCTCACCCCTAACTTTACCATGGGCCCATTATTTTGCACATAAGAATCGTTAATTCATGTTTTGCTTAATAAAAGAATATAAGCTGACACATTGGGATGGAGACAAGGAGCCCCAAAAGTTGATTCCCCAAATAAAGGTTACAATTTGTGCAGTTTCTACAGTTGGTTATACAGCTTGGCTTTATATCAGTTTTGCCATCATGGTTTCACCGAAAGAATGCTGGGAATTGTAGTTTAGTGAGGATGCTGAGAATTCTGTTGACCCCTAACTCTACACACACACACACTGACTGATCCCAGAATCCCCAGAGGAAAGGGAATGATGATTAAATCAGTTCAGGTCTGTGATGTAGCTATGTCCTAAAGTAGAGATGGGCAGAAGGTAGCAGCATAGTCAGTGGTCCAGAACATTGGGAGTTGAAGTCCAAAATATCTGGAGGGACCCAGTGTGCATCCTATGGCACCTTACAAACTAAAATGGTGGCATGAGCTTGTGTAGGCACCAAATTAAAATTAATAAAATATTCTTCCTAAAGTTATTGAATTGTGTTTTGGGAAACTCTCATGATCCTCTGTTTCCCTGTCTCTGCTGTCCTTACAGAGCATGTTTCAGAGGTGCCCTTTAAAGGATGGAAACCTTAATCCAATCTCTATAATTTAATCTGAATATATTGGCCATGAACTTTTTGTTTTCTGTCTCTACAGGTACATACAATGCAGAAAGTGATATTAATCATCTTTGTGAATGGCTATTTCACTCCAAAGAGTTAGTGTAATGTTTTGCATTTTGGTTCCATGATTAATGCTGAATGAAGGGAAAGTCTTGGCAGAACAAGTGCATCTTTTGTTGCAAGTTATGTAGAACAATGCTGCCAGGCAGATCATTTTTTCCCTTCCTTTTAAGGTATTCTTTGTTATTCTTTGTCTAATTAGAATTCTGAAGCGTTCCCATTGTATTGCTGTCCATCTGAGATCATAAATAGCTCTCTGTCCTTGTGAAACATTAGTTAATTGGATGGAATGTTTGATATCTTCCTGCAAAGAGCAAACTTGGCATAATAATACATTTGCAATGAGCATAAGAAGCATAGGAATGGCCTTGCTGTGTCACACCAAGGTCTGTGTAGTCCAATATTCTACTTCCAACCATGGCCTGCTAAAGAAAGATGTACAGTAATACCTTGGATTGCAAGTAATTTGGTCTGAGAGCGTTTTGCAAGACAAGCAATTTTTTAATAAAAATTTTGACTTGATAAACAAGAGACGTCTTGCAATACAAGTAGTGTAGGGATATAACCTCTCGCCTCGAGCAGGCGTAGCGGGCCGAAATCGGCCCCGCTCACGCCCGCCAGAGACTCGCTTTGATATAAGAGTGTTTTGGATTACAAGCACGGTTCCGGAACAAATTATGCTTGCAATCCAAGGTATTACTGTAATGTTAAAATGTGGAATCCTTCTCTCTGAGGATGGGTACATGTGACATAGGATGGGGTGGGCAGAAGATAGATCTCTGAATGTTTTGGACTTTAACTCCAGAAGCCCCTGTCTGCATAGCCAATAGTCAGGAATACTGAGAGTTGAAATCCAAAACATCTGGAGTTCTACTTTCTGCCCACCCCAGCATAGGAGATCCAGTTACAGAATGTATCTCTTGCATCTTGTCTGGGGTTTCTCTCTCTCTGTCTCTCTCTCTCTGTCTCTCCCTCCCTCTCTCTCTCTCTCTCTCTCTCTCATACACACACACACACACACACACACACCTCTTTTGAAAATAGTTTTTATTTTTCCACACTTTGCTTTGAATTTGCTTGGCCCACTGTGTGCCAGATTTGGCCCACAAGACACCAGATGGCCTTTTCTGAGATACATAAACAGGTATGTATTCGTTTTTATACTATATATATATATATATATATAGCATACTATAGAAATCAATGGCACTTAAGTGCAGTGGATTAGCACCCATTCTAAATTATACATGCACATTATGAGAAGAAGATACTAAGGTTTGTCAGGTATAACAATATAAAGGAATTAGCTTGGTAGACTTGAAGCACTTAGTGCATGAAATGATCTTGATGGACGGCTCTAGATTGTAAAGTTGTGTTTGTTCATGTAGTGCAGAAACCACTTCTGACACTATGTTGATTTACACTGCTATATATCTATTTCTTTAATTGCTGGTTTATGTGCTATTCTTGTTTTCCATGTCTTACCCTCTATTTGATCCGATACCTCCATATGAATCTTTTATTCACTGTGGTAGAAGCCAGACAAATGAGATAAATTACATCATTTTCTCTTGCCAAGGCAATCAAATCCAGCTGAAAAACCACAATGGCAGGTTTAAATAATAATGTATGCATTCTGATTTGTTACTCTTAAGGACCTGATTTCCCAGTTTTATGCACACAGTGCAGTAACCAATGCTGCCACTCCGCTTATGCCATTGACGTAGCACTAGGGTAAGTGACCTCTAGTACAATGGAAAACCTGTTGCACCAGCATACACTATTGGTGTTGCACTAGAGGTCACTTACACTAGCGCTATGTCAATGGCGTAAGTGGAGCAGTAGCACTGGATACTACTATTAGGCTCCTGTCCAGCTATGTGCAGGCCTAACTGTTTGAGCCTACCCATCCATCAAGATGGTCACAACTTCTTAAGGATTATAGGCAGCTAGATTCAGTACCCCCCCTACTTTCCAACAAGATAATCAGCTCCCTTCTACAGGACTGCACTTATGGGTCCCATTGGACCCATGTTTGCATGGAACGAGGTGCATAACACCCGTAGTTATGCTCAGTTCCAATCCAATCAAGAATGCTTGGGTGGAAGCTTGCTTCCATGCTAAGGACGGGCAGATCTGTCTACTTTTGGTCTGTGTCCTTTTCTGTGTCATTTTGCTCTGTGTCATTTTCACCCATAATCCCATTCTGTTTCTGCATTAATCTGCAATTTTAAAAAAATCATCTCAAAGTATGTATTTAAGTACTATTTTAATACATACTTAAACGTGAGAGGGTTGTGGTTTTTTGTTGTTGCAAAATACATATTTAAGTGTGTATTTTCTTGCAAAATACATATTTACATGCATATTTTGGAACTTATAAACCACCTAGAATTTTCACATCAATCAGAGAAGAGGAAAATCTGGTGAATAGCTACGTAACTTCCAATCTGCAGATTAGTCTGAGAGGTTCAGATCATTTTAAATAGGAATTTGCAATCGTTCCACATCCCTATTCCATATGCACATTGCCTCAGCTAGATCCAGGTGCCACAATTCAGGAAGTCATTAGGAGAATGGGTGCTTTCCCCCCTTCATAAGAACAGTTTCATATTGCTCTAACAATGGAGTGATTGGAGGGCAAGATCACCTTATAGCTGGAGAAAAGTGATTGCAGAACCTACCCACAGTAGCTAACCACGGAGAACTAAAACACAACCAGAAGCGAATGTGATTGTGATGCGTTTCTTGATGGGATTCAAACTGTAGGTGGGAGATTGCATATATGAATGGTCCCCCATATCTAAAAGACCCTCAACAAACTTCACTCACATAGAAAACAAGTACTCCAGGGACAAGGCTAGGCTACAATCTTTTGCCCTGCTATTCTAGTTCGGAATGGGCAGGGAGAGTTTTTATCAAGCCTTTTTTCCCACCTGTAGACTAAAGTGACACAACCCAGCAACAGGGATATCATGTGAGCCCAGAGCTGCTGATCGTATGGTCCAACTCTGCCTTTCTGTAGTGTGGGCTATGTTTGGTACTTCAGGTATTCCAGAAACTTCCCAATCTTCCTCATTAATATCCATTGAAATATGAAGCTTCCTGTAATTAAAGTACATGAGTAGCACATTATTTTTGATTCCCCAGGATAATTTTTCAGAGGTAGTTTTGATTGTTCACAGCAGCACTGATTACATTAGATTTATTGACTATTGTGTTAGCTATTGACTACAACTACATAATAGAATAATGAATGACATAGACCATACTAAACAACAAAATAAAAGTATTAAATACAGTAGGTACAATGAAACTGTCACAAAAGTGTAAGATAAAAATTCTTCTGCAGTATAATCTTCCACAGGTTTGGTAGCTGGAACAAATCTGTATCAAACAAAAGGGTTGGATCCCATAATCCTGTCCCATGCTGCAGTTTGTCAAGGATGCTTCAGACATTGACCAGATAAGTAATTTTCAGACCAGAAAAAGATTTCAGGCATCTCTAGATGTGCTTTATGAATGTATTTGCATTGAAATACCTGATCCAACTCAAGTTTCTCTGGAATGTAGATGGAAATGCACCGTAGAGTGTTCATCCCGTTGTAGTACAGATAGATGCATCGGCAATCATATGCACATCCTGATACACATTTGAATGTGTGTCTAACGAGTGATCCATACTGGGCTAGTTTAGGCCTAGTGCTAAACCAGAGTTTAATCTTATGTGCTCAAACCTGCTCCGCCGCTCTCATTTTTTGGCACAGACATGCAGAGATCAGTAACTGCTGTTTTGTCTAAACCGGAACCTGCAGTTAGTTTTAAACTGTGGTTTATCCAAATAAGCCAGGATCAAAAATCACAGCTTGAAGTTGGGTTGTTCCATAGTTGAGTTTTAACCATAGTTAAAAGTAACCACAGTTTGCCCCAGTTCAGATAAAACAAAATGTGGTTAGCTGAAAACCAAAGCAAATGCTTCCAATCTCTTCCTCGCATCTGCATTGGGATGGGGAGAGTGCACGAAAAAGCTCTTCTATGCAAGTTGAATGCAACACTAAACTATAACACAGCCAGAAGCTTGCTTGTAGATCTCCTTAGCTGGATTGTTAGAGTACTAGTGAGGTGAGGGAAGCTCCAAAGACTTCATGATATAAAAAAGAAGTGAGCAAATACTGAGGAACAACCTCCATTGTTCCTGACCCATAGATGCAAAGGTAGAGCTCATAACTCACTTTTGCAAATCAGTCTTCAACCATCTGAATAAGCTTAACTGTAATAGGCAATGGACTACAAATACAGATGCAAATAAATGATGGGGACCATTTGAATAGCAAATCGAAATTTCTCTGTTTCCATGTTTATTGTACTCTGTCATTACAAGTGTTGATCTGTGGTCTGTATATGGTGTCAGATGGTAATCCGTCTCTTGGTGTAGTTGCTCATTTATATTGCACCATCACTGTAGTGGCACTTTACAAAATATCCTAAGCAAAGAAGTCAGTTGGATACTCCAAGGAACATACAGGCTAAATCTTGATAGGAGAGGAGTGGGAAGAAAGGGAAACAGAAAGTGAGGCATGGGTGATCCTCATGTAGTCCATAGGGATGCCTGACTGCAAGGGCAGAATTTGATCCACCATTCTAGCAAACAGTTTTCACAAATGCTCTTAGGTCCATTGCTTTCTGTTTAAGGTGCTTAATAATTCAACACACCTCTTTACTATCCCCTTGCATCTACGTGGGAGAGTCAGATGCTTTTCTGTTTATACCCTGACCTGGAGCTAGTAAATCATCATCCACAACAGCAAAGTAGGTCAGGAAAGCTCCTCCATCTCTAATCATCCCTTATTTCAGTTCTGGGGAAATCATGATACGTGACCTCCAGAGGCCTTCTGGAGGCACAGCAATGTTTACGATCAATTGACAAAGAGGTGAGTTTTAATTTGATCCCTGTCCCTGAGACACAGACGGGAAAAGAACAAATAGTGTTTCAAATAACTCAATTGTCCGTCTCCCCCCCCCCCCCAGCCTGATGCACTGGGGACAATCCGCCCACATTACATCCATGCCAGGTACCAGGGCTGGCCCAAGACATTTTGCTGCCTGAGAAGAAAGGCTGCCACCCCCTCTCCAGTTCCACACACAGAAGCCAGCTGGACTGGCAGTTGAATCTTACTTCCACGCTGGCAATGGTACACCACTCTCCATCACACCTGAGGACAGGGCAGCACCTAGCAGGGAGCACAGGGCTGACCATGTGGGAGACACAGTTCTGTCCTCCAGCACCTCACCACCACTCCCCATACCCCAGCGTCTGCTGCCTGAGTGGCCGCCTCACTCTACCTAACAGGAGGGCCAGCTCTATTAGGTACAGCCCTGCGCAGCTGGTAATGGCACTGGAATAGGAATTCCTCTGCACCTCCATCCAAGGGTTCACCGTGGACAGGAGGGCTGTAGAAAAGGGGGCACTCCATGCTGAGAAGGAGGCATCTCATGCCAGGGGGATTAGTGTGATCTAATCACTGGGCCATATTCTAGACATGGAGGAAACCAAAAAAGGATAGATTTGCTGTGCAAGGAGGGCTCATAGGATGTGCATTTATTTTATTTATTTAAAGATTTATATACTTCCGTTCAGCAGCGTTTTCAGGATGGCTTACAAAAACAAGGTAAAATACCTAAACATAACAAAACGGAGGAGAATTTTTTTATTTGCTTGGCTCCAAAAAGACAACAGTGTTGGCCTTGGGCGGGCCTCTCTGGGGAGGAAATTACACAAAGGGGCCGCCAGCGCTGAGAAGGCTCTCTCTCTGTTTGCCACACACCTTGCCACAAGATGGTGAGGCACCTGGAAGACAGCCTCTGAGGAAGACCTCAGTGCATAGGTTGCTATGGGAGCAGGCATTCCTTCAGCTACCTAGGTCCTAAGCCATATAGGGCTTTAACTGTAAGCACCAGCACTTTGAAACAGACTGGAAGCTAGTGAAGTTGTTTCAATACTGATGAGAGTTGTCCCCACCATCATAGATAGCTGCCTTATATGGAATCAGACCAGTGGTCCATCGAGCTCAATATTGTCTACACTGCCTGGCAGTGACTCTCCTGTGTTTCAGAAGGGAGTTTTTCCAAACCTACATGCAGGTGCTAGGGATTGTAACTGGGATATACAGGCCTGTGGCGTACGCTGGCTCAGCTTGTCTGAGTGTGGAAAGCTAAGCAGGGTCAGGCCTGGTTATTACTTGGATGGGAGACCCCTCCTCTAGTTTCCTGCATTGAGCAGGGGGTTGGACTTGATGGCCTTGTAGGCTCCTTCCAACTCTATGATCTGTGAAACCTTTTGCATGCAAAACATGTGTTCTACCAGTCAACTATGGCCCTTCCCCTAAGGAACCATTAAAGAACACTCTGGTTGCACTCACCAGGGCAGCTGGGGGATACTGGGAGTTGTAGTCCCAACACATCAGGAGGGCACCAGGTTGGGGAAGGCTGCACTAGGGAGCAAGACCCATTCAATTCAGCAGGGCTTACTTTTGAGTAAAGATGCTTAGGACTGCGTTTTCAAATGTTCATTTTTTTTCATGTGCATGTAATTATTAATTTTGTTACTGTTCATTTCCTCTGCTTTCTGCCTTTGTGATGTCATCAATGCAGAGCCTGAGTGGAATAAATTCCTGCCTAAAGCTTGCTGTTTCAAAACTGGCAAAAAGAAGTGGCCTCGACAGAAAGGGCTTAGTTACTAATGTTGCCTCTTTAGGATTCCATCCTGCACAAAGTGGTGTGTGCATAAACCCAAGAAAATAAGCAGGACATGTGGGTACATGGCTGGGCCTGATACCGTATCCCGCCCATTCAGTCCTTTGCTCAGGGCTGTGTCAGCATCAGCACAATTGGGGGATGCTCACATGCCAAATGATAAACTTTGCTCTCCGTTGAGATTGCATCTGTAACCTTCCTTGGCAGCCCTGATATTAAGGATGAAAGATTAAAAATGCATTTGCCCTCTTAAAGCCGACAGAACTAGGATAGGCCACGAGCTAAATAATTAAACAGTAGAGCTTCAAATGTAGATTCTTTCAGTTTGTGGAGGGGATGGGGGAGAACCATGGAAAGAGGGACAATATATTAATAATGAGCATATATATATATACTATATAGAGAGATAGAGAGAGGGGGGGGGGGCGCAGAGGTCTTCACCAGTAGGTCGGAACCCAGAGGTGGTCTGGGTCATGAGGCCTCATCAGATGAGTCCTAGGCGTTGCTTACTGTCTTCATCAAACAACCGCCGGGCACAATAAAAGTGAACTTCTTTTGTGTTACTGTGTGTTTGTACGGCACCATGCTCACCACAAGCCCTCAGCGTCAGTCCCCTTATCAACTCTTCACTGCTCTGTGTTCCTTTCTCCAGGCATGTAGGGATGTATGAGAATTCTGTTTGGGGAGTAACAACTCAAAGGATTTTTCTGATTCAGCCCTGGCAGGTTTTGTTCCATTTCCCCCCACTGGCGTTGACTTCATCTGTAGCGAGTCGATCCAATACGGTTTCGGGTTTTGTTTTGTTTTTAATGGTGCGAATTTGAGCAAATTGAAATTTATTATTGTTGTTGTTGTTGTTGTTGTTGTTGTGTGTGTCTTGAAATTTGCAGAAATGGGATCATTTTTATTTTTGTTTTTAAATTTTCACCCAGTCTTTCGCAAGTGTGCCAGAGGTCAGATTCAGCTGTCCAATATGAGCTCTTGCCGTGTCAATTTCCTTGTATGCTTCAGCTGTCCACCAGAGCACCAAAGTGGAGTAGGTAACATACAAGGCGAGACTGCATATAGGCTAATTTGCACACAGTTGCAAAGGACGGGGCAAAATAATAGTAAGACAAATGAGGAACCCATTTGCTCAGTTCAGAAGCACTGAAAAAGAAAAGAAAAATGCAAACTAAGTTAGTGCACCAAAGGGGTGAACAATATGGGGGGGGGCACTTGGCAGTGTAATCCTCTCACTATTATGTTTCCCCCCCCCTTTTTTTTATTGGATTTTCCAAAATAACAACGAATCATATTTGGCTTCCGCCTCATTGTCTGACAAACATTACCAATCCTTATCCAATGTAAGTTTCTTCTATTTTCACATTAAAAATTTCTACCACCTTACCAATATTCAGAAATCAAAACCCAAAGTTATTAAATCACTTTCCCTCCTCCCCAAGAAGTCCACTAAAGGTTTCCAGTCTTTCTTGAATGAAGTTAGATTTTTTTCTCTAAACAAGTCAATTTCGCCATCTCTGCTAAGTCCAACATTTTCAACAGCCAGTCTTCTATAGTTGGTATTGTTGCTTCTTTCCATTTTTGAGCATAGATTATTCTTGCTGCTGTCATCATATATTGCAATAATGTTCCATAGTCTTTCTCAAGTTGTAAATCCATTATACCCAATAAAAACATTTCTGGTTTCAGTTTAATATTCACTTTTAAAATCTTTTGTATCCATGTGTGTATTTGTACCCAATATGTTTTCACTTTTTTACATGTCCACCAAACATGATAAAATGTTCCTTCATGATTTTGACATTTCCAACATACATTTGACACATTGTTATACATCTTAGCCAATTTCACAGGGGTTAGGTACCAACGATACATCATCTTGTAAAAATTCTCTCTAAGATCAGAACACAATGTAAATTTTATACCTTTAGTCCACATGCGTTCCCATTGTTCCATCATTATATTATATCCAAAATTCCTTGCCCATTTAACCATACAGTCCTTAACTTGTTCTTCTTCTGTCCCAAACTTCAGCAGAAATTTATACATTTTTGTAATTACATGGTCATCACCTATACACAATTGTATTTCCAATTCAGACTTATCCTGTTCTATATCATACATTCTTTTATCCACATTAAATCTCTCTGATAGTTGCATGTATGAAAACCAGTGTAAGTTATAACCTTCTGTTACTAAACAATCCCGTGTTTTAATCTAATATGTTCCCTGACGCAATTCCAATATTTCTCGGTATTTTAACTAGTTCTCATTGCTTGTCATTTCCTTCCTATATAATGCCTCTTGGGGTGATATCCATAAGGGTACCGTAATTTTGGGCATAGCCTAGACTTATATTTGTTCCAAACTCTTAATAACGCCCTTCAGATATAGTGGTTCTTGAAATCAACATTAACCTTAGCGTTGTCATACCACAAATATCCATGCCATCCAAACCTTAGATCATGCCCTTCTAATTTGTCACCCATTCCTTCAACCAAACAAAACAGCAAGCATTAAAGTACACTTTCAGATCAGGTACTCCCAGTCCACCCCTTTCTTTTGCATCTTGTAGAACTATATATTTAACACGTGGTTTCTTTCATTGCCATATACGGTACGTAAATTTAGATAAGTCATTTTGCCATTCTTTAAAGGGCACATCATTAGTTAAAATCGGCAGTGTTTGAAATAAAAACATCATTCTTGGTAAAACATTCATTTTTATCACAGAGATCCTACCCAACAAAGACAATTTTAATTTCTCCAATTTCAAAATACCATTTTTAATTCCTAACCATATTTTAACATAACTGTTTTGAAACAACGTGAAATTCGAATTTGTCATTATGATACCAAGGTATTTTACTCTTTTTTCAATTTTAAAACCCGATGTTTGCATCAATATCTGTTGGTCTTCCGCTCTCATATTCTTCACCAACATTTTTGTTTTTTCATGATTTACCTTGAATCCTACCAACCCTCCAGACTAATTTAATTTATCCAACAGAGTTTTCACTCCTTGTAGTGGATTTTCCAAGACTATCATCAAATCATCTGCAAAAGCTCTCGACTTGTATGATTCTTTTTAAATTTTTATTCCCGGGATTCTTCCATCTTGCCTAATATCTCTAAGCAAAACTTCTAAAACTAAAATAAACAGTAGTGGAGATAATGGACAGCCTTGTCTTGTTCCCTTTTGTATCATACAAGGTTTTGTCAGTTCACTGTTAACTATTATTTGTGCTTTTTGTGTCGAATATATCGATTTTATTCCTTTAATAAAATTCTCCCCAAAATCCATTTCATTCATTACTCCAAATAAAAAACTCCAGTTCACGTTGTCAAAGGTTTTTTCAGCATCCAAAAAAATCAGTGCTGCTTGTTTTTCATTATGACAATTTAAATATTCCAACACATCCAACGCAGTTCTAATGTTATCTCTTAATTGTCTTTTGGGCAGAAAACCACATTGATCCTGATGAATAAACTCTTGTAGAATTTTCTTTAATCTTTCAGATAAAATCATTGTAAATAATTTGTAATCATTATTCAATAATGAAATTGGCCTATAATTTTTAACAGAAGTCAAATCCTGTCTTTCTTTAGGTATCAATGCAATATTAGCCTGTCTCCATGTATCTGGTAACTTCCCATTTTGTAGGATATTATTCATAGTCCTTTGTAGGGGTTGTAACAAATCCTCAAAACACTTATAATAAATTGCTGACAGTCCATCAGGGCCCGGTGTTTTCCATTTTTTAGATTTTTTAATTGCTTTAGATAATTCTTGTATAGTTATAGGGCCATTCATAATTTGTCTTTGATATTCTGTAATCTTTGGTAAATTTTGCCAAATCCTCTCACTATTATGTGTTGAACTGACACTTGTCAGGATCCTTCTCTCTTTCAACATTTCACCGAGTCTCCAGCAAGTCCAGAAAGGGGAGTTACTGGCTCTGCTCCTTTTTGTGGCGTCTTCTGGGAGTAGTTACTCCTGTTGCGCAAATTTCCCCTCTGTTTACTGCCCAGCCTTTAAATTTGTGCAAATTTAGAGGCTGGGAAGTAAATGGAGTGGAAATTGGCGCAAATTTAGAGGCTGGGAAGTAAATGGAGTAGAAATTGGCGCAAATTTAGAGGCTGGGAAGTAAATGGAGTGGAAATTGGCGCAAATTTAGAGGCTGGGAAGTAAATAGAGGGGAAATTTGCCCAGCCTTTAAATTTGTGCAAATTCAAATGAAAAATAATGTGAGTTGCTAGATTTGCTGTTCTTCAGCTCCCTCTATAGGACTGATGCATGGGTGCATCTTGTCTCTAGCGCCCAAGCACGTAAATACATGTGCATGGACACTAAGGCACCATGCTTGCTGTTTCATACACTACAACTGTAGAAACATTGATAATCTGTTGTTGGACCACTGTGTCTTTCTTGAATAGCAGCCTTCTCCCTCCTGATATGTTGGACTACAACTCCTGAAAACAAAAGAGAGAAAAAATTCTCAGGTGCCTGGAAAAGATATTTATTTTGCCCAGTGCATTTCGGAAACAATATTTTTCCTTTGTCAGGGGCTGCAATTAAAATTCAGCCATAAAACATTGTTAGCATTTCGTATTACTCCTAAAAGACCAAACATTCTCAAACACTAAGTTTGAGTTACATCACTTAATGTGGTCCATTAATTACACAGCTTGTAATGTTTATCAAGCATACCCTTTAACAGATTCATTGTATTAAATTCATTGTGAATGTATTTAAAAATGTGTTATGTTGAAACTATTATTTAGTTTATATTACAGTTTTTTGCATCTACCCACCAGTGTATACAAAACTGAAATGTTAAGTTTAAAAAGGTTCTCACTGATAAGTCATATATTGGTCAAAGATAAAAGCCACTAAAGCATAATTACAGATTAAGACACTCATAAAATCTATTTACATGCTAAAAATTACAATACAGTAAAACCTTGGATTGCAAGTAACTTGGTCTGCAAGTGTTTTGCAAGACAAGCAAATTTTTAAAATAAATTTTAACTTGATAAACAAGCGACGTCTTGCAATACAAGTACTGTAGTACGGTCAAGAAAAATGAAGACTTTACACTATCATTCTTTATTGCAGCTTAAATTAAAAATATGTGTACAAATTTCTTATGGGGAATTTTGCTTTGATATACAAGTGCTTTGGATTACAAGCACGTTTTGGGAACGAATTATGCTTGCAATCCAAGGTATTAATGTAATTGTACTAAACTGTACCAGTTGGCTGGGAGATGCTGAGAGTTGTAGTCCAACACAGCCGGAGGGCACCAGACTGAGGAAGGCTGTTGTTGTATAGCTTTACCAAAATCAACTTCTTGCCTTTTAAATTAGGGCAGGACAGGCTGTGGCAGACTACGTAAATGAATGCATCAGTGAAAAGCCGTCACAGTGGAGGGGGGTGGAGCTTGTGAAGGGATCTTCAGTTTGAGAATAGGGGAAATATTACAGCCTGTCCCTCTTTTCATCTGTGCTGTGTTGAATGAGATGTTTCTGAGAGGGAGATAAGAGTGGCAGGGCATGGACTCTGTGGGCAACAACAAAGAAGATACAGGATGTGCTGGACTAGAGATCCAAACGAGCTCAAAGCCTGCCATGGGTAGGGTGTGAGGGTGGATCAAAGGCACTTATCTCACAAGACAACTTAGTGTTAAGAGAAGGAGCAAGCATTTTATTGGAGTAGTGCTGAGAAGCAAGAGGCAGAGAAATGCGTGGCTGGAGTCTCATGCTGCTGAAACTGGTTCTGTTCCACTCTCTCCATATTCCTTTTTGCTTGCTCAAGAGTCCAATGTCAAGCAAATTCCTATTAGGAATCTAACATTCTGCTGCCTATTTCTTCCACATTGATTTTTGTTGTGTTGTTGTTGTTGTTGTTGTCATAGTTTAAAAATCTCATTCGGCATCCATCGATCACAAAACAAGGATGGTACTTTTCATTATGCATGCCCAGTTGCTGGAGTGAGCAGAATCTGTATCAGACAACTTGAGCTTGCCTGCCAGATGGGATCACACAACCTTGTCCAGGTTTTGAAAGTGTGAAAGCGTTTATATTTGATAAGTGAGATGCTCTGTGACCAGAAATATATGTATCTTCTGTTCTGTATAGAATATTTCAAAAATTATTTTCCCAGGCATGCTGCTAGTCCCTATGGTGGTGATTTGCAAAGTCAATGCTCTTTTCCTCTCTCAGACCTCTGAAGAGTCTCTCCAGCTGTTACAAGCACTGAACATATTTAATGAATATGTCCATTCTCCATAGCAGCTGCCTGCTGACGGCAACCGTGCATCCAATCTGCTTTTGGGACATTCGACTTAATAGCAACTTTCAGTTCCCATTTCTCAAATTGCTTTGTGAATTAACTCTTTTTATGATAGCTTGAAAGTAATAGGCACTGGCAGCTGTGACATATAAGGAGTATAAGTGGTTCATATTTGCTCAACACAATGCAGGAAAGATTCTCACGCTTGGCCTGCAGTTTCACATCTGGAAACAAATCAAATTGCCGCTTTAGCATTGATCTGGAAGTTATTATATTTTTGTGAACCACTTTCAAAATTGAGAACTGCAGTGGTGTAGCCTTCATTCTGTCTGTGTGTGTGTGTGTGTGTGTGTGTTGCTGTATTTGTTGTTTTCTTTTAAATTGTTGGAGTTAACACTGATCCCACCAAAGTGGATTTTCATCCTCAGACAGCTATGATTAACTGCTGATTTCATAATACCATTGCAGCTGCTATGCTGGTGTCAGATGTATAATCTCATTTTTTTTAGAGGTGGCTTTTCCAAGAATAGAAGCAAAAAAAGAAAGCAAACTCCCACAGGAGCTGTCTTTTGGATATTGCAAAACAGTGTGTAAGTGAATTAAGTTGGAGACGCCAAGACTAATTGCTGTAATGTTTCCCAGGCAGGCCTAGCTTAGCAAGCATCAGGGTGGGGGGGGGGGGCTCTGACTGTCATATAATGACACCCCTCTCTTAATTAAGGGCAAGACTTCCAGTCTCTATTCATTGCAAGTACTTCCCTCCCATCTAGCAGCCTCAGAGTGTTCTAGTGTTCCTCCCAAGCAACAGCAGCACCAGGACTTCCCTCTTGTAATGTAACCGGGGTGTTCCTCAGTCTCACAAGCCTCCCCACCTGCCCGTAACTGCAGCTTCCACCTCACTAGCATGTTGAATAGCTCCCATACAACCTGGAACCAGTGAAGGAAAGTGAAGAGAGGAAGCGATCGAAATAGCATTGATCGCTTATATAGTGCCTTTCATGTGTTCTCAAACAATACCTTGGCCATCCTTACAACTTCCCTGTAAATTAAGCCAGCATTATTATGCCCATCTTGTGGACAAGGGAGGCTGAGCCTGAAGGACAGTGCGAGCTCATGGCTGAGGTGACATTTGAAGTGGAGATTTCACTTTAAAAAAAACAGCACCAGGATGGAACCCAGAGCTCAGTGTTCTCCAATCTTGGTTCCCCCGCTGGCTGGGGCATGCTGGGAGTTGTAGGCCAAAAACGTCTGGGGAACCAAGGTTGGAGAACACTGTAACTAGACAGAAGGACAGGTAATGGTGGGGGAGACACAGCTATGCGTGTTGGCCTCTTCCTTGTGTATAAGATGATTTACACTTTATCACCCCCTTGTAGAAGTGCCCAAAAAGTACTTCATTATGATAGTGCTCCTCTTACCAGATATGTCAACCCATTTGTCTGCAGTGTCCCCACCAATTCCTGCTGTCACCAAGGATATGTCATGCTGTCATGGAGGATGTGGGGTGATGCATGTGGTAATGGACATTCAACTGTTAAACCTACTGGATTGGATCTAGATTTGATTATACTTCGAGCAAACCCACTGAAACTAATGGGACTGAAGTTGGAATACCCATGATTTCAAAACAACACCCTTTCTACCTGAGGCCTGAAATGGTACAGGCCCAGGGGGGCTGTACCATGCTTTTGTTCTGAGCCCTTAGATCAGCCAAATATGTGACTTTCCAAAGTTATATACTAATATTTCATTCAAAAAAGAAAAAGAAGAAAACGATAAACTGTCAAAATGCAGTGGAAAATAGAATCTTGAAACAACTTTCTTGCTTTGATGTCTTGGCCATGTCCAATAGAACAAAAACAGAGGCCTTTTCTCTGATCTTTATCATACCAGCATACATAAACTGTCAGGCTACCAGTTCAAAATCTGAGCTATAAAGCACACTCTGATATAAGGAAGATGTGTTATATTATGTGGAGCTGCAACTATTTGAAATAAGAACTACTCTTTTTAAAGTCTGATAAAGATAAAGGGACACACAGACTGTGTGTGTGTGTGTGTGTGTGTGTGTGTGTGTCTATGTGTGTATACACACACACACACACACACACACACACATAAAACTAGAGGTGGGGCTCATTCACCATAATTGCTGGTTTCTACAGCTGAGAGGTTACTGTGAAATTGTGTGTTCAGATTAGCTCATAAATGTCACACCTTATTTCAAGCTGCCCACATTTTTAATAGCTGAGGTGTGACTCAATCAATTCTACGTAAATATCATGAGACATCAGTTCGAGCACAACATGATGACCTGGTTCACATTATCACTGTGGTTTAAGCCAGCCATGGTGGTTTGCTTAAGCCACAGCATGTGCCGGGTGCCATTTGCCTAATTGCCCGCCTGGGCACGGCTTGTCATGTGGTCTGAACCTGGCTTGTTTGAGTGGGAAACAACCTTCAGATAACCCAACAACAGGCCATTGTTGGGCAGACCTATCCTAATTTACATAATAAATAAATAAATACAGGCTGAGGCCGATATTTGCATTAAACACACACACAACCACATAAGTTCTTTTTAAAAAGCAGCATTAGGCCTCCAGTACATGTGTGCCATTTTGAGGGTGACATTTTAATGACATTTCGATTTAATAAAGCAGCAGCAGCCCACTAAGCTGGCTTTTTCTCTGCCACTGCTTGCAGTGTCATCTCTGAACTATTCCAGGGGAGAGCATGGGGGCACTTGCTTATATGATTGATTTTTACTTCTAAAATGTAGGAGCTGTGGCTCAGTGGCAGAGCGCATGGTTTGCATGCAGAAAGTCCCAGGTTCAGTCCCCGGCATTTCCAGTTAAAAGCCTCTCAAACCAGCAGAATGGGTCTGGAAAGGCCCCTTCAGCAGACCTCTGAGAGCTGCTGCTGGTCAAAGTGGATAACGCTGGGCTAGGTGGATGTTTTGGGCTACAACTCCCAGAATTCCTAACCATTGTCCATGCTGGCTGAGGCTGATGGGAGTTGAGGTTTCAAACATCTGGAGGGAACCAGGTTAGGGAAGTCTGCTATACACCCCACTTCCCAGGCCACAGGGCTTACAAACAGCGGCTTAGAAACAATTACCAAAAATAATAATACAGCTCTGTATAAATGAATAAAGCAACCATAAAGCAATAAGGCAGTCAGCATAAAATGTACAGATACGCACATATGACCACAATAAAACAACCAGCAGAGATCTGTGTAATTAGGCTTCTACCATATGAAATTATGATCTTTGGGTGGGGGTGGGAGATTGTTTTGCTTCTCACACATAGGCTAAACACATTCTGTTGTACAGGACCCACATGATGTCATACATCTCTTGTTCTGTCTGATTAACGGGAGCTGGCGACATGTCACTCCGCCTCATGTGAGTTTCTTCAGAAGCTGACATTTGCATTATTTACTTGTGTGAGTCATAGACGACTCACGAAAGAATGGCGAGATGGGTGGTTGTGCTCCAGCAAACCTTGGAAGGCTCGCCAGCCCTTCATTCAGCACAGTGCGGCTGAAGAGGATATCCTGTTGGACCAGTGATAATGAGGGAAATAAAATCACTTCCTCACCAGCTGTTTGATTCAGGTAGAAAAGAAGTGAGAGAGAGAGGGAGAGAGAGGAAGTCGACTTCCTCTGGGTGTATACTCTGCCCACCACCCACTCACTCATAAATGCAAAATGCAGCTCTGAGGAAACTGGTTTCCCCACTCGCCAGCTCTGTTTTATATGCAACGCAGATCAATAACATCCCCCTGGGCTACAGCCAATAGGAAGTGTTGGGTCCTTGCTCAGTGGGAGCTGCATTTCAGCCAAAGGGACAAATGGTGAGAACGAAGCTGCCATTGGTCCACTGGAGGACTCCAGCTGGCAGCAGCCTCCCAGGCCCTCCTCATCTCTGGTCTTTTCAGCCAGAGATGCCAAGGGTTGAACTGCATGCAGAGAACATGCACTGCCCCAGCCTTCCCCAACCTGGCGCTCTCCAGATGTGTTGCACTGCACATCCCATCATCCTCAGCAACCTGGCTGGGGGATGATGGGAGCTGCAGACTGACACATTGGGAGGGTGCCAGGTTGGGGAAGGCTGCTCTGCCCCCTTAATACCCCTGTCTCAGGCACATCTATCTGAAACAAAATCACACTGAAACCATTGAGGATTAGGTCCAACTTAGATGTGACCTCTCCTGTGTGCTGCATTCCCCTTACCCATGTAGTTCCTTCACATGGCAAGTGTCGCTTAAAAGGTCCTTACTACACAGGCTCATCCAAGGCTCTTAGCACACTGGGGTGCAGGCACATTGGGGTATGTATCTGTTAAACGATATAGAGGGCTTCTAGGAAAAGAACATTTTTGTTAGTGGTGCATGTATCCAAATGGGCCTTTACTTCCAAGTTGGTATATTTAGGATGCAAATAATCCTTCAACAGAAGATACAATCCTTAAATGAATGGTCCAGCCCAATGGCCATGCTGGCTGGGGATGGTGAGATTTGTAGTCCCAACGCATCTGGAGAGTGGCAGGTTGGGGAAGGATGGATGATACAGTTAATAGTATAAATCTTTTACCATGTATCTATGAGGGGCTGCAGTGCTTACTTGGGAGTAAGCCCCATTGAACACCATGGGACTTCCATAGGATTGTGCTGCACACCTCTCTTACAAACTAGTCATATATGTACTTGCCCTCAAGCCAACATGCATGCAGCATCAATCACAGTGGTGGGGCAGGATCGTAGCGCAGATGTAGGGAACTCTCTGTGCAGAACATCCAAGTTTGAAACTCTGGCATCTTTAGTTAAAGGATCTCAGGTGGAGGACTTGAGAAGACCTCTCTCTGTCTGCAGCCCTGGGGAGCCAATGCCAGTCAGACTAGACAATACTGGGTTAGATGGATAATGGTCTTGCTTGGTATAATAAACCAGCTTTATTTATTTATTTATTTACTTACCTTTCAGGGCACACTGCCCTCACAAGGCGGCTTACAGTAATACAAAAACAGGAACATACAAATTCCAAGTAAACACATAGCAGCAGCAGCAGCAGCAGCAGCATCTAATATTTTTTAAGCACCAAATTTAGACTGGAATAAATGTGTTCTGGGTTTTGTTTTTTAAAGCCAGGAGTGATGAGGCCTTTTGTATCTCCCTGGGAACAGAGTTCCAGAGGTGTGGGGCCACCACTGAGAAAGCCCTATCCCACAGGGCCAGCGCTACCATTAGGCCAGCTAGGCAGCTGCCTAGGGCGCAGGGCTAAAGGGGGCACCAGAAACGCCTTGGGAAAAAAAATACAGCGCGGGTCGGGGGGTGATGGGAGTTGCAGTCCCACATGCCTGTGTAGGGCGCCGGGTCTGCTTATCACCCGGGCGGGCGGGCGGACCCATTCTCACCCAGCGCCAGGGCTCTGCGAAGGGGCGCCCCCTTGCCCGGGTCCCATGCCGCCCGCAGCTGCGCAGAGCCCGCTCTCCCTGCCGCGGGACTACGCTTCCCAGGCTGCTCTGCAGCCTGCTCCAGCAGTTGCTGCCTCCCGCATCGCCTGCTTTGGTTTGGGCAGGGGGCGCGTCAGGTCTAATCCTCCGTGCGAGCCCGCAGGCGGCTCCTCCATTCCTTGCCGGGGCGCCTGCCTTTGTTCCGCCGGCTGGCTGCTGCCCCCGCATGGCCCTGCGGAGAGATGGCTTCGGGGCCTCATGTGTAGGTACGGGATGCCGGGGGCGGGTGGGATGTGAGAGACCCCGCCAGGGCTGAGGCCTCACCTCGAGCAGGAAGAGACCGGCGGGTGGGGGGGGGCATCCCTTGCAAACCGGAGCTGCGCCTGGACCTCTCATTTGGCAAGGGAAGAGCCCGGAGCGGAGTGTTGCTGCGAGGGTGCCTCTGAGCATGTGCAGAGGGCAGCGCCCCAACCTGTTCCTGGCCGGGCTTCAAGAGCCCTCCTTGAGCTCGGCTCTCGAAGCTTGATAAGGCAAAATCGGCCCCCTCCCCGATTTGAGCAACAAAGACAGCACTTTAAAATGGCCCACCCCCTTTTTACTCCGGAGTAATTAACTCGGAAGGGTTAGCACGCACCCAGCCCTGTTCCCGTGTTTACAGCCGGTGGCCTAGGCTTGATAACCCCCCCCCATTGCTTCCCCGTGAGTAAGGCAGGTTGGGGGCGGGCGCCCAGGGGTAACTAATCTGCATTTAGTGATCTGGCGGAAGAACTTCGAGGCAGGGCAGGGAGGGAAGCTTGTGGTTGGAGTTCCTGAGGCAGCTTGCAGTTTAAATCCAGGGTAGCCAAACTGGCCAGGATTCCCACTGGGGAGGTGCGTAAGGGACAAGTGGGGCACAAGACAATGGAGGCTGGCCAGAGATCCCAGAGGGATGAATGGGGGGGGGAGGGATGGAGAGAGGGCCATCTGGAATGGTTTAGTTATATAGCAAATTGGTACTACATCAACATGTATTTTATGTATGTTTGTCAATGTTTATGATAATAAATTTTTTAGGTTTTGCCAATTGACTTTTATTTCATAATGGGCATAGGGCTGGAGGGAGGGAGGGCTCAAGTGGGAAGGGGGGGCGCTAAATATCTGATCTTGCCTAGGGCACCAAACTGCCATACACCGGCCCTGCTATCCCGAGTACCGGCCAGCCTAATGGCTTGTGCTGGTGGGCCAGAGAGTAGGGCCCCTGATGCTGATCTTAATGTTTGGGCAGGCTCATACAGGCTCATGTAGAACATATATGTTTTGATATGATTAGGATTGGACATCAGCAATGGTTTGTGCCTGATCATCTCCTTCCCATCTACCTCTGGCATGGGATGGTAGAGGGAGACTCCAGGTATATAGCTGGTTAGTCGGTTCCCCCATATCCTTCCAGACTCAGGCCTCCCCTCCCCAGGGCTCAGCTTGTGAGATACCTACAGATGGAAATTCACTTCACTTTCCATGTTGGGCTTTCTGCAGGTTCCCGTACCCTCCCCCACCCCACCTCACCCCAACTCTCTGTTGCTTTAGTGCATAAAATAGGTCTGGGTGTTTGTTTAAATCAGGTTTCAAACTTAAACAAATAGGGACAGGCTGTTCAAACAAGCTTCGGAAATAAGCCTAATCAGGATGTTTGAGAAAGCAGCAAAGAGGAAAGAGAGGACCCATAAAACAGTTACTTAGAATATATGGAGCAGCCACCATAAGGTAGACGCTGATGTTATTGTTGTCAGTGAGAATGGGGATTTCCCGCTGTGCATGTTCTGCTGATGTTCCTTATCCCTCACCATAATTCAGAGTGTTTACATTGTCTTAAAGTCACTGCAGCCCATCCTTGGTCTGCTCTCCTTTTAAGCACAAACAACCCCCACTACCTGTGAGATTAACAGCGGTGGGGAATGAGCACATCAGAAAATAATAAATCTAATATTCTAATGCCTTCATCTTCTTACTGAGTTCTATGGTTGTAGGAATCCATGCACTGAACGTGAGCGTCAATGCTTGCAACCACTTGCATTTCCTCTGTGTTTTTAAATTGCCTTGATTAGAATTGCAATCTTATTGTACCTTGGTTTTGCCATTAGGTATTCTGCTTTCTCTTTTTAATCAAGCTCTTCTACTTCCTGCCCAAAGCAAAGCAATGACTGAAACTATCAAGGGAAAAAGCCTGTAGCAAAAGCATCAGAGTACTGCAAGATTTACTCACAGTCCATGTTGTGCATTATGGCACCATTATCCATTCTTCAGACAGGAGTGGGTATGAGGCATCTGTTAGCCAAGTACTGTCGCAAAGTAACTGCATTTTTACAATCCAGAAACAAATATTAAGGCTGTCATTTTCCAGTTTGGAGGGAGTTTCTTTCACCAAGCCAGAGCCTGTGGGAGGGCCTTTTCTAGCTCTGGGGCAGGGGTACAGAACCTCTTTCAGCCCGAGGATCTAATTTCATTTCGGAGAAGCTCTTAGGGGCTGCATTTCAGTGATGGACAGGGCCAAAGCAAAAGGGGCTGGGCAAAAATGCCACCATATTTTAGCTTAAAGCTCTTCCTGCCAGTAATTAAGCCTTAGGAGAAGCCTTTCAAACTTTTAGAATGGGAAACAACTGCACAAAAGTCAGAAAACCTCCAGGTGATGGATTGTTGGGGGAAGGGAGTGAGGCCTTCTAGGGACCCCTTGGCAGGCTGGATTTGGCCTCCAGGCCTGTGGTTCTGCACTGATGCTCTGGGGTGACCATGGAGAAGACCCCATTCCTTGTGGTGGCCAGTTTGGCCTCTAAAGACATAGGGACATGAAGCAGGGGCTTTTCAGATGACCTTAGATTTCGGGAAGGCACATCTGGGAAATCTCCAGAATCCAAGCCATTTAGGGTTTTGTGGGTCAAAGCCAGCACCTTGACTTGGGCCAGGATGTGTTCTGGTAAGCAGTGCTAACTTGCTCATAAATACGGGAATGGGCTCCTCTGAAAGGCCTGTGTTTGAGGTGATGTGAAAGTTCTCTGGCGTCTGATTTGTGATAGCTCCTAAGTCCCCCTGCACATCAACATTGTAGATGGGGACAGTTGTGGGGCCAGTGTTACAAGGTTCCCCCATGTCACACCAGAAGGCTAGCCCAAGTCATTTTGCTGCCTGAGGCAGGACAGCAAAATGGTACCCCTCCCCAAGCAAAGGTGCACAGTACCCAAGGCCAGTCAAGTTATTTTGGCAGCTGAGGCAGGAACTCTCACAAGCACCCCTCCCTCTCACAGGCATTACAAATGCAACAATAATACGATTAAATAACTAAACATTTGCTTCCCTGTCATGACACTTTAAATCAGCTGCCTAAGGTGGCCACCTCACTCTGCCTGATGGTAGGGCTGGCCCTGTTGCATTATATCTGCTTTTCCCCCACCCCATTTTGACTGGCAGTTAGTGGCCAGGGTAACCGTAGGAGCCACTAAGGCCCTTGTACTGCAAAAAGCCCATCTCCTTGCCATTGTGGAAGCACGTGGCACCCCCATTATGCCCTGCCACAATCGAGCAATGATTGAATGGGAGGGGCTGGACCAAAGAAACACCAGAGTCTGGTTTGGCCCACCTGAACCTTGACCTGTGCAGTATTGACTTGCCAACACGTCTGTGCAGGCATGGGTTAACCAAGCCATGTGGTTAACGTGGTTACAGGCCTGTGGCTTACGCTGGTGCAGCTTGTCTGAGTGTGGAAAGCTAAGCAGGGTCAAGCCTGGTTATTACTTGGATGGGAGACCCCTCCTCTAGCTTCCTGCATTGAGCAGGGGCTTGGACTCGATAGCCTTATAGGCTCCTTCCAGCTCTATGATCTATGAAATCTATACGCTTTGCCATCTCCTTAGCTGGCCTCCCTCTCTTTGATCAGTGCCTCTGGCATGTCACTTGCATAAACCCACTGCAACAAGAAGTCACCCTTTGAAAGGTACGGTGACCTTCTCTGGCTTGCAGCCTGGCAACAGTCAATAAAATGAGGGATTATTTTAGAAACGTATTTGCTTTTACATAGATTTAATAGCTTTTCCTCTTTGTTGTGTTAGCATTTTTTAAATCATTAATTAATTGACTTTACAAATTACCTGTTCATTTCCAGGTTTCCAAAACTTCACTCATCCTGTCAGTTTCCTTCTCTCTGTTTGCTTAAACACACACACACACACACACACACACACACACCAGATTTGTGTGTTTTAGATTTATGCTGTCATTCGTGCAATTTTTTAATCTACAGGAATCACTGTTGAGAAGCTGCACACAGAGGCCACGATCAGCCCAAAGTTAGGTATTTTTGAGGCCATTCATTTCAGTGGGCTTAAGTATACCTAATTCTGATTTACATAGGAGCATACTAGACTGTGGCCAGCATGTATATTTTGTATTAAAAACAATCTTTGGGACCAGAATAGTTCATTCTTCCCTTTTGTGAAAAGGAGAAACAACAGGATATAAGTCAGCCTATTTTTGTTTTTGTTTGTTTGCTTCTTATAGAGAGAAATTGTTAACTCTGTTTCTCTTAAGTAAGTGTATCTCTCTTGAAGTCCGGCTCCACCGGATTTGAGTAGCACAGTGTACGAAGCCTGATGCGCCATCTTGTGTCAGTTGTTAAATGTGTCAATAAGAATAATTCCTGTATCTGGAATCCCAGCTGGGGCTGGGTATGCTGGGAGTTTTAGTCCAACATCTCTTGAGGGCACCAGGTTGGAGAAAGCTGATTTAGGGGAATTGCCACACGCTATCCCTCACTGCTTGTTGGAATCGTCCCAGCCTCGCCGCCCACAATTTTGCCTGACAACTGGCAACTCCATTGGCAGCACATCCAGCTGACTGGCAGGGAAGGCAGGTCTTCTGCAGAATCCCTGGGGAGTCTCCTCCTCCTGCAGAAGCCCAAATGCACAGGGTTCACCCCTGCAGGAAGGAAAGGATCATGCCAAAACATTTTGTTCTTAACTTACACTGTCAGTTTGGTTTTAATGTTCAGCTGATGGCAAAGAGTAACTTCATTTGTTAATGCTTGCAGTAAGTTCTATCCAGTGATTCTCATCTTCTTTCTCCCCCCCCCTTGCCCCCTCCTTTTACCCAGGATGCCTTTGTGGAGCTGTACAGCAACAACATGAGGCCTTTGTTTGATTTCTCATGGCTGCCTCTGAAGACTATCTTAAGCCTGGCTGTTGTGGGTGCATGCATCACCCTTGGTGCTTATCTGGGCCATAAGTGACTTCAACCAATTTTTGATGGACTGATGAAAAGCCTTCATTAAAGAAACTGAAAAGAGCGGAGGGGGGGCAGAGGAAAATAATATGTGGTATGTTTGTTTTTTCCTGTAGCATAAAACTATTATTTTATGAGCCAAGCATCTTTCTGTCTAAATATTAAATCAGCTATTACTGCCAAAGGGAATATTCATTTATTTTCTACATTGCCGGAGAAGAGTTATTTATTGAAGATATTTTACATTTAACCTGCTATTTTCCTGAAATTCTGCAAGCTATACACACGTACGCCGTGATGTTGTTGTAATGAAGTTTAAGGAGACTCCAAAGATCTTCTGCTTTGTAGCAACGTGTCATTCGACAGACTTATTTTATTACAGTAGACTGAAGGACGCGCACAGAGACGTGTGTTTCCTCCTTAGGGAAGTCAATGAATGGGAGGCTTGCCGCGGTGTGATGCTGCAGTTAGATTTTTCAACTCTGCCCATGGAAGAGGGATCTGAAGATGCAGTATGGATAAGATGAGGACCATTTCCAGCCGGTATCACCTTTGGGATGTAGTGATTCAACATGGTACTTACCCAGAGCAAGAAGCAACACAAGATTCAGGCCAGTAATATAGCCTGTGTCCCCAGAGCCAACAGCTGCATTTGTAAGGCACCCCGGTGGGACGACAGCTGGAGATACTGTTTAATGCAACCTCTGAAGCATCTTGTTATATGTCATATTGTGCCATTATTAAACACCCACATTGGTCGCCATTGGGAGGAGACCATCGGTGGGTCCTCAAGCAACCATTTTAAAAGCCTGAAATGACCTATTTTGGAATTGCTGTTTCAGTGCAATTCTTCATCAGTAACTTGACCATTAACACACAACCATCAGGAAGCCATAAGTGCCTGTGCCTGCCTCTCAGGTCTGGAGCCCGGAAGCCCTGGCTTGCATCCCCACTGGAGTGAGCATTTACTCGCAGCTGACCCTGCTTTACTTACTGAATTCTTCTTGGGGGTCTTGAGAAGCAATTTGCTTTGGTCGCTGAATAATATCTCGAAATCGAAAGAGGCTCAAGATTCATTTGGCAAGGAAGAGTGATCAGCTGACAGAGATTAGCTCTGACTTTCCCTCCGTATCAGAATGAACACCAAATTAAATTCTCTTCCGTCCCCCCCACCGCTAATTGGAGCTTTATTTCCCTCAGAAGTCTTGCACGCCAGTTATTTCTTAAGGAAAGGAAGGAAGATAAAGAAGCCGTCCAGTGCCTCCATCTGGAGAGACTTAAAGACCCCCAGCTCCTTGAGGTGCCTATTGCCTTTCTTCCTGGGAAGGAAGAGGAGCAGGGAATTCTTATTTAAAATCACTTTAAATAAGGTGGAGGCAGAGTACTTAATAAGGCAGCTTTTCTGAGAGTACGTTATTTTGTTCTTTGGTCCTAAACATATAGGTGGAGAGACAGGTGGAGCACCAAGGGTGAGCATTGCCAGGCGCCCGCGAAGGCCCACACCACACCACACCACACCCCAGTAAGGGGCCCACTGCTGATTGCGAGAGCCCACTGGACCTGCTCCTCCTCCTTGCTGTTGCTGCATATCCACCTGTCCCCCCAAGCATGCAAGCAGGAGTAAGGGGAAAGGAGGAGGAGGAGGAGGAGGAGGAGGAGGAGGAGGAGGAGGAGGAGGAGCCTCCATTTGCCTTGACCTCTCCTGGGCAGTGGTACAGATTGGGTTCAGAGGTAGAGGGCAAGCAGATGGGGCAGTGGCGACAGTGGCAAAGAGGTAGGCCCATCCAAGAATATGAGCCCAGTGAGGGTCTCTTGCCCAAGGACCCCTCAAAAATCTGAAGCGGACAGTGCCCAGGGCTGTAGTGAACTCTTCACTGCTGACATTCTTTAAGAGCAAGTTAGATACGCATTTGGTTGGGTTGCCCGTGGTGGAGTCAAGCCCTAAAGCAAGAGAATTGATGGGATGATCTCTTCTGATCTATCACTTTGACAAAGGGAACTTTAAGTAGGATTCATCCCAATGGACCATTACTTCTAGATAATAGGTGGCCCAGGTAATACCAATAGATTGGTATCAATAGGATAAATCAATGGCCAGCCTCAAAAGAACTCCATGTGAACAGCTAGTTCTTTTGCATATGCTCAGGACTTTACCAATTTTTGCTTCCAGGAGCTGCCCTTCATATTACATAGGATTCTGCACTGGAGTGTCCCCCGGACTCATGATTAGCTGGGGGGGGCACTGCAGGATGGAGCCAGAAAAGACCCAGCATATGCAAAGATGCCAAGCTTGTTCTTAGGATCCCAGCCAATGAGTTTAGAATCAGTGTGATGATGGCTATTAAAACAGGGGCTTAGTAAATTTACTGAAGAAATACAAGTCAAAAAGGAACAAGAACTAAATTAGATGCAGTGGACATGTTTGACTTCTATGAATTTCTGTCTTTTTTTTTAAGTGTTTTCTTTCAAATTGGTTTTTATTTCTCTGTTTATAAAACTATAAAGAAATGGAATTTATGAACTCATATTCATCCAGTGATAAAATGTTTAGACCTGAAGTACAGTCTCAACAGGCGTGTTGCTCGAGATGATGTATATATATATAGATATAGATATATTAAAAAAAAAAAAAACAACCTACAACAAAAACAGATCTAAGTGAAATATCTTAATTTGTGGCATTATATGCAAAAAAAAAAAAAAAAAAAAGCTCTAGGGAATGTAATAGTTTCATAGCTAATAGTTTCATATCATGGATTGGATCCAGACCTACTCATACTTAGCGCACACCCATTAAAATCAATGGGGCTTAAGTTAGTCAGGACGAATGTAAGTGCCATTTATTTCATTGGGTCCACTCTAAGTTTGACTAAGTCTGGATCCAACCCTGTGTCTTCAAAGCTGCTTTAAAATGGCCAGAATCTAGAAGGAAACTGCTCTTGCTCAGCTCCCACTCATTTCAATGGAGCATGCAGAGGAGAACTCCACCGTGAACTGCGCTCAATATACCACTTATGCATCTTAGCACTGCAGTAACTACGTACTCTGTCATTATGGCACCTGCACCCAACATTTCAAGAGCGTCAGTGAAGTGAGCTCTTACGTTTCACATCAGGAATAAACGTATAAACTTTGGCATAAGTTCTTGATACTGGGCAATGTGTGTTTCAGCTTCACTAAGATACAATATTTAGCTTTGCTAAAGCTAAACTGTTTATTCATACCTGTTAAAACTGCCTATTTATAAGGAGCAATTCAGAGGAATTGAGGTGCACTGACATACCAGTGTCAGTGGCCTTTAAGCATGCCCAGCATCTAGTGGGTTGCCCAAAGAGTAAAAAACGTATGGAAAAAAACTCATGTCTGTACAAACCACCCCTTCTGTGCACTCAGTTAAGCCATGTGGGCCAATCAGCAATGCCAGGTCAGGGTGTGCCTTTGCAATGCACGAAGAGCCTTCCATGTGCCACTGAAGCTCCAGTATTCAGTGATTTGCATCAGTGTTGCACGCCAGCATCTTTACCAAGGCTGGTTCAAACGTGTGTGCATCATTTGAGTTTCATCACTTGGTTACTCAGCACTTCATGACTCTTGCAGCCTGATCCTATGCTAAGGGATGCACACTCAATGGGCTTGAGCACACCTGACTCTACATAGGATCAGGCTGCTGGTTCAATGTGTGGACTGTCCCCACTTAATGTGTTTGGGCTGGCATTGGAGGATGTGAAAGTTTTGTTTGTGGCGATTCATTTGTGATGGCTCACCCATGCACACAAACTGTCACACAAGCAACAAGTAATGACATGCATGTTTGAACTTGCCCTTGTGCAAACACACCCTGGAACGCTGTCCAGGAATTCCAAGGGAGTGGCGAAGAAGGATAACATGGGAGCAGCCAGTACTACACCATGTACCAGGGGTCCCCAACTCCCAGGCTGCAGTACCAGGCCGTGGCCTGTTAGGAACTGGGCCAGGTCACACCGATGCGCCGCAAGCACCCCACCTGGCTCTCGGGGTGCTCGCGAGCTCCGGCGAGCACCCCCTGCTGCTCATCCCTCTGCTCGCATCCCGGGGAGCATTTTTGGAAAACCGGAAGTGATGCAACAGGAGACTGTTTTAAAGTACTTTACCATGGTATTTAGGTAAAAAGAGCAGCGCTGGAGAACCAGGAAGTGACGCGCCGGGGACCTCGTAGGTCCTTTCCCCAGCGCGTTTGGGTCGAGCGGCATCAGGTAAGTTGCCAAGAGTCTGGGGGGGTCAAGCGGGGTGAGTTCGACTTGCTTCAGCCCCCCTCAAGACTCTCGGATACATCCCTGCGGCCGCACAGCAGGAGATGAGCAGTGGGCGACCCCCCCCCCCAGTCCATGGAAAATTTGTCTTCCACAGAACCCGGTCCCTGGTGCCAAAAAGGTTGGGGACCGCTGCCATGTACGACACCTGCTCCAAAGGACATGGGGTAAGAGGAGAGTTATGCATCTGGGCTGCAGAAATGAACTTCCATCTCCCCACCACTCTCACCCATGAGCTACCGTAATACCTTCAGGCAGACATAGGACCTGGTGCAGTGCCTTCTCCAAGGCAAGCATGGAGCATAGATCAGGCCAACAGCTGGTTTGGTTGTTTTGAACTAGAACAGCCAACCGGCTGCCCTCCAGATGTGCTGAGACGATGACCCCCATCACTGCCAGCCAGCATCATCCCCATCATTCTGGAGGGCACCATGTTGGCGAAGGCTGAACTAGCAAATAGAGTGAGCAGCCTGATTGTAAGGAACTGCTTTAGCTGGAGTGGCAGAAGTAAAGGAGCATCCAGCACATGTAGCATGAGGTGGAATTATGCCGCTGCCCCACTCCTTGTGTGTGATGCCAAGGCCCTGTTGCCTCTTCTCCTGTGCCACCATCTCAGCATGGAGGCTTGTGGGATCAAGCTCTTGGTCCGGAGAGTATGGAGGGATTTTTTTAAAGCCCTCTATTTCATGCACTCTCCTTGATTTTCCAATGGTGACCATAAACTCCTAATTGTAAATACTGGATTATACACACCTAATACGTTATCAGTAAAGAATTGTTTATTTTTTAACAAAAGGTTTATATTGTCAAAATAAAATGTTAAAAGTCCTATAAAAAATGACTGTGCTGCTATATTCAACCGTGATTGAACAAAGTTTATTTTTGGTGTATCACCCAATTCCGAGATGCTTCAAAGCTGCTTTAGATGTCATTTGAAGTAGTCACATTACAGGCATTTAGGTAGATGCTGCCGCTGGATGTTCTGTTGTGTCTCTGTCCACTGGGCTTCTCAGTATCTTAATTAGCTGTATGTCAGAGAAGTCCAGGTGGCTGTTGATAGTCTGTGTCTTAAAGCAGATGATCAGTGGGTGTTCTTCCCATCCTGCTCTTCGCTGCAGAATTGTACAGTATTGTGGCTGCACTAACTATAAGGACAGTTGATATTGCTAGTATTCATGGTAAACGTATTTAGAAAGGTTGAATGTATATAAACGCTTGAAGTTGTCCTTCCCCATGGCGTTTCCACCATGACACTTGACAGTCTTTCCTGCTCCTCCCCCCTCTGGTACACTGTTACGGTTTAGAACAGGGGTTGGCAGCCTGTGGCCCTCCAGATGTTTTGCCCTACAACTCCCATCAGTCCTAGCCAGCATAGCCAATGGTGAGGGCTGATGGGAGTTGTAGGCCAAAACATCTGGAGGGCCACAAATTGCCTACCCCTGGTTTAGAAAAATAATACCCTGTAAAACACAGGAGTACTGCTGCTCCAATAGTTTATACAGCACTTTCAATTTGCATTGTGCTTTACAATTTCCATCACATTTCCCCCTCACTGCAAGTTTGCAGTAAGCCTCTTTTTATTTTATAGCTGGGGAACAAAGTCTCAGGTTGCAATCCTATACACACTTACCAGGGTGTTAGTCTCATTGAACTCAGTGGGACTTACTTCTGAATAGACATGCCTAAGGTTGTGCTGATGGGGACCCTCCCAAGGCCATCTAATAAGCTCATGGCAGAGCTGAGATTTGCACACGAGTCTCTTGGTTCCCAGGCCAGTTATTTATCTACTCAACCACATTGCCTCTCTTTGACCCTGTGCAGAATCTCCCACCCACTCGAATGGGTTAATTCTAAAATTAGCCATGCTAGAACATAACTGCTTAGGATGGGCATGTAGCACTGGTTCAGCTGTAGCTTTTCTACCATCAGAAACTGCACAGGGTAGCTACAGTCGGCAGTGATCTTAGACATGCCTAAGGTTGTGCTGATGGGGACCCTCCCAAGGCCATCTAATAAGCTCATGGCAGAGCTGAGATTTGCACACGAGTCTCTTGGTTCCCAGGCCAGTTATTTATCTACTCAACCACATTGCCTCTCTTTGACCCTGTGCAGAATCTCCCACCCACTCGAATGGGTTAATTCTAAAATTAGCCATGCTAGAACACAGGCCTGTGGCTTACGCTGGCTCAGCTTGTCTGAGTGTGGAAAGCTAAGCAGGGTCAAGCCTGGTTGTTACTTGGATGGGAGACCCCTCCTCTAGTTTCCTGCATTGAGCAGGGGGTTGGACTCGATAGCCTTGTAGGCTCCTTCCAACTCTATGATCTATGAAATCTATAACTGCTTAGGATGGGCATGTAGCACTGGTTCAGCTGTAGCTTTTCTACCATCAGAAACTGCACAGGGTAGCTACAGTCGGCAGTGATCTTAAGAACACAAGAAGAGCCATGCTGGATCAGACCAAGTGTCCCATGTAGTCCAGCATTCTGTTCATGCAGTGGCCAACCAGCTGCCCACAGGAAACTCACAAGTAGGACATGAGTGCAACAGCACCCTCCCGCTCGTGTTCCCCAGCAACTGATTTACAGTGGCATCCGATACTGGAGGCAATATACAGCCACCAGGACTAGTAGCTTTGATAGCCTTATCTTCCATGAATTTGTCTATCTCCTTTTAAAGCCATCAGGATTGGTGGCCATCACTACATCTTGTGGTAATGGTAGTACTACTTCTTGTGTTCTCTTGTGATGGCCAGAAGCAGGAAAACTGCACAGTGGCCCCCTGGCAAGTATTCTTGGTTAAATCCATATCGGCCATTCCGTCAATGGGACGGCTCCTTACCTTCACAGAAGACGCCAGGATCCAATGGAGGCATCCTGATTTGCCGCTTCCCCCTGCAGCCCTTTATGTCGCCTCACATGCTGCAGACTCCCCCAGCCATCCGGAGCAGCGTTTTGGAGGGAGAGGGGGCTGCAGGAGAAGGAGGAATCATGAAGTTCCCCTCAATGCCCCATTCCTTCCTCTAGTGCAGGGCTCTCCAACCTTGGGTCCCCAGATGTTGCTGGCCTACAGCTCCCAGCATACCCAGCCAGCATGGCTAATGGCAAGGGATTCTGGGAGCTGTAGTCCAGCAACATCTGGGGACCCAAGGTTGGAGAGCCCTGCTCTAGTGTGAGCAGAACCCTACTAAGCACTACTCTGGATCCAACCCACTGTGTGCTGGCTTCCTAGAAAACACCAGGGAGGTGAGCCAAAATGTCCTGCCCCCTAATTTTAACCCAAATTTACCCCCAGGGGTGGAGTCTTCAGTGCACCACCTGATTGGGCAAGGTTCACCATACTGGAACTGGGTTCACACAACACGCTAAACCGCAGTAGGTTAAGAGGCAGAGTGGCTTAGCATGTTGTCTGAATGCTGCATGGTGGCTTATAAACCACCCTGCTAAACCATGGTTGCTGGGAAGCCCCAACTGTTCCTCAGTTTTGCCATTTACCCCAAGTCGATAGCACCTCGGGAAGTGGCAAAACCAGAGGGAATCCCCTCTGCCAAGGGGGGGGGGATTACTGCAAATGACAGCTTTGGGGGGGACTCGGTACCCTTGCGGTGTACCCTGGGATACCTGTAGGAGGACCAACGAGGGAAGAGGGCAGTGGAGATGGCCAGGGAACCCTGCTGTGCCTGCTCATTACTCGGGGCCCCAGGCAACTTTAAACCCACAGAGGTTTCAGAACCTCTGTGGGTTTAAAGTATTGTGCAAATCCAGCCTATTATTCTATAGCTGTATTGCTTCAGCGTTACATTGAGCTACAAGCACAGCCACCAATACTCCCTCCTGGATCAATTCTAGATGTACTAAAAGCTAGAATTGCACTGTTAAAGATAGCCAAGTGACTGTAAAAGACTAATGAACAATGCATTGGGTCGTGCATTGTTTCTGTTCCACCCCAGCCTCTGTAGGCTTCTAAGGGCCAAATTAGATTCATCTATGTAGATGCATCTATATCAGGATGGAAACCATGGTGAACAGGGAGGGGATTACACACACACACACACACACACACACACACGGTTCCGAGAAAAATTGCTCATCCACAGATGCTATTAGCCCCAGAAGGGAAGCTCTCATCGGTGCCAATGAAAGCTTCCATAATAGAGCTAATAACAGCTTTGGGGGAGTGATTTTTATCGGGACTGTGGCGGGGGGGGAGTGAATCACCCCCTCCCTGTGCCCCACAGTTAATCGTCTGATTAGAAGGCGCCAAGATCCACCGAATCCCGATGCAATAACAGTTGATCCACACAGGAGCCCAGAGTCAAACAAAATGTGATGCTCCACGAGTGAAACTAGATACTTACGTTAAATGAATTTGCACATTCAGCATCACTTCACATCTTGTTTGACTGTGGGCCTCTTTATGTATCAGAACCATTTGCTAAGGTGGCATTGGGAATGTCTTTCTGCAGACACTGAAAGACTGCAATTCTTCCATATGTAAACCCCATTTTTCAATAGGAGTTATGTGCAGACTTGGTTCAGTTGGACCCCAAAGCATTGCAGTATGACTGGCCACATGGATGCCCTGCTTTCAAATGCTCAACAACAAATGGAAATGAAGGGCAATGATGCCACATGTCCAGGATTCTCTATCCAGAGCTATTTCGCTATTTAGCAAATGTGACTAATTTATGAGAGCTAAACAGAACCTCCGTGTTCAGTGGCAGTCTATCCTGGAATACCAGATGCTGGGAACAAACAACTAGGAAGGCGGCGGTGGGGTATTGTCCTCATGCCAAGCTTCTGAGTTTCCCAGGGGGATCAGGTTGGTCTACTGTTGGAAAGGGAAAGCGGACTTGATGGGTCTTTAGTCTCATCCAGCAGGGCTGTTCTTCTGTAAAATCTTGTGTTTGTGTAGAAAAATAATGATTGTTTGCATCAATAGACAGGTCAAAATATTCTGAAGCAGGAACATTTTTTTAAGACTCGATAGAGGAAAGAAATAAAAGGGGAGTTAATTTAACCATTTTTTAAAAAAAAATCTGTTTATGCAATGAACGTTAATGCAGCTTTGTTTGAGTACATCTTTCAACTGTATTGAAACACTCCTTTCATCTTACAAAGTCATCCACTTCTTCCAGGTAAAACGTAATGGTCATGATCCACTCACAAGGCATCCACCATGCCCATGCTGGCTGGGGGCTGATGGGAGTTGTAGTTCAACACATCTGGGGTTGCTAGGTTGGGGAAGGCTGACATCATGGGATGTTAGGGGGAATGGAAACTCCGTATGTGTCTCCCGTATCCCCATCCAGCTCTGCCTCTCGCAACAAATGTTGTGAGCTTGATGTTCCATGCACAAGTAAACTGCAGTGAGATAAGGACATGGAAGCCACACAGAGAGCTGCCATTTCCCCCAGTTTCCCAGTAAGCAGTGCAAGTGGATTACGCCAGTGTTTTTCTTCTGACAAATTGAATTTTAATCGGCACCAGCATCATAGTAATACACAGATCTGAGTTTATTTCTGTGCTTTGGATGTTGTATGTAAAAGTTAAAAAATAGTTTGCCTGTCTGTCATCATTTATTAAAATAATTGCATTGTTTTGTTTTAAAGTTGCCATAAATCATGCTGCCATTAAGCATTCCATTCAGCTAATTTTGTGAGAAAAAATAAAATAAAGCACACTGTGACATGCTGGCATTTTCGTTTATTCCTGATTGTCAAGAACCTTGTCAGTTTGATCCTGAGTACTGGAGAGTTAAATGAATACTTCCTTAAACCTCAGATGTGGTGAGCGGCCAGATGGGCGATTTAGAAATATGATAAATAAATAAAATGTGTCAAAAGCATCCATTTCCACTTTGTAACATCATCAAACGTGGGTTTTGAACCTGTGGAAAATATATTACATGTTGCATATCACACTGTGTATCAGTCAGTTTACTCTTAATTATATGAGGCAAGCTAGGATGGGATAAATATGTCACTTACAGCGCAATCCTGCGCATGCTGGGAGCTGTAGGCCTTTTTTCTGTCTAAACTTGCATAGGATTGTGCCCTTAATCCCTGTTCAGACTTTCAAAAGAATGTGTGAGGACTTAAAGCGGGCATGAGGTGGTATCTACTGGTAGCCTGGATCTGTTGTCATGATGGCAATATCATCTGCTTTCTATACATTTGTTGTTATTCACTGTTAAACAGCTTTGAGATCCAATATAGTCCAAAGACATTGTACAAAAGTTTGGATCCGGGAACACCCTTCCACAAGAGGAACGGTTCCGCTCACAGAAGGTCCCTCTGCCCGATTTTGGGGATCCCCTCCCCTGCCCCCCCCCACACACACCACAGCTCACACCATTCAGCAGGGTCTCCTGACTCTGTGTAGTATTTTCAGGAGGCTAGAGGGGCTACCCTAGGAGGGAGGGGGCAGGAAAGTCCACTTCCAGCAGTGCAGTTGATCCAGCATACATCTGGATCCAACCCAAATATTGTAGAAGAAGAAGTAGTTATTTATTTATTACTGTCTTTTCCCCCTTTTGCAAGGAACCCACGGCGCCTTGCATAATCCTCCCCATTTTACCTTCACAACAACCCTGTGAGGTAGATTAGGCTGAGAGTCAGTTACTGGTCCAAAGTCACCCAGTGAGCTTCATGGCCAAGTGGGGATTAGAACCCGGATCTCCCAAGTCCCACTCCAACACTCTCACCACTATGCCACACTGGCTCTAAATAAACAGAGTGAAACCATCACATTACAAATCACCACCAAGTGACAGCTAATTAAATCAAGCAAGTTATGTATAACTTGCCAAGCAATGGCTTCCTGCTCTTCTTCCTCAGTGATTGTAATAAATATGTGGGGCTGTTGCTTCCTACGATTGCCATGCATTCTCTATAACAGGTCCCCAACTTTTTTGGACCCATGGTGGGCACATTTGGGAATTTGAGAAACTGCTGTGGGCAGCACCACAAAACGCCTAATCAGTGGATCGCCACTTTGGCATCTACCTGTCACGTCTATGCATCTTAGGTTGAGTCTAATTCAGCAAAAACGTTTATTTCATGCCTTTTGGACACCACAATGTCTCTTTAATAAGGGATAGTCTAATTCAGCTAATTGCTGGCAGTGCAACAGCTAATGCTTCTTTTATACATATGTTTTGGCAATGCCCAGTAGTTACTACTTCTTTTCGTGGGGAGGTTATTACACAGATAAATTTTGTACTGAAACAGCCTTTAATATTGACTGATGTACACACTCTTTTAAATTATTTACCTGCTTCATGGAAGTTGACAAATGGTCAGTGTAAATGGATTCTCTGCACCCTTTTGACAGCAAAAAGACGGATATTACAACATTGGAAGGGGAAGTACTCGCCTCCTATAATGCAGTGGATTGGGGACCTTGTAACACTTTCAGTATTTGAACGGGTGGCATATAGATGCCACCTTCAAATGGATACTTATTTGGTCCACCTCTGTTGCAGCCTATGTATAACTGCTAGAAAGTTGTATGCATTTCATACAAATCCATGTACATATATTTAAAAAATGGAAAAATAAACATTGGGTTTGCCCATGGGCATGATGTCGGGGACCCCTCCATGGGTGCCAGTAGAGGTACACATGGGTGCGATTGCACCAGCGGGCACCACATTGGGGGACCCTGCTCCACAACACCTAGGCCTGGCCTTGGGCTTCTGTGAAAAGCAAAGCCAGTTAACGAGGATGGCGATTCTACTGTATAAGGTGGGCTTCCCCAGCCTGATGCCCTCCAGATATTTTGGACTGCAACTCACATCAGCCCCAGCCAGGATGGCCAATGGTCAAGAATCCTGGGGATTGTAATCCAAAACATCTGGAGGGCACCAAGTTGGAGAAGGCTGCTATAACGTTTACGCCGTAAACAGCCTTTGAGTGAAGTGGGTTGTTTCACCACATGACCCTCAAAGCCATTTATAACATCATAAATGAAATCCAAAACAGTGTCTGAGGGGCCATAGGATATTTCAGATTACCAGCTTCGAAGCTGGAGACAGTGCTCTGACCTAAGAGGTGGGAATCAGAGCTCTGATCCCCCCACCCCCTTGGAACCAGCATGGAAAAAACCAAACTGTCTGCCTCTCCGAGGTTGGGAACACAACCTTGGAGAGAGGTAAAAGGGCGCATTGCAGTGGGCGGGGAGGGGAGGAGACTGGAGAGGCCAGGATACGAGCTATCCTGAGCCTCTGCTAGCCTCCTTCCCACCCCCTCTAAAACACCTTCGGTAGGCGGGCATTTTCTAGTAAAAATGCAGGGTGTGAGGATGGGGAGGCAAAGAGTGCCTCCGCCACTCCTGCCCTGTATAGGATGCTGGTAAGCCTCCAGTTTGGGGGCTTATGAGCATCGAGGCCAAAACCCATAGGATTGCACCCTAAAAGGTTTAAAACACACACACAGAGTAATACAAAAGAGCACCATTTAAAACCATCAAAACACATTCTTGGCTGTCAGGTTAGTTGAAGGGTAGTGTATTGCCACTTGTGTATTTTATTGTATGGTATAATGAGAATATATTGTATATTGTGACTGCCCTGGGATCTTTTTTATGATCAAGAGCAGAATAGGGGGAGGGATGTATAGACAGACAGACATATCTTTACCTAAAAGCTTCCATGGAGTGGGTCTGTGGGATCTCCTTTCAGAGGGAGTTCTACAATTCAGCTGCCATGCCTGGAAAACCACTGATCACTGATGATATCCTCAAATGCAAATGCAACAGCTCCCAAAAGTGATAGAATTGGGCAAGCATAAAATAGCTTGTTGGGACTTTACAGCACAGGGAGAAGTGTCGTCTTTGCCTGTGGACCCCAGTCAGAGTGGTGGATAGCCTTCTCCCTGCTACAATATCCAGGATACTACAAGATTCACGTTAAATATTTTTCCTTGATTCTGGCAGAGATCATTATGGATGGAGAGCCAAAGGATGGAGACTCATCATGTGATGGCAAGTAAATAATGCTAGATAGCAGGTAGGCCAGCTCATGGTTTAAGAAGCCCTCAGCACAATGGGCCCCCTCCTATGCCAGTGCCCCCCCCACCCCAGCCACTGGCTTTGCCTGGTTGCTATGAGCCACCATGTTAAATTTCCCACACTGTCGTGGAGCACCCAACGTAGTGTCGCTCTAGCTCATTGTGGGAAATTTAAAATGGAGGCTCATAGGAGTCCTCCATGCGGGGGGGGGGGGTGGCTAGTGCAGACCTCAGTGCCAGTAGCCCTTGGCAGCTGTTGGAGGGTGCCAGGTGCCATTGCCAGGCCCGACAGCAGGGACACTGGCATGGCATTGCCATTTGGAGTGGCATCCCCACAGTGACTTTCATGTGTCCTCTGGCTTTTCTTCTACAGGCTCTACTTTGAATCTATAAACTTCCTGTCTTGAAGGGACCCTTTCCATGTTGACTTGGCTGTTGAGGCATCCCTGCATGGCCACCACAGAAACCTCAGCAAGTTGCAGGACTCTAGGGTGCCCAGTCGATTCTCCTGGAGCACCAGTCAGCCCATGAGAACTCCCTAGAATGCCTGTCAAAGCTCCCTTATAGTGACACATTGCCAGGGAAGATTTGTAGTGGTGGCAGGCAAGCTGTCTGATGAGGCACCTTACCTGTCATTCCTGACCTGTGAAAAAGGCAAATTCCATGTTAGGCATAATTAGGAAAGGAATTGAAAATAGAACTGCAAAGATCATGCTGCCCTTGTACAAACCCATGGCGTGACCTATTTGGAATACTGTGTATAGTCCTGGTCACCGCGCCTCAAGAAGGGTATTGTAGAGTTGGGAAAAGTGAAGAAAAGGGGAACTAAAATAATCGAGGGGCTAGAGCAACTCCCCTACAAGGAAAGGTTACACTGTCTGGGACTGTCCAGCTTAGAAAAACCGTAAGGGGAGACATGATAGAGGTGTACAAAACTGTGCATGATGTAGAGAAAGTGGACAGGGAGACATTTTTCTCCCTCTCTTATAAACCTAGAACCTGGGGTCATCCCATGAAGCTGATGAGTGGGAGATTCAAGATAGATAAAAGGAAGTACTTAGCGCATAGTCATTACTAACACAGCACATAGTTAGCAATGACTTCTATTCCTGATGGCTATATGCTACCTCCAGTGTCAGAGGCAGTATGCCTATGTACACCAGTCACCAGGGAACCTGACCAGTAGGGTGCTATTGCACTCATGGCAGCTGGCTGGCCACTGTGTGAACAGAATGCTGGATAAGATGGACCCTTGGTCTGATCCAGCATGGCTCTTCTTATGTGCTTATTATGACCTGGACATTCAGGAGCCACGCATAAGCTTCTGAGACACCCCTAAGTTATCTCTTGGTCATAGGAAGCTGCCATATAACAGGTCAAACTATTTGTCCATCTAGCTCATGGGTGGACAAGCTTTTTTTTCTTCCTTCTGTCGGGGGCTGCATTCCCTCATGGCTAATCTGTTGGGGGCCACATGTTAGTGGTGAGCAGGGCCAGAGCCAAAAGTGGGTGGGTCACCCCTTTTCTCTTTCTCTTCTTGCCACCTCTCTCTCTCTCTCTCTCTCTCTCTCTCTCTTTCTCTCTGCCACACCCTTTCCCCTCTCTCCCTGTTCCTTCCCAGCCAGCGGACTGCCAGGTAAGGGACAGATTCCCCCTTGCTAGAGGTCTGAACTGATAATGTGCAAAGGGCTTTTGAAATTAGTCTGAGGACTGCATGAAATTGGGCTGAGGGCTGCAAGTGGCCCTAGGGCCACAGGTTGCCCACCACTGCTGAGCTAGCCCAGTACTATCAACTGTGACTGGCAGCAGTCTCTAGGGCAGTGTTCTCCAGCCTTGGGTCCCCAGATGTTTTTGGCCTACAACTCCCAGCATACCCCAGCCAGCTAGGCTGGCTGGGGCATGCTGGGAGTTATAGGCCAAAAACATCTGGGGACCCAAGGTTGGAGAACACTGCTCTAGGGTCTCGCTACCTGCTACCTGAGCCTTTTAGTGGAGATGCCAAGGAACGAACCTGGAGCCTTCTACATGCAACACACACAATGTGTTTCTCCCCATCTGAAAGCCCCATGCTAAGGACTGGCTTGGGAGCACCGCCACCCCCATGTTCTTTAATCTGGAGCCCCCTACACTAAGAACCCCACAGTCATGTATGGCGAATGAGGTGCCGAGACTCTGGCACACATGAAAAGTTTGCATGTTAGCTGCCAGACCAGAGCATGCTGTCTAATTTTACCATGCAGCTGGTATCTACTAAGCCATTGTCTGGAAGGGATTGCTGACTGCATTAGCATCCTTCCATTTGCAGTTATGCAAAGATAGGACTGGCAGAAAACCAAAGTGCTCTCTCACGCGGCTATAAATTAACGTTGCTGGTGGAAACTGACAGGAAACTCCCGTGAATCGGAGTTTCGCTTGACATCTGGAGTCTCAACACCGAATTCCCTCAATGTGTATGGAGAAAGCAGGTGAGGCATTCTCTCCCTTCTTAACATCCTCTCCTCATTACTGACTTCCGCCTGTCCAAGCCCTTGAATTTTACAAGGGAGATTTTCTTTACTCTTCGGTTTTCTGCGTTCACAAAAAAACAGCTGTTATTTCTCCAAAGGAACATTAGAGGGTCCCCCCCTTCCCCCAAAGCCGCCATCCACTTTCCATTGTATAATTCAGTTGTTAACAAAACACAAATGGTTCTCACGCAAGCTTTTCTAGAAAAAGCTCTTAGACTTTAAAACTTTTAAACATGGCTTGACGTGAGAAAGGTGTATATTTGACATAATTTTGTTGTAACACATCTGAGACTTCAACACAACAGAACTTGTTATGCAGCTTTGATCATCCAAATGCACTGTCTTTCTTCCTTATAACCCCAGGTTGTCATCACTTTTAGGGCCCAGTTCTATTATTATATTCATTGGTTGGTTTAAAGCATTTATATAACACCCTTCATCATATTCAATTTCTGGGCGATATACAAACAAAAATGAGCAATCCATTAAAACACATAACCAGAAAAGCAGCAGATAAAACCTTTAGATGAGCCTTCCCCAACCTGCTGCCTTCCAGATGTGTTGGACTACATCATGCCTTACCATTGGCCAAGATGACTGAGGATTATGCGAGTTGTAATCCAAAACATCTGGAGGACACCAGATTGCAGAAGGCTGCTTTGGACAGATTAATAATATCTTAAACAGCAAAGTTGGGTCCCAAGCCCAATAGTAAGTATCAGCACCTTGATTGGGTTTGAAAACACAACAGGTAGCCAATTAAGCTATGTTTGGACTGGTGTAATCTGGGTAAAACCAGCCATGTGAATCAGAATGATCCAGAGTTTAAGGGCATCTGAAGCTCTGGCAGTATTCAAGCTAGGCAGATCTCAGTGTGGACAGAGACCAACTCCCAAGTAAGATCTTTCCAAAGGGAAGGTGGGATATAAGCATAATAAAGAAAGCTTTGGATGAGTGGATCATTCTTCAATATGAGGTCCCCTTTTCTATCTCTTTGCATTCTTCCTCTTGGTTCTATTACCCACTCATTTGGTTCCAATACCACCTTTATGCTAAGGATTAACAATTCTGCTCTTCTATACCTGATCTTTTCCTTTCTTCTCTTGCCCATCTTTCTAGTCATGTTTTCTCTGCTCTCTCCCAATGGATGAATGCCCATTTCCTCCAACAACTCTGCCAAAATGGAGCTTCCTGCTTTCCCCTCCTTCTCAGCTTCTCTCAATGTTGCATTTCCTTGTCCTTGAGAATGGCCTTGTTTGTTCTCAGACTCAGAATCTTGGGATACGGCTTGATTTTTCCTCTTTCCTTTCTCCATTATGTTCGTGGTCTTGCAAAGTCCTACCATTTTCATTTGATCAATGGATCTAGAATTTGCTTTTTTCTCTTTACAGGCACGACAAACATTTTAAGTTATCCTCTTATTATTTCCCACATCGACTACTATAACCTCCTTCTTGTTGGCCTCCCTGCTTCTAGCCTTAAGTTTCCTCACTCAGTCTTAAATGCCACCGCCTGTTCCGATTATACCTTGCCCGTTACATGGGTCTTTTCACTAGCTTCATGTTCACTTTAAGCTCATTGTACTTACTTTCAAACATGGCCACAGTCTCTCCCTATCTACTCTTCTTGGTGACTTCTGTGGAGTCTATCACTGGAAAGTATATAGCTCAGCCTTCCCCAACCTGGTGCCTTCCATATGTCTTGAACTACAACCCCCATCACCTGCAGCCAGGATGTCCATTGGCTGGGTGATGGAACTTGTAGTCCAACATATCTGAAGGGTGCCATGTTGGGGAAGGCTGACCCAGGAGCAGGCCACCAAAGCAGCTCTGATTACTGCCACAGTTAGAAAGATAGAAACTATGTACACAACTTGCAAGTTAGGTTCTTTCTTTTTATTTATCCACCCTTCGGCACACTGCATAGACCAGTGTTCTCCAGCCTTGAGTCCCCAGATGTTTTTGGCCTATAACTCCCAGCATGCCCCAGCCAGCGTAGCTGGCTGGGGCATGCTGGGAATTGTAGGTCAAAAAAAAAAGCTGGCTGGGGCATGCTGGGAATTGTAGGCCAAAAACATCTGGGGACCCAAGGCTGGAGAACACTGGCATGACACTGTAGTTATGCAAAGCAAACAAAGGCCTACTTCAGATTCTGCTCCTATTGATTAAGAAGAGAAAATTGGAGAGGATTGATAAAAGGGATGTATCCTTCCTCAACGTTGACTTTTAAAAAGACCAGATTTCCTGGCTGTTATGGGATGTTATCCGTTGTTTTTCTGGTAGGGTGTGGAATCTTACCTGGGTCTCGTTCCAGAGGACAAAAGACAATTTCCTAAGATTTTGCAGGGAGAAGCCATTGGATTATTATGTAGCAGGTTAATACAACTCGTCATGTGGCGGCGAGTTGTACAGTGTGTAACATGGCAATTGCCATGCTTTGAAGAAGGCAGGTCTGGCTACATTCCACAGCTGTACTAGTGGACAGAAACGTGAGGCTCGGAGACTTTCCTTTTGAACGTTCCAAATTATTCCATGTGCAAATTGATGGTTTGTTGGGAGAATCTTCAGGCAAGTGGGGAGAAATCAAAGCTAAATCCAGCTCAGCACAACCTTCAGATCTATTTTGGATTTAGTACAAGGAAGTGCCTTTAGACTCACCAGGTGCAGTTAGGAAACCTCCCTCCCACTTAGGGATTTGGAGGAGTTGAATGATGCTTCATTTTCAGTTGGCATTTGGTTGATCTGGGCCTTTTTTTCCTTCTTTGTTGACTAGCGGATGTTCTCTTTTATGATCTTATTTGTGCCGTTTTCTAATTTTAAGGTGGTGTTCTTTTATTTTTGTAAACTGCTTTGAGCTATTTTGCGGAAAGCAATCTATTTTAAGCACAGAAATCTAAAATGACCTTCTTTACCCCTGCCTACATCCCTTTTCCGTTGCAGTTGCTCTAGCTCTAAAATTCTTTTCCCCCTGACATCCAGCTCTCTTCCTCTGTTATTACATTCAAGCACCTCCTTAAGAGACATCTTTTCTCCCTGGCTTTCCCTGTCCAACCTTCCTTCCCTTTCCTCCCTAACATGTTTTGTCTTTGATTAGATCATAAGCCTGTGGGCAGGACCAGTTTGGTCTTTAGCTTTTCTATGTTGCCTAATAGTTTTAGGAATTGTGTAAGTAGTTGTAATTCCATAAGCCCTTCAAATCTGATTGGTCACCAGATCAGTATTGTTGCCAAATCTGCATTTAAATTACACATATAGTCTCTCTTTTTTATTGTATTTGTAACAGATACACACAAAAAATGGACCTCAGTACACAAAGTTCTTAGGCAGGCTGGCATCAGGATGTTGGCCAGACCCAGCCCTGCTTTTTCTTACATCAATAACTTCCCCTCCCCTTTATTTTCAACTGTAAGGAAAACACCAGGCTGCAATCCTATAGCCATGTACCAGTAGTCACTTCACCAAGGCTGCTACTGTTGTAACTCAACCCCCAGCTCCCAGCTGTTAGTGACATTTCACTAGTTCTGATCCTAGATAGATGGGGCGGGGGGAGAATGTGTGGCACTTCAGATGTTGTTGGACTGCAACTCCCATCAGCCCTAGTAGCATAGCCAATGGGAGTGGCCATCCAATATCAGGAGGGCCACACATTCCCCATCCCGGAGTCAGGCACTAGTTCCAAGCCAGGAGCATTATCCAGGAGGTCTCGTGGCCCCTGAACTCACCTGATCTGGAATCCGAGATGGAACTTTCTGAAGAAGTCTCAACAGAAAAGGAGGAATCACCTGGTTTGTACCAAGGATGGGCTGCTCAGACCTTTCAAAGTCCAAACTGGATTGCCTGCCACTCAAGCCGTTTAGCCTTCTGAGGAATCCCCAGGGGGGAAAGGCAGAAGGCACAGTCTGAGGACATTTGATGATCCCACAGTTCGAAGGTTCTTCAAGACTCAGCACCACCCCTGTCAATTTTGTGCAACTTCACTTGAGGGGCCAGGCTCTAACAGGCTCTGCTGAGGAACATAAGGGTTTAACTCAACAGTGGAATCTATTGGATCAAGATCTGCCTTCCTTGGGAGCTTCCATGGGTCCTGGTGCTAGTCCTAGTCTTAGTCCTGAGCAGGCTCAGGACTTCAGTTAGCCTTCTACTCCAGACCTGTTATCTAGAATCTCTTACTGGGACTGCAACTGAATGACTTTCATCTGAAGATCATCCCTTCAAGTTTGGCTTGGTCCTCCATGGCCTCTTAGCCTGGTTGGAATGGGAGAGTTACATTATTAGGGCCAGCCCTGCCATTAAGTAGAGTGAGGCTGCTCTCTCAAGCAGATGCTGGGGGTGCAGAGTGACTGCAAGGTGCTGGTAGGCAAAGCAGGGTGTACTGTGTGTCCTGCTCTACACCCCTAAGCTAGCCTGCTGCTCTTAGCTGCAGTAGAGGACAGTGTCCTGCCAACAGTGTTGGGAGTATGATTCAACTGCCAGCCCAGTCAGCTTCTGTATGTGGTGGAGCCGCATCTAGTCCTTTTCCCTCAGGCAGCAAAATGTCTTGGCCTGGCACTATGCAGCCTCTCTCTCCCCCTCTACAAGTACAGCTTTCATTTTTCAGCTGATGCTGATTTTGATTTGGTTGCTATTTATCTATTAATTTTATCTTCCTCTTTTGATGAAGGCTTGTTGTTGTTGTTTCATTGTGGTTTTGAAAAAGAAGACGTGAGACACCAAGGGTGTGGAATTTTGTGAAAACGTATGATAGAAACCAGTCAAAAACAAACAAACAAACAAAACATTGTAGTAGTAGTAGTAGGCCTATTCCATCCATTCACAAAGTCAGCACAGACAGAGAAGTTACCCACTCATTGGCCTTCTGTGCCAGTAGGTTTGTAGGATTAGACCAAGAGTAGGTCGTGTTGTTGTTGGAAGGACCTTAGGGTGGAAATGCAGAAAACACCTGTGACTGCAAATGCAATGCATCTTCTCAGACTCCCTCTTTAACCATAGCTGGGAGTCATCACTGCCAATTATACTGGAGTCACAGACGCCACTTGCATTTAGGTCAAAAGGCTGGTTTCTTTAACAAGAGAAAAACTCTGCCAGAGAAATCAGGTTAAGGTGATACCTTTTACTGGGCCAACTTGTTGCTGGACCTCCTCCTCTCTCCCCACAAAGCCCATAATATTTTCAAGCCACAGAAAATTTATTCCGGCAAAACTGGCTCAAGGGGTGGAGGAGAACTAATCTACCCACAAAAGATGAGCTGGGTTATTTAGCTCAAGGGCAGACAGAAGGTAGATTGGGATCTACCGATGGATCTCAGGGTGATTTGCTAGTAGATCAGCAAGTACGGTAGTTCTGACTCCCAAATTGCTTAACATAGCAACAACAAAAAGGCTGCAAACCCACTGATCCCTGATCCATGGGCAAGTTATAGAACTCCAAGCTTCAGTGTTCCCCAGATGTAAAATGGGGCTTTATGCTTAAGAGTGCTGGCTGAACTTGCTGATCCTTAACACTGATTATTTTTTTTAAAACAAAAAAAATGTACCATAGTTGACTCTGTGCTAACTGCTTAGTCTCAATTTCCCTCACTTGTAAAATATGATTATTAATAGGTTGCCTTTCACCAGGTCTTTGTGCACTTCTGCTGGCCAGTCTTAGAGTTTTGTGTTCAAATAACTCAGATGTAGATTTGTAGTTGAATATGTTGGTTATCCCAGTGTAAGGCTCATAGATTGCCGTAGCTAACTGGTGACATGAGGCCTTCATGGCTGTTATTCCTAAATGGCTGAGACAATCTGTTGGGGGCTGAAGGAATGAGATGCAAAAAGCATCAAATACCAAGCTGAAGGTCTAATTTATTTATTTATTTATTTATTTTATTTATACCCCGCCTTTTTTCCTGCAAGGAACCCAAGGCGGCTTACATAGTCCTCCTCTATGCCTGTAGGTTCTTCAGGCACCAAAGAGAATGGGGATGTAGAACACCGGCCCCTACAATTGGCAGGCATTATGAAGCCTTTGGATTGACCAGGCCTGATGTAAATACTAGGAGGTTGACATTTTGCTCTTGACTTTATGACCACACACATTCTTCCCTGGTGCGTGATAGAAAGTCGCTATCATCATCATCATCGTTGTCGTCGTCATCATCATATTTTAAAACTTTGCAGTCCTTCCCAAACATTTAAGGGGGGGGGGGAATCAGACCCACATGGCCTATGCAGCTAATTGATTTAGAATTTGTCTTTGGGGGGGGGAGAAAGCGCTGTGCACTTTAGCTAGGGGGGAAAGATCTAAAATCACATAGCAATTTGTAGGCTTGACAGTAAACAGGACAGTTTGCAGAGAAGAAGAAGAACATGATGATGAAAAAAGGGATGGTGGATTGCCAAGGAGAGGAGAAAAAAAAATCTTTAAGATTCGGGCATGTTTCAGCCATAATCAAAGAGATCGGAGAGATCAGACAGAGAGAAGAGGACAGGCCAGTTATTAACTTCAGACTGTGCTTTTTTTGAGGCTGCTGTTACATATTTAAGCACAGCTGCGTTTAATGGCCTTTGTGCAAAAGCAGACATTGTCCAAATTGAAGAAAGCAGGAGTTTTCCATCCAATTAGATAACTGAGTTGGCTGCCAGCCCCCCTGGTGAATCAAAAAAGATCCCATCCAACTTCTGAGACAGAAGCTAATTGCAAATATATTGCCTGTGTCTATGTGTCCGTGTGCTTGTGCTCACACATTATTATGAAGAAATAGCATTCAAAAACCCATTTTCTGCATGCGCTAATTTGATTATTTGAGTTAGTGCATTTGCCAAGGGCAGAAAATGCTAGAGACCAATGTTGACAGTGAGATGGAACTGTCATTCTGCTGTTGAGCTTCAACAAGCAATGGGTTATCTCTGCAAATTTCCTCTCCTTTCCCAGTTCACAAGGATTCCGGTAGGTCTCAGGAGCCCTTATCTTACAAGACCCAGAGAGAGTCATTAAATGTGATTTTAATGAGGAGGGGTAGAGTAAAGGGTGCTCTCAAAAACTGACTTGGTTAACATCCCAAGTCCTAGCATTTACCCATGGCATATCCCTTCACATTATCCATCTGCAGCGCATGGTGTTCCACAAGTATTCAGACGTATGGAAATCACACACATTCAGTCTGAACATAGATTAGCTATGGCTCTATTTTTGGGATGGGAGGGGGAAGTGGAATCTTCCAAGTCTGACAATATTCTACAGTTTGGATGCTGGGTAAAAGTGCTGTTTCCCAGACAGGAAATGCTTCCTTTGGTAGAATATAACTGGGTCCCATACAACAAATACTCAACAAATGCCCTTTATTTTTGTCTGGATAAACTGATTGGCTAGAAAGGCTTGAAAAGTCTTCCCTAATTCAATTCCCCCATCAACATCTGGAAAAGTCTAGGGATAAGGCCAAGAAATAGCTCTATGGGGCAGGGCAATCAGCATCTCACTTCTGAAACCTCCTAGTGCACCAGTTATGTTGCCTGAGCTGTATCTGAAAGAGTATTCCTTATGGGAGACAAAAAGTACTTAGCAGCACAAAAAGGACAGCAAGAGCTGGGTGCGAGGGACATTAAAACACACACACACACACACTGTTTTCTTGTTTCAGAGCTATGCACATAAGCCAAACAGGCACATCAGAGGCCCATTAAAAGCCTACTGATATGGTCATTGTGGGCATGGTCATTGCAGGGAAAGCACAGGAAAATCCTGCATGTGCCAGATCCATGGTCAGCTGATGAAGCACATTCTCCACTATGCTGAAGGTTTCGCTGTTGAAATGGCACTTCCAATGCCAGCATTTTGAGGTGGAGTGCCAAGAGCTGAATTTTGCCCATGGCGGTGGATGCACACAAGCAGCTGAGAGCTGCATGTGTAGGATTTTCCTGTGACTATTACACAAAGGCATTTTTCTGCCTGAGACAAAAGACAAGAGGGTGCCCCCACACCCCATTCCATGCATAGAAGCTGAACAAACTGGCAGTTTTGAATCTTTCTTCAACACTGGTGATGAGACAGTATCCTCCACAACACCTGAGGGCAGCAGCAGAGGCAGTGTTAGGGGGCAGCAGCCCACTAGGGCTGAAGCCCAGAATCTTTTATTTGGAGCCCCAAATCTCTGGGAGGCCATCTGACCCACCTCCCTGCTGTCCATGGGCACTTGCTGAAATAGGGGTACAGGGGCCCTGATGATCTCTGTAGCATCTGATCCCCCTCAATTAGCTGGCTTTTTGCCTAGATGTGCTTCACCTCCTGCTGCCCCCCCCTGAATCTTTCCACCTGAGGTTTTTTTCTGAAATCAAATGCCCTCCTCTCCCGTCTGTACATCCCTTTTTACAATAGGGGTGTCCTTAGGAGACAGGGTCCTTTACGGACTTTGAGAGCGTATGTAAATTAGCATATGCAAATGTGTGCTTATTTATTTATTTGTTTATTTATTGTCCTGTGGGCCTGAGCCCCCGGATCTTTTTGGTACCCAGTACCACCCCTGGGCATCAGGCTAGCTTAGAGGTTACACACAGCTCTGTCTTGGTGGAACACATAGCTCTGTCCTCCCACAGAGGGGAAAGTCTGGGGAACACGGGAAGAATGGCAGGAGGGGGCTGCCACCACCCCTCCCAGCATCTGCCACCTGAGGTGCCTGCCCCACTCTCCCTCACGATAGGGCCATCCCTGAGAAGTGGCTGAATTAACAGGTCCTTAATCAAGGTGTCCTGGTGAATAATATCTTCATGGATTTAGGGCAAAACTAATAGAAGTGAATAGCGCCTTCCTAGCAAGCCCCATTGTGCTACGCAAGCACTTGGGATATGAAGTTATCCCACAATGTTAACCTTAGTGTGAAACTGAAAGGGAAAAGCAAACAGAAGCTGCGGTGTGTCATTGAAATCAAAGCAAACTATTATACAGGAATCTTGCATTCCCCACCTCCACCACCACCACCGACCCGCTGCAATCAGCTTGATGCTGCCGCATTAATGTGCAAAAATCATCCAGTGCTTTTGTCTGAGAAACAATCCAGTTTTGCCCAGTGAACATGGGAACCGACTTCCCTATTGTAATGTTTTCAATAGAAACTCAAATCACTCTGACAGGGTATGGGGGGGAAGGGATGCCTCTGACCCACTTTTTCTATGTCACAGAGTAGTGTGGTGGGTGGGGGTGAGATATAGTTTTTGTTTACTCTAGAGCGTCTCTCCCTGAATTTTTCCTTTCATGCATGTGAACTGTTTTGTTGAAATAATCTCCAGCTGTTCTAGCCTCAAGAGTAGGATTAACAGACCCAACGGGCCACATTGGCTGTTCAGCTGGTGGTGCCTGAGAACACAGAGGCTGTCTCTCAGTGACCAAGGAAGAAAATCTGGCTAAACTCTGCTCGGGTTTTAAGATCTTTCGGGGAGGCCCTGCTCTCGGCCCCACCACTATCAGGGCATATTTGGTGGTGATGTGAGAGAAGGCTTTCTCTGTGGCCCCTCCCAGGCTTTGAAAACTGCCTGTTGGGGGAGGCGATGTTGGTCCCCTCTGCCAGCAGGCAAAAACATTTTTATTCAGGCAGGCCTTTGGCGTGGGCGCTGGTGTGCTGCTGAAGGGAATTTTATTGGATTGGGTGCTCTTTGTTTCTTTTATTGTTGTGTTTTTAATTTATTTGGGGGTTTTTTGTTATGTTTTAATTAGGATTGTGTTTTTAATCTCAATTTTATTGTTTGCTGCCTTGAGCACCACATTTTGGTGGAAAGGCAGGATAGAAAATAAATAAGGAGCCATTCCTTCCCCACCCAACCTCACATGTACATAATAGTTTTGATCCATTTGGAAATGCCTGCTGTTGTTTTTCCCTTTGGTTCCTTCAAGGGATTCCAAAGGACTTAAAAAAAAAAAAAAAAACTTCTTGAAGGCTATCAGTGGTTATTATTCATCATGGGGGTGCACTCATATCCTACTTGTGGGTTTCCTGTGAGCAGCTGTTTGGCCACTGTGTGAACAGAATGCTGGACTAGAGGGACCCTTGGTCAGACCCAGCATGGCTCTTCTTATGTTTCTATGTCTTTACACATTCAGACTTGCATCTCCATTCATGTTCTATCTTGTTCAGTTAGTCATGCATCAATATCTTTTATAAGCACAACTAGAAATTATTGCAATGGCAGCATCAAACCAGATTTTGTAGACACTTTTGGATATGCCCAATTTGGGGGAGGTATCCCCCACACCACAGCTCACCCCATTCAGCAGTGTCTCCTGACTCTCTGTGTAGCATCTTCAAGGGTCTGGAGGGGCTGCCCTGGAGAGGATGGGTGGGGAAGTCCACTTCCATCAACGCAGTTGATCCAGATCTAGCCCAAATAATTTAATTTAGAGAGTGCCGCTATGGTATAGGTTGAAAAGCCATGACTTGCTTTCCATACGTGTTCCATTTTTTTCTTCTCACGTAATGGCTATCTCCTCCTACCACAAATCACAGACTGAATTTTTCATGGAGTTAAACAGCAAGTTGTGACAAGTGCAACATTAATTCTGCCTTTGCATATAATATATGAATGCTTCAGAACTGATGACAAATTTCCAGAGGTAAAAGCTCCTTGCTTGGGCGCTGGCAGGCATGTGCAATGTAAGAAAATAGATCATGCAGAGAAGGGCAAAACAGAAGCAGGCCAAAATAAATAAATATGTAAAGCTTCGAGAGATGGCAGCCTTCACAGTCGGAGCCACCTAGTGGTCCGAAACAAACTCTGCCTGGAAAACTGGCAGCCAGAAGCCTAATCTGCATAGGTGGGTGGGGGTATTCAGTTCTACAGACTTTTTAACTATGACAAACCCATCAAGTGCAATTCTGCTGGGTTTCTCATTTTTTTCCTGCACTAAATTCGTTCCATCCTGTTTTCGTATCAGTCTGCACATTTTTTAAAAAAGTCCACATGAAAGTTCATACAATTCATGCATATTTATCTAAATGTATGCATTTTTGTATGCATTTTCTAAATATACATTTTTTGGTAAGTGATTTGCCCTAATATAATGTGGCTTTGTATACACTTTCCCCTAATATAGGCATTATTGCATGCACTTTCCCCAATTGTACATATTTTGGTGCAGATTTCCTTCTGTTATATGCATTTTTGTGTGCATGGTTTGATTTGCAAACTCCATCGCAAAATTCAGGGAAGTGTGAGTATCACTGCATTCTGGTTTGTGTGTAGCTTCAGGAAGGGCATATTTGGTCCATAAGCATTAAAATACAAGCTCAATTAATTTCTCACCCATCTATACCATAGAGTAAGACTAGAATTATGATGTAACGCTTAAGTCTGTGCCTCAACAACTGGAGGAAGGAAGTGTATACTGTACAAGCAGCACTTGCCCTAGCTTGGAAGGGTACTGTGAATATGCTGGAGAGATCTAACCTAACCTAGAATAATGGGAGAGGAAGAATGTCAGCGGTGCAGAACCTTTCTCAGCCCAAGGGCCTCCTTCCATTTCAGAGAAGCTTTGGGGGCTGCATTCCATCGCCAAAGGCAAAAGGGGTGGGACCAATATACCAAAAAGACCAGCATATTATAGGCTCAAGATGCAACCCAATCGAGATGATTGTCAGCCTCCAAACTCGGAGGCTGATGATCATCCAATGCAGAGCGGGAGCAGTGGCGGAGGCGATCTTTGCCTCCCCGCACCTCCCACTCTGCATTTTTGCTAAACGGCCATTTTTGGCTGTCTAGCTGCAGCACTTCAGAAGGGGAGGGAAGGAGGCTGCAGAGGACACAGGATACGTTGTGTCCTGGCCTCTGCAGTCTCTTCCCCTTCCTACCCACCGGAACGCCCCTTTTACCCTCTCTCCAAGGTCATGTCCCCGACCTTGGAGAGGCAGTCAGTGTGGTTCTTTCCATGCCAGCTGCAGGGGGTTGGGGGGGTGGAGTCCAGATTCCCGCCTTCGAGGTTGGAGCTCTGTCTCTGACCTCAGATCTGGGAATCTGAAGTATCCTTCCCCCCCCCCCCGATGATGTCTAGGGGCCATAGGATTGCTCCCTCCAGCTCTTACTGCCAGTAAGGAGAAGCATTTCAGCCCATTAGAATGGGAGTAAAGCAGAGCATTGGCCGTGTTAGCTGGAGACTATAGGACTTGTAGTCCAACCCATTTGGAGGGCACCTGGTTGGGGAAGGCTGATCTTGGCTATATCACTTTCTGAAATGGCAGTCAGAACAGCCACGTCCATGAGCAGAGCCCTTCCACCCAAAGAAGGCAAATCCTGGATCCAACCCCAGGGCTCCAGAGTGTCTGGAAACATGTTACCCACCCCCTCCCAACCCTAAACCCTCAAGTGTGTAGACTGACTGTAGTTACGGAGTGGATAAGCAAAAGCACTGTGCCCCTCCCACACAGGAACCAACCCGTAATATTCTGCTGCCTGATGCAAAGGACAAAATGGCGCCCTCCTCCCAATCCATGAACGGAAGCCAACCAGACTGGCAGCTGACTCTTAGTTCAACACTGGCGATGGAATAGCATCCAAGGACATGCTAGATTAGGGAGTGCAGGGCAGGCAACATGGCACACACTGCTCTGTCCTCCAACACCTCGCCACAGCTCCCCACCCCCACCCCCTGCTGCCTGAGGCAACCGTCTCCTTTTGACTAATGGTAGGGCTGGCCCTGTCCTTCATCATTTCTTTCCCATGTATTTTTGGAACTGATAGCACTGAAAACGGAAAGCAGGGCTGAGCGTGTGTAGAATTCAAAGCACTTGTCCTCAGAAGGTGTCGTTTTCTTGCCTCTAATCCAGGGGTGGGCAACCTCTGGGAGTCGGGGGCCCACATTGTCCCCTGGAGCATAGTGGGGGGGCCATACCCCTGCAGCCAGCACCAAATTTGCTGTTAAACTTTGCAGCAGCAACAAAAAAAGGGGGGGGAGAAGCAGTGCCTTGTTTTCAAGTAACATGTTTTTGCTGCTGCTGTGGCAAATTTGGCAGCAGCAGTGCAGAGAGCAGTGGGAGATGCAAAAGAGAAAGAAAAAAAATAGCCAGGGGGGCTGCATACGGTCCACAGGCCATATGTTGCTCACCGCAGGCCATATGTTGCTGCACTAATCAAAAACAGATTAGCTATTAATGAGTTCTGAGGATGATCCTTTGGGGATGAATTCCTGCATTTTTTAAAGACTTAACTGTACTGTACGTGTGTCCTAAAATCAAGATGTGCCAGGCTAGAATAATTAGCATGTTAGTGCAAGTTTAAAAAGTTGAAGTACTTAGACTCTTCTGGAGATTTGTAAAAATACTATGTTGTTATAGGACATAGGGTTGGTTCATACAATCATAAAAGAGAAAAGCAGGATGATGGATGTGAAGGATTAAAAAAAATAGATGTGGGACTGTATTGCAGCAGGCTCTAGTGAAAAAGGTAGGCCCTGGGCCTGAAAAGGTTGAAGACTACTGCTCCAGTGGATAATTGCTCGCCAATTCAAACATGCATACTATCTGTTTTATTGTGCACCGCCTTGAATATACTTCAGTGCAGAAAGGGGCACAGAAACTATTTAAATAAAGAAATAAATATCACTGGAGTTGTCTAAACTTGACAACTGACAGCTCAACACGTGAGCTTTTTCCACAGAGAAGGATTGTGTTTGAGGTGATGACAGAGGACAGATAAGTTCTCTCTGCAATGATGGCATTTTCACACCTGCAAATCACCACATCGCATCAAATGGGTGCGGGTGTGGGAGCCAGCCCATAGACGTCCTTACAAATGGAAATACAAGAGGACGTCTCTCATGGTTGCTATGAGCCACAACAGCCAGTAGATGTCACAGTCGCGCTGCATTTTACAATAGCCCTAAAATCGGATTGAAAGCTGATTGTGGCCTTAAGGAGCCACAATCTGGATAGCTTCTTGTTTGCATTTAACTTATTAAATGCTAGAGGATTTTGGGGTGTATGATGCACAGCTATTCTTCTATCATTAATTTCTTTTGAACTCCTTCCATTACCTTAAAGACTAGATCAGGCCTGCACAATATAAAGCACACACAACCCAATTGTACCCCTCTCCATCAATTTGCAGCACCCCCACCCTGCTCCAATTTGGGAAACTCCAAATTCCCAGAGTTTGCCAAAGTTGTGGTAAACATCTAAGGCCCATCCAAGCCCATCTAGCATGGTGGTGAGGATGACAGAATTATAAAGAGAGCCAGTGTGGTGTAGTGGTGAGAGTGTTGGACTGGGACTCTGGAGATCCAGGTTCTAGTCTCTGCTAGGCCATGAAGCTCACTGGGTTACTTTGGGCCAGTCACTGACTCTCAGCCTAACCTACCCCACAGGGTTGTTGTGAGGATACAATGGAGAGGAGGAAGTTTATGTAAGCCACCTTGGGTGCCTTGCAAAAGGGAAAAAGGCAGGGTATAAATATAATAAATGAATAAAGAGAAGTGGGGGAGGTATGATGGTGCTGAAGTCATGAAGTCTGCACGGTCCAAGTCTTAAGATGAAATGGAGCAAGAGGCTGCAGACATTCAAATGAGGCTCAGCCAGGTGATGTGATAGTTTGAGGTTGCACCTGACTGAGATTTCCCCTGGGGCTGCTGAGAAGAGGAAACAAACAATGGCAATCAAATCGATCAAATCCAGCAGTTACTTGGAGCTATCTCCTTCCTTAGGTTCCTTGGGCAGGTGGAAAAAGCAGTAGAGAGAAACTAGACAGTATTTTATATTAACAAAGCTGGGTGTAATTTCAGATCCAGCTTTTTTTTTACTAGGTAAAAAAAAAAAAAAAAGTCAAATTGGTTAGTTTTACCTAGCAGTTAAATTCATGAAATTCGTGAAATTCATCCTAGGAGAGGATGAATTTCACGATTTCAATATCAACATAGGTGTAATCCTATGCATGTTTAGACAGGGAAAAAAAGCCCTACAACTGCCAGCATTCCCCAGCCAGCATGGAGTTGTAGGACTTCTTCCTGTCTAAACATGCATAGGATTGCACCCTTAGCCTCCTCTGCTCCTATCCTATGCCCCCTGCCCACGTGCTCTTTGTAACGTCTTGCCTGATGTAGAGATCTCGAGATCTCGAAAGCTTGTACATTTTTGTGGCCTTTAAGTGGGCCTAAAAAGGTATTACCCAAATATAGATTTTGGAATTCTTTCACATGTGTCTGGAATTCCTACATGATTGGGAGCCCTGATCATGTGGAAGCGTACATGGGTGGCTTACGCTGGCTCAACTTGTCTGAGCGTGGAAAGCTAAGCAGGGTCAAGCCTGGTTGTTACTTGGATGGGAGACCCCTCCTCTAGTTTCCTGCATTGAGCAGGGGGTTGGACTCGATAGCCTTGTAGGCTCCTTCCAACTCTATGATCTATGAAATCTATGAATAGTTGAATATGCATAGCCAGTGGCAAATGCCACGCTTAATATGCAGACATCCAGGGGGCGGAGCTGGGGGCGGGGCCAGCAGAATAGACCTAACCGCCCCCTACCCCGTGCATAGAAGCTGCATGTGGAGGACAGCTCAAATGTGAGAAGAATCCATTTCGGGATAAATTATTGAAAATGAACTCTGGTTATGGTAGGTTATTGCTGTTCTCCTGAAAATTATTGAGACTCACTGTACTACTTTTATGCTGAGATAGAAGCAAACCATGGCATTAGTGCATAAATCTTGTGGGGCACAGAGCTGGCATAAACACATTTCACAATTACTAAAGTAGCTCTCCACTGGTGACTTACGCAAGTACATCGGTAGCACTGACTGCTGCCACAGGGCCAACATCTAGCATCAGCTTTTGCCCTGGCAGAGCTATACAGGTCAGTTTCCCAGCAAGCCAAGAAATTCAGCATGTTGACAACACTTTCCGGGCTTCTCTACATAAGGCTTTTAACCCACCACTTTCCAGAGGCTTCTGCGCCAGGTTCTTTGTGGGATTAAGATTGGCTCCTTTACATGTACTTCCCCCCCCCCGGGGTTTTTTCTTTCTATATGTTCCATTACACAACCACAAGGTGGTGCTACAATATAGCAGAATTGCAAAAATACATGAGCTTTTCATAGCGCGCTTTCCGGGTAATATAGCACACTTTCCTCGATCTAAAAAAAAGCTACAGAAATCCTTGGAAAGCATGGGAGAGGCGCTGGAGGATGACGACGTCATGTAAAGCACCCACAAACTACCGCAAGTGAGGAATCACGAGCATACAATAAATGCCTCATGTTGAGAAGTCCCCTGTTGGAAAGGTGTATTTCTACTATCTGATTACTTACAAATATCTATCATGTAGGGTGGTACCCAACGTTAGTCCTACTTAGAGTTAATCCATTGAAATGAGTGGGACTTAAGTTAGTCATGAACGTCAGGACCTGCTCCAGTTGGACTGCCCGCCCCCCAGAGATGAGAAGGGAAGCAGGGCCATTCCACCAGCCCAGCTGACAGTCTACTTAATTTTCTCCTCTTCCCTCCCCATCTTATTTTCCTTATGTGCTGTGTCTTTTTAGATTATAAGCATGTGGGTGGGGGACTGTCATATTTCACTTATTATATGTAAGCTGCTCCAGGAGCCTATTTTGGCTAAGAAGTGGGATCAAAATACTTTAAACAAATAATAAATAAATAGGATACAACCCATAGGTCCCCCCCCCCGATTCTTTTTTTCCAATGAGGGCATGTAACAAAAAACTGCCATTTAAAAATAGGCTGGGAGTCTTGCTATTTTCAAAGTTATCTGTCTTTTCTGACTAATGCCAGGGTGGTCCCTTGGTATCTTATGTTCAAGTACCAAGGAGTATTTGAATTTTTATTTTTATTTTGCCATTAACAAGTTTATCCTCAGAATTATTTTTATATTTGAGTTAATGCCCCCTGCAAGTTTTAGCCCGAGGAAACCAAAGTATGCCTAATTATAACATACAGTTCTGTACCATGGCAAATTAGAAGCTGAGGATATTATTCACTACGGTACTTTTTTTGTCATCCTATTACAGCAAGTGTTTGGAATAAATTCCTGCAGCAGGCAGCAGCTGTTCAATGGCCATGACCACTGGACTCTATATAGGCTATTTTAATGGGCAAAATCCCAAGTGATCAGCTGTTTATCAGGAGAGGGAGTGAGGGACCTCAAATGGTTAATATGACCAACTTAATGATATTAGGAATGGTGGATATTACTGTTTTTTTAAAGTATTGGAATAGCCTGATTGGACTTCAGCAGGTATCTCTTGATCTGTTTATGATTTTTATAGCATGGATTTATATTCAGTATTTTCCTTTTGTGCCTCAATTTTTCCTCTGATTACTGGCAAGGTTTTTAAATATATAATTATTATAATGGGCGACTTCACACGACATGACAACCAACCCCGCAAATAAGCTACACGGTGGGTGGGTTCGAACGTCACGGTAAACCACCCAGGCAATAAGCCACGGTGGGTGGGTTGTTTTGAGAACAACCCATGGTGTGCCCAACAGACAGTTGGGCTCACCATGGGTTGTTCGTCCCCATCCCTCTCCTTCAGTCCTCCAGCCAGTATTCCAGGGGACACCATGGCAGGACCGACTTGTCTCCCCCTCCCCACCATGATAGCGAGCCATTTTTTGGTTCGCCATGGCTTTTCCCCCTTTAAACCTTATTTTTCCCTGGAGATTGCCTATCATGATCACTGATTTGACAGCCAGTAACAGCCCCTCTGAAGTGCCCAAGTGGCTCATTGGGGAGGCTGTCACAAGTTGGCCACCCCTTTATTTTTAAAAAATCATTTTGCGCCCCAAATGTGCACAATTTTTCCAGTATTTTTATATAGTCGTACTTGCATAAGTCTGACTATTTTAAAAAAACACCTTACTGGAAAAAAATTGTGCACATTTGAGGTGCAATTAAAAAAGGGGTGGATGGCCAACCTGTAACAGCCCCACCAATGTGCCGCTTGGGTACTTTGAAGGGGTTGTCACTGGTGGCGGCACGGGCAAGATTGCCAAGAGCGACAAGGGTTTTTTTTTGCTACTCTTGACTAGCTCACCCTGAAGGCCCTGATTGAGGAGTATTCAAACTGCCATAGAAAACATCTGTATGTTGCATTTATTGACCTTACTTCTGCCTTTGATTCTGTTGATAGAGCTAGACTAGGGTTCTCCAACCTTGGGTCCCCAGATGTTGCTGGACTACAGCTCCCAGAATCCCTTGCCATTAGCCATGCTGGCTGGGTATGCTGGGAGCTGTAGGCCAGCAACATCAGGGGACACAAGGTTGGAGAACCCTGATCTAGACTGTGGGGAAAACTTGAGAGGACAGATATCAATAGATGGCTTTTCAAGTTACTGATTGAACAGCACTCTGACCTCTCAGCTAGGGTGAGAGTGGGCTGGAAAGGTTCTCTGTCTGACCCTATTCCATTACAGAGAGGTGTTAAGCAGGGCTGCTTGTTGGATCCCTTCTTATTTAACTTTTATATTAATGATATTGTACCCGTTATGGACGCAAAAAACTTTTCCCTTGCCTCACTTAACAGGCACAAGGTCCCGATTTTGTTGTATGCTGACGACATGGGGCTCATGTCCTATACTGAAAGTGGACTTAAAAGAATGATGACTTGTCCGGCAGAATATTGTGAAAAAGAGAAGTTGAGGATTAATGATGATAAAACAAAAATTGTGGTATTTGGCAATAGTAGAGCTAAACACAGGTGACCAATTAACGCTCAGCCAATAGCACAATGCCCCTCTTTTAAATATTTGGGTGTTTCATTGCCGAGGTCCTTGTCCTGGAAGGTACATCTTAATGCCGCTCTTTTAACTACCCAGTGGACAGTAGGGGTTATTTTAAAATTGTTCTTTTCTAAGGGCGGCCAATTAATAGCCCCTGCTCTCAAAATTTTCCAGGGCAAAGTTATTATGCAACTCCTGTATGGGGCTGAAGTTTGGGGTTGGAACGAGAAGGTGCTTGCCCAGTTGGAAATAGTCCAGAATAATTTTCCAAGAAAAATTCTGGGTCTTCCCCAGTGCACTCCTGCTGCAAACTTAAAGCTGGAGGTAGGCTTGCCTTCAATTACTGTAAGGGTCTATCTGATATTGCTCAAATACTTTAAGAACTTGACGGCTTGTCGGAAGACCATTTAGTTAACTTAAATCCAGTTACTGATACTATTGGGAGGGGAACCAGTAGGTAAACATGCTTTCCCTTATTTTACAAACGTATTCCCTCCCTTCACTAAATGACAGTACGCTTTGGTATATAAACAAAATCCGAGCCTAGCTTCTTGTGTGGGATGCCAGCCGAGACATTACTCTAGTTCAGCTTTCAAAGTTCTCTCTGTGGTACCCTTTTTAAAAGAAAAAATAATTTATTTCATGGTATCTAGAAGTCCTTACTAGTAGTGCACCATTAAGGAAGGCATTTACCAGCTTATGTTTTCAAACCATACCTTCAGCGTACCTTGAGGGAAGAGTTTCCAAAGTTCCTACACTGCCCCTTTTATTATACTATAAGGCACAGGATATATTGGGTCAGATTATTGAAAACTTTTTAGGTTCAGAAGTGGAATGTATTAACTTCTTGCTGGCGGATGTATTTCCTTATGCTAGTCATCAAGTGACCATTTTTACCATGCTACCTTTTAAAATTAGAAAGAATATTTTATCTATTAATACTGTCTGTTAGACATCTGGCCAAATAGTATTTTAGGTTGTATTTTTGTAATTCGTTCATCTATTGGGGTTGTAACTGTTTTAGTATTTTGTATTTACAGTTTGGTTGTATTTTGTGTGTATGTCCAGATTTTGATACTTATTATGACCTGTGGTTACAACAATAAACCTACTACTACACTCTTGACTTGCGCCTTGCTCACTACTGGACTTGACCCATGGTGGGATCAGTCATCTGGGTTTGGACACAACAAACCACCATGGGTAAAACAAACCTTACAACAGCCCATGGGTTCTCAGGGTGGCTTCTTTGAAAAAAAAAACCCCAAGCCATCATGGGTAAAATGGTCTGGGTTTGGATGATACGACAACCCACCCTGGCTAGTTACCCACAGTGGGTTTGTGTGTTGTCCAAACCAGGTCAGTGTGGGTTGTTCACAGAATAACTCACGGTGTGTCTAACAGATGATCGGACTTACTGTGGGTTGTTCTCTCCCTTCTTCCCCCTCATTCCTCCAGTCAGTATGCAAGGGTCCCTCACAGCACAACCTGTACTCGTCTCCCCTGTCCCCACACCAATTGCAACCCCTTTTCGTTCTCCACCCTTCCCCCCCCAGCTTCAAAAAAGTGCAATTGGAGGTGTGTGTGGTTTTTTCCAACCACAGAAATGTGTGCAAATGTCTTCCAGGTTTTTTTGGGGGGGGGGTCGATCTTTCACAGTTGTGCAAGTCCGCTCTTAAGCTGTCAGATATATGTAGTCTTGCCTGGTCAATGCCCTTGTTAGTTTCAGTGGTCAAACGCTAACAGACTGACGAGGTGAGACTGCATATAGGCTAAACTGCGAACAGTTGACAGCTGTCATTTGCCTAGCTGTCAACTGGAAAGCACTGGCAAAGGGGGAAAAGTGGCAGCGTAGGTGCACCGAAAGGGGGTGGGCTTAAGATCTTCCCCTTAGCAATGTAATCCTCTCAATTTCTATGGCTGAACTGACACATCTCAGTGCCCTCTATCTTTTCAACACTTCCCCAAGTCTCCAGCTAGTCCAGAAAGGGGAGCTCTTAAGGCCACCCCTTTTTTGCAAGTCCTTTTCGGAGCCATTACTGTGGTTCCATGAAAGCTGTCAAAAAAACCTGAGAAGGCGGCTGAATGGGACAGAGTGAATGGGGCCACATTGAGGGGGTGCCCCATTTGATCCATCCCATTCTGCCACCTCTAAGGACTATTGTTGGTTTTTTAAACTCTCTGGGAAATTTGTGCTTTTTTTTGGACAGGGAAATGCACACAGATTTCATGGCTTGCAAGTAAATGGATGGAAAATATATGCAGATTTCAAGGCTGGGAAGTATATGGAGGGGAACCTTGTGTTATGTTTCCCCTCCATTTACTTCCCAGCCTTGAATCCGGGAGGCACTCTCCAACATCTGGGGGGCCACAAGTTGCCCACCCCTGTGTTAAATTGTTTTAGCCTTCCCCAACCTGATGCCCTCCAGATGTTTGTTGCTACAACTCCCATCAGCACCAGGAAGCATGGCCAATGGTCAAGAATGCTGGGATTTGTAGTCCAAAAGATCTGGAGGGTACCGGGTTAGAAAAGGCTGGATTGCGTTTGTGCATGTGTTGTCTGTGTGTAAAAATAATGTGGATCCAGGGCCGGCGCTACCGCTAGGCAGACCCAGGCGGCTGCCTAGGGCGCGTGGCGGAAGAGGGCGCAGAAACGCTGCGCTCCTTCCTCGCCGCCAGCGCGCTCCTGCCCCGCCTGCCGCCTCCGCCGCACCTTCCCCTCGCGCACGCGCGCCCACCCGCGCGCCCGCCCGCCACCTACCTACCTTCGCGTCGTTTCCGGAGCCCCGCCGGCGTTGTTTTGGCGGGAGGAACCAGGGCAACAGGGCTTAAACAGCCCTGTTGCCCTGGTTTCCCCGGCAAAAAAAAAAAGCGCAGGGGTCCCGTCGCGTCGGAGCAGGTGGCGGCGGCGGCAGCAGCCAGCAGCGGGGGTGGGGGGAAGGTAGGTGGTGGTGGCGGTGGCGGCAGCGGCGCGGGGGGGGGGTTGCAGAGCAGGGTTGCTTTGCTCCGGAGCCCCCCCCACAGCACGAGAGGGGGGGGCGCTAAATATAATTTGGCCTAGGGCGCCAAACAGCCCTGCACCGTTCCTGTGTGGATCCATGCCTTGGAGCAATGATTTCATACCATAGTGCTGCAGTGGTGGCTGTTAATAGTGCAGACCACGCCTATGTGAACTGAGCTGTGGATTTGGTGATGGAGGTGACTCTACACAAAAATTATGAAGATCCATGACTTCTTTTTTCACCTGATTGGAATTACTGGCATTTCATGGACTGCTATTGCTCATGCGTGTCTAAAATCATTAACTTTTTAAATTTTGTTGTCATTTTTGTCAGGGGAGGTGCTAGGTACAGAAAAGATCTGGGGCTCAGGCCCACAGGACAAGAACAAAAAAGCACTAATCTGCATATGCTCTAAAGTCTCTGTGTGTTCAGTGTCTTTAAAGGGCCCTGTCTCCTAAAGACACCCCTATTTGTAAAAAGAGATGTACGGACAGGGGAGAGGAGGGCATTTGATTTCAGGAAAAACCTCAGGCAAAAATTCTAAGGCGGGGGGGGGGGGGGCAGCAGGAGGTGAAGCACGTGGGCAAAAAGCCAGCTAATCCAGGGGGATCAGATGCAACAGAGATCATCAGGGCCCCTGTACCTTTATTTCAGCAAGTGCCTGTGGCGGTGGTGGGGCAGAGGGCCTCCCAGAAATTCGAGGCTCCAAATGAAAGATTCCGGGCTCCAGCTCTAGCGGGGCCGCCCCCTAACACTGCCTCTGGTTTTTTACTTTTTGTGCCTGTGCAGGATATCTGCTTTGTAGCCTATCCAGAACAATAAGGTTAATAGATTATTATAGAGTTGGAAGGAGCCTACAAGGCTATCGAGTCCAACCCCCTGCTCAATGCAGGAAACTAGAGGAGGGGTCTCCCATCCAAGTAATAACCAGGCTTGACCCTGCTTAGCTTTCCACACTCAGGCAAGCTGAGCTAGCTGAGAGTCTTCTTTTCCTGATGAAACCCTTCCTTCAGAAAGCGGGCTGGGGGTGTATGCCTCTGCCTCTTAAAGTAATGCAAAACGACAACCCCCAAACAAACAAAACCGAGTCCCCCTGACCCTTTTAGGCAGCCTTCCCCAACCAATCACCCTCCAGATGTGTTGGTCTCTCATAAACCCCCCAGTCACCAGCTATATGCTGGATGGGAGTTTATGGGAGTTGTAGTCCAACACATCTGGAGGGCACCTGGGTTGGGGGAGGCTACTTTCAGACGTTACCAACCTTTTCACCGCTTTGCTAGAGCCGCGCGCGCTGATTTCCCGCCAGCATCCTAAACTGCAAGCTCGAGTCCAGCGCCCCGCACGGCCGCGCCACGCCCGCTGCCTCCTTGGCCCGCCCCTTGATGATGGCTCCAGGTTCAACAGGTCACTCCTCTTCGCCTTGCGAGCGGCTGAAACTGCGAGCGCTGTGAAGTGAAACTCGACTCTTCCCGCAAGGTCGGTGGGTGGAGAGGACTTGGAGGAGGGGCGGGCGCCTAGCCGAGTTTCCACCTGAGGGCGCTTTCCTGCCGGCCCCCGCCCCGTCTCTCTCTCACACAAACACAAACACACACAAGGAAACGCCTTCGTAATTGTCTTCGGAGAAAACTCACAGGTGGGAAGAAAGAAGGTAGCCGGGAGAGTTTCAGCAGAGAATTCTTGGCACCGTCCGGAACAGCAGCAGCTATGGGACAAAGGGCCTGAGATTTTCGGGGTGCTGATGAACGAGGGAGGCCTTTCAGGCGGACTCTTCTTAACCTGACCAGGCCGTGAGTAACAGCGAAGTCATGGGGGCGGGGCGGTGGGCGCGGGAGTTACCCAAATAGATCAATAGGGACAGAAAGGGACAGGTGAGCGTGTATGTGTAAAATAATACAAGCATGGATTTAGGGGTTTCCAAACCCGTGGCAAGCCCCGTCACCACCGCCACCCCAACTGTGAGGTTCAAGAGTGCGATGTCAGCTCTTCCCCCACCAGAGAAACCTCCATCCCATTTTGCCCACACACAACCGGGATCTATTTGAAATTCAGCCTTCCCCAGGCTGGTGAGCTCCAGATGTTTTGGACCACAACTCCCAGCATTCCTGACCATTGCCCATGCTGGCTGGGGCGGATGGGAGTCCGAAACGCCTGGAGGGGCACCAGGTTGAGGAAGGTTGATTTAAATCTTCCATCTTCTGCTCCCCCAGTTTCTGGCAGGTTGCTGGAATGGAGAGAGAGACAGACAGAACCAGGCAGCTCAGAGCTTCCAACCTCGACCTGTCGCTCGCACTCGGATCCCAACCCTGGGTCAGGAGTCCCAATCTTGGAAAGTCTTAACTGTTGCGGACGGAATGGGGGGAAAGATAGGTTGTAGTCAGGATTGCCAGAGTCAGACTAGGCCAGCTGCATTCCCAAGACTGTTGTGCGGAAGGGAGAATTCCAATAGGTCCAGCTTCTCCCATCACGACCACAAGCCTCTAATAAGCAGCCACTTAAAGCAGTTTCTGACCACCCTGCACCAGTCTTCCCCAGCCTGGCACTCTTCAGATGTGCTGGACTACAACCCCCATTGTCCTCAGCCAGCCGGTGCTGGCTGTGGATAATGGGACTTGTAGCCCAGCACATCTGAAGGGCACCTGGTTGGGGGGGTTGGCCTACTTCCCTGCAGAGTGAAATCCAGCTGCCTGAGGATCCTCCTCCTCCTCCATCCTCTCTTCAAAGTGGCCCCGCCATAGACCTCGTTGGGAACTACCAATGCTGATGCAATGCACATTCTTATTGGACCCAGCTATTTATTTATTCTAGTTATTTCCCACCTTTTTTCCTCTTTCAAGGAACCCAAGGCGGCTCACATAATCCTCCTCCATTGTATCCTCACAACAACCCTGTGAGGTAGGTTAGGCTGAGAGTGACTCTGGCCCAAAGTGACCCAGTGAGCTTCAGGGCCAAGTGGGGTCTAGAACCCAGATCTCCTGAATCCCAGTCCAACACTCCAATCGCTACACCACACTATGTTAATGGAAACCCCAAAGAGCCAAAAATCAAGGCAGTGCAAAACTGAACGATCCCTGACCCCGGTGGCTAGTGTGCTTGGCTTTAACTCTCCTTTGTGGCTTGGGGTAGTTAAAAGAATGGAAAGGGCACTGCTGCAAAAATGAGAAGACAGGGCCGGTCCACAGCACTTGATTACTGTGACACTGATTGATTTCGTGCATGTGTGAATGAGCCATCCCAGATCGAACAGCAAAAATAGAACTTCCTGCTGGCTCAGATACAATGCTTATCAACTGAACTACTTCACACATTCAACTGCGATTTAACTGACCATTGAGTGAACATGTGCATGTGTGAACCCAGTCAGTAGAAATAGGTATAAGCTGACTGAACTAAAATCCTTCCTAGAGAGAGCTGAAATAAACTGGGGAAAGATGCGGAAACTCCAACCAAATAAACTGTATTCTTTGGGACAATTCTGCCTAATAATTTCTGAACGTTAAACATGGATTTTGGAAGATCTCTGGCCCCATTCACCACATCCCATGGTTTTGGTTGACCCTCGAAAACAGGAATGTCTCCATATTGTATTTTTCTGACTTTTGACCTTTTCCTAGCCTGTACATCTTCATGCTGAATGAATCTTTTGGCCTTTTTGAAGGCTGAGCAGATCTTCTGCTCACTCTAACATATGCTACACTAGAAGCTTTAAAAACTAAAGACAAAACTTTCTTACATATAATTAGAATACCACCTTCTGTCTTTCTTGCTGAGTAACAGGTGTAACTTTGTTTTGCAAATGCTCATCATTCAACAAATTGAATCTGAAGAACTATAGGTAGATCTGTGTCTTTTGCACTGGCAGAAAACTCCTACAAGACAGAAGATGTCTCGTTTGGAGAGACCTCATCGAGATAACGATTACAGACGCAGGGAGAGCCCCAGCAGATATAGTGACGAAAGAAGTAGGAAACCGTACCCACCAGAAGGAAGGTAAGGGTGGGGGGGGGGGATTGGTTTTCTCATTTTTAAAGAAAATAGAGCAGACGTGGGGAGTGAATAATCCACAATGGTACCTATTCTGTGTCACATTTCTTCACACTCTTAATCATGGATGCTATCCAGGGCAAAATGAAGTGGTTCACTATCCCCATGGTTACAACTTTCTCTAACCTTTTCCCATTGTATGGCATCACAATAGTTCTACTTACTAGAAAGCAAAGGTGACTTGAGGCTGCAAAATCCTAGCCACTGTAAGGTGATATAAATTGGCACCTGCTTATATTTTGCCTCCTTTTATAAATGAAAAATTCCAATATCCACAGCCAGACAATGCCTTTCTTCCAACCAAAACCCACAAAATTGTGGGTCATAATAAAAGTATTGCCTGACTGTGGGTTCTGGTGTTTCTCTTGTGGACCAGCCTGGCTTACTTTGATTTGTAAATGAGTTCCTGAAACTATGTGAGAACATAACACCAACATTCCAATGGAGCAAAATATCAGTCATTATTTTGCCAGCATATTGCACTCATGTGATTAGCCATTTAGATGAGACATGAGAATCCTGGGCATGGTGGAGGTGGAGGAGGAGGAGGAGGAGGAGCATAAACAACAGACATGTACTTTTGAAAGAAAGGAAGGGTGGAAAAAGGGAGGAGGTAGTTTAAGAATGCTTCACAGGAAACTAAACTAAAAAAGGTGTGGGGAAAGGGGAAGGAGTAGGCAAAGAACAGCTGTTTGAAGAGAGGGTGAAAGCTAACAACTAGATTATTTATTCTGAATTAAACAAAAAGGAAGAATAGGGTTAGCCTGGATGGATGTATTTTGGTGCCGGGTCACTTGACTATCTAGGCCAGTGATGGCAAACCTATGGCACGGGTGCCACAGCTGGCACGCAGGGACCTCTCTGTGGGCACTCGAGCCATTGGTCACCAGATCGCGAAAAGACTGTCCCCTTCTGCAAAACACTAATGATCTTGTTCTTTCTCACAGTGTGGAACAGAATGATTTTATTCTAGAATTCCTGTCACAGAATTCTTTTCTACATTGTTATCACATTTAAAAGATTTTGAAGAATGATGCACAGAGCATGGCTTGGATGTAAAGCCCTAACAGTTGACCTGAGTGCTGCATGTGTTGCTCTCAAACTAACGGAGTATGAGCCAAGGTTTGACAAATTATCAGCATGCATGCAATAGCAAAAATCACATTAATTGTGCAAAAGCATGCCCAATGCAAACTTTTACCTAATGCAGTGTTTGCGGTCCAAGACATAAAGTGTTTTAAATGTGTTAAGCACGCTTAGTTTTCTGGTTTATCTTGCTCATCCTAGTACAGGTTGACTTTTACTTTTACTAATCCGACACCTGTAGAAGCAGGGAAAGGACCCGGGGTAAAGCTTGCCCCATACAATTTCAGTCTGGCATATAATCATATTACAAGTTGAGAATCCCTTATCCAAAATACATGTGCCTAATTATTTAAAAAGTTTGTATAAATTCCCTTCAGGCTATGTGTACAATGTAGTACTATAATAATTTTTTGAGTTGATTTTTTTTTCAACAAAAAACTGTTTGTATCATTGAAAGCTCTGTTATTGTGTTTTTCTTTTAAGACAAAAGATGTTAATTAGTTTGGACAACTGTATGAGTTGTTTTTCTAAAACTAAAACCTCGGTATTCAGGTTTAATTGCAGTGTTGGCACTTTGAAATAAATAAGTTGGTTTTGTGTTGCAGTTTGGGCACTCGGGCTCCAAAAGGTTTGCCACCACTGATCTAGGCCTATAATCCTATATCCATTTACCTGGGAGTAAGCCCCATTGAACTCAATGGACTTACTTCTGAGTAGGCATGTTAATAGGAGTGTGCTGTAAATTCCTCCAGCCTGCTACGCATAAAATAGATATGGGAGAAATGATCTTGCCCTGCTAAGCCAGATTGTTTCTCATCTGTGGAGGCTGGGATATGTATGTTTTTATTATCCCGGTTCTCAGACCATCAAATGTGGGAGGCTAGATTAGTTTTCTTAACATCCCATTTAGCGCCACCAAAATGCCACTATATAAACATGGTACCTTCCATCCTTATCCCCTAATTTCTGCTGCCTCCGTTTAAGTTCCTGCTACAACCTTATCCTCTTAACACAGTCAGTAGTGAAGCTCTAGGCTAAGCAGTCAAGGCAATTTATTTAAAAGTTAAAATTAATGTGTTGTTCTTTGTTTAAACCTTATTTACATATTAGATTGTTCAGTTATATAGGTTAGATGTTATCAATATGCTTTAAGGCAGGAATGGGGAACCTCAGGCAAAATCCAGCCCTCTTGGGGTACAAATAAGGCCTCTGTTACCGTGTTAGAAAATTGGTTCCTTATTGATACTATAAAGTGTCAGTGAAGTTGAAGTGGGCCTATTGAGGGAGCCCCCCCATGGGAGGATATTGTCCAACCCCACCGCCACCGCCCCTGAGCCAGCAATAGGTCTGATGCATTGGGCTAGCTTTCACAGTGACTATATTTACAATTTGGTGCAAGGCTCCAGTTTGGAGATGGGTAGGATTGTCTAATGTGCAACTGGTAGCCAGGACCATAACCCAGGCCTCCCAAAACTGGAGAGTACAACCAACCTTGCATATTTTGTTGGTAGTGGGCCCATAAAATGGTCACAGTTCCAGGTTTACCAATGTGTGGGTCACACCCTATTGCAGGACTCTCCAACCTTGGGTCCCCAGAAGTTGCTGGACTACAGCTCCCAGAATCTTTTGCCATTAGCCATGCTGGCTGGGTATGCTGGGAGCTGTAGGCCAGCAACATCTGGGGATCCAAGGTTGGAGAGCCCTGCCCTATTGGGATCACTGGAAGAGAGGTGTGGGGTCACATGTCCCTAACTTCTATGGGCCCAGCTACCTCAAAGATGAAGTGGCATGCAGGAAGAGCATAGTCCGGAGCCAGGAAAGAAAACATTGTGGGTGACGGGAACAAAATGATGCCCACAGCGTAGGAACCAAAGAGCCTTCCTACTGAGGTTTCTTGTGGGAGCGGAGGAAGATTGGCTTGGATCCAGACTCGGTCACATGGAACCCACTGAAATGAATGGGACTTATGTTAGTCATGACTTAACTTAAGTACCATTGATTTCAGTGGGCCTACTCTAAATGTGACTTAAGTCTGGATCCAACCTGAAGTATGGTATCTATAATAATAATAATAATAATAATAATTATAATAATAATAATAATAATAATAATAAAGGATATGTGTGTCTGTTTGTTAGTGTCATAGCACCAAGACCATGAAACCTAGACACCTGAAACTTGGCATTCATACTAAGGGGACCCTAGGGGTGTGCACCACGGGGTCATTTGGGTTTTAAAATGGATTAATCAATTTAAATTAATTTACATGTGTCAGTGTGTTTGAAGCCTGTAGTATCCTTTTCAAGTCAGTCACTAGGTGGCAGACACCCTTGGCCAGTGCATAGCTTTGCAGTCAATACAGTTTGAAGCTGGGGGAAGTAGGCCAAGGGAGTCATATGGCTCGCCCTCCCCCATAGGGCGAGCCATATGTGGAGCAGCCCCCCCTCAGAGAAATGGAGCGGATGGACCGCTCCCCTAGGGGGCTATAGGCATGCACCATGGCAGAGGGTGTGCCTAGGGGTGCTAGTATGCATGGGGAGAGCATTATGCATCCCACTCTGACAGCTGTGTAATGTTGCTTGCTGGTTTCGCTGCCTCAAACGAAGGACCGGTGTGAAGCTGGGTCCATTAGCTAGTTTGGTGTAGTGTGGCGTAGTGGTTAGAGTGTTGGACTGGGACTCGGGAGATCTGGGTTCTAGTCCCCGCTTGGCCATGAAACTCACTGGGTGACTTTGGGCCAGTCACTGACTCTCAGCCTAACCTACCTCACAGGGTTGTTGTGAGGATAAAATGGAGAGGAGGAGGAGGAGGATTATGTAAGCCGCCTTAAGTTCCTTGTAGGAAAAAAGGCAGGGTATAAATGTAATAAATAAATACCGGTAAATAAAATATATACACCCTACCTCTCCTTACACTGGCAACAAGCTTACAGCAGAGATTAAAACAGTAGTCCATTAATGTAGCCACATAATTTTAAAGCATTAAAACAGACTAAAAAAGAATAAGCAGCAGCAGCTCCATCAAGTTTATAAATTAGGCAATTTCAAAGTCTTCCAGAAACTTTTTTTCTAAAAAGAAGAAAAATCAACTTGGCTCTGGAAATGCAATCAACCAACATGAAAGTTGGGACAGAGCGTACATTTCCAATCACTGTGGAGCATCATTTTTTTCCTCCTTCTGGCAAGTAGCTTGTTAAAGAGGGAGGCAGCTGCATTGCTGGTGTCCAAGGGATTGCTTTCTGCTTAGTGGAAAGACTTATAAATCACACAGCTTATATGGTACAGCTGCTCAACGTGTACGCACACACTCGCAACCCAAAGATCCAAGGGGGGGAAGGGTTACTGCCTGACCAGACCCAAACATCTTGGCAGCTATGATCATAACCAATTGATTAAGTTTGTTTCTATATTCCATCTTCACTGAAAGAGAGAAACGCTCAAGGCAAAATGGGTGATGCTCATAATTGGTGAGAACATGGCTCATATGTAAGGCCATGGTAATTAATGCTTGTAGATTACTATGAATTGGTGTACTTGTCTTTGTGCCAGCGAGAACAGATGAATGTAGAACAGGCAAGGACTGGAAAATTTGAATGAATATACAATAAATCATTGTTGCTGCTTTCAAAACTTAAAAAAAAATATTTTGATGTGTTTTATCATTGGTTTGTTATATTTATTTTTAATGCATATGTCACCCCGACAGCGTTGACTATTGGGTGACATAAATTTCAATAATAATAATAATAATAATTATTATTATTATTATTATTATTATTATTATTTATTCCCAAGAATATTAAGTGAAAGCTAATAACAGTCTGGAGCATTATGGGTAGTAGTAACCCACCAAACTTTGAAAACAGATTGGCAGAGCCAATCTTTAACAATGACTGGGTTCAGACAATACAATAAGCCATAGTGGCTTATAAGCCATGTTTGTTTCAGAGTGGCTTGTTGTGTTGTTTGAACCCAGCAGCATGGTTTGTTAACCACGCACAAGTCACTCTGGCTGGGTTCAGACAACACGACAAGCCACTTTGAAACAAACATGGCTTATAAGCCACCAGGTCTTATCGTGCTGTGTGAACCTAGTCAATCTGTAACGATTGTTACTATATGACCTAGGCAACTTTGGGGCAAGAATAACAGCTGTTGGAGAGAGAGAGAACTGCTTATATATATATATATATATATAGATAGAGAGAGAGAGAGAGAGAGAGAGAGCTTTTTAATATTGGGGGATTATTTTTTCTCCCTGAAGTGCAGAGCCCTGGTTATGCAGATCTCTCATATTCAGAGTTAACGTAAGCCTTTCATGGTTAGTAGCACTGAACTTCAGATGAACTTTGTTCACTAGAAGTACCACTGTAGTACACACCTACCTACCTACCTGCCATTAAGGTATCAACTCTTTATCCCTCACCATCTGTAGGTCATCGCCAGGAGCACTTGAACATTCAAGACCTTTTGCAGACCCTTACCAGAACTACCCTGGAGCAACACATGGAGGTCTCAATTCCTCACCCCAATTTTATTCTCCCAAAGAGACCTTTTCTGAGAAATGCTCAAACCTGTGCTCAAGAAGAGGTAAGCAAATGTTTTTCTTATTTCTATCACTCACATCCTTTGATCCGCAAACACTGTTAATTTGGATTGAAGAGAAGTATAATAAGATAGCATCTTCCATTGAGGCCAGTCTTTCATTGGGTTGGGTGGAGAATAAAAGGTTTCAGCTATCCCTTAATTCTTTGTCAGGCAGAACAAAGAACAGAAAGAAATGAAGCAACTTAAATTCACAGCTTGCAGCCAAATCCTTTTTATACACAAATGGGAACACTTACCTCCCAGCAGATAACAGCACCTGAGTAAGAAGCCCTTAGTGTGTCAAATAGTCATTGATAATGGCTTAAAGAGCAGCAGATTTTCACATATAAGTATCTGTAGAGAGACCCTAGCAGCCAAAGTTGCCACTTAATCTATTTTTGGGGGAATCCAGCATGGCGATAGATTTCAGTGGACATCATGAAAGGATAGTAATGATGATACTGAGTCTCTTTCATTCTCTGGAACTAACTCAGCACACCTCTCCCTTTTCTCCCTTGTAGCTAACACTTATAAAGGCAATTGGGAGTTGTACCATAGAAACTATAGTAGTTTTTTTAGACATGTCCTGTGTCCCACCTCATGGGTGTAGGTCAGGGGTGCAGAACCTCAGGCCATAGGCCAAACCCACCCCACCTGGGGTCCAAAACTGGCCCTCCGGGGTTCCACATGGTCACGCCCCTTTCCGTGGCCCCACCCCCCAGCTGCCGATTGTTTGGTGGTTTCCTGGCTTCTGCATGGTTCCCCACCACCACCATTCTAAAAGGTTGAGATGCCTCTCCTAAGGCTTAGTTAGAGGCAGTAAGAGCTTTAAGCTAAAATATGCTGGGGGGAAGGGTTGTATTTTGGCCTCACCCCTTTTGCCTTTGGCCCTGCCCACCAGTGGAATGCAGCCCCCGAGAGCTTCTCTGAAATTGAATTTGGCCTCTTTGCTGAAAGAGCTGCCAGACCCTGCCACGGGGCAATGGCGGTCATAGCTCAATGGGACAGCACTTGTTTTGCATGGTTCAGTCTCCAGGCAGAGCTAGGAAAGGGCCCTGTCTGAAACACTGGGAGGCCGATGTCAGTCCATGTCAACAATACTGGGCTTGATAGACCTGAGGAATCATCTGAGGAACTCCAGGTGGGCCAGATTCGGCCCCTAGGCCTGAGGTTCAACACCCCTGGATTGGATGACCCCCAAGGTCCCTTCTACATGTTAGGCTGCCCCTGTCTCTTTCCCTTCTAACCGCTGAGAAAGTAGTGGAAAAGAGCCCTCCAAATTCCTAACAAGAAAAGGAGCACTCACTCCTATGGCCATTTGGGAATGAGTGTCTGAATTGGGCCTACCTGGCATTGAAGTGAAATGAAAGAAACTGAAGTGTGGATTCAGGCCATCTTTTGTAGTGTGGTAGCTAGATAAAACTCACCAGAGAGCCATGTGATAAGTTATCGGGGTCCCCAACCTTTTCGGGCTGGTGGGCACATCTGGAATTTTGAGAGTGTTATGGGCACTTTCACAAAATGGCTGCCATGAGGGGGTGAGGCTTGCCTATTCAAAAAATGGCTGCCATAGTGGGCATGGCCAGTCATAAAACACTCATTTCCCAGAAGGCAAACTGGCTGAGACTGAAAGGAAAGTAACTTGCCCAACAACCTACGCACACGGCAGAGTTGGGCTCTGAGCTCCAAAACACAAAACCACTCTTTGGAACTCAAATAAAGATGGCACTGGAGGGCTGCCCTTTGCTTTGCAGTATGCCAGCCTCCCAGTAAAACAATAACAACAGTAGCAATAACAATAATAATAATAATAGTTTTAAACAATCTTATGAAATCAGATGGGGTAGGGAGCTTGCTAGGAACTAAGAGGGGTGTCCATGGACACATTGGTGCTGACAGGTACCACATTGGGGACCCCAGAGATAAGTGTTAGCACACTTTCCCAGTCTCAGAGAAATTTGGGGTCACAGGGACCTGGTAATGCTTGCTTTAATCTGCAGCATCCAGCCACACAGTAATAGACCTCGATGTGAATGCAGTCCCAACAGTGGATCAATAGGTAGCCACAGCTCCACAAGGGATTACTGGAACCTATTTGAATTCATACAGGCCTGTGGCTCACGCTGGCTCAGCTTGTCTGAGTGGCCTGGTTATTATTTGGATGGGAGACCCCTCCTCTAGTTTCCTGCACTGAGCAGGGGGTTGGACTCGATAGCCTTGTAGGCTCCTTCCAACTCTATGATCTATGAATCTATGAAAACCCATCTCCCAAATTAACACCCTCTTTAATTTCTTCCAGCAAAGTTATGTCTAGAAAACCATTAGACACGATGAAGGGGTTTTGTCTGGACACGGTGAAGGGGTTTTGTACTTATACCATTTTTAGCTATTTTGCTTTTCAGCGGGGGTGGGCAACTGCAAGAGGTTTTGCCTCCCACCCACCACCCACCCCATTTGCAACTCCTCCATGGGTGCCGATTTATTTATTTTTATTTATTTTTAATGGCACCCATAGTAGTTACGGAGCACTACAAGGGTCAAAATTAGCCTACAAACAAGCTAATGTTGGCCCCTTTGGACATCTGTAGCTGTTACGGATGCCATAGTGTATTTCCAGGGGTTGGTGGGGGCATCAGTGGGGACTGATGGTTTACAGTGTTATTTTAAACTGGTGCATTGTTTTCCATGTTTAAAAAGCTAGTCCTACCAAATAGGGAAAAAAATCATTAATAGTTTCATGAAGTCGAGCAGATGTCTAAAATTCTGTTTACTTAGAGAACCACTTTTTGATAGAATGAGCACAGACTTGAGTGTGCATTATAGGTAGGAGGCAAGAACAAACGGGACTCTTTTGGTAATTTGAAACGAGAAAAACAAAAAATAGCCTTTCAAGGCATCTTGTGAGTTTGGGACAGATTTCACCATATGAATTTATCTACAAAAGTATTGCAGAGCATTAAATTCTAAATTAGGATGACAATTTGTAAAAAAAAGAAAGAGCAGAATTGCTCCTTTGTTACCATCAGCCAACTTTACAATATGTTCTGTAGGCACTATTGGCTTTGGAGGCTGCCATCCTGTACCCACTTACCTGGGAATAAGCTCCATTGAACTCAATGGGTCTTACTTCTGAGTAGACATGGGATTGGATTGTGAGTATTCTTTTTCCAGGAAATTGTAACCCATTTTCTCCCCTTTGCCCTAGTAAGTGACCCTCAGTCTTTTCTTTCAGTTCTCCCTTAAGGAGAGAACTGGGTTGGGAAGTACCCTAAGCGAAACAGACCACTAGAAAACGGTGTGTACTTGGGCAGGGGGTTGGACTCGATGGCCTTGTAGGCCCCTTCCAACTCTACTTTTCTATGATTCTATGATTCCACTGCTTTATTATAGCCTGTGTGTATTTTGTTTCCTGCTACACCCTCATTGCTAGGAGAATCCCCATGCATTTGTCAACAGCCACTGAGGTGGCAGATGAAACGCTCCGCACAGTGCAGGCTACCCAAATGGGAAGCCACTGTGCGTGTCAATACCGCCACCTGGTGAAATGGTCATAGCTGGCCTCCACTTAACTAAGGTGTCGATCAGCTCATCGTTGTTTATAAAATTAAGTATGACATCTTTCTCCACAAATGAACCAGGGTCTTTTGCAATCTGTCAGGAGCTCAGCCAGGATCAAGAGCAGGCAGATATTGCAGGTGGGCATCCATCTGGCAGGCTGTAGAGCTGGAGCCTGGCAGTGCAGAGGGAGAACCTGATGGGTGATGACAGAGCGCAAAAGCAGCAGCTCAGACAAGCACACACACACAGGACGTTTTCTAAAGTAGATGCTTTTAAAAGAAAAATAACTGTAACAAGATTACTTGGGTACTAAAGCTTGATGGTTACAGTAGTGCAGTTTCTTAAACATTACTCAGTCTTCTGAGGTAAGGAAAACACACACAGGTCAAACCCTTCATTGCTAAAGCCGAGCAAGCTGTCAGTTAGGTCAGTTAACACTAGACTGGTCTAACTGTCAGAGGAGTGTTAGAATGGAATTCAAACCTGTTGCTAAGCAACATCCAGCACTCCCTCCCCTGATTCAATCAAGTGGTTCAGCCCACTGAACCCTGCCCTTCAACCAGACTATTCAAGTCTGCCTTAACCCTTTAATGGGCAGTCATCTTAAAAACCCTGCAGAGTTGACATCTTCTCGTGGTATATTCCAACAATGGGCCTCCTCAATCACACATTGCCAGACTACAAGAAGGCAGCGGAGCCTAATGGTGTTGTAGCTCTGGATTGTAGCACTGGTATCATTGGGACTCCCTGCAGCAGGAGTTGTGTAAGGCCTCCAGTTGAAATGGCTTGGGTAGGAACCATAGTCAGTGGTAGAGTGCCTGCTTTGCCTGCAGAAGGTTCAGTCCCTGACATCTCCAGTTCAAAAGGCTCTTGGGTAGCAGGTGATGGGATGGAGAGCTGCCACCAGTCAGAGCAGATGGTTCTGGGCTAGATGGACAAATGGCCTGACCAGGTATAAGGCAGCTTCCTCTGTTCTGTCTTCCGATTGCTAGTCCTGGTGGTACAAAGAGCCCACATCAGAGCGCTGCAGCATCTGTTAATAGCCTCCCAAAGATTATTATGATTATTATTATTAATAATAATAATAAGAAGAAGAAGAATTTTTTATTTCTTACCCGCCTCTCCATCTAGATCGAGGCAGGGAACAGCAGAAAACACAAAACACATAAACTAATCAAACACAACACATACTATTAAAATATCTTAAAATATCTTAAAAACATCTTAAAGGCATCCTAAAATTCCGCTGGATAGGCCTGTCGGAAGAGGTCAGTCTTTATGGCTTGTTTAAATTCCAAGAGACTGGTAAGTTGGCAAATCTCCTCCGGCAGGCCATTCCATAATTTGGGAGCAGCAAAAGAAAAGGTCCTCTGGGTAATACTTGTCAGCCTAGTTTTGGAGGACTGAAGTAAATTCTTCCCAGAGGACCTGAGTGTGCAGGGCGGATTGTACTGGAGAAGGCGATTCCGTAGGTAGCCTGGACCCAAACCATGTTGGGCTTTTAAGCAAAGGCTTTTATTTTCTCTGCTATTTTCCCACTTGCTCAGAGAAGTGATGCAAGTATAATGACTGGGTTCAGACAACATGATAACCCACACTCAAGGGTTGAGTGTGGGTTGTCATTGAACCATGGGTTGTTGTTGAAATGTGGGTTATCGTGTTGTCTGAACCCAGCTGCACTAATAAGCCATAGCTTGTTAACATCGAAAAACCCGTTAAGAGAACCCATGGTTTGTTGTTGGGTTATGAACTGTGGGTTGTTCACCATGGTTTGTTATCTCGGCTGGGTTCAGACAACACGATAACCCACATTTCAACAACGACCCACACTCAATCCATACTCTGCCCTTGAGTGTGGGTTATGTTGTCTGAACCCGGTCAATGAGTTGTACTTCTGTACTGCTCATTCGACCTTTGGAAACTTTGGAGAGGATTCCGTGGCACTCCTGGTGGTCCGCCGTCCAGGGGTTGGATCCAACCTCCTCATTGCGCCCATGGAACAGATGCTGCTGGAGGAACAGGACTCCCACGTCCTCTCCTCCTCCTTGTGGCCCCCTATGCACTCTCCAAATCTCTGGAGTGTTGGCTGACCCTCTGGAGGAGATTTGGAGGGTGTGGGGGGGCTGGGAGAGGATGCAGAAGTCCCATTCACCCAGTGGCATCTGTTTTGCGGGCACAACAAGGAAGTTGGATCTGACCTCAGGTGCTAATCCACTTCGTTTCAATAATGGCATTGCTGGATGTTCCCTAATTATTCACTCCTCCCCGCCTGAGTATCTTTGCTGCTTTTTCTTCCCCAAGCAAGTTGAGTAGATTTCTCATTTCTTAAAAAAAAAAAAAAAAAGAGGAAGAAAGACAATGCCTTAATGTTGTATTTGAGCATATCTCTTGAATAACAATGTTCCAGGAAGCACGTTTCAAACTTCAGCTCTCCTGTTGAGTATGGAGGCTTCTCTCCATCTCCGGGCGTCATCTGGTTGCCTCAACCAGGGCACTTGCCATTTGCAAATTAGCAAGGGACTAAATTGAATTCCAGCAGCAAATAAAATTAGGAGATAGCTATAAACTGATTTTTTGTTCCTCCCCAGGGATATGCTTGTGCATTAATAAACCAGCATGAATTCATGTGTCTGGAGAACTACTCGTCTCTCCTTCCCGCTTCCAGATAGCTGATCAAAATCTTTAACTAGAGCGGAGGTCATCCTGTCCTAAGAATATGAACCTCCTTATCTTTAGGATCAGGGTCATGTGCCAAAATATCCAGATTTCAGCCTTTAGAAAAACCCAGGTTCTGTGATGAACAAATTGCTGAGAGTGAATTATGCAGATGGATGCAATATGCATATACAGTAATACCTTGGATTGCAAGTAACTTGGTTTGAGAGCATTTTGCAAGACAAGCAAATTTTTAAATATTTATTTATTTATTTATTACTTGATATACAAGCAGCGTCTTGCAATACAAGTACTGTAGTACGGCTTAAATTAAAAATCTCTGTACAGATTTTTTTGGGGGGGATTTCGTTTTGATATAAGAGTGTTTTGGATTACAAGCACGTTTCCAGAACGAATTATGCTCTTAATCCAAGGCATGACTGTATCTTGTGTTGTGGTGGGTGTGGTGGTTGCTATATAGCTTACTCAACTTCCAAGATCTGGGTCAGGGATGAGCAACCTGTGGCCGTCCAGATGCTCTTGGACTACAAGTCCCATCATCCCTCACCATTGGCTATGTTGGCTAGGGTTGATGGAAGTTGCAGTCTTAACAAAACCAGGAGGGCCACAAGTCACCGACTCCTGGTCTAGTTTTGAAAAACTTTGGAGCCAGGGCCATCATGCTTTCTATCAACATGTTCTGTTTCCCAGATAATATGAATATGAACATTTTTATACATGCTGTACCTCCCCCCCCTTTTTTTTTACTGTGTTGGCCAGCTCCGGCCTCCAGGATGCTATTAGAATAGGTAGTTGTTTCTATTTTTTAATTTTTAAATTAAATTTATTTCCCACCCTTTTTCCAAGTAGCTCGGTTTAGCATACGTGGTTCTGCAGAAACACACGAGAACAACATACAGAGAACAACAACCCTGTGGGGACCCAAGGTTGGAGAGACAGTGTTCGGCTCAAGGTCAGCCAGTGAACTTCATGGCTGAGTGGGGACTCCGACATCTGTCCCCCAAGCCTAGCCTGACACTCTAACAAGGGGCGGGGAAGCTGTGGCTGTCCAGATGTTGTTGGTATCCAGCTCCCATCAGCCCCAGCCAGCATGGCCTATGGTCAGGGAATTGTAAGCTACCAACATCTGGAGGACCACAGGTTCTCCTTCCCTGCTCTAATCACTACACCTCACTGGTTCTCAATTCTCAATGGCCCTGTTCAGGAATTCAAGAGAACGAGTGAGGGCTTAACGTGTGTACTGGGATGGGGCCGTGCACTCTGGCCCTGCCTCTCAAGTCTCTGAGCGTGCTGGCCCCATTCTAGGTCCTTGCCCATTCTCATAGTCTCCTGAATATTATCTGAATATTAATCTTCAATACGTTCCATTGAATCCAGTGGGGGAAAGAATGGGGCTTGACTAATTCTAGTCTTTCAATGGGACTGAGCTGTGACTAATTTTAGTCAGATTGGAGTCGTTGTATTTGCAGATAAGCCATCTTAAAGGACTTGGCATTAAAAGAAAGACAAATGAACAAACCTGAGCAGAGCTGCACAATGTGCTCCAAACAGTCCCTAGGATAATCCCCATAGAGCAGAGCTACGGAGTTGTTCTGTCCCCTCTCATTCCCCTCAGCGTTCAACAATGTTCTCCAAGAGAGCAAACACAATAACAAAATGGTAAAGTCACGCTTTCCTGTTGAGAGCACAAACAGCTACCTTGTTCTCCCCACCCCCACCCTGTGGCATCCAAAATGCCTTTCCTCATTCACGAAACCAACCTTTAAAAAAAAAGAAAAAGAAATCTTCCTAACACCTTCAAATGACTTCATAGGAAGGCTGCCAACTCTTGATTTTCAAAATGATGGTTCCCTTTGTAGGGCCAGGGCCTGCCTTTGCCTGGAAAGTAGGAAGCTGCCTTCTACCAAGCAAGATCTTTTTCTATACCTGCCTTCCCCAACCTGGTACCCTCCAGATGTTGCTGGACTACAACTCCCATCCTCCCTGACCATTGGCCATGGAGGCTGGAGCTGATGGGAGTTGTCCAAAACATCTGGTGGGCCCCGGCTTGTGGAAGCCTGGTCTGCACCGCTTGGCAGTGCCTCTGCAGGCCTTCAGACAGGAGTCTTTTTCAGCTCTCTCTGGAGATGCCGGGGATTGAAACTGGGGTCTCCTGCGTGCTACGTGTGTGCTCTGCCACTGAGCTAAGGCCTTCCCTGTGGAAGGATCACCTGGGTTGGGGTGAAACCCATTACCCTCCCCAGGTTAGGCTGGAGTCAGGCTCAAACCTGGTTGGTCCACTGTAGAAACTAGCAAACTCTTGAGGTGGGGTTTGCTGATTTTTGGAATCCAGTTATGATTTCCTGATAGAACACAGTATAATGGGTCAGGCAGGTAAAACTCTGGCTCAGTGGCTGTTCTATTATTGTGGAACTCCCATTTGAGCCCCCTTGGGGTAGGAAACCACCATATGCACTTAAGACTATAGGAACAATCCTGCTGGTTCAGACCAAAAGCTCCATCTTATCCAGGGGTAGGGAAATCTGTGCCCCTCCAGCTGTTGTGGGCCTCCAACTCCCATCAGCCCCAGCAAGCATTCCCCCCACCCTGATTTAGTCCAACCAGATGCATCTGGGAAGCTCACATCAAGGTGATAGCCCTTCCCAATATTTCCGCACATACACCCCCTGCCCCCCCCAGCAATTGCTATTAAGGGGCACACTGCCTTTGAATGTGAAGTTACCATCTAGCTATTGTGCTTAATAGCCATGGAATGTGTCTTCTCCAGGAATGTGTCTATTTGCCTTTTAGAGCCATCTAAGCTAGTGGCCACCGCAATATCGCCACATCCTATGACACCAAGTTGTCTAAATTAATTATGAACTTGAGATGGGATCTTTTTCATCAGGTGGATAGGGACACATTTTTCTACCTCATAATAGTAGAACCCGAGGTCACGCCATGAAGCTGATTGGTGGGAGATTCAGGACAGATAAAAGGAAGTACTTCACACAGCACATAAACTATGGGATTCAGTATTACAAGATAGAATGGTGGCCACTAATTTGGATGGCTTTAAAAGGGGATTAGGACAACTTCATGGAGGAGAAGGCTATCAATGGCTACTAGTGCAGATGGCTTTATGCTACCTCCAGTATCAGAGGCAGTATGCCTATGTACACTAGTTGCAGGGGAACATGGGCAAGAGGGTGCTTTTGCATTCATGTCCTGTTTGCGGGTTTCCCACAAGCAGCTGGTTAGTCACTATGTGAACAGAATGCTGGATTAGATGGACTGTCCATGGGTTGCTGTGGTTCTCCTCCTCCCATTCAATCCTCACATGTGTTGCCTTGCGATCCTTTGAGAACGGCTCCTTTGGGATCCTCCCTGTGGGCCACAGCTTCAGCACAAAGATGCTATGGAGTTTTCCTTCACAGTTCTCTGGATTCCTCTTCTAATCATGCACTGCAACACACAGCATCATTGTTATCCTTCTCTGAATCAGAGAAGTGTTTCAATACTGATAAAGATCAACTGTGGGAATGAATATTGGAACTATTGTTATGGCATGAGTAGTCCTTAGCTCAACTTTCTCGGCACTGGAACAGCTTATAGCAGAGCTGAGAACCTCTATTGCAGTATTCTCCAACCTTGGGTCCCCAGATGTTTTTGGCCTACAACTCCCAGCATGCCCCAGCCAGCTAAGGTTAGCCACAAGGGAGTGCAGAGTGTGTGTTTTAGGAAAGAAATGCCCTCCTTTTTCACTCTTGAGACATCAACCATGCCAGGGGCTAAGGAGAGCTTAAGAATCATGGCCTCCAACCCTGGGGAAAGCTGTATACCAGTGATTGCTTTGCTTGGAGCATGGATGGGGCCTACAGGTGTTGGTAGACTGCAACTCCCATCATCCCTCACCTTTGACTGGGGCTGATGGAGTTGCTGTTCAACAGCATCTGAAGGGCCACACATTCCCCAGCCCAGGCTCGGAGCAACTTTCCCCCTTCGATGCTGATCCCCTATGGATATGAGAGGGGGGACTCAGTGCCCAGTGTGAGGAATTGGTGGAGGAGATGCTGGCTGGTACTGCCAATGGGGAGCAAGGATGCCCACGGCAACCAGAGGACCGTCAGTGTGAAAAGCTGGAAGTGCAGCACAATTTGGGGGCATGATTTCAGCCCAGGAGTCTCTCGGTGATTCAGATAGCAAAGGCAGTGCTCGGGTTTTTGTGCTACCGAATTTAGGGATCAGGCATGGAGAGAGAAGTCAGGGGAGAGCAGGTGTAGGTGAGAGCAAATAGGGTGCGGAAGCTGAGGAGGAGTCCCCGCAATTCCTGGGGGCCCAGGTGACAGGACATGGGGCAGCGGGGGAGGAGGAGGAGGAATTGGATGATAAGTGAAACCTCCTCATCCGAGACTCAAGGTGGCAGGAAAGGGCAGCGTGTTGATTTGATTTGACCTGGTAGCCCCACCTGAGCTCTTCTCAACCACTCATCAAAAGAAAGTTGCTTTACTGCAGAAAAATCGATCACGTTCGGTTAGAAATGCAGTCCTCAATTGATACCTTGTGGACTGTAATGGAGGAGTAGATGTCTGGAGGCCAGCTGCAACCAGATGAAAGTGGAGGTGCCTCTGCCTGCTGGGGCAATAGCACAGACCTGGCCGGAGCTGACGTCCCTGTATTCCTAGGCTTGCATTTATCTCACTGTGTGGATCACCTGGAAGGCTTAGCCCTGTCGCTTTGGTCTGGTTTCACAGGGCTGTTTTGGAGGTGGAAAACCCGCACCCTCAGTATCCCTGTGGATAAAGGTGCCAGTCTGCACACAGGATGTGAACTTGGCTTACGATTTTATTTCTGCCGCGTGTCCAGATGCAGCTTAGTTATTAATCGCTGATGGCAGGTGTTACCAAGCAACTATGACGGGTCACAGAGGAATCTGCTGGGGACTGGAGCCTCCTCTACTAGACCTACCCTTCTTGATAACGTTTGCACCCTCACAGACCTGTCTAACCAGAATCTCCTTTCTTTAGACCCGCATGTGGTCTGATCATAAAACAGCATCTTAAGCCAGTAAGAGGAGTTTCTGTCTGGGCCTTCACTGCACTTCCTCAGCTTTCTCTGATTCAGTGAAATACGGTGTGTCAGGGGCTTATGGGAGCTGGCAGTAACAGGTCCAGCCCTGCCATGAGGCAAAGTGAGGTGGCCTCGTTAGGTTGCTAATGCTGGGTGATGGGAAGCAGTGGCAAGCTGTTGGAAGACAGAGCTTTTCTGAGCCATGGGGGCCTCAGGTACAGTAGAAGATGTCCTCCTGTCAGCAGAGTTAAGATTCAGCCACCAATCTGCTTGGCCTCTGTATGTGGAATGGGGAGGGGGCGCCATGCTGTCCTTCACCTCAGGCTGCAAAATGTCTCCGGTCGACTCTGAGCAATAAGCACTGGGGACTGATAAAACAGCTGAAAGAGTGTCTAAAAGGACAAAACCTCAGTATCTGGGAATGAGACCGATGGGACCTATTTTATTTTAAATTGCTTCCATAGTTTCTTGCTTGTTTGTAAACAATTTTTAGGTCCCTGTATCTATTGACAAGTTGGATAGCAGCAGAGAGACTAATACAGCTAGAAAGTTACTCAAGTAGACCAGCAATTTAGGGTGCAATCCTACACATGTTTAGACAGAAAAAAGTCCCGACAACTCGCAGCATTCCCCAGCCAGCCATGATGGCTTGGAAACGTTGGGAATTGTAGGACTTTTTTTCTGTCTAAACAAGTGTAGGATTGCACCCTTACTGCCTTCTCTCACTTAGCAGAAGCTAATAAAGACAAGACAGCCAAGACTGATTTAGCAAGCTTCCTACGTGGAAGGAAACGAAGTCACACAGGCATCGCTTGGTGAGAATTCAGGCTGTCCGGTTTGATTGCAAATGGAAGTGTTACTGGTAGGTGGACCTTTACTATCTCAGCCTGCCCCCTGGTGGCTAGCTCCTAAGCAATTGACAAGATTCAAGGTAAGGCCCAGTCAGTTACACACTTGAACTGGGTTGATTTTGCAACAGGGGTTTTAGAATATCATTTCTGCATCCATTGCCCTCTTCCTGCCCATGGGGTGGGTGGGACCCCAGCTTATCAGTGTGACTGGCTTTCCACAAGTCAAATTTACAGCATGCTTGTCAATATTTTATTTTTTTTAGCATTGTGGGCTCGCTGCTGATTGCTTGCTTAAGCTCACCCAACTTTTTCAAGCTACAAGGATGGAAAGCCAACTTAGTCACCTTTTTGCCATAGTTTAGAAGATTTGTCAAGAGCATTGTTTGTTTAAGTGGGTGCCTCACTGTAGCAAGAGGGGTAGAGCTTTCTCTCCCCCTCCCCACACCCCCTTTAAACAGGTTTGGTTGACGCTCTTTAATGCAGCCTTTCCCAATCTGGCAACCTCCAGAAGTGTGGGACTACAACTCCCATCATCCCCAAGCAGCAAATGTTGCATACTTCCGTCAAACAGATGAAGTTTTAACACACTCACTCAAATTTCTAAAATAACATTACTAATCTTATTCAATGTGTTAAGTTACTGTCCTGACAGGTTTTTATGATCCCCCCCCCTCCAGTAATGTCTATACTGTATAGGCACCCTAATTTTGTTGTTTAAAGCCACAATGTTAGGGAGGGAGCACAGGCTCAACAGAGCCCTGTTCCTCCCCTTCTCGTACTGTGGAAATTAGAAACTTGGAAGCTTGAGCAGCTTGCTGTGTGCAGAGAGGCAGGGCCAGATAATATGAGACGTGCACACCGATCTCCCATTCCTTGGATTGACCTAACACACTGTCCTATGTGCGTGCCAGGGTTAGGGGTGGGGGAGAAAAGGTCTGAGCCTTATGGGGATCCCTCTATGCTTGTATGATCATGCCTTAGGTCAGGGGTAAGCAACCTGGTCCCTCCAGGTGTTTTGCACCACAACTCCCATAATTCCTGACCGGTGGCTATGTTGGGTAGGGCTTCTGGGAGCTGTAGTGCAAAACATTGGGCGAGCCCCTGGTCGCCTACTCCTGCCCTCAGTTTCCCCAAGACAAAGCACTAAATTACTGGTTTTGGCACAGCAGTACAAAAATAACTATGAAGATTAATTTTCAGCATAAATGTAGGTCAAATGTGCTCAGTCCTGCTTTGTCAATGTTTTTTTTGGGGGGCGGGCAAAGTGGCTTAGCCTGAAGGTCATACTGTTTGGATTTATTATTATTATTATTAGTAGTAGTAGTATTACATTTATTTATATCCCGCCTTTTCCCCAACACTGGGACCCATTTGGATTCCCAACAGGTACTGATTCAGTTCCCAGCAGAGCTACTTAATCACCAAAAAAGGTTTTTTTTTTGGGGGGGGGGGGAAGATACGCTTAAGGCTATGTATGTTTAGACAGAAAAAAGTCCCACCATTTCCAGCATGCCCTAGCCAGTATAGCTGGGTGGGGCATGCTGAGAGTTGTAGGACTTTTTCTGCCTAAACCAGCATGGGATTGCACCCTCAAATGATTTTAGAAAGCCCTCAGTGCACCCTGGCTGTTGAAGCTGCTCCACGACGTTCAGAGCCCTTCCAGCAGACAAGAAGATTGTAAACTGTGTACTGAATGCGCTCAACTGGCTACTGCAGAGATTTCGTGCTTCAGACGGTACCAGAGTCTTCAAAGTCTGTATGCTGTGTTAGCAGCATTAATGGGATTTTACCCTTCCCACAATGTCTTGTCTTGCTTCAAGGTGGAAGTGAAGCAAAACATTTTTTCCATTTAATAGAATCTGGACTTTGCTGTTTTGTCTGACTTCCTGATTGAATATACTCACTCTCCTCCATAGCGTTAAAATCCTGCGCGATCCTCGAATCGAACACCCTTTCACAAAGTTAAAGTTTAACTCTGAAGAATGTAAAAAGAGCCCTGCTGGATCAGTCCCAAAGCCTATCGAGTGCAGCATCCTGTTTCCCAGAGCAGCTAACCAGACATCTCTTGGGAAACCCACAAGCAGGGCAAGAGCTTCTCCCACTGTGGTACCCCAGCAACTGGTATTTAAAGTCATACTGCCACTGAACTTGGAGAGAGCATATAAACAGGGAGGGCAACCTTCCAGATGTTTTGTACTACAACTCCCATAATCCCTGACCCATATTATCTGGCCCTGTTAGGTTTTGCATGGGCAGAACGAGGATTGTCACCTGACATCAGGATTGTCACCTGACATGGAGGATGTCTCTTGAGGTGAAATACACAAGGTCTTCTGTCACCAGACATAGTCTCAAGGTGTATGAGTCAGCAACCATGGGACAAGGAGTTTGGAGTAAACAGGTTTGAATAACAGGTTATATAACTTATGAGTAATATTCTATTTATAGGTACAGGCTCTTCCTATATAAGTTGGGGTAACTCAGACCTGCACGGACTGCTCTTGTTCTGGACTTCTACTTCAAGTCAGTCACTTCACTGCATCTCAGCCTTGCCACTGGGGTCTTGGATTCGAATCTGCAATCATGTAGTGAGGACATCTCTTCTGCGTAAGAGATGCATTGCTGGCCTTAATCCCATGTAATTGGGTCTTACAAATAAACTCTTTAATCTTTATTAACTGCTGTTATCTCCTCCTTCCATCTGCGTGACTGGGACTGGCTGGGTAAGCTTTTGAACCCAGGTCAGTCCAGCTCTCACATCTGGTTATGGGCCCAGATCACCCAGAGATAACCCAGATGGTGCAGATAACCCTGATTATTGGTCCAGATAATCCAGGGATGCAGGAGAATTTCAGCAGTTATATGGTTAAAAGGATTTGTTTACATTTGTAAGCAGTTGAAATGTAAACAACTGGGAAGGCAATGTTGCTAGAGCTGGATGCTGATAACAGCGGCTTGGAATGCAGCACAAATGAAGAATGCAGGACAGAGAGACGAAGGATTTTTTGTTTTGGAAGAAGCTGGAACGGAGGTGCCAGGCTTGGCAGATCCGAGGCTACTGAAAAGTGAACAACGCTGGACACAAGGATTTCGTTTTCCACAGCTTGCTGGAGTGATTGTCAAGGAGCTGTATTGGGCAAGGAAATTGTTGGGTTTAGTGTGGGGTGCAGAAGTGAATGGAGTGCAAAACATCTCCTGACTTAGATTCAAGGTGACTATACGTCATGGTCTGATAACAAGTTTGCAAGTCAACAAGTTATGTAATTATTGCGTAACCGTTGTGTAACCCTCCTATTGTTTATAGTTGAATACTATAAAGTAGGGGTGAGCACGGTGTAGTGCTACCATCTTTACGAACCTCTCTTCTGCGTGTGACGCCTTAATCTCGTAAGAGTCTTACAATTGAATAAACACTTTACTATCAATACATTGCTTTTGCTTTCTTCCTTCCGTGCGTAATACTAAGAGTTAAGCGGGCAAAGCTTTTACTCTGGTTTACTCTAACATCGGTTATGGGCCCAGGATAGGATAAGAAAGGCAATGTTTATAGTAGATGTTTATGATTGCTGAATGCTGTTTATGCAGTTTGGAATGCTAGAGCTTTGATAACAGCGGCTCGGATTACAGCACTCCTTTGACTGAAAGTACAGCAGAATGGCAGAAGAACGCAAAGACAGAGGCTTCACTTTTCCACAGCTGACAGATCATAATTTCTCCATATGGTCTCAGCGTATGGAAGCACACTTACGCATGGACAATATATGGCATGCTGTAACAGATGATCCACCAGCGCAAATGACGGCTGCATGGACAACTGCTAATCAAAAAGCAAGTGCTCTAATAACTATGGGTGTCTCTGATGAGCAGCTGGTGAATGTTCGAGCACCACGAACTGCTAAACTCAAGTGGGAGGCACTACGAGCTATTCATCTCCGGCGGGAGACTGGATCTACAGTTTTCTTTAAGAAGCTATATCGGGCTGAGCTAACCAAGGATGGTGACGTATGTGCTCATTTACGGCATCTGAGGTTGCTGCGTGACGAATTGTTATCTCGAGGAGTCGAGATACCGGATTTACAAATCTGTTATGTTGTTCTCAGCAGTTTGGATGTTTCCTTTGAAGGCATCGCTTCTCAGCTGGCAGCCATCCCAGCAGCACAGCTGACCGTGGAACTGATTCAGGCGAGGCTTATGGCGGAAGTGGATCGCCGTGTCGCTGCCAGTTACCATGGAGAGGAACAGAAAGCTGTACCAATCAGCAGGGGCGTGATTTCAGCTGAAGAATCAGCGGCAGCTTTAAAAGCAAAACGTTGCTTTTCTTGTGGGAAAATTGGACATTTTAAAAAAGATTGTAAAAAGAAAAACAAAGCTGGAAAACAGCAGGGGACTTCCAAGCCAACCTCTGGGGCGAAAGCATTGTTGATTGAAACAGGCAAAACAAAGGGAACTTCTTACTTTGTTTTTTACAGTGGCGCTACCCGACACATGTGCAGAGATAGAAATTTGTTTACAACTTTTACTAAACAAAAGGGGAAGATTCATCTTGCCAATGGTCAGGTATTTGACAGTCATGGTTTTGGAACTGTGTTTCTTGAGAGTTTGAACACAACAATCAAGAATGTGTTATTTGCCCCTGACTTATCAGAAAATTTACCGAGCATTTCTCAACTGACTAATCAAGGGTTTATTGTAAAATTCTCTGTAGCTAAATGTGAAATACTGAAAGATGGGAAAGTATTTTTGTTTGGAAAGCTACAAAATGGTTTGTTTCTTTTATCATACAGGGTTTGTAATGATGTAGAAGAAATAAAAGGGAGTAAAGTTTCTACTTCAAAGGTCAATGCTCCTGTACACGATAATTGCATACATGCTTACCATAGAATGTATGGGCATTTGAATTTTCAGGCTGTGAAGAAAATGCAGACAATGGTTGAAGGTATGCATTTGCAAAAATGTAATTTTCACATGAAATGTATTTCTTGTGCGCAACACAAGGTAAAGCAAGCACCTAAAGGTAAGTAAACTGGGAGACAAGCTGAAAAACCATTTCAGTTTGTTCATGGTGATCTAGTGGGTCCTCTGACAGTTTCCAGAGGAGGGGCACGCTACTTCATGGTGTTGGTTGATCAATACATGAGATACACGTTTGTTTACATGCTAGCAAATAAAGCTGAAGCATTGGACAGATTCCAGGAATATTGTGCTTGGGTGGAAAACAAGCATAATACCCATGTCACCTGTTTCTTTACAGATATGGGAGGGGAGTTCAATTCAGCGCAATTTGACGCATTTCTAACTAAACGTGGTATTGAACACATGGTTGCCAGTCCACGTTCACCTTGGCAAAACGGATTGTGTGAGAGACAAAATCAGACACTGTTACATGGATTGAAATGTCTTTTAACTGATGCTAATTTGGATGATGTGTTTTGGGCAGAAGCACTGAATTGTTTCAATTATGTACACAATAGAAGTTTCAGTTCTGTGTTGAATTGTACACCTTATGAGAAGCTGTATAACAAGAAACCTACTGTGAAACACTTCAAGATTTTTGGGTCTGATATGTGGGTGCACACACCTCAGAGTCAGAAGCTAGGAAAAAGAGGCTTGCATGGGATTTTTCTAGGATATGAGAAAGGTGCATATCGTGTTCTCATGTCTGACACCCAGACTGTAAGGTTGTCTAGAAGTGTTGAGTATAATGCTAATTGGGAAAAGGTTGGGATTTTTCAACCCTATTCTGTAGGCACTACTGATCCTGAGGATTCAGGTTCAGATACAGAATCAGAATACAAAAGCATTAAAAGTACTCCAAGACAGTCAGGTGAATCTGACTCCTCTGATACTGAAACACCACATGGTTCAGAGGATGAAACTGAACAGAAACCATTGTTCACCATTGGTGCAAGTTCATTGAAACAGGAAACTGATAGTTCTGATGAGGAAAGGAAAAGGTTGCGTAGATCAAAACGTCCTACAAAACAACCTGTGAGATATCAGGATGAATTTGCAGGAAAAGCCATTTTTGAACCTCAAGAGTTACAAGGAGGTAGAGAAATTATCTGCTAAGGAAGCTACACCATGGCTTCAGGCTATGCAAGCTGAGTTAAATTCTTTGGATAAGAACAAAACATGGAAGCTGGTAAAGAAACAGCCATCCATGAAAATAATTGATAGCAGATGGATTTTTAAAGTGAAAACTGACCACACCGGAAAGGTGGCACGTCACAAAGCGAGATTGGTTGCACGTGGTTTTGCGCAAATTGAGGGTTTGGATTACCACGAGGTATTTGCACCTACAATTCGCTTTGAAACAATCAGACTGATGTTTAAGATTGCTGCTGAGAGAAATCTGAATATTTCACATTTGGATGTTACCGCAGCGTTCTTGTATGGTCAATTGTCTGAGGACATTTACATGCAACCACCGGATGGTGTTGCTGTGAAAAAAGACGTGGTTTGTCATTTACAGAAGTCTTTATATGGACTTAAACAATCAGCAAGGTGCTGGAATTCTGTTTTAACTAAAACACTGCTGGATTTGGGATTTACACAGGGAGTGGCAGATCAATGTTTGTTTGTTAAACAGGAACAGGGACATAAACTGTATGTACTTTGTTATGTTGATGATTTGCTGCTTTTCTGGGAAGACAAAAAGCAATATGATAAACTGATACTGGATTTGAAATCTCATTTTGAATTGAAATTGCTTGGCAATGTGACCAACTATCTCTCAATTGAAGTGGAAAGGGATAAAGAAGGCAGTATTTTGCTTCATCAAACCAGGAAAATCATGGATGTGATTGAAAAGCTGCATTTGGAGCATGCTAACTCGGTAGATACTCCAATGGTTGTTGATTTTCAAGCACATGCTGATGGAAAACAGTTTGAGCATGCAACACTGTACAGAAGCATATTGGGACAGCTAAGTTTCATTGCACATGCAACAAGGCCTGATATTGCTGTCAGTGTGAACCTATTGAGTAGGCAAACTGTTAACCCCACAGAACATGCTTGGAAAGCTCTGAAAAGAGTTGTGCGTTATCTGAAGGGAACATTGCACTTCAGACTACGTTTCACATCTCAAAACACAGGTGGCTTACAGATTCATGCAGATGCCAGTTTTGGTAGTGATAGTAAGGACAACAAAAGCACCTCTGGAGTTTGTTATTGTTATAATAATGCATTGTTTGATTGGGCTTGCAAGAAACAATCTACTGTAAGTTTGAGTTCAACTGAAGCTGAACTGAATGCATTGAATTATGCCATTGTAAATCTTGAATGGTTATTGCAATTGTTTAAAGATGTTGGAATTGATGTGGAAAAACCTATCACAGTTTTTCAGGACAACCAAGCCAGTATTGCTATTTTGAAAACAGATAGCAATAAACAAAGAACAAAGTATTTGCAGATAAAATTGAGTCATGCAAAGGAATACATCAGAAGTGGTCTGATGCGAGTTCAGTTCCTGGCTGGTAGAGATATTCCAGCAGATCTCTTGTCAAAGCCAATTGGAAAAGAACAGCACCAGAAGCTGACAAAACTGTTGCTGTTGTATTAGAGGGATACCACGTTCTACACCTACACTAAACGCAGGGGGATGTTGGGTTTAGTGTGGGGTGCAGAAGTGAATGGAGTGCAAAACATCTCCTGACTTAGATTCAAGGTGACTATACGTCATGGTCTGATAACAAGTTTGCAAGTCAACAAGTTATGTAATTATTGCGTAACCGTTGTGTACCCTCCTATTGTTTATAGTTGAATACTATAAAGTAGGGGTGAGCACGGTGTAGTGCTACCATCTTTACGAACCTCTCTTCTGCGTGTGACGCCTTAATCTCGTAAGAGTCTTACAATTGAATAAACACTTTACTATCAATACATTGCTTTTGCTTTCTTCCTTCCGTGCGTAATACTAAGAGTTAAGCGGGCAAAGCTTTTACTCTGGTTTACTCTAACAGAAATATCTCCAGGAGGCTCTGTGTCTACTCATTTGAGTCAAGGCTACAGCAGGAGGATCATATTTCTTTTACAGTTTGCTTCTTCGCTCAGCAGCGGATCAGCTATCTTTTGCGTAGTGTCCAGGGCTGTGGAGTCGGAGTCGAGGAGTCGGAGGAAATTTTGGGTACCTGGAGTCGGAGTCGGCAAACAATGCACCGACTCCGACTCCTACTAAATTTAGATTGGAATTAAAAAAAAAAAGACAGCCTTTTTAGGCCTAAATGGAGAAATGGCAAAAAAAACCTTGGTGTTTCTCTGGAAAGAGAAAGTATAAGGAAACTTATAATTGAGGAGGCCAAATGTAAAAAGGAAGAACTACAGAAAGTTCTGAAAGGACGTTTTGTCTTCCTTAAAATGGATGCATGCACACGTCACAGAGTCAATTATTTCGCCATTAATGTTAGATTTGTGGATGAAAACAAAACAATAACACGGACCCTCGGATTAAAGGACACTCAGGCACATCACACCAGTGATTACCTTCAGAAGTTAGTGGAGGGTGTTCTAGAAGATTTTGAAATTAAAAAGGAACAGATTTTATGTGTTGTGACAGATAACGCTTCTAACATGTTGAGCACAATTGAGAAGATGAACGCAGATGAAGAAGGTAACAAACAGATATTAGAGTTAGAGGAAGACAGCTCTGCAAGTATTGGAGAAAGTTTAGAAACTGAAGAGAATGCTGACATTTTTTTTAGACAACTTTGTTGAAGAAGCATTGAAGCTTGCTACTATTCATCATATGCGATGTGCTGTTCATACACTGCAACTTGCCATAAGAGATGGATTAAAAAATCGCCATGCAGCTACACTAATTGGCAAATTACGGCAAGTAACTGTTGCAGCCAGGGCCCCGAAAACAGATGCAATTTTGAAAAGACGTGCAGGAAAAGGAGCCATTTTACAACTCACTGGGGAAGCACTTATTTAATGGTGAAGCGTTTGCTTGAACTTAAAAGACTTCATAGAAGAAATGGACAATGAAAATCTTGCATTAACTGAAAGCCAGTGGACCCAAACAAAAGAGCTGTAGAACCTTCTTTCTCACCCCTTCACTGTCACCAAGAGGTTGCAATGTGACGATCTAACCCCGGGTAAATTCCTCTTGGAATGGAAGAGCCTGTTATATCGCCTGAACAAAAATGGAGGGTTAATAGCTGAGGGCATTGCATCTTCAATGATGAAAAGAGAGAGTCTTTTGCTGGAAAATGAAATCTTGTTAGCGGCTATTTATGTCGACCCAATGAGCCGACTTTTGTTGAACAGTGAACAGACTGCTACTGGGAAAAAGGCCCTCTATGATGTAGCAGTTCGCATGAAGGGATTACGACCTGAAATACCTCCACAGGAGGATGAAGTTCTTTTAAGCAATAGTGGTAACTCAGGATCATCTTCTTCAAACGAAGAATTAGACTTTGATTCCTTCTTAGACAAAATGGAAGTTGCTAAAGGAAAGCGACGTCGCATAAGCGTTACAGAACCAGTAAATGTCCAAATAAAAAAATTCCAACAGGAGTTTTATAAAGCACTAAAAGAAGTTGAAAAGTATGATCGCTCATCAAAACTTACTGTTGAAGAAGCCATCTTTGTTTATCCAGAGATCGTTAGTGATGTGGCCACAATAGTTACTGCAATGCCACCCACCCAAGTCAGTGTCGAAAGATTATTTTCAGCCCTAAAAATAATAAAGTCTGACTTAAGAGCCTCTATGAAAGAGGATCTGGCAGAGGCAATTCTCTTCCTTAGAACTCTACATTGAATTGATTTGCATTTGCTAAGCCTATAACTACATTTCAAGATTAATATAAACCATTTCTAGGTTTTACAGATTTTGTTTTTGGTTCATATAGATAAGCTTTGTTTTTGTTCTAAAACAACCAAATAATGTGGTTTGTATTTTTGAACTGGTAAAGTTCCTGTTCCTGATGTTTATGCCTGCTGCTACTATCCAGCCACTTGATTAATTAAATTAATAAAAAAAAATTAATAAAACTTTGTTGTTTTCATTGTGTTTGTCTTTTGCTTAAACTGTTCAATACAGTAGACTGTTGGCTTCCCAGCCAGTAGTCCTGTGGTAATGACATGTATGTTGCCTTTCTTTCCTTCAAGGAATGTATAAAATACATTCGCATATTAATACAGAGGAGTCGGAGTCGGGGAGTCGGAAGTACAAGAAACTGAGGAGTCGGAGTCGGAACATTTATCTACCGACTCCACAGCCCTGGTACTGTCAACAAGTAGCTTGGATTACAAATGCGTGGATAACGTCTGACGTGGGCAAAGCGTCTGGAGCGTGTGTCGCAGCAAAGTCACATGTGACTGGAATGTATCTTGGGAAACTTGATACTACACGGAAGACTGTAGTATCTTGTAACAACAACCCAGAGTATGGGTTGTCACTGAATGGTGGATTGTTGTTACATTCAAACCTGGCACTATGGTTTAAGTCTGAGTTGTTAACCACAAACAACCGAGAAAGAGAACCCGTGGTTTGTTGTTGGGTTGTTCATGGTTGACAATCCATAGATAGCGCAGGGTTCACAAATAACAACCCATGATTCAACAACAACCTATACTCAACCTGTACTCTGGGTTGTCATTACATGTGAACCAGATCACTATGAAGGGTGGGATATTGCCTCTCTTCCCTCTATATCATCCAGCAGAGTCCTAGAGGGGTTTGAAGGGACTGAACCCAAAATTAAACTTTAAGTGGAGATAGGATTAAAAAAAACAGTAACTGCAGAGTTGGCCTCTTATCTCAGTAAGTACATTAAATTTTGAACTATTTTTTCCCAATTAAGTAAGTGTGAATTAAGTAAGTTATAAGTAAGGTTTAAACATAGATGGGTTGGAACTAGATTTAGTTAGTCATACTTGAGCAGACCCATAGAAACAAATGGGATTTAAGTTAGTCATGACTAGCTCAAATCCTGATTTCAATGGGTATGCTTCAAGTATGACTAAATCTGGATCCAACCCATGCATGCACACATACAAGGTTTAACTATAGGTGTTCAAGTCTGTGAAGGTGTTTAAGAAAAGTGGGTATCGACTGTTCATCTTTTCTTTTTACGTATTGAAGGTTAGGCTATTAAAGGTGCAATCCTATGGCTACTAGACAGAGTCTAGACAGCCATAGGAGAAGTTGGGAGTCCCAGCTCCGACCTCAGAAGCGTGCTCTGAGGTCAGAGCTGGGACTCCAAACTTGGAACACCCTCCGCTCCCCCCCCCAGCTCCGAGGTCGGAAGACTGACCTAGGAGCTGGAGTTCTGTGGGCATTCCAGAGGGCAAGGAGGGTAGGAGTCAGGCTCCGCCAGTACACGTGGTATCCTGGCAGTGCCTCAGCTTCTCTTCCTTGCACTCTGGGGCAAAATACTTAGATGGTCAAAAAATCAGCCATCTACCGGTAAGCCTTTGGCAGGGCAGGAGAAGCACGGCAGCGACCTTCGCCTCTGCCCTCCATAGGATGCCTGTAATCCTCTGAGTTCAGAGGGTTACAGGCAGCCACATTGGATTGCGCTGTGAAGTGTAAGGATAATTAGATAAGTGGTTAGAAGGTATCTTGAAGTTACTTTTGTTTTACTTTATGGTGAAAGGGCAACAAAAAAAAACAACTCAGTTTTTGTAAACTTGAGTGATGAAGAGCAGGAAAGTAGCATTTCCGTGAGAGGATTTAAAAAAATCTTTAGCTGCTCCCAAGAAACAAAGAAATGGAGGAAATGAAATCTGTGTTAAAGAATTTAAAAATTAAAATTTTAAGAAAGCTACTGGGGATCTGGCAGAACAGTGAAGCGAGGAAGCCAACAGAGGCCTGTTTTGCAGAGCGTAGAACTCGTTACTATTTGCTCTGCATTGACCACCTGTCCCCACATGTTCTTACCCACCTGTTGAGACCTTTGTGGGGTGAGGGGGTGGCTCTGTACCCCACTATTTGTGGTGTGGCAGCTCCCAGACTATGAACTCCCAGGGAACCTCATCTGCCCCTTCTCATTTAGTCAGTTGGTGAAGTCTATCGTGTGTGTGTGTGTGTGTGTGTGTGTGTGTCTAAAATATTGGTTAATTTCCCTGATCCCACCTCAAGCTGTATGGCATGGTGGGCAACTTGTGGTGCTTCAGGTGTTTTGGCCTACAACTCCCATGATCCCTCATCAGCTATGCTGGGAGCTGTAGGCCAAGACAACTGGAGGGTCACAAGTTGCCCACCTCTTCTGTATGGTACTGAAGGTGCTGCATTGTTTTCTGTCGAGTTTTGAATCTGTTCATGTTTTATCTGCTGCTCCAAGATTTTATTGGGTTGTTTCTCCATTTATAGTTTCCTTTCTTTTTGTACGCTGGCATTTCCCTAGCCCTTTGTGGGTTGGGCAGGCATAAAAACAGCTTATGCATTTAGAAAAATGAATATTTCATGTCGAGTCACCCAATGGCAAAAGCTTCAAATAGCCAAGCTACTCTGCGACAGCCATGGTCATCACATGCCCAACACAGGTGGCCTGAATGTACACTTCATCCTGTAGCATTAGCTGAGAGCTGCCCTCATGGCAGATTTTGCACTGAAGCGCGCCTACGAGTTGCTCTCATTGTCAAGAAGAGTCAAAAGTACAAGGAGGACTCTGTCCCAACCCAGGACAAAGAGCCGATCAGGCGGTAAATAGTTTCACTCCAGACTGTAGGTGGTGGATCGTACGTGTGAGTGGGTTCCATGAAAAAAGAATTGCTCTGTGTCAGGCATGCACTACCTTTTTGGCCCCAAGGGCTGCATGTGATGCTGGCTTAGGAGCCATGCACATGCACACGTGCCAGCGATCCTGTTTCCTCCTGGGAGTGGAGAGCCTTCATCTCCACCCCTCCCCCTCCCCCAGCAACCCCAATACAAATTGCTCTTTCTTCACTGCTAGCAGCAGTGGAGAAAGAGTGATCAGTATGAAATTGGTGGGGGTGAATACAGCAGCAGTGGGGAGTGGGTGGGCAGGGTACTCTTTGGGGGTACGCTTAAGACCTTGGTGGGCTGCAGCTTGTTCACCCCTGCTCTGTGTAGGCAAGCATGTCAGGGAGAAGGCTAGTTTAAAATTATCTCTCTGACATCTAGCTTTCTGCATGCAGTGATTTTGTTAAAAATATGGGGCAACACTATATGTGTGTGTGACCCAGATCAGAAACATAGCTGTTCTGGAAATCTCAGAAATATTGTGCATCTTGGTAAAAAAGAAAGGAGGGCATGATATACATGAGTCAACCATCATCTGAACAACTGTGCCATATTATTTGAAATCACAGGCCAGCGTTCCTAGTGTGCTTCTGCATACTGAAAGCAGCCATGTCAGGCGGCCATGGATTTATATGGACATTCATTTCCCTGCTTGCTTTCTTCTTCTTTTCTGCAGGTATCTTGCAGTTTGTCGAAATTACAGTCAACATTATGGTGCTGATCTGCATCGGAGCAACCCAAGCAAGCCTTTCCGGTTTCAGCTCTATGGGAGGCTTCGGCTCCTTCAGCCTCAGTTCGGCCTACAGCCCATTCGAAGGGACTGAGCTCCAAGAAGTGAGAGACCTGGACATGCAGTACAACCAGATGAGAGCTCCTTGCGTCTATGGCGGCGTGGCCTTCAGCCTCTCCATGATGTGCCTCACCCTGCTCTTCTTCATCAGCGGAGCAAAGCCGCTTCGTCGTCTCTCAGTCAAGCTGCTCAGCGCGGAATGCCTCTTTGACACCCTCGCTTGCCTCGGCTACATCGCAGCGGTGGGTCTCTACCTCCACTTCGTCATGCAAGTCAATGCCACAGATGTATGCAAAAGGAGAGAGAGACTGTACGCGAGGCAAGGCTACACCTCGATGAACTGCATCGTGCAGGGTGGAGACGCAGCCGTGGCGCTCTTTGGCCTTGTGGCGGCTTGCCTGTATTGCGCGAGCACCGTGGTCTGCATCCTCACCATTCGGAGCGTACGGGAGTTTCAGAGGCAGGGGGCCAAGATTCAGTACAACCTTGCAAGAGCCAACAGGGAAGGAGACCATCACAAGGCCTCCACACGGCCAGAAAGCAACCAGGCAGCAAGAACCTTTGCCACACTTGTGTAGCTTATGCCACCTACATAGAAAAGCAGTGTAAAGAAATACAGTGAGAACTGATTCATTTTTTGCACTATAGAGTGTAGCCATGCAGTACCAAACCAGAGGTGTCTTTTTAAAAACAAACTTCTCTGGGCGGTAGGCTAGAGCAATAAAAATACCTTTAATGTAAAATGGAAGCATACATGGAAGTAATTCCACATTTCCTTTGTGTGTGTTGTTGTGGTTAACTAACTGTAACTCTGCTCAGGTTTGACCTAATGAGGGCTGCTCCTACTAGGCTAAGCAGCCTTCCCAAAGCTGGCACCATCCAGATGTTGTTGGGCTGCAACTTCCACCATCCCTGACCACTTGCCATGCTGGCTGGGGCTGATAGGAGCTGAAGTCCAACAGCATCTGGAGGACCACCGGTTCACCACCAAGTACTAGGTGCACTCAGGCAACTTGCAGGGTGGGGCCTAGGTCGATACGAGGAGAGCAGACCAAGGCTCCCCATGGGGCACCGCAAGCTGGCAGCTCCAGGCAATGTGTGTGGGGGGCCCTCTCTTGGCCTTAGCAACTTGGCCATGCAGTACCAAACACAGGGTCAGTGCAGATGTATGAGCTGAAGCTAATGGTTGCATGAAGTACAACGGCTAGGCAGGTAGCAGGAGAAAAAGGAGGAAGAGGCAAGGGCACCAACACTCCCATCAAAAGGACATTGCTTTCAACATGGTGTGCTGTGAGGGTGGCCATGTGCCCTGCTTTAGAAAACTGTCCTCTGCTTGGAGGGCTGTCCAGAAAGCAGGGACCTTGCAATGGCCCATCAACAGTTAACACCTGGGTGACAGACTGAGCAGGGGGGACACAGGTGTCACCTGGTCACAGTCTTTTCCACTCTGTATACCTACTTATAGATTTCATAGATCATAGAGTTGGAAGGAGCCTACAAGGCCATCGAGTCCAACCCCCTGCTCAATGCTGGAAACTAGAGGAGGGGTCTCCCATCCAAGTAATAACCAGGCCTGACCCTGCTTAGCTTTCCACGCTCAGACAAGCTGAGCCAGCGTAAGCCACAGGCCTACTTAAATAACACTAATTTCTAACTTTGCATCTATACATGAAAATTCCTCTTTTTTGGTGATGCGCAAGTAGGCACCCTATGCGCTTCCAATTCGGCTCATCAGAATTATTATGCGAAGTCAAGCTAAAGGTTCATGTGGTTTAGTATTTTATCTTCAGCAGTAAGCAAGCAATATCCCTCGTGAACGTCACAAACAGACCTATCCCTTGTTTGTTCCCATTATACCCCCTCTGGTCAGAGTTTTAAATCAATGGCTACCAGCCCTGATCAGCCTCTCCTCCCGAATGTGTCCTTAATAAACAATAATGCTAATAAAACAATGCTACCTAGGCTAGCAGCTGTCTCAACATCCTGTGAAGTTCCTTGAGTGAAAAAAACATCCTTCAATTTAGGCTTGTGCGTTTTGCCACCGACTCATTGCGTAATGAAGCATTGAGAGACGTTTATCGCTGCTGTAGTTATACTATAAAACTACAATTGTGTTAGTTGTGGAAAGCTGCTTGATTTGTATTGCATTAATACAAAGCTTCTATGGTACCATAAGGATTGCTCAATTTCTATTAGGGTAAAGAGGCTAGCAATGCGATCCAATGAGGCTGCCCATAACCCTCTGAACTCTGAGGATTATGGGCATCCTATGGAGGGTGGAGGCGAAAGTTGCCTCTGCGCTCCTCCCACCCTGCAAAACACTTAGGCAGCTGATTTCAACCATCTAAGCGTTTTGCCTTGGAGCATGAGGTGAGGAGGCTGAGGTGCCGGCCAGGATACTTCATATCATGGTGGCACCTGCTCTTCCCCTCCCCACCCACAAAACTCTGTTTCTGAGGTCACTCTTCCAACCTTGCAGCCACAGCCAGCGCTCCCAAGTTCAGAGTCCCATCTCCGACCCCATTGCATGCTTCTGAGGTTGGTAGTAAGGACCATTCACAGCTCATTCTGGCAGAGGGAACAGCCCAGAACTCGAAGGCCTCCTGCCTTGCAACACCCATTAATTTCAATCTGCTTGTGTCTGCTCTAGCGGTCTGTCCTCACTTTTGTATTGAGAAAGTACAACGTGCCTGGTGTATAATACTGGAGAGAGACAAAGAGTCTCCACTGAATGCAGCATGCATCTTAACTGGACAGCACACTTTTAAGCTTCCTGGATCTTTAATAAACAAATGCAAGAAATCATAGGCAGGCAAGGGCAAGCAGCTGAAAAAAATACACTGCTCTCCACAGCAATTACAAACATTGCTCATTACTCAAAACTACTAGAGCATCAATTCCTGGGGAAAAGACAGCCTATAAATCTATTAAGTCATCTAATTCTTTCACAGCATCATAGCACCACAAAGACACACAGCCTGAGAGAAATAAAACATTAATCCCCCTCACAAGGTCATCCAATTGTCAGCTTGATGTAATAGGTTGTGCCAAGGGAATGTCTACAATGAGGCTGGGATTGTGCGAGTTGAGGTCCAAAACATCTGGAGGGTACCGTGTTACCTACCCCTGAGCTAGGCAAAGGAAGCAATTCAGAAGAACATAAGAGGAGCCCTGCTGGATTAGACCAAGGTTCCACCTAGTTCAACATTCTGTTCACACAGAGGCCAACCAGCTGCCCACGGGATCCCACAAGCAGGAGTGCAACAGCACCTTCCCACCCATGTTCCCCAGCAACTGGAGCACATAGGCAGTATGCCTATATACTCATTACAGCTTGCCCATGATGTGATTTACACTATTGCTGTGTGCAGACAATTGTTTCTGTGGAGCAACAGGGGTTCTTTCCCACTGTTGGTGCCATAATGGCCCTAGGCTCAATCCCGTTCCAGTAACTGCACAGCCATATGAACTTAATTGAAGGGAGTGGAAGTCTTCTTGCAAGGGGGGGGGGGGAGATCCCATTTTCACTATTTTTCATTTCAATCTTAGCTGTTAGCTTTAGCGCTGGGAGAGAAGGAAACACTATGTTCAAGTGAAAATAAGACTTAACAAGTAAGAAAAAAAATCTTGAAATCGTGGGGCACTGGGTGATCCTACTTTTCTTTTTAAAAGAACTGCACAGGCCTTCATACATGTACAACCTTCACTTTACTAAAACAAAAATATAGTAAGTGCTCTGGGGATAGGAGTGAGTGATGATTGGACTCCCATTTATGTGATTAGCACTTGGCAATAGGCACCTGCAATAGCTCTAAGGACACATGCAGATTCAGCCTTTATCTCCCTTCTGAGCAGAGGAATTGGCTTGAAGTATGATCGTGAAAAACCTGCAAGCTAGGATGAATGGAGACTGCGGTGGGACAGACATAATGTAATAATGCAATGGAACAGACATAATGTATGTGTATCGTGGATGACAAGGATGCTACAGTACTATCCACACTGCTTCAAAAATGTGTGGTCTGTTCACAGCTTGACAAATTAAGTGCTTTCTGGAATTTCCATAGAAGTGATTTAGGATCATTGCACAAGTTGCAAGGAGAAACATAAAATTTCTCCCTGATTATTTCCCAGTACATCCAAACTTTTGTGTCAAAAGCTGTAGACTGCAAACTGAAAACGCAGCATCACTTCTGAATTTTATAGAGCAGCTGGTACACTCAAGCAGTGGATGAGTGAAATGCTGATAGAGAAGCCTCTTCTGTAAGTGCCTTGTCCCCAAGACACTCTGGACAGTCTTTTTCATACCCCAAATCTAGGAAAGGACTGAGCACTGCCAGACAAACTTATTTTGAATATATCACCAGCAGTAACCAAAAGTACCAAGCTTACTATAAAGTGGCACAATTTGGCAGAACATTGCCTCAAATGGGCCAAGTTTTCCACAACTGCATATGAAGTTTGAAATACAACCATTCTGTTTGATTGGAAAATAGGAACTGGGACCATGAATTACTGTGGAGAACTTTGTTTCTTTTTGGGGGTGGGTACGATTTCCACATTAAAAGTTGTTCTGACATAAGGCTCATCATGGTTTCCCATTCAAGGTATTGACTAAGTCCACACCTGCTTAGCTTGATTGCCACAGCATCAGATGTATCTAACCTCTGCAGCCCTGTCTAGGGAGTGATTTATTTATGTTGCTTTAAAATTTAGTGGGAGATTTGCTAGTCTGCATAGAATCATAAGAGCTGGAAAGGGTGACAGAGAGCTCACCAGTTCCCTAGGCAGTTGGTTCCACTGTTTCACTGTTCTGACCATTAGGAAGTTTTTACTGATGCTCAAATTCATACCAGAGCAGGATTGAACCCCCTCATCTTGTTACCTGGGTTCTGCTACCAACTCTGGTGTAATTTATTTAGTTGTCCCACCCTTCCTTCAAGGAGCTAAGGTGGCACACCCCTTGTTACATTCCCACAACTAACCCTGTGAAGAAGGGGGGAGGGGAGAGCGAGCGAGCGAGCCCCATGCTATACATCCAATAAAATGCAAGCTGAAAGTGGTGAACATCTTGGGAGCTTAGACCAAATTCACATACTAAAAACACTGCCTAGGACTCAAGTCTCCATAACATCCTTACCACAAGGAAATGATAACAGTTTCGGTATTAAGGCGGCTAAATTCTAGGAAGATGCACTTGGCTGTTACTTGGAGTGATAAATCACGTCATGCTATGGAAATGACTATTACTTACAAATGAAAGGCTGATGGGTTTTTAGTATTAACATTTTTGAACACACAAGCAGGGTGCTTATGATCAATCACCTACTACTACATATATTGGAAGAGAATTTGCTATAACAAAAGGAAGACATTTATACGTCCTCTTCCTTGTAAACAACGGAAATTTATTGTCTCAAGCACTTCAGTTAGCAATTCAGAGCATGCAAGGAACGCAAGTAGAATCTCTCCATGCCTGCTCGTTTCTTGGGGCTTTTTACATTATCAAAGATGGACACAGCAATACACATCCAAGGTCAGAGTAACCAATTTCTTCTGAAACCCTCTGCATGTGACTATTTAGAATAGTTATAAAACAAATACAGTAGCCCTTAAAATGTGGTCCATGGTCACCAGCAGTCACAATAATTAAAACAGAAAAATGGCAGAGAGCCTTTCCCAAGGTTTCTTGGGCGTCACCACTACATTGTACATTGTACTAAACGTACATTGAAAAGCAAGCTGCTTTTCAGTGTACATTTTTGAACTGAAACTGGGCCTGCACAACTTGTGATGCACTGAGCTGGACACTGGCAAGAAAATTAGTTGATTGGAGTTGCCAGGTAGGCTGCCAAACGTACCCAGTGGGTAATAAAATGCAGAAGCCTGATAAACTGCAGAGTGGCTTGCCTTTTCACCAGTGCAAGTGCTGCACTGGAAGGATGGGGAATGGAATGAAAGTGGGCAGAAACCAGTTCCAGGCGGGAGGCAACTGGAAAGAGAATTCTTCAGAATCCACCACTGCAGTAAGGAAATGTGGTCCACAAAGAACAAACAAAGCCAGAACAGTGATCCTGAACACAAAAAAAGTAAAATTAAGCATTTGGATTTTCAAGTAACTGTGTTAACTTTTGCATATCACCAAGGAAGTCATCAATATTATATAACATACTGCTGCATGAACTCCTGTTTCTACTGACCACCCTGCCAATATGCCCCCCCCCCGCCCACTTTAAGAGACTGGGTTTCTCTTCCAGTGATTCACAACACTGTGGGTTGTAACCAAGGAATTCAATGTTAGTATAACTTAAGTCCCATTCATTTTAATGGGTATACTCTTAAGTAGGACTAGTCATTATTTTACATTGCCATAGTGCTAATTTCCACTATCTCATCTAGTTGCTAACGCAGTATCATCCTCACCCACCCTCTCTTTATTACCTATATGGATCACTCACACACACACACACACACACACACCAAAACTTCAAGGGGATTCTTCAATTCATTGTGGGGAAGAGCCTTATGGAGATCACAGCCATGCCAGATTAGTTCCACAACAAGTACCGGTAAACTGCTGTCATAAAGAATGTGAGAATTTGACTTCTCCAGCATCAAGCATACACAGTGTATCTGTGTGTGCACACGTGCCAAGTCATGACAGCAGCCGGCAAGTATTTGTAAATTTTTATATTTATTATAACAAAAATTATGACATGTTCATTTGTGCATTCTTCTTTAATATAACTCTTGGTATGTAAATGATCTACAGTAAATGAACTCTATACAATCATGCTGGTTGTGGCGGCAGGGAGGCTCACACACACAAAAATGTGCCTGCAAAAGTTAATGGTGAAGAAAGACAAAAAATAACTCAGGTATTTGTGGCCCCAATACCCACCTAATTCCTACACAGCTTGTACAGCTGCTCCTGCTAACTTTATATGGATCGTTAGCCCGAAGAATCAAATCACGGAGGAGCAATTTCACAGGTGAGCAAATACACCCTTGATGACTTGGGCCCAGCCAACGTAGATGGCAACTGGAACTGGTGGCATAGACACAGTGGGTCAACCAGGGCCCCAAACTCTTCAAATCAGCCAACCCGCTGGGAGAGCATCATGTTTATATGATTTCCCTGCCCTCCAGGTTCAGTTGTATCACAGCTTGCCGGAGGGAGCTTGGACATACATGCGATAGCACCCAGGGTGGGTGAGTGGGGACAAATTGTCAGTTTATCAGGTCACGTCCTCCTGTCGAGACTACAAAACATCTGAAGCATCACTATACAACACTGAGTTATTTACAGAAATTTCCCAATCAGCTGTTCTCTCAGAGAAAATTAGTGAATCTCAGTGACTTAAAGTCACCTGAAAGAGTAAAAGCAACTCCTAGGAGTTAGTCTCCATAATTCTACAAATGTCTATCCATTTTCAAGACCAAAAAAGCCTTTTTTTTTTCTCTCAAAGAAATACAGTATTACAATATTACTTAATCATTTAGCACTGGCAATACTGCCCTGTTTTCCAAACAGACCAAAAACAAAAACAAAAAAAATCCAGAACGATTTTTTTAAAAAATATTACATCAACGTCATCATCAGTTTTCTCTGCAATATATTAAACCTTTTGTATTTTAATTTTTTTTTCTTCACTTTTTTTTTTACATTTGATATGTTAAGGAAGGGGAAGAGTTAAACTAGTTTTTAATTCTAACCGGTGAAGCATCACTAGAAAAGAAAAGAAAAAAATAGGTGATTATTACAGCTAACAAACAAGAAGCAGCTGCAGTTCTCAGTAGAAGGGAAGGGTCTGGAAGAGAAAGTGGAACAAAAGCTTTCTTTCTTCCCACCCGGCTAGTGTAATACAAACTTAGGAGCCTCCAGCTCTCAACGTCTCGTTAGCTTGTTTCGGGAAGCTCGGTCATAGTGGTGTATCATAATAATCGGGCAGCTGGTCCATCTGGTATTGTCGCTGCTGCTGCTGCTGCTGCTGCTGCTGCTGTTGTTGTTCATGGTGCTGTTTCATTATCTCCTTGACCTCTTCCTCGAGCTCTGGTGGGATGATGAACTGATCATCTGGATCTGGCTGAGCTGGGGCTGCAAAGTAGCCCCCCATTTTCCTGAGCGGCGCGTCGGCCGCTACTTCGATCAGGTTGTGGCTCCTCTCCTGAGGTGCCACGGAGCCGTTGCCGCGGCGGCGCCCCATAGTGCCCGTGGCGGAGGGGTCCACCTTCCGGAGGAGGCCCGCCTCATCTTCATTTGCGCTGATGACAATGCCTTCGTCACTGGCTTCCGCGGGAGCCTGCAGCAGGAGCTGCTTCTCCTTTGCGCGGCCGCAGTGGATGTCCACCTCCACTTCTACCCTGCTGCCATTGGAAAAGACGCCTTCGATGGGCTCCTCGTCATCGCTGTCGAGGCCATTGTCTGAAAAGGCGCTAGAGAATGTGGCGCTGGACAGCTGCCTTTGGAAAGAGTTGGAGAGGCAGACTGGGTGGAGCATGCAGCGCTGCTCGCTAGGGTAGGCAGGGCTGCTTTCGTTCATGGCTACCTGAGGCGGCTCGTCAGAGGCCGTGGACCCCACTTCGCTGCTCATTTCCGAGGTGGAGATTTCGCTGCTGATCTCGGACGCCATCCCACTGCTGGAGGAGGGCATCCCCAAAGCGTCAGAAGGCTTGTCTTTAATGACGACATTGACAGACTGGGGGAAAATGCCGGGGCTGGGAGGAGGGACACCGTTGAGCTCACAGCAGCAGAAACTGTCCTCGGTGACGTTGAGCTGAACCACCACGGCGCTGAGGCTGTCGTTGCAGCCGTAGCTCTGGGCCAAGGTGCAGAGCTTCTTGGCTGCTCCCAGGGCATCGGGCACATTCCTGACGGCTTCCACAGCTTCATCGATGGAGAGGCTGTCCCACAGGCCTTTGCTGCCCAGAATGAAGAACTCATCCTGAGGAGTCAAAGTGATGGACTGTACGTGGGGGCGGGGAACCACACTCGGGTGAAGGAAGGTGTATCCCAAGATCCTCGTGGAGTCCGTCACACCATTCACTTTGCCATCCTGGAATGAAGGAGGTAAATTTATTATGGTAAATTCTTAGCTGTTAACAATACCCAGCAATTAATGCTGGGGTGGGTGGGTGGGGAGAGCCAAGGAGGTTTCCCAAGTGTGCTTTTGCAAACCTTCGGTCCTCACACCATCTCAGAAAGGAAGCTACATAGCGTGAGAAAATAAAACTACTACACAGGCAAGTAGCAGAGCTGGGTTCAAGAATCTGGAGCTGCGGGTGCCTTCTGTTCGTTTGGCTCACTGCTTTGGCCCAGTGACAAGCTGCAATGTCTGAGATGGAGATAAAAGTTGCTGGCATGTCTTGCTGGTCCAGAGTCAAGGAAATGCTCGTTTGGCATCACGATGGAACTCAAACGGCAATGCTTCATGTTTTAGCCAAGGCATGCAAGTATGTTGACAGTATTTGCTAAGAGGCCAACACTAGGAGTGCAGAACTCGTGGCCCTCCAGATGTTTTAACCTACAATTCCCATCATTCCTCACCATTGCCTCTGCTGGGTAGGGCTGATGTAGGCTAAAACATTTGGGACGCCACAAATTGCCCATCCCTGGCCTAGAAACACCTCCCCCACACACACACACACACACTTATTCAACTTATGTGGCCACTCAATGGCATTGTGAAAAAGGACTGGACTAAGAAGTTAATCACTAGTCACAACTGGTACTCTGCTCCAGATACATTTAATGTTTTACATAAATGTACCTGTGGACATACACACTGTCTGCAAACACCTGGAGTATCATTTGGCTCTAGCTTTTTCTCCCTCTGCCATACCAAGCCAAAAGTATTCATCTACACTTGAGAAAACTACAGATTTACATCAAGCAGGCAGGCTGCCAGGAGAGAAAGGGTTTCTGTGTGTGGAATCTTGTTTGTTTTCAGTCAGCTGCGCTTTAGTGAAAATGTTTTCACATGCCCCAATTACTTACTACACTTCCGCTTTAGATATGACATTTCCCAAAGGGAGAAGGATTAACATCTAAGGGAGTAAACACTGTTCAAAAATACAAGTCTTGGAGAAATCAATACCATGTATATATTCAAATCCACAGGTTTTGGCTGGGTTATGATCCAAGCAAATCAAGGTAAGAACAGGGAGTTTCTAACACGCTATGTTGGCTAATTTTCTTGTGCTTGCGGAAACAGACATGAAAGGAAGGTAAAATTGAGGGAAATCTCTTTTTCTTTTTTTAAAAGTAGTCTCCTGTATATCTGATGAATTTTATAGGTGAGCAATAATATGATAAACCAACAGTGGAAATGGGTGAGCTGGGCAACATATTTAAGCTTGAGCAGAGATCCCTTTCTTGTCTTTATAAGCAGAATAATATCACACACTCCTGGACGTTACAGTATCCTACACATTGCTTCCCTTTTAGTTCTCTTGACACATGGGGTGAAACAGCTGGTTTTCTGGGGAGATTTAAAGCAGAGATCGTATGTAAACAGCTCCACATCTTCCTCCCTTTACTAATAACTATGATGTATAAATATTATCAGCTATGCATGCTTATTTACTCTATCTGAAAAGAAGGACGAAGTGGGCTGTGGCTGTGGTTCTCTCTCTCTCACTCACACACACACACACACACACACAGCTTAGCCTTGGGACAGCTGCAAAGTTCTCGCACAGCCTTCCCCAACCTGGTGCCCTCCAGATGTTTTGGTGTACAACTCCCATAATCCCTAACCATTGGCCATGCTGGCTGGAGCTGGTAGGATACTTGTAGTAATTTGTAGTCCCAAAACAGCTGGAGGGCACCAGATTGGGGAAGGCTGTTCTAGCAGATACAAGTTACAGATCTAGTGTGGACCTTCACGTAACCCTTAATGGTCGAATAAGATGTCTATTTAATTTCCCCATATGTGAAAAACTTGTGCTATCCACCACATGCAGGTCATCTGGGTAGCCACGGGCTCTATTAGCATGAGGCAGCCCTCATCCCTCTATACTTGATGCCTGGGGGGGAGGGGCGGGCGGCAGCAATCCCCAAAGCTTTTTACCTTCCTGCTAGAGCACCATACTGAGAGGGACCACGTTCCTCTCATTAGTTAACACACAGCATCCAGGCCTTTTCGTCAACAAAATACCATATTTTCAATTATATGTTTGCCTCCATAGAAAAGTGTGTGCGCCTCCTTTACCAAACACATTATAAATTGAATCCTTTGAGTCAGAACCTGGGAGTCCCCTCCCCTTACAATTTGTTTCCTGGGATGATCCTAAGCACCACAGTAGATACCAGAGGACAGGACACCTTTGCTTCCATTGGGCTCTGCCAGCCTGCTGGTGACAGGCTCTTAATGCAAAGGCCAGCAGTTTCTCCTTTGGGAAGAAGGGCCCCCATTTCTCATTTTATTTTAAGCAGCAGGCTTCATTCAAAGCTACTACACACAGATAAACAGAGCAAGGAAGGCAACCAATACTACAGCATTATGGAAGGGAACAAAGCTGCTTCAGTTCCATTATGGCCCTCAACTTTCAGCTACAGCTTAAAATTGGTGCAAGATGACCAGAAAGGAACTCAGGTTGTTTGGTTTTTTGCTCTTCTTTCCAAACCTGCAGATCATCCCCCTATTGTCTCCCACCCAAGAAACCAATCTCTTACTTCTGTGATAATGGCCTTGTGCTGCTTGATCCTCCTTAGCTCCTCTTCACAGTTCATCATGTAAGACCTGGATAAAGGCAGAGGTTTCCCATTCCTGCAGAGAACGGATTGGCACTTCCCCACATTCGCAGAGGTTAATGTGAAGCATCCTCCCGGGTCTATTGGATCGTGTTTTATATGGGAAAGGACAGCAGACCCTCCAAGCTTCTGCCCAGCAGTTCCAAGTTTCCTGAAATTTCAAGAAATCAGCATTGACTCTTTTAAGGCTTAAAAGGGGCACAGAAGGACAAAGATTGCACAACTACAGGTGGCCAAAGTCAAACCAAGCACCGATTTTCAAGTTTCAGCAGAGAAAGAGAGGAATTTCTGTCCAAAACAATGGCATCCATGTCATGTGTTCCATGAAGCAGTCAGGTGAGCTACAGGTGAAATCCAATATGCTCTTACCCGTAGAGCCCCTAGTGAAATTTCACCTGAAATTTTGGGAGGAGCCATTGCTCAATGGTAGAACACATACTTTGCATGAATCCCAGACTTGGGTTCCTGACACCTCTGGTTCAAAGGATGAGATAAAAGGTGATGGGAAAGACTCCGAAGAACCATAGTCAGTCAGAATAGACTAGTCTTTGCCTAATCTGGCGCCCTCTAGATGTGTTGGACTACAACTCCGATCATCCTCAGTCAGCATGTCTATAGCTGCATTTGCTAGGGGTGATGGGTGTTGTAGTCCAACACATGTGGAGAGCGCCAGGTTGGGGAAGGCTGAAATAGACAACACAGGGCTAGATAAACAAAAGTCTGGCTTTGGTATAAGGCAGCTTCCTACATTCCGAAAGTAAGACGCAACGCAAATTTGGAAGTTTCCCTAATGCAAAATATCTGAAAAACTGAGGGAAGCCAAAAGCATTTTTATAGCACTCTAACATTTTTGTTTCTTTTGCCAGGGGTGGGTGGGGGGTGTCTTAGTAAAAAGATGCAGCTCCTCTTAAAAACATGAGCAATTGCAGACAGAGAGGTCCAGATCCCACAACATTGAGATCCATTATGAACATTTTAACTGCTTTGGGGCCAAAGCAAAGACAATCTTAAGGTTTAACTGAGATAGAACAACCTGGTTCAGATGACAGGACAGACTGCTGTGGGTTAACGCACCAGAGTGTGTGCCATCCAGCATTATGAGTATGCAAGGCCTGGCTGGGTATGTTTTAGGGTTATGCGAGGGTTATTTAACCCTCAAATAACCCCCACTACCCAGGTTCAGACAACACGACAAGCCCCGTCTGGGGCTTGCATATTCATAATGGTGGATGGCACACATCCCAGTGCCAGTTAACCCTTGGTGGGTTGTTGTGTCATATGAACTGGCCCCCTGTGTGGTGCAGTTGAACAGCCTTTCTCATAGCTCAGTGCTAGAGCACCTGCTTTGTATGCAGAAGGTGCCAGATTCATAACTAAAGCAGGGCTGGGAAACTTGTGGTCCTCTAGATGTTGTTAGAATGCATCTCCCATCATCCCATTGGCTATGCTGGCTAGGGCTGATGGGAGGTGCAATCCAACCCCTGAAATTAAAGGGATCAGGCAGCAGATGACAGGAAAGATGTCCGCCGAGACCCTGGACAGCTATCGCCTGTCAAAACAGACAAAACTGGGCTATGGAAACTGACGGTTTGACTCAGTAGTAAGGCAGTTTCATGTGCCCATGGCTGCCATACCATACAGGAAGGTTCTCACTCATGTGCCAGCTCATATGCACCCAGTGCCTGTATCCCAGTGGTGTGCAGTCCAGGGAGCAGCACACTGCATGCACATGGGCCAGTGCACAGCCTACTAAGGACTTTTTAAATGATGGCGAAGCTATGCCAAGTGCCACTGTGGATAGACGCTTTTCATCAGTGGCATTGCATAAGGAGCTGCCACACACCTCGAATTCACCCTCAAGAGGAGCAAGGGAAAGGTGACTAGGGAAAAAAAGGAAACAAAGAGATTCAAAGGAAGTGGGGGTAGATGGGACAAGCCCCATGTAACAAGATGGAAAAACTAACCTCTGCATTACAATGAAAGTGTTGATCATGTACTCCTCTTCACTCTTGGTTTTCTGCAGCTCCTCTGCCAAGATGTCACTCATGGTACACTGCAGAAGATAAGGCACCTCCACATTGCGGTCTCCGTCAAACACTCCGTAGAGGGCCTCCCTGTTCTCACAGAAGTTATTGGCGGAAAGAGCTGCCACACAGAGCCTGCAGGGGGAAAGGTGGGGTGGGGAACAAGCAACGCCAGTTTATTTAGCAAGAATGCATCCCACATGGGAATTTTCCACACCACGGTTTCTACCACAATACTATCAAGCATCAGCCCACCACACACCCATTTTGTGGATGATGAAGACAAATTGGCCTAACACACAAGTCTGCTGGACTCCCAATAGGAAAATAAGTGCTTAACCTGAAACCAAGACAGAGAATTAAATACTTCATCAGAAATCTGCATCCATCTATAAATATTCTAGACTTCCCTGAATGGGTTCCAGTTACTATACAAGAAATAAAAGTGTTGATATCGCATTTAAAAACAGGAAAAGCACCAGGCCCCGATTTTATTCCCCCTGAGTTACTTAAAGCTAACATTGAATGGTGGGCTCCAATTCTATCTTCTCTTTTTATGTTTATAAACAGTACAGAATATATACCAGCAATTTGGCATAAAGCGATAATCGTTCCAATCCACAAAAAGGGGTCCAAATCTGACCCATCTAACTACAGACCGATAAGCCTTTTATCTGTCATTGGAAAATTATATGCTAGTTTTCTATACACAAAATATATGAACTGGCTTGAGACGGAAAAGATATTGGGTAAGGAACAGGCAAGATTCAGAAAGGGCTGTTCCACCATAGACCACTGTTTTATTTTATCACATTTGGCCGAAAAATATCTAGTTTCAGTTAGTAAGAAGTTATTTGCAGCTTTTGTCGACCTCAAATCAGCCTTTGACTTGATTCCTCGAGAAAGGCTATGGATCAAGCTAAAGAACTTAGCAATTGATAAAAGGCTTATATCTTACTAAGCAATTGTATTCAGAGACCTCTATTCAAATTCGATGTGGTGTCAGAGGCCACCTCTCAGGCTCCGTTATTTCAACGAGAGGGGTAAAACAGGGGTGTATTTTAGCCCCACTTTTATTTAATTTATATATTAATGATCTTGCCCCCTGTTTTGATTCCCCTAGATTTCATGCACCTAAACTTGCTGAAACTAGAGTTCCTCTTTTGCTCTATGCAGATTATGCAGCTATTCTTTCCCAAACTCAAATAGGGCTAAAGCGCTCCTTGATGGAATTCTCCAATTACTGTAAGAAAGAAGCCCTTGTGATCAACTATGATAAGACTAAGGTCGTAGTTTTCTCAAAAAACAAGAAAAAGTACACTTGGTCGTTAGATGGTTGTCCACTTGAACAAGTTTTTTCATTTAGATATTTAGGAATTTTCTTTCACTCTTCTTTATCTTGGACGTTCCATAGGAACTATGCCAGTGATGGCAAACCTATGGCACGCGTGCCACAGCTGGCACGTGGGGGCCGCTCTGCAGGCACGCAAGCCATAGGTCGCCAGGGGCACAGCAGGGGGGCGAAGTGGCCGCTCCTGCCTGCCGCGTGTCGCCCGGCATCCCGCAGGCCACCTCCTCTGCCGGGGAAGGGCCAAGAAGGTCCTCAGCGGGGCGGGCGGGGCGGGCCTGGAGAGTCACCGCCCGGTGGCAGCGTCACACCACGTGCCCGCGCTCCCTCCCAACGAGGCGCTGACGGCAAAGGAGGAGGAGGAAGAGAAGGGAGAGGAGCCACAGCCCCGCCGGTGTCCAGCAGAGGAGCGGACCCAAGGCAGACAGGCAGGCCCATTTTCTGCAGGAGGGGGAGGAGGAGGGGAAGCAGGAGGAGTGAGGCAAGGCAGGCGCATGGCGCGGGGAGAGCTCCGCGTCCCATCCGCCCGTCCTTCCCCCATTTTGGTTCAGCCTCAGGCTGCCGCCTCTGCCAGGGAAGGGCCGAGAAGGTCCTCGCGGGGCGGGCAGGCCTGGAGAGTCACTGCCCGGCACCAACACTCCCGCCGGCGGCGTGAGGCCGTTCTTCTCCCCTCACGCGGTGACGTCGCCAGCCGCCCCACAGCCACGTGTGCCCGCCCCCCCACAGCCACGTGTGCCCGCCCCTTCGCCTGTCAGGATGAGGAGGCGGCGGTGGCGCTGGGTTCGGCGCCTGACGGAGCGGACCCGGCCTTGGCGTGACAGTGACCAGGAGCCGGCTCCGTCATGGCCCAGCCCAGGGCCGCCCCAGCTTCGGAGTCGAGCGATGGTGAGGGCCGGGAGTGGGGCAGCGTGAGCTCCGGAGGCGGCGTCTGGGGGTGGGGGGCGCGGCCTGAGGAGGCTGCCTCCGCCCGGGTGCCAGAAGGGGGGTGTGGGGAGCACGGAAGGATTGCAGGCTGTGCGCAGGGGGGGGAAGGGGGGGAAGGGGGGGGAAGGGGGGAAGCCCATGCGGGGGGGAAGACGGGGAAGCCCCCCGCCTGTGGAGAGGAGGGGGAAGCCCCCCGCCTGTGGAGAGGAGGGGGAAGCCCCCCGCCTGTGGAGAGGAGGGGGAAGCCCCCCTGCCTGGAAGGAGGGGAAGCCCCCACCTTAACAGCCGCCCCACGGCCACGTGCCCCCGCCCCGCCAACCACCAGCCTCCCCTTCCCGATATTGCTTCCCTTCCCTTCTTGTGTCCCCCCCCCCATTTCTCCCCGTTTGCATCATCTTAATAATTACTTCTGGCTCCCCGCTCTGCACCCCAGTCGTTTCTTCTTCCTCTCATGGCAGCCCAACCCCTGCAGCCAATGCTACTAATATTATCTCCCCCCCCCCAGCGCTTCCTCCTCTTCCCTCCCTTGCCCCCCACCCTTAGTTCTCTGTAACTAAGTTCTCTCCGTTCCCTCCTAGCCAGCACCTTCGCCTCAGTTGCCTTTTCCCTCTTCTCTCTTGGCAACCCCCACATTCTCTCTGGCTTCATCACAATCCCCCCCCTCTTTCCCCCAAACGCTTGAGGTCTTCTCCTTTCCCCTCCAGATTCCTTCCCTCCCGCCCCCGTTTTGTATCTAGTCCAAGACATAAAGGTTGTTTAAAATGTGTTAAGCACGTTTAGTTTTCTTGTTTATCTTGCTCATCCTAGTACAGTTTGACTTTTACTTTTACTAATCTAGCACCTGTAGAAGCAGGGAAAGGACCCAGAGTAAAGCTTGCCCCATACAATTTCAGTCTGGCATATAATCATATTACAAGTTGAGAATCCCTTACCCAAAAATACATGCACCTAATTATTTAAAAAGTTTATTTAAATTACCTTCAGGCTATGTGTACAATGTAGTACTATTAAAAAAAATTGAGTTGATGGTTTTTTCAATAAAAAACTGTATCATTGAAAGCTCTGTTATTGTGTTTTTCTTTTAAGACAAAATATGTTAATTAGTTTGGACAACTGTATGAGTTGTTTTTACTAAACTAAAACTAAAAAAATTCAGGTTTAATTGCAGCGTTGGCACTTTGAAATAAATAAGTTGGTTTTGTGTTGCAGTTTGGGCACTCGGGCTCAAAAAGGTTTGCCATCACTGAACTATGCCATCAATATTGCACGTAACACCAAGATGGCAATTCAGCGTTTTTTCTACTCTAAAGGGAGTTGTCCTATTCCCTCTGTAATGCAGGTTTTTAATGTGAAATCTATGGCCCAACTTCTCTATGGAGTTCAAATATGGATCACAGGATTTAACTTAGAAGTTGAAAAGGTCCAATCTGCCTTTCTAAGGGCTATTTTTGGGGTTCCCAACTGTGTAACAGATGCAGTCTTGCGGCTAGAGGTGGGCGCAGACTCTATTGAAGCTAGAGCTTGGTCGCTCACATTAAAATTTTGGCTTCGTTTAATGTTCTTAGTTCCCTCCAATGACCTTTTATCACTAGTCCAGCATGTTAGCTCTTGGATGAAAATATTAGTCAATAAAGGGTTTACAATTTAGGGTTTTCTCCACTGTTGCTCTTCTCCTATGGTCCTGAGAAAGCTAGATATTATGCTACAGAGCACATTCAAAATATTGACTTTCAAGTTTCATCTGCAGCAGCAAACAAAACCTACTCCCCTCTAACATTTGGTATCAATTATGTCTCTCCTAATTTCCAAGCTAAGTATTTGAATAAATTAAACACCCCTAAGTATTGGAGGGCATTTACGCTTGCCCGTTTCAATGTATTACCCTCAGCCCTCTTGGAGGGAAGGTTTCGAGGAATACCTTATTCAAATAGATTATGCCCATGCGGCTCTGAGGAAATTGAAACTATAAATCATGTTTTCCTCTTCTGTAATTTCTATCGAGATTTACGTAGGGAGTTGATCGATCCTTTGATTTCTCGCTATCCTGGAAGAGCGGCTGAATATTATGTCTTTTTTCTTCTTTCAGATCTGAAAGAGCCTGTTACGGAAATTGCAGCTAAATATTTACTGAGAGCAATAAGAATTAGGAAAGAAATTGTATTATAATAATCTTTTATTCTGGTCCCCCACCCCCATTTGTACATAAATTTTATAGTACATATATCTATACATATTTATGTATTGGTGTTTTAGGATTTTTATCTGTGTTAAGTACTGCTCTGAATGTAAATCTTATTTTATTTTTATTTTATTATTTTTACTGAGATGTTTGTGTTGTGAGGTCTGTTGGCTGAATTAATAAATTGATTGATTGAAACCCATAAATGTCTTCTCCCAAAATTAAGCAGCGGCCACACAGTGCTTTGTCATACAGCCAGCCCTGAAAACATACTAGTAGTTTTCCTTATGGTTTTTGTTTTGCATTATGCAAAATTAAGTATTAGGGGTCAATGTTAAGAACACAACCCTGCAAAAATAAAGCCAACATCTGGTTTAATTACAAAAAACCCACAACCTAGAAAACAAGAGGACATGTTCCTTCCTGGGTGCTCCAACTGAATGCAATTATACTTCTGATTGTCAGCTCAGTTGTTTTTCCATTCAAAGGCTTATTCAGTATGCAGCAATGAACAAGAGGGATGGAAAGTGGATGTTGTAGCTTAAATTGCATTTACCCTCTAGACATCAACAAGGGCTGTCAGTGTTGCTCAGTGTGATTATTACTTGCACTTGGCCAATTTAAAGCCACAGTGCCAAGCATGAGATCAACAGAGGACAATTCTGCTGGTGGTTGACTTGAGCTTCAGAAAGCTTCCTACTGGAAATAGTGGGGCAATTTTAAAGAGAAATTTTATTCAGTTATTGAATATTCATGTTGTTGTTGTTGTTGTTATTGTTAGCCTCCTGGAATATTTGTTCCCCATAGATGTCAAGCTGGTTTAGCCTTCTTTTAGAAATGAGTACAACAGAACCATGCAATGTAACCCTTCATACAACGATTGCACCTTGATGGCCCCAGCCAGGGCAGCATCTCTGGTTTGTTTGGCAAAAATGCAGCAGCCAACAATGGAGTATTTTGAAATAGGAGTGATCCATTTAAAATGACTTAGATCAGCCTGCCCCAACCAGGTGCCCTCCAGATGTATTCGACTTCAACTCCCGGAACAAGCCATGGGTAATCTTGGGGTTGTTTAACCCATGAACAACCCCAAGTACCTGGGTTCAGATGTCACAGTAACAACCCTCGAATGTGTCATTTGAAGGTTGTTACAGGAAACAGGAAATGGCTCATGAGCACCACAAGTCTCTGCAATATGTGGGTTCATTAACCCATGAATTGCCACCAAAAGCCATGGTATGTCTGAACAGCCCCATGGTTTGTTGATGGGTCGTGAACTGTGGGATATTTAAACCATGGGTTGTCGTTACGTATGAACCCAGAACTGTGGGTTGTTTTGCCAGGCTACAGAAGCAGCGGGCAAGAACACTACCCCCCCCCCCCCAAACAGCCTCTTTACATGCCAATACTGCAGTGCTGCAAAGGCAGTAGGGATACAGGGAGGAAGCAGGCAAAGGAAGAGGAAAACAAACAAACCAGACTCTGAGAAAACAAACCATGGATTGTTTGATCATCTGCCAGACAAACGCTGGTAGGGAAACAAACCATGGTTTAAATAAACCACTGGTTCACATTATGTGTGAACCAGGCCATAGTATTAGTAGGACTATATGCATACTACAATTCTATGTGAACATAGAAAAAGCACAAGAGATGGTACTGAGTGCAGAATTCAGCTGAGGAGCTCAACTTGCTTTTTTTTTAAAAAAAAAGTCTCTAGTCCTTATGGTTATGAAAATATGCTTGCAAGCATGTGGACAATAGCTGCTGACATATCAGAAGTCAGGGGTGGCAGAATAAGATCTTCTAGTGGTTGGGGTTCTAGTGCTGTGCATGCTGCTCCCCGTGACTACCAACCCCAGAATAAATGATGCTTGTTTGGGAAGGGCAGCTGGGAGTTTATCACAGAGTGAAATTTTATTCAGACAGGGAGCAACAAAATTTGCTCCCTGAGCCCCCAGACAGCTGCATCTCTGAGGCAGACAAGACCAGCTTTCCAGCTAATCTTCTGAGTTAAGTGGGATTGAGTCTGCCACAGATGCCTTTACAGATGGGATAGCCAACACAGGCAGGACTGCAAGCAGGTATGCTGTTTCCTTCAATATATGCCCACTCTCTTGATGCCACAGATTGGATAAGCAAACAATAATCCAAATCTCTGTGGAGACCTCTGAGGGAGTTGAAAGTATAAGGTACGAGAATCTTCCCCTGGAGGCAAGCGTATGTCATAACACATCTTAAACTGGAACAGAGATGAGCGGATGCTCATGATCTTGAAGGTAAGTAGGAGGTGGGGTGACTCAATGGGAGACGTTAAGTAGAGTAGGGGCAGGGGAGAAGTCCCTGCTAGATGTGAGACAAGAGTCTGAGAATAGATGGAAGAAAGGACCTGCTGCTAACATTATATACATTATGTACACAGAAATACACATAATGTTTGTATAATTAATTACACACACACACTCTTCCATTATACAGTAGATCATCTGAACAATATGCCCTTCTGGGGTGGGGGGATGAACTTTTTTCAATTTTACATATACGCTAATGATTATATAAGAAATAGTGGAGTCCACTCCCTGAGGATAAAGCATGAGAGAATCCCAAACACACACAAACCTTCTTCACACTGGATTTTAGGAGAATAGGTAGTCAAGTCAGTATAGACGACAGTACTGCCTGTCCAAAGGAGGCACTCTTTCTTGCCCGAATGTCAAGGCAATAATGTTTAACAAATGTCGTGGGCTGGAACCAGGTAGCAGCCCTGCATAACTAGTGAAGAGAAACACCTCTCAAAGAAGCAACTGAACAGTGCCGGAATGGTGGCCAGAACTGATGGTCAGGAGAAACCATCGTGGATGGTACCAAGGCTGATGGCGAAGCCAAAGCCATTGTAAGGGGTAGCTTAGAACCACCTTGTAGGTGGGATCTGGACTGTTTAGAGTCTGATGCTTGTAGGGCGCATTCCCACATCACTGCACAAAGGCAGGAAGAGTGGTTCCGTCAAGCTTTTTTGGTAATTCCTTTGCTGGGTGCACAAGATTCTACCATATGCTCCTCACCCAAGCAGAACAGGCCAAGGTTGTGGCCCTCTGTGGGTGGTAGTTTGGTGCCACAGTCCACGGATTTATGAAATGGGGCCCAAAAGGCTGTAAGCCACTGAAGGGGGCCACAAAGGTGGAGATACATCCATGAGAAAGGAAATGCTAACCATAAACGTTGGAAAGGACAGAAGGAAATATGGAAAGACAAGTGTAGAAGAAAAATGAGAAACTCAGCTCAACTGCTAGAAGATCTAGCGATTTAGTCAGATGAAAGTTCTTGACAAAGCTGCTACTGCAGCGGTTGAAAAGGAATGGAGGGGACAGGCAAGAGCGCCATCCCTTAGGCATGCTCGGGAGGGGGTTAGGCAGGCTTCTTGCCTATAGGCCTTATCTCTAGAAGGATCCAATGAAGGCTCTCTGTGCAAGTGCAGAACCCATGTGTGTAATCCACAGAGACCATGGAGAAGAAAAGTGGTGTTTCCCTCTCCCTGCCCTGATTTTATTATATTGGTACGGGTGGCAAAGTGAAGCTGAATAGGCTTTCTGGCAGTATGAAGGGCTTACTTGTTCTTAACTCCCGATGCTTCAGTATAGCCATGGCTCCAGACTGCTGGGGCTCCAGACGCATCCCCGGCCGAAGGCTGGTCAATCTTGAAACAGCGAATGTTACTACAATGAGAGACAAACCACCCAAAGAATTAGTGCTTCAAAAGCCCAGTAAAGAGTCTCAGTACATTTTGCTTATCTTATTCCATTACACTTGCTATACTTAGGATTACGGTAGCTTTATAAGAACATATTTAGCACAGCAGTTGTGTCCCTGAATACATAAAGGGGGAAACAAATAGTCACGAGGAGCTACTGTGCTTTTTCCTTTGCTTTTGTAAAAAAAATCTGCATTGTTAAATATGACAGAACTTTAAAAAAAGAAAAGGGGGGGGGGGGAGACCTGATTAGTTGCCTGGATACTGCATTGCCAAAAAATAAATAAATAATGAACAGGTGTACACAGATGAAAATGAATGTTTTTCTTCCACTTTCTGGGATGCTTTTTTAATATCCTTCTCATACAATGTATAATCCTGTTCACATAGAGATCCACCTGCACAACAATCTTTTCCCAGTACGAAATACACCCTGGGAAACTTCACACTATATTTGAAGTCTTGTGTTATTAGCAGCTATCACTTGATACACAGTCATCATAAGAGGTTGCAATCCAGAGCCCCTGTAGCATATGTCACCTGTCTGTCTGAATTTTAGCTGCTGCCCCGCCTCCAAAACCCTGAAACTTCTCTTTAAATGCTAAAGTTCAACATAGCAATTTTGCAAACTTGGAATGAGAGCTTTTAAAAGGGAAAATGCCACACGACCCCCTGCATGCAAATTTTCCATTTAAAAAGCTCCTGTGCCAAATCCCCAGACTGTTTTTGAAGGCAACCAACATTTTAAGGGTTTTGGATGGGCAGCTTATCAAGGGGCAAATTCTCATGGACATTTGGGTGCACTCACCCTCTGGACCAGCCTTCCCCACCCTGCGGCCCTCCAGATATTTTGAATGACAACTCTTAGCATTCCTGAACATTGGCCATGCTTCCTGGGGCTGATGGGACTTGGTGTCCAAAACAACTGGAGGGCACCAGGCTGGGGAAGGCTACTCTGGACTGTAGCCATAGTGCAGGGGTGGACCTCCAGATGCTTTGGCCTACAACTCCCATGATCCCTCACCATTGGCTATGCTGGCTAGGACTGATGGGAGTTGTAGGCCAAAACATCTGGAGGGCCACAAGTTGCCCACCTGTGCCATAGTATGTCAGACTGACAAAACATTCTGAAAGGGGAGCTAAACCAAAAAGGCTATTTATTTATCATTTATTATATTTTACTTTACCTTTCTACCAAAAAAAAAAAAAAAAAAAAAAAAGCACTCAAGGTGATTACAGGCACAATTAAAATGGATTAAAACAATAAAATAAAACATTAAAATACAATAAAAACATAACAATTACGAAATAAAAATAAATAAATAATAGCACCTGACCCAACAGACCCACTTACAGGCCAAAGCCTCCCTGAATAAAGCGGTCTTTGCCTACCAGTGAAAGGACAGCAGGCAGGGAGCGAACATGGCCTCTCTTGGGTGGGAGTTCCACAACCTGGGAGCGGCCACAGAAAAGGCCCTCTTGAGTCTTTCACGTCACCACAAAATGCACCTCTGAACGAGGTGGTCTCAAAAGAAGGGCCTCTCCGGAAGATGTTAGTATCTTATAATTTGTTTTCATACTGTTTATAGATTGCTTCTTTGCACATGTGCATTCAAAGCAGTGTACAATTAAAGTCAATAAATCAACTAAAACAGAAATCAATGAATAAAACCAACAGTAAAAAGGCAGCAACAGAACACTAAAGCAAGACAACTTTCAAAATGCCTGTTTAAATAAAATTGCCTAAGGTTGGGTAAAGAAGGGGCCTGCTGGACCTCCAGAGGGAGGGAGTTCCACAATGTGATGCCACCACTGAACAGGGCCTACACATGGACCCTGCCAATCATATAGCCAGTGAATGCAGCAATGGTCCATGGCAACTCACCACACATCAAATTTGAATGCATATATTCACCCGCTGCCATTCACAATGAATGTTAATGCCAGTGTCTGGCCTTGTATCCACAGAAGCCAGATAATTTTGTGTACTCCCCAAAAGTAACACAAGCTAGTAACACAATTCTTCATTACCTTTTGGACAATCAAGAGTAAATGCATGAATATCTTAAGAGCAAGAGGAGCTTCCATCCAAGCACACCAACTCTTTCATGTGCAGCAGAGTTTTTCGGTAGATTTTTTAAAAAATGGATTAAATGTACTTTTCTGCTTTTCCATGGAAAATACAGTTTAGCGCAAACTTAACCCTGGCCAGGCAGAAACACAACTTTGTCACTAGCTTGAGGTGATGAGGGAAGAAAAAGGAAAACTTTTCTGATTTCTGTAATTCAGCCTTTCCCAACTTGGTGCCCTCCAGATGTGCTGAACTACAACTCCCAGCATCCCCCAGCTAGCAGGGCACTGAGCTGGGAAAGGCTGCGGTGTCATCTATCCCCTTTCCCATTTGGCACTGTATAAATCCAAAGCTCCCACTCTGCCACCCAATCATATCTACCCAATCACCCCAACACTCCTGTACTTCACATTGAAAACTGCTTACTTTGTAGATTTTTAAAGTATATTATAAGCACAGCAATTCTCCACTCCCTTCTCCCTCCCCCTTCAAACGAACTATATAACCCAAGTAGTAGTTAACCTTTGGTCTGAATTTTCAGGCATCTGAAACCACAGGCAGCACGATACCGCCTTCAGAAGGAACCACCCCGTTTTGTTCACAACAGCTATGTAGTGTGTGCATGTATGCGCACACTCAAGATCGGGGCGGGGGGGGGGGAGATCCAGGCGACTGCATAATTGCTGCATGCTCTGGCACAGTAGCAGTTCAGAGGACAGTACAATAATAATCCTATCAGGAGAAAACAAGGGGCCCACCTCCAGCCTTTCCTAATCTTACATCCTCTTACTACAACTCCTACCGTCCCCGATAGATGGCCATGTTAGCTGGGCATGATGCGAGTTGGAGTTCACCAGCAACCTGAGATCCAAGGTTGAGAAAGGCCCGAGCTGTACAGACATCTGCCCTTCCAAAACCATCCTATCCAAGAGCCCCCAGCAAAGGAAGTGAGGAGGTGGCTACTAAGAAGAGGGCCTTTTCTGTTGTGGCACCCCGTTTATGGAATGAGCTTCCAGAAGAGAGGCTCGCCTGGCACCTACGTTGTGCTCTTTCTGGCGGCAGGTGAAGACCTTCCTATTTTCCCAGACAACAGTTTTTGTTGTTTTAAATCTGTTACTGTATTTTAAAACTTGGCACTGCTGTTAGGTTTTGGGTTTTTTCTATTTTATACTGTAGTTTTAAACTTTTATGTTGTATTTTATGATGTAATATTTTATGGTTTTAATTGTTGTGAACTGCCCAGAGAGCTTCAACTATTGGACGGTATAGAAATGTAATAAATAAATAATAGGAGTACAGACAGATAGACATGCCCTTCAGAAACCACCCTCCATAAACAGCAAAGCAGCCATCTGCAATTCCCCCACAACTCTCCTTTACTTATAAGGTAGCAAAAGGCCATCATGTTTTGTGGCATGTGGGGTGTGTGTGTGTGTGTGTGTGTGTGTGTGTGTGTGTGTGTAAGGACAGGAAGTACCAGTCTTTTCTTCATCCCCAATCCCCTACATCTCCCCCCCCCCCATTCTGTGCTGGCTGAGCCACCCGTGTCCAGGGTGCGGCGGGGTAGTTTTTGCCCCATCACAACACTGTTCCCAGATGCAAATGACAGCCACTCACTCAACATGGGAGGAAATAAAAAAGGCATGAACATGGAGATCTGCCCCCAGGTGATCCCAGCGCTGGGGATGAGAAGCAGCTTCGGGTCCTTCTCATCGGCATCCCAAGCTGCAGCCTATTTAATTTTGCCCCACAGAACTGAGTGGGAGCCACTGAGAAGCAAGTCAGCCTCTCATCTGCAGAGCCCGGCCCGGGGTTCTAGGTTTTGGCTACACAAGGGTGTGTCAGAATGTGATGCAAAGGTGGTGTATCATTTCAGCCCGAAGACTAAAAGAAGAAGTAGAGGAGAGCACAGGGCCCAATGGACATGTGGCATTGTGGCAAGGACTGGGAGCAGGAAATAATTATCTGGTAGCCGGCATCACAGTCTGTCTACAGTGGGCCTGGGCATGTTCTGCAAAAGAAGTGGACTTTCAGGACGGATCTGGAGAGAGACAGCTTGACAAGCCAAGCAGGAAGGCTCTGTTCTAGGCAGCAGTATTATGGCAACTGTAATTCATCCAGGGCGTGTTTATACAAGTTCTCAAGGTGGTTCAAAGGCAATACAGATGTTTACAAAGAACGAGGAGAGTGATCTCTGACAAGGCTGTTTTGTGTGTGTGCTTTTTACAGAAGAGATAGATATGAACTTGCTGACAATTTCACCCTTTGGAACCTGCAGGTTACAAGAGCCATTTAAGGTCAACGTTCAACTCCCAGCTTCAGAGAGTGTTCAGACCAGGAGGAGGAACCAGGAAGAATCCTGCAGAACTATTTGACTGTGTTACAGGAAACTATTGTGCAATTCAAGAATAAATTAAAAAGCAACAGCAGTTATCTTCTTGGGTTTAAATGCTGGCAATAAATTTCAGTGAAGGAGAACTTTGCCGTGATCTGGCATAGACATCACGAGTCAGGGAATTTAGATTGCCCTGTATCTGAGGGGGTCAAAAGGGAAGATGTTAGCACACCGGTGCTTCTTTCTGTTGAAAGCCACACAACTTTTCATCCTTACAAAAAGACAAGAAGCTTGTCCATACATGAAAAGGCTGTATTCTTATGTCAGACCTTTGGGGCTTATACAAGTAGCTTGAGCTTTTTCCTGTAAATTCCTATCTGTAGAAGAAACAAGACTCTGACCAAATTGCCATTTCATGGCTTGTGAGGAAAATGTGCCCTGTTTATCCTTAAGTGCAGCAGATTCCGGGGGAAGGGGGGGGATTCTTGCCACCTACAACTTGGCTATATCTTTATGAACTTCACTTATATTCCTCCTCAAACACTCTGTGATCTCTTTTTCTACGAATGTTTTCAGCCAACTCAGTCATTCCTATCAACAGGAGGTAATGTGCTTTTCACAGCTTGCCCTGGTGGCTTGGTTTCCCTGCTTGTTCTGGCCACTAAGGTAGAGCCACCATAGCATATGGGTTAGAGTGTTGAACTAGGACTAGGAAGACCTGGGTTCAAATCCCCATTCTGCCATGAAGCTCACTGAGAGCCAAACTACACATTACGCTAATCAAGTAGCATGTAGCGGAGAAGTTTCCTTTGTTTTACTCTAGCGAAAGTGTGTGCAGTCCAGATTTTGATTAAGACCACTGTGCTCTGGGAAGGATAAACTCCCCACTCCCCCACTGTGTCCCCCCCAAATCTCTTCCCCCCCCCGATGGGGGTGCAGGGATTAAAAAAAGAAAAAAGCCTCCATTGGGGTCAGTTGAGACTTTGCTTGTTTCTTTCTCCCTCCCCCAGAAGGGGGGGAATGGTGGTGGGAGGAAGGTTTAACCCTCCCCTCCTGGAGCGTGGTGGGTTCGATCCAAATTGGGGACATGCATGCTTATACTAGAGTAAAACAAAACACAAGCCTCGGCTACACGCTAAGCTCTGAATGACCCTGGGCTAGTCGCAATCTTTCTCATCCCACCCTACTTCACAGGGTTGTTGTGAGGATAAAATGAGGGAGTGGAGGGAGAACCATATATGCCACTTTAACTGAAGAAAGGCAGGATATAAATGGAATAGAGAGACATAAACACATGGGGGGGGGGGAGAGGGAGGAAAGAGGACCAAGAAGTGTACATTGCCTTCCTGGTCCTCTGCTTGGAAAGCTCAGAGCCTGGCACTGGGCACAATCCCTCTCCCTTCCCAGCTGTGCTGGGCCCAGAGGGGCCCTTGGAGCCAAATAAAGGAATGACTGCAACAATTGCAGTGACCACAAGATCTGCCCCAGGTCACAGAAGATGCAGTGCCTTTGTACAGGGAAAGGGAAGCAGGCCCTGATAACTATCCCCAGGACATGAATTGAGATAGGTGGTTGTGGAAGAAAAGAAACTGCATTGTTGGGGTGGGAGGAGGGGGGCTTAGGAGCAAACATCTGGGACATTTGCGGGGTAAGGGCTGGAGCACTCTGCTCTCTTCCACCCCAACCCAGCAAGTGTGCCAGTCATTCAACTAGTGTAGCAATAGGAGACAAAAAGCAGCATGTTTTCTTTTTCCTTTGAAATTATGGGCACCTGATGTTTATATACTGGGTGTATTTCTTTCCTAAGTGCTTTGTGTTCCCTCCTGCCTACTGCATAATAAAGGTTCCTTACTTCAACAGCTCCAGGGTTTTGTGATCCAGGACAAGTCTGGGGTTTCCAGTCAGGTCTAGTTCCTGCAGCTTTGGAGGCAAGTTTTCAGGTAAAGTGACTTCAGCCAGCTCATTACAGCTCAGGTCCACACACTGAAGAAAGGGGGAGGGGGAGAGAGGAGGAAAGCAGAGCGGGGATGTGAGAAAACGATTCGCTCTGATCACACGGCCTTCTAGATTTTTGACTAAATCGATGACACAAAACAGCAAAGGCCTGGTTTTCACAAGCAGCAGAGGTGGTGGTAAATCAAGGCCTGGACTGTGCCACTTCAGACCACAGACAGGAGCCCACACTAGGCAACATTCTTACATGTAAAAAACAAATGTGTCAATGAGAAGTATAGAACCTTCCTTCTTGAAATCTAATTTTCTATATGAGAGCGGGGGGGGGGGGTGTTGTGTGGAACACTCCATACAAACCCCCACCTGAAATTTGAGCCAGTCCAGTCCAGATATTGGGTAGTATCCAATACTACCACCGCACCTCTGCTGGTTCTGCTGTGTTCATGGGACCTACTGCAAGTGAGCAAGTGCTTCCTACAGGAACCCTAGAAATGAACAGAAATGCTCATTTCCAGAACGGGACAGGCCAGTGGAGCTCCCTTCTGCAAGCTCTGCTGACCTGCGTCATTCCGGAAATGAACATTTCCGCTAGTTTCCAATCATTTCGGAAACAGCTAGTTTCTCATTGTCCTAGCAGTAGGTCCCACTGGCACAGCGGTAGTATTGGATACTGCCCACTGTTTTACTACCTACTGCTTTTTGAGGTAACTGGGCTTTTTGAGGTAACTGTCCCCAGTCTAGGAGGTTCTACAATGCTGCATTGCAAAAGCACCAGGCATACACCATACTTTTTATATACATACTCCATGAATTAATCCTTCTGTAATCTTTCTCACCAGCACAAGGCTTCATTAGAAATATATATTCCCCCACCCCACTTCAACCTTCATGCATGTCACAGAACAAGAAGTGATTTGCCTGCTTGTCTGTGTTATCAGGATAATTATTCTCCTGAAGCTAATGGAGCACATCAGTGTTAAGTGAGTTTTAATTAAAAGTAATTTCATGAGTACATAGATCGGGAGCCATTTGGGAAGAAGGATTCGTCTTAATTTAGACAGAACTATTGTTACCAACCATAAGCCTTTCGTATAGGGCAGGCTATTAATTTAAAAGTATATTCGAAAGCAGATTCAAAAGCTAGTCTGTGCTGAAAACTCAAACAAAATCTAAGAAGGCACAGAAGAAAAGCAAATGAATGGCAATGAACTGGAATGCTGCCAAAGATATTCAACTACATAGTGGATAGTCTAGCAAGGAATACTAGTGATAACAGTAAAAAAGAGACGGAGAGAACAGAAAGGGGGGAAAGCAACGTAGGAAAGGTATTATGAATGATAAAAGCCTAACTTGGTAAAAGATTACTCATTCCTCTTGCATTGCAGAGGTGTTAAATGAATATAATCCAGGACAACGTGACATTGTGACAAAAATTCAAAACACACAGACATGGCTGAGCATTCAGAACATGAGTCGGAAAAATGTAGCTTAAAAGCCCAAGTTCAACCTGCCAAACCTTATTTCGTGGCATTCCAACATGAGCTTTTGTGGTTGCACCATCTGTGACCCATGGAATGCTTTTGTTTCAGCTGCGCAGGTAGGCAATCTAGCATTAGAATTGGGTAAAACTATGCGAAACTGACAAGAGGGCATGCCAGATGGCCTGGCTTATTGCAAAGAGATGGCTTGACCTGTTGAGGAAGCTGCAAGGTCCTTCTTCCCAGACACAATGAAGCAAAATATCCCGATTTATAGCTTTTTGTATTCCTTCGTACACTTTACCCGCAACACACCCAGTCACAATTCTGACACATCAACTACATTATTAGCTACCTAGAGTTTCCCAGGACCTCTCTCTCTCTGGATGCAGACAGCATGGAATATTAATGGGACACTCTCTCACATGCCTGGACATAATGTAGCTTCACTGATATACACACCACTGCACTGATCATATGAGACACCACACACTGCCATCTGGACTTTTCAAAGGCGCTGTATTTCCATTACAGATTACTTCCAAACACCTAAAAAAACAGCATTTCAGTGTAAATTCTTTTAACACAAAACCCGTACCTTGATTTCGCCAAGCTGCATGACTTCTGGAAAGACTTCAATGCAATTGGAGTGTGCAATCACGGTGTGCATACGTCGACAGTTCATGATGGTCGTGGGAATGGATTTCAGCTTATTTCCGCTAACGTCAATTTCCTCCAGCTCTTCAAGTTTGGCCATTTTACTACAAACACAAAAACAACAACAAAAGAATATTTTGATTTTTAAAAAGTACTCAAAATCTTTTCTCTCAGAATGACAGCTTTAAATTAAAAGGCCAATTTCCTTCCAATCTGTGTGGCAACCTTTTCACACACAGTTTACACACGGAGTGCAGCCGTTTGAACTAACATGTGGCAATGGAAGTATCCATTCCAGAAGGTGACAGCAGGTCTTTTGGTAGCTGGCATTGGCTCAGCGGGCAGGGACTGCATTTGTTGTTCATCCATGATCTCATTTTCACTGGGTGAGGCGTTGGACAAATCACTCTCTCTCTGTTCCAATTTCCCCACTCGTAAAATGGAAGTAATCATGACCTCAAAGGGTTATCATGAGGGCAAAGAAGAAAATAAGTGTTGTATATGCTCTAAAAACATGGGCAGTTTCAGGCTCAAACATAAAAGTTGGAAGGAGCTTCGAGGAGATCCAACCCTTCTGCTGAATACAGGATCTACGATGCAGGATGCAACCACAACATCCTTGACAGATGGCTGCCCAAATTATTTAAATCAGGGGTGGGCAATGTCCAGGGGGTTGGGAGGCCACATAGCCCCCTTGGAACTCACCAGGGAGGGTCCACCCCACCCATGCCAAAATTGCCACTGCTGTTGAATTTGCTGCTCTAGCAACAATAGAGACGATTTTGCAAGGAAACGAGGTGCATGGGGAGGATGCACCTTGCTTGCAAGTAGAACTGCACTTCTGGGAGGCTTGCTTGCAAAAAAATTTTTTAAAAAAAATCTTGCGAATTCCTTGCAAAAAACAAGGTGTCCTTTCCATGAAAAATTGTCAGGAGTTTTGCCAATGCCCTAGCAAATTCAGGAGCACCAGGGAGGCCACAAAAATGGCTGGGGGGGGGGAGGGTGTGTGTGGCCGAGTGTTGCCTACCCCTGGTTTAAATACTTCCAGGGAAAGAGAGACCACCACCCGTAGGCAAACTGTTCCACTGTTGAACAACTCTTTCTGTTAAGACATTTCTCCAAATGTTTAGTCAAAATCTGATGCCCTGCAATTTCCATCCATTGATTCTTGCCCTCTGGGAAAACAGAGAACAAGTCTGCTCCATCTTCTGTGTGACAGCCCTTCAGAACACAAAATATGACCATAACATGAGTACTCGCTGCACTGTGTACATGACGTGAGCTCTGCTCTGCTTCTACATTAATGCCCGTCTTTAGTATACTAGTGAATCGCAAGCAGATGCATCAGTCTTACTCTTCCTACCTGCTTGCTTGCATAGTCACTATTGCTGGAGCATCCTCTTCTGGCTGGGAAACAAAGCATGCTGCTGCCAGAGACCAGAGACAGAAGAAGAGCACACACCTCCCACGAAAGGCGCCAGGTGGTGGCATGCTTTGTTTCCCAGCCAGAGGAGAAAGCAACACCAGCCGTGGTGATCAGGGAGATGAATGAGTGGGATTAATCCAGTAACAGAGCACACACCACTTACCATAGCGAGCCATCTTTTCTTTTTTAATCATCTCCATCTTGAGCCATATATTACAAGAACAGTTTACGTCCACTGCCCTACAGCTACTTGGATAAATGCAAACATTTCAACTGCTGAGGGGAAATAATCAGTCATGGAAGCCTCAAAACACTGCAGCTGTTGTGAAGTGGAAGGTCAGCTTGGCTGAGAGAAAAAACCCCTGGAAGGGCTTTGTGTGGACATGGGGCTAGAGAGACTAGGAGGGCTGGAGACCAGGGTATTAGCGTAAAAGGGAAAAAATATTTGGGGGCTGGGGGGAATCACACAGTGTCAAAAGGAACTGATTGGTGGAAAAAGGAAGAGAGGAGATGGATGAATTTCTCACAGAGGTTCAAAATAACCAGCCAAATTTTTGCCTGCAGGTTTCTATTCATAATAAAATCAATGCATACTGCCCATAGCTCTCAAAGGCGCATACAGCTGTGTTACACTCTGCCCTAACTCTTGCACACGTGCACCAATGAGGCCAGCAGGCAGGCATACCACATCTCCCTCTTTTTGCCAATCCTGCCCCTTGGGCTTGTTGAACTGGCAGAAACTGCGAAGGGCAAACTCACTCATCAACTTCCCCCTTCCTCAGGGCTTTTAAAAAAAATAAAAATAAAACATGCCATGAGGCTAGGATCTCACATCTCCTTTCCTCCTTTGATCTGCTAGGCCCAGGTAAACAGCAAGCATCATCAGCCGCTCTGCCTACCTTTGGTGTGTGTATAATACAAAACTGTTTTTACCCTTCCTACAAGGCTTCAGAACCTCAAGCCACCCTCAATCTATTGGATCACGGCCACATATAACTGTCCAGGCTAGCCAAACAACGGTTTTGTATGTGAGAGAAAGAAATACAGGGTTATTTCCCCACTCTCCTTTTCGAAAGCTTCAACTACTATGCACGTAAAAATGTCACGCTACGTAGGAAACAAAATATGTTTTGTTCCCAAGGCGAAGCTTAACTGCATTTGCTCACATACATGCCAGTCTTAAACTTTTTCTCTTTTTCTTCCATTCTGTTTGCTACCTCTCCCTCCCATTCCCTTCCACATGGTAGTTTAGACTGAAAGCTCCTTGGGGCAAAGACCTCTCTATCTCTCTCTGTGTGCTTTGGTTAGCCTTTAAAGGGGACATGCACATACAACAACACTGTATTAAAAAATATTATAACCATCAATAAGTATTCCAAAACTGTCGCATGAACTGGAGAAACAGCCACCCTGTTATCCTACCTTGCGGGAAAGCTCTGTAGGCGATTGTAGGCCATATGCAGGATCTTCAGGTGCGGATGGCCCGTTAGCAAGGGCACACATTTATCCGTGAGGTGATTGTTGGTCAAATATAGTTCCTGTAAAATGCTGCGGGTCTCATCAGAAAGAGTGGCTGGAGGCAGCATTTCTAATTTGTTGGCAGAAGCGTTCAGGTACCTCAAGCTGCAAAACAAAATTTGGTAAAATTTGTTCTCTTGTTCATTTGGCTTAATTAAAAAAACACAATGAAGGTGGAGAGAACCATTTGACCCATCACTGAAATGACAAAGGAAGTTCAAAGAGTTCCAGACTAGAACTATAAATGAATCAAAAGCATGTAGTTATAGACACTGGGTATCACTTCACACATTATGAAAGGATTTATGTAGGAAATAGCATGAAATCCATGCGTGAGGATTGCACACACATTGTGCGACATCAGCCTTCCCGAACCTAGCGCCTTCCAGATATGTCGGACTACAACTCCTATAATCACTAACCAGTGTGGCACATGATGACTGGTGATTATGGGAGTTGTAGTCTAAAACATCCGGAGGACGCCAGGTTGGAGAAGGCTGTGCTATTTGGAAAAAAATGGTAGGTAACTATGATGATTACTTCCAATCACAAGTGCACCCAAACAGTGGGCGATCAAAATAAGCCACGGTAGCTTATTTAAATTGCTGCGTGCGCGGGGTGGGATTTCCATAATCACTGCTCAGGTGTGGTTTGTTGTGTCATCCGAACCTGGGCAGCATAGCTTGCTGGAGGAGGAAACAACCCTCCAATAACCCACAGTGGCTTTTTCGATTGTGTGAACCATGTCAATGTGTGTGATGGCTTTTTCTGTGTTGGAAATGTGACGTGACACCAAGTGCAACCAAGACACTCATCAACTTTGTTTGAACTGTAGAGAGACAGCAGCAGTCAAGTTTACAGTCTTCACTTTCTGAGGAGCTAACAAAAAATCTAGCATTTCCTTAACCAAACTGATACACCCTCCATTTTTCTTTTCCGCTCTGGGTTGCATGATACCTAAAATTTGGCAGAGGGCTTTTGTTTTTCTGAAAATCTCAGCTATGACTTAAAGGGGGGCATATGGTTGAGCATGAAAGCCTGAAAACATGTGGAGCACAGGATTCAACAAGGGCAGAATCCCAGGTCTACAGGGCTTCCAGCATTCAGGAAATAGCAAGTATTTCCTCCCATAGCCTTTTTTTCCCCCCCAGCCCCTGGCCTATCATCCCACACTTCTTTACTCTCACTCTAAAACTGCAAATATTCAGATTTCTAAAATAACTGAAATATTGCAAACACAACCAACTATTCTTACAAACACTACCAATTTAATCCAAGTACCTATTTTGGGTTATCGTGGCAGGATATCTGAAAGACTGCCTCCTGCTCCTGTATGAGCTTTCCTGACATTCATGATCTTCACCAGAGGCCCTGTTGTATACCTCCCATCCCTCACCCCAGAAGAGAGGTTAGACTGGTGGGTACACAAGACAGGGCTTTTCCCGTAGCAGCACCCCTACTGTGGAACTCCCTTTCCAAGGGACGTTAAGATTGGTTCCACCTTTACCTTGCTTTAGGTGAGCAGTAAAAACTGCTCTACTCCTGGGTTTCAGTGGATTTTAATGTAGCTCTCCGGCTTACTCTTAAGATATATCCTTTTTGTTTTTAATTAGTTGTTGTATGTATCGCTGTTTCAAATTGTACATCGCCTTGATGGCCCTGGTGGGCACAAAGGCGATCTATAAATAATTTTAATAACTAGCACGCAGATCATTTTTGCCGAGGGCAAAAGCAACCCCTGCATGCAGCGAACAGATTCCCTGAGGTACTTGTGGGCAGTTTGCCAGTTCTGCTTGAATTCCAAGAACCCCGGCTGTGTGTTGTTGTTTTTAAGTTTTAAAATTCTTAGCTGTCATGGTTGCAATGACATGCTTCAGGTTATGAAGGCAAACACATTTTTAAGAAAATTAAAATAAAAAAAACAAATGAAAATTCATTATATTTTGTAATTGGCAAGTCTATACTGTCTACATGGTTGCATTCAACCCCATCCCCAAACCCCCGCCTGCAAGGGCCAGCTCAAAACTTCTATATTTAAACAGGAAGTTCAATAGAAGAATATTGTAGAATAAGTGTGACGTATTTTTCACAAACCATAGCAGGGGTGGGGAACCTCTTTCAGCCCAAGGGCAAAATTAAATTGCAAAAAAAGTCTCAGGGGCCACATTCCAGTAGTGGGTATTGCTAAACGTAAAGGGGCACAGCCAAAAGATAAAAAGGGCAGGGCCAAAATTACAAAAAATACCAGCATTTTTTAGCTTAAAGCTCTTACTGCCAGTAATCAAGACTTAGGAGAGGTATTTCAATCTTTTAGAAGGGGGGGGGGGAGCACAAAAGTTGGGAAACCACCAATTGGTGGTTGGGAGAAAGGGGTGGGACCAGAAAAAGGGGAATGACCATCCAGGGAATCGCAGAGGACCAGATTGGGACCCCAGGAGGGCCGGATTTGGCCTGGGGGCCTAAGGCTCCTGAACTATAGTCAGTCATCCTCTTGGGTCAGGAAGCCTTTGGCTCCATACAGAGGGGCTTCTTCACTACTGGGTTGACAAAAGGAATCGGCAGAGTTTGAATGTCATGCAAATTAGTTCCACTGATTCTTTTTAGGGTGGTGGTGGTATTTGCTTTATAAAATATAATGCTGCCTCTGAGACTGCAATTTAAAATGGAAGACTGGTTTGGGGAAGGTGCAATTTCTCAAACCATTTTCCTCATGCCATTTTCTTGCTGAACCCACTCCCCCCTGCCACTTTTAACTTCACTGGGGAAAATATACTCATAAGTATGTTAGTACTTAAAAGATGCCCCCATCTTCACGGCTTTTTCAGCACAGCATAAGAACATAAGAAGAGCCATGCTGGATGAGACCAAGGGTCCATCTAGTCCAGCATTCTGTTCACACAGTGGCCAGCCAGCTGCCCACGGGATCCCACAAGCAGGACATGAGTGCAACAGCACGCTCTCGTCCATGTTCCCCAGCAACTGGTGTATATAGACATACTGCAGGACACTCTTTGGAATTTGTCACTTGCTGGTTAAATTCTCCTTGGGGCCGCCCCCCCGTTGCGCACCACCAAATTTCAGCGGCAGCACTTTCAAAACAATGAGTGGTTTGCTGCTGAATTTCAGAAACAAACCACAATGGTGGCCTAAAAAGGCCAAATTTAGCATTAAACTAAGATTTTAAAGCTAAATTTGGCCTTTTTAGGCCATCATTGCCATTTGCCACCCAACTGTTTTGCCGCCCCTATGACAATAGCAAATTTGGCAGTGGAAGGAGGCCCCATTTAAGGTCAAGTGGGCTGCATGTGGCCCGCTCCTGACTTAGATCTCTGGTCTCCAAACTGGCCCACAACAGAGTCACACAGCTTGACCTAATGGTGGTTGCGCCAGCACCACCACCGCTCGTTGTCACGGTTTACACTTTCTTAAGGGAAAGGGAGGGGAGATGGGGTTGGGGAGATAAGACTGGGGCCCATGTTGCAGATTATAGCAACTGGGTCTCAAATCCAGTGATGAAAATGTTGAAGGCTACACTGCCTTGCATACGTCAATGAGAAACAACAGCAGCAACAACCAGGAAGCTATTTGTCAGGGGTGAAAAAGATTGTTTGCTTGAAAAAAAGACAAAGCAAATCAGGGAAAATAAAACAGTGGAAGTTGCACTTTGATTACAACTTAAAATATTTGTGGTCTAGACTGGTGTACTACCAGAGAAAAGGGACGGGGAATATTAAACAGTTCTCTCTCCAGGTAAACTATGTGACACCTACACCAAATACTGAAAGATTTTGCTAATGAATAAATTAACCCCCCCCCCATAACTTCAACCCCACCAGCCTGTTGAAACTTGCCTTCTGCAAATAAAAGGACAGACACACGACTAAGCAGTCACATGGATGGTTCAGAGGTTTTTTCTTTCCTGTCTGTGTAAAAGCCTTTCCATTAAAAATAAAAACCTCCGGGAGCTCAAGAGAACTGAAACTAGGTTAGCTCTACACATTCCAGAGAAGTCATTCTCACAGAAGAACAGAGCTTAATCATCAAGACCATTCATTATTTAACAAGAGCTGTGTGCCTTCGTGGGGTGGGGTGGGGGGATTGAAGTTTACAAGGTTATGAAGAGAAGCAGGGAAGCCACTTGACTTAATCCTTCCATCTAGTAACCAGAAACACATACGTCCATTCACAAATGATCGTAAAAACAAAATATTAGATTTGTAAACGCCCTCAGTTCTAAAGAAAAAGCCAAACCAAATAAAGCTAAGAATCTGTCTCTTTATATATAGTGCTGAAATGCCACACCCCAAAAAAAAAAATATTTGGGGAAGAAAATGTATAGATGACCAACACTCTCTGTTCTCTCATGCAGTTAATGGTCTTGATCAAAACACACACAGACTTGTAAATATGTAGCAGAGCTCCTCAGGCCTCAACATTTAAGCAATACCTTCTGGATACCTCAATGCAGACTGGTATAGAGAAAATTATCAAAGCCCTGCAGCATGTAGGCCTTCCTATGTGGTTGTTTGGACTGGGTACAGTGTGTGGCACCACCACTACTCAAGTGATTAACTACTGGGTCAACAGCCATTCCTGTAATGAAGGAAAGAAGACTCCCACATGCAAGTTCTTTACTCTGTCTGAAACATGAAGTGGTTCCCTGCATGTATGGAATCATCGGCACAAACCAAATACCATAGCCACTAATCAGCACAGGCCAAATACCTCAGCCACTCAGTCACCACACAATTTAATGGAGGCAGTTTACATGTGCAGCTGCAACTCAGAGGTGTGACTTGCTGAGACACATAATGTACATGCATGAATCTGCTCTAGGACAGTTGCTTTGTGATCTTTGGAGGTATATCCCGGGTGCCCTCCAGATGTTTTGGAGTACAACTCCAATAGGTCTTCACCATTGGCCATGCTGGCTGGGGCTGATGGGAGTTGAAGTCCAAGACATCTGGAGTGCACCAAGTGGGGGAAGGCTCGGTCTAAGATATTTGAAATTGATCCCTCCGATTTCAGAAGAGTCTGCTGTTGGCTGCTGCATTTTTGCCAAAAATACTACTGGAGGAGGAGTGGTAGCCAACAAGGTATAATCATCGTATGAAGTGTTATGCTGCATGATTCTGTTGTACCCATTTTGAAAAGAAGGCTAAAGCCAAAACATCTGGAGGGCCACTGGAAATAACAGTCGCTGACTGGGTTTGCACGACATGCCAACCCACCGTAGGTAACCAGCCATGGTGGGTTGTCACATTGTTCCAACCCAGTCCGCTTCCCGCAGGGTGGCTTATTTGGGGGCAACAAGCTGCCCTGACAACCCATGGCTTGTTCTTGGGCTTATTCAACCCACGATGGGTTGGCATGTCATTCGAACCTGGGAGACCAATTCCATCCTGGACCGCAGGGAGTGGCGAGCGAGCTGCTCAGCAAAGGAAGCAAAGAACCCTGGCCACTGCCAGCATCAGCCCTTCCAACTATGCCCAAGCAGCACTTTGGAGCAACTATCACTGGTTTGCCACCTTTTTTTCGGCCCCCAAAATGTGCTCAAATGCCTTTGTAATTTATTTATTTGTCGGTTTTCTGGAGGTGCACAAGTGCACACCTTCAGCTGTCCAACATATGTAATCTTGCCTGGTCGATGTCCTTGTAAGTTTCAGCAGTCAAAGGGAGCAAAGTGCAGTTGGTAACATAGATGGAAACTGACAAGGCAAGACTGCATATAGGCTCATTTGCACACAACTGCCCAGCCGTCAACTGAAAATTACCAGTAAAGGGGGGGGGGGGGGAGCAGGAAAAGTAGGTGCACCAAAAAGGGGATGGCGACAAGATGTCCCCCATATCAATGTAATCTTCTCGATTTCAAGTTGAACTGACAGTTCTCAGCGCCCTCTACATTTTTGACACCTCCCTGGGTCTCCAGCTACTCCAGAAAGGGGAGATATTAACCCACCCTTTATGCAACTCCTTTTTGGAGCACTTACTGCAGCTCCCTGTCAGTTCTAACACACACACACACACACACACCTGAGAAGGCAGCTGAATGGGATAGAGTGAATGGGGCCACATTGGGGGGTGGGGGTGTAAATCCCACTGGTGCTGCTGTCCCATTTGCTCCATCCCGCTCTGTCATTTCTAAGGGGTTTTTGTTTGTTTTTTGTAAACTGTCTGGAAAATTTGCGCTCTTTAAAACTGAACCTACTTCACCCGCTTTCCCCCCCTTTACCGGTGATTTTCAATTGACAGCTCGGCAACTGTGCGCAAATTAGCCAATATGCAGTCTCGCCTTGTCCTCCCTTTGATAGCTAAAACAGACAGGACATTGACCAGGCAAGACTACATATAACGGAAAGTCGTAAGAGCGCTCTTTTGCACCTGTGAAAGACCAACAAAAATAATTACGCCCGACCCCAATTGACATTTTTGAGACACTGGGGGGGACGGGACAAAAACAAACAATGCAGGTGAATGAAAGGGGGTAATGATCAGAACGGGGAGGGGGAGACAAGATGGGTTCTGCCACGAAGGACCCTAGGATATTGGCTGGAGGACAGAGGGTGAAAACAACTCATGATGAACCCGATCACCTGCAGGCACACTGTGGGTTGTTCCACAAACAAACAGCCCACCGTGCCTTATTTGCAGGGTGGTTTAGCGTGATGTGCGAACATGGTTGCTGTCTTCCCTTACGTTATGGAAATCAAATTTTCAATCAGTGGAAGCTGGTGAGATTAAAACCATCCTAGTTTGAGGCAGGAAGTTGGCAACAGGATTTGCAAGACCCGACCGCCTTCCAAGATCCATTTATTCACAGGGACATTTCATTGCATGGGAGTGTAAGGACATCAGATTATTGCTTGTGCAAATCCCCAACAATATAAGAGGACAATCCCTCTATGTGTCTGCTCAACATATTTACTGCTTTTTCTACAATGTGGGAAGCCTCCATCATTGGGCTGGTCTAAGAACTTTATGTATAGAAGTGGAATTAGTTGGAATTAATTTTAAATAATGCTTCTAGGGACCATCTCTGGACAGTCTTTGCCACCTGCAATACAGGTTATCATGTTTCACACTTACAAAAAAAATGCAGAAATGCATTAAACCTTCCTTATTACTCGCACATGCGCATGTACACACATACACCCTCTTCAATCTCTACCCGCCCAACACATAAAGAGATGCAAGTATTAACCTGAAGTGACAGGCTACACAAAGAACATCAAACAAAACAGAGAAAACAATGCCTTGCAGCTAGATCAAATAAATGCAGAAGACACTGGAAGTGCCCCTGAAATGGCCTACATTTGTACATTCCTTTTATTAACAAGTAGAAGTGAATGAACAATGCATTAGAGCAATTGGCTGTGTTAGTTATCTTGCCTTTCTTCCAAAGAAAATAACAGCAAGTTTTTGTTAGGTTTTGCATAGGCAGAACGAGATTACCACCTGACATCGGGATTATCACCTGACCTGGTGAGTGTTACTTGAGTTCAAGTACAGAAGGTCTTTGGTCAGGAGACATAGTCTCGAGGTGATATGACTCAGCAGCCTTGAACAGGTTTGGATAAACATGTTGATGAATAAGTTATACTACTGGTGAGTAATATCCTATTCATAGATGCAGGGTCTGGGGTATATAAGCTAGCACACTTGCTTGCTTCCGTTCATTCCTTCCTCATCTCTCTCTGCTGCTTGTTCGTCTCAGCACGACATGTGGATTGTTCTGGACTTCACTTCATCTAGCCTTACCACTGGGGTAGTGGGTTTGAGTCTGCAATGATGTAGTGAGTAGAAATGCATTGATTGCCTTAATCCCATGTAATTGGGTCTTACAAATAAACTCTTTAATCTTTATTAACTGCTGTTATCTCCTCCTTCCGCTTGCGTGACTGGAACTGAGGGTCATTGGCTAGGGGAGCTTTTGAACCCGGGTCAGTCCAACTCTCACATCGGTTATGGGCCTAGATAAGGATCAGATAACGATCTGATGGTTATCTCAGATGGGCAGATAAGCCACAGAGACGCAGTTTGGAGAAAATTCAGCAGTTATAGAGTAAAGGAATTTGTTTACTATTTGTAAGAACGGTTTGTAAATAACCGGGAAAGGCGATGCGGTGTTGCTAGAGCTGGTGCTGATAACAGCGGCTTGGAATGCAGCACAACAGAAAAATGCAGACAGAGAGACGGAGGATTTTTCGTTTTGAAAGCAGCTAGAACGGAGGTGCCAGGCTTGGCAGTATCCAATGTACTGACTGTGAAGCCGGTTCGGGCAGCTACTAGGCTGAAAAGTGAACAACGCTGGACACAAGGATTTCGTATTCCACAGCTTGCTGGAGTGATTGTCAAGAAGCTGTATCGGGCAAAGAAATAATCTTCAGGAGGCTCTGTGTGTCTACTCAAGGCTACAGCAGCAGGAGGATCATATTTCACTTACAGTTTTCTTCACACAGCAGCGGATCAGCTATCTTTTGCATTGTATCAACAAGTGGCTTGGATTACAAATGCGTGGATTACGTCTGACGTGGGTAAAGCGTCTGGAGCGTCATGTCGCAGCAAAGCAAGGTCACGTGTGTATCTTGGGAAACTTGATACTACACGGGAGGCTGTATCAAAACAGCAGGGGAACAGCGCGGCAGTTTTGAACAGAGAAAGCTGTGCTTAAAATGTGAAGCTGTTCTTCATTTTCTTCATGTGGGATCACAGAAGAAGGAGCTTGAAATCAGCAGGGGTGCTGCTGAAGGGAAAACCTTTATGTTTTAACCCAGGACATAACAAAATGGACATTATTTTGTTGTGGACCAGAAGCAGTGGATTGTTTAAACGAAGCTTTCTGTGTTGGACATAAATAAACAGGAAGAAGACTATGCAAATGGTCAGAGGTTTAACAGTCATGTTTTTGAAATGTATTTCTTGAAAGTTTGGATAACTTGGATTCAAGAAAGTGTAATATATGCTCTGAAATGTACTGAATGTATATATGACTTGAGTATATTGTGGATTTTTCTGTAGCAAAATGTAAAATACTGAATAATTAGGTATGTTTATATGGCAAAGCTAAGAGATGGATTATTTCTTTCATACTGTAATGGTGTAAATAAAGAAATGGAAAGTTGTACTGTTGCAACTATAAAAAGGTTAAATGCTTATATGTATGACATGTACATGCATGCATATCACATGATTGTTTGATCATTTAGATTCACAGGCTTGTGAAAGAAAATGCAAACTCTGGTGGGGAAGGCATTTGGGAAATTGTAATTTTCACATGAAAGGTAATTTTGTGCACATAAACAAGGTATGCTAGCTTCAACAGGTAAACTGGAAGGCAAGCTGAAAAAACAGTTCATTTCATTCAATTTGTTCTTGGTGATCTTGTGGAACTCTGATGGTCTTTAGAGGAAAGGCACGTTATTTCATGATGTCAATTGATCAATACACGAAGTACAGGTTGTGTACATGTTAGATAGAAAGCTGGAGTATTGAACAAAGTCAAGGTGTTTTGTGCTTGGATGGGAAACAAGCATATTACCCATGTTACCTATTTCTTTTCAGATATGGGGAAGTTCAATTCAGTGCATGTTTTGATGACTTTCTAACAGGATGTGATATTGAACACATGGATTGTGTGGAAGAGTAAACAAACACTCAGAAGAGGTGATACTAATTTGGATAATGAGGTTTGGGTAGAAGCTCTTAAATGTTTTGATTATGTACATGATAGAAGTTTTAGTTCTGTGTGATTGAACTGTACACCTTATAGAAAGTAGTGTAGAAGTTAGAATCTTCTGGAGAAACATTTCAGGATCTTGGATCTGATATGTAGGTACATACACCTCAAAGTTAGAAGAAATCTGTAAGGGAGCTTACATGAGATTTTTCTAGAAATGAGAATATTGTGTTTCACATGAAAAACACTTGGATAGTGAGATTATCTAGAAGTGTTAAGTATAATGCTGAATGAAAATGTGAGATCATTTTTCAAAATTAATTCTGTTAATGCAGGGGAAGCATCAAGGGCAGAGTCAGAATAGAAAAGCATTTGCTGAAAGACAGTCAGGTAAATTTGACAAACTTTGATACACATTTGGTTTAGTGGAGACTAAACAAATGATTGTTCATCATTGGTGCAAGTTTATTGGAACAAGAACCTGATAACTGATGAGGTAAGGAACAGGTGAGTCAAACAACCTGTGAGATATCAGGATGAATTTGCAGGAAAAGCCATTTGAAACTTCAAAATTTCAAAGAGGTGAAAAATTATCTGTTAAGGAAGCTGAACCATAGCTTCAGGCTATGCAAGCTGAGTTGAATTCTTTGGATAAAGAACAAAACATGGAAGCTGGTGAAACAAACAGCAGTTCATGGAACTCATTGTTACCAGATAGATTTTTAAGTGAAAACTAACCAGATTGGAAAAGGTTATGTATGACAAATAGCAAGATTGGTTGCTTGTGATTTTTTGCTCAGTAAAAGGAGCTGGATAATCATGAGTGCAACAACAATTTGCTTTGGAAACAGTTAGACTGATGTTTAAGAATGTGAAGATGTATGGATATTTCACAGTGGAAATATTGGAACATAAGCATTTTAAATGAGAGGAAGTCTTTGGAAAACTGTCTGTGAGATTTTCTGTAGAAAAGCTAGAAATCAGCTGGAGGCTGGAATTCTGGTTTGAACTCAAACATTGTTGAAGTGAGATTTGCACAGAGAGGCAGATCAATGTTTGTTTGTTAAACAGGAGAACAGGGACATAGACTGTATGTACTTTGTTAAGATGGGTGATCTATTGTTTTTTCTGGACAGATAAAAGCAATATGATATAATTGATCCAGGGTTTGGAATTTCATTGAATTGAAACTGCTTGGTGGTGGATCAACTGTTTATTTGTAAATGGAAGTTGAAAAAGAACCAAGAGGGCAGTAACTTACTGCAACAAACCAGAGAAATATCATGGATGTGATTGAGAATTTTGGAGAATGTTAACTCAGTGCGAGACTCCAAATAGTTGAGGATTTTCAAGCACATGCTGATGGAAAAGCAGTTTGAATGCTACACAGGAGCATTGGGCTGTTGAGCTTTACTGTACAAGCAACAAGGCCAGATATTGCTGTCAGTGTCATAGGCAGACTGTTAGACCAACAGGACATGCTTGGAGAGCTCTGAAAAGGAGTTGAGTGTTATCTGGAAGGAACATCACACTTCAGACTAAGAGTTACAAGTCAGAGCACAGGTGGCTTACAGATTCACAGAAATGCCAGTTGTGGTTGTGATAGTAAGAACAACAAGAACACACCTGAAGTTTGTTATTTTTTATAACCATACTTTGTTTGATTGATTTTGTAGAAACAATCATCTAAAAGTTAGAGTTCAACTGAAGCTGAACTGAATGCATTTGTTTAAATAGTTTAAATTGTAAAAAAAATGTTTAAATAATGCTGAGATTGATGTGAAAAACCTATTACAGTTTTTTCAGGAAACCAAGGCAGGATTGCTATACTGCAGGCAGATAGCAATACACAACGTTTTGGGTTTGCAAATAAAACTGTGTCATAAGGAGGGATACATCAGAAGTGATTTGATGGTGGTTCAAATTTCTGACAGGTAAAGTAATTCCTGCAGAAGTTTTTTTTATCAAAGTCCATAGATGAAGGAACAGCATCAGATGTCAACAACGCTGTTGCTGTTGTATGAGGTAAATAACCACGTTCTACGCAAATGCAAAAGCAGGGGGATGTTAGGTTTTGCATAGGCAGAACGAGATTACCACCTGACATCGGGATTATCACCTGACCTGGTGAGTGTTACTTGAGTTCAAGTACAGAAGGTCTTTGGTCAGGAGACATAGTCTCGAGGTGATATGACTCAGCAGCCTTGAACAGGTTTGGATAAACATGTTGATGAATAAGTTATACTACTGGTGAGTAATATCCTATTCATAGATGCAGGGTCTGGGGTATATAAGCTAGCACACTTGCTTGCTTCCGTTCATTCCTTCCTCATCTCTCTCTGCTGCTTGTTCGTCTCAGCACGACATGTGGATTGTTCTGGACTTCACTTCATCTAGCCTTACCACTGGGGTAGTGGGTTTGAGTCTGCAATGATGTAGTGAGTAGAAATGCATTGATTGCCTTAATCCCATGTAATTGGGTCTTACAAATAAACTCTTTAATCTTTATTAACTGCTGTTATCTCCTCCTTCCGCTTGCGTGACTGGAACTGAGGGTCATTGGCTAGGGGAGCTTTTGAACCCGGGTCAGTCCAACTCTCACAGTTTTACCTTCACAACTAACTATCTTGTGAAGTACGCACAGCTAACAGATTTAAGCCTGGGTGCAGATGTTAACGTTTCCAACTCTCTTAACAATGGTTAAATGACTGGGAAATATTGTGACTGCACCAGGCCAACGACTTCTCAAAGGATATCCAGCGAGTTTTGTGGCCAAATATTCTACTCACTACATTAGCCTTTCTCAATGCACTCAGCATTTGTCCCTTGAGTTAAGAAATAAGCAGCTTAAAAGGGAAAGAGAGATTTTAATAGATACAAGTGGAGGAATGGAAAGAATCTGGTCATTATTTTCTAAAAGGAATCACTATAGGCATGGCGAGTTGTGAGGATGCCATGGAGAGATGAAAGAGTCCAATTTCTGGTAGTCTACCACCATCCCTAACACCCCGAGGAATTCTCCATTTTCACAGCACCATCTGCTACTGATAACCAAACTGATTATCTGTGGCTCCCCATTGTTCAGTCAAGTAAAGCCCCTCTTACCTATCCCATCCTACCACAGAAGATTTCTGACAAATGACTGAGATCTGGATACATCCCAGTGAGTTCAACAGAAAGCATGCTGATGGCAACCTATTTATCCATCTTGATGAGAAGTCTTTAAAAGGTGACCCTAAAGGTTATTATTGCTGTGGACGATAGCTGGAGCACAGAATGACAGAGACAGACACAAAAACACACTACACTCATGAATGCATTAAAGATTATTGTAGAATTTTACATATTAAAAAACAACAGCACAGACGTTCCAAAATGCAGAAGTTAAAAAGGCAAAAATCAAAACAAGCAACACTACAGATTTCAAGCAATAAACACTGGAAAGCATGAAAATTTCATAAGGCAAGAACAGGGGGAGATACTGTAATTAAGCCACCTTGAGTATCATCTGTGCTGTGACAGGCTGTAAGTCATTTGAAAGCTATAAATATTGGCCTGATTAAAATCCAACCCTTCCCCTCCCACACAGTCCCAGTAAAAGTAGGCTGGAAGAAGAAAAACGTAGATAAAAACTAAGTGAGAAAGTGATATTCTCCATAGGCGGATGGCATAAGATGGATGGCGTGAGTGATGGATGGCATGCTCCCTCATGGACAGCAGGTAGACTCAAACAGGCCATCACCTAAGCCTTGGGGGTGGGAGGGATGTCAAGGTTTGGTCCTGTAGATTAAGAGTTAAGGAAAAAATCGTCTCTCTTGTAAGGAGCATTAACAATATACCCCACTGGATTCCCCAGTCATTTTGGAGAAACTCCCAAAGCTGAGTCCCACCCTCAAGTACCCAGGCAGAGGATCCATGATGTACTCTCCGTTCATTAATGAGTGAGCATTCCATTTCCATCAGGGAATGTTGCGTGAAGTCCAAATGGGGACAGCACATCACCCAGCCTTGTATTTAACAACTTGCCTGGTAGCTACCGCCAACAAGGCAAGGCAATTCCATGCAGGTGAGTGAGTGTGCTGCTCGAGGAGGGGCAGATCTTCCCATTTCTCCTCTGACACTCTATTTCAGGGTGGGTTGCAGAGGAAGAGAAACCTGTCCCGCAGCTCTATCCCCCGTCCACCACCTTTCTTGGTAGAAGGCTTTCTTTTTTTAAAACTAGCCTAAGGTATTCGGCATTTTCATGTTGGCCAATTCCTCAGCAGCTAGCATGGAAGCACAGGCTACTAGCCTCATAGCAAGCTAGTAAAACAAAAAAACATTGCAGCCAAGTAATTTTAGTGGGCTTATTTGCAAGGTTGGCAGCCAAAGAGACTGTGTCACCAAAACAGAACCTCAGCTGCATACACATGCTTTGGGCTGTGTGTTGTAACCCCACCCACCCACCCACCCACCCGATACTTCAGTTTGGATATCCAGACCTGTAGTCCAGATCTAAGAAATCTATAGGCAGGCTTGTCCAAAGACCAGAGCCATTGCTTTGTCAGTGAAATTGGCATAACTAGTCAGGTGAAATTGGCATAACTAGTCAAGTGAAATTGGCATAACTAGTCAACCTGCCCTCCAGTAAGAATATTTTTCACCAAGTGCCTAAGGCTGAAAGATAACCCAGCTGTCCTACAAGAGTACATATTATTAACTTCTCTTGGCAATGAAGACATTATGCACAGAAAAGATTCCATGGTTTGTCTACATATACAGTCACTTCAATGCTCAAGAAAGTGATTACAAACAGATTCAGAGTTTTTTTTTTCCATGTTACAGCCACTACACTGACATTGCTGGAAAATGCTTCCACAGGACAGTGGCTCCAGGCATAACACACGAGAACCACTCACCATGTAGTAGAGCCAGTAGATTCCCCCCGCCCCATCCCACGTATGTTTCCATACCTTCACCAACCGCTGGCAGGAACATGCAGTGGTGATCTGGAAATTCTCCACGCGAGACACCATCCACATGACAAGCAGTTCTCGCAAGTCTCTTCACTTATACATAAAAGTGTCTACAGTGGTTTCCAAATGGTTGTCACAGCACGATAATATGCCTTTGGTTACTCCCAGATTATTCTAGTTCTTGAGAGGGGAAACTCTGTGCGTAGGAAGGAGCCACTGTATGAAGTCCATCCACGTGATCTCAGACTATAGATGTTACCCAGCAGCATTAGGCATTGCAGTAGCTCCCACACTGCTAAAGACAGGCTGGATGGGAATTTCAGTAGAAAGCAGAAGACTAGTCACAGAATAGCCTCTGAAGGCATCTACATGATGGAAATTGCCAGGGTTCAACATATGAGTAATATACTTGTTTGGTTCCACAGACAATGCAGAAGTCTGTGAATGCCACGGCTGATACAGATCCGTCAACGGAGGCATCTCATTCTATTCTGCTGGGTTATTATTTCCAGTTATTAAGGCCTGAGGATATGGACAGGATGTTCAACCAAGTTCAGCCAACCACCTGGAAGCTAGTCCCTTCCCTCTCTTGACTTATTACATCTAGCAGGGAGGCAATGCCTGGCAGGGTTCAGCAGGATATGAGAGACAGAGATAGAAGTGGGGGAAGTCCCAGCTCCCTTAAAAGAGGCAGTGGTACAACCGTACCTGAAGAAACATGCCTCGGAACTGGTGGCACAAAGCACTTTTTACCAGCTTGGGCTGGTGCACCAGCTACAACCCTATCTGGACAGGGTGTTATCACTATCTGGACAGGGTGTTATCCCTATCTGGACAGGGTGTTCAGTTATCCATGCACTGGTAATCTCCCACTTGAATTACTGCACTATGCTGCATGGGCTACATTTTAAGATGGCCCACAAACTTCAGTTAGTTCAGAGTGCAGCAAGATCGATAACTGGGACTGAGTAGTATGAGCATATTGCATTGGTGCTTAGCCACCCTCACAGGCTCCCACTGTATATCCTCACCCAATTCAAAGTGCTATTTTTCACCTCTAAAGCCTGGAACTAGAGAAGGATCACCTCTCTCCATATATACCTAAGATGTTCTTAGAGGCCCTTCTCCAGTGGTTGGCTGCTGGCATGAGGGCCTTCTCAGTGATGAGACCTCTGCCTAAGGAATGTCCTCTCTAGAGAGACTAACTTAGCACCTAATGTGATACATTTTGGTGCCAGGCAAAAAAACGTTTTATTTTCCTAGGCATTTCAACTTGCGGTATAATCAGTTTTATCTTTGCTACATGTTCTTATGCTGCTTTTATATGTTCTATTGCTGACCTGTTTTATTAACCTTAAGTGAGAAGAATACCTGGTATTCTGAACATACAAGTTGCAACTCATACTGTGTGAAAAAGTTTCAAGAATAAATCCACCAAAGCAAAAATTCAATGTCTTGAAGGAATCAGAAGACCTGCCAATGAAAAGCTAGGGAGAATCAATTTGAATTTTACAATTCAGTGCAGAGCTAGCTTAACACAAAAAAAGTGTGTTTGAGAAGTTTGAAGTGCTTTAAAACAATTTATTTCAATTTGAAGAGCTAGTACTTTCCCACCCCCTTTAAACCTTAAACTACAAGAAGAATTATTTCTATTTGAATGAATAAGATGGAACATCTGTTCTCCCAACAGATGGCTCACAAGCTGAAAGGCAAGATAACCTTATGTGGAAGCAGAAAACTAGTCACTGTAGGGCTCCATCAATTCAGGGTAGCTGCAAGCTATGACTAAGTCAAAAGGAAAGCAGCAAAATGCCCAACTAACAGATCTAGAACACCTATCTGCTTGGAATTCCAAATCACCACAGTGCTTGAGCAATTTGTGAAATGATCTGAACTGAATGAGCAGTCATATTAAATTTACTAAACATAATGGGGGCAGAGAGGAAGTAATTTGGAAGGGGAGAGGGTATGGAGGAAAGATATATTTGCAGCACTAGGAAAAAAGGACCAGAAGGTGGAGGCAAGGAAGTATATGGCAAGACCTCCTCAGTGGCACCACCATCAACTGGTGTCCAAGATTCCAATAATCCATCCTTCCCCAACCTTGTGTCCTCCAGATGTTTTGAACTATGACTCCCAAGATCCATGATTATTGGCTATGCTGGCTGGGACTGATGGGCGTTGAAGTCCAAAACATCTAGAGGGCACCAGGTCCAGGAAGACTGATATAATCCATTACTTCTGTACTTTATGTCAAATGGATTTTGTAGCAGAGATGGAACTTGTACCAAGACTTCCCACAGTCAGATGGCAGAAGCAACCTGCTCTCCCAAGTCCCTGCTGAAGATTTATCTCCCCAATCCACAGGGCTCCAGGGTGAATGTGGAGGCTCTGATCCACATGGCTACTAGTCCTGATGGCTATATGCTACTTCCAGTATCAGAGGAGGTATGCCTATGTTCACCAGTTACAGAGAAACATGAACGAGAGGGTGCTATTGCACTCACGTCCTACTTGTGAGTTGGCCACTGTGTGTACAGAATGCTGGACAAGATGGACCCGTGGTCTGATCCAGCATGGTTCTTCTTATGCCAATCATCTCACTTTCTTCAGCACCAGGAAACAACCCACACAGAAAGAGAATGGGGGGATGCCCCATGTTCCTTCAAAGCTCCACATGCATGTTAGAACCTCAAAAAGCTTTTGAATCGAAGCTAGCCTAGAAGTTAGTCAATTCCTCTGATAATGACTGAGCCACAGCCATCCAGGATTTTAGGGAAAGGGATGAAGCTCAGGGGTAAAGCAGGTGCTTTGAATTCAGAAGTTCTTGGGTTCAATTCCTGGATCTCCAGGTAGGGGCTGGGAAAGAGTCCTGTCAAATCTAGGAGAGCCATTTGCCAGTCAGTGTAGTAGATAGTGCTGAGGTGGATGGGCCCATGGTCTGACTCAGTACAAGGCAGTTTCCTAGAATTACAATATACCAACATACTTGGCCTAGGAGAATGCACTTAATTTATCACTGAGGACCAGAATGTATCATAAGCTGCAATCTATCAGACACCAGAAGGCCAGTGCTAATCTCATTTACACACACACACACACCAACCACCTTATACATTACATGTAATCTGCACTAACAGACAACATCTGGTGCACCTTGGTAAAAGTTTGGGTAGTGTTCCCCCAGAGGTGACAGTACGTTGGATGTTTTGGAGCCAATGAATAAAATAAGATTTCAACTTGACTTTTAAGTTCAGCAGCAAAGGTTAGCAGCTGTATTCATTAAATCAGAACATGTGTATTTTGGTTTGTGTGAAAGTAGTAGTGGGCCAAGTAGCAATTGCAGTGGCAGCAGGCGGGGACATTTACGTTACCAAATGTCGTCCCACTACTAAAGCCTAATGTTCAAAAGCATGAGAACTGCCTGAAAGAAAGAGACGCTGAGCTGAATCTAGGTTTGAAGTTTTTTTGGCTTTTAAAAAAATGCTTTCTAGTAGCTGAGCCACAAAATTCCCCACCCCCACCCCAACCTTTGGCTCAACTGTCAATCTTGAGGATTAGACTTGTTTAAAATTAAAAAGCTAAGATCCTTTCAAGATGCTAACAAGAGTCCAAAGTTCATGCCAAAATCCTAGAAGAGGAACACAGGCCCCACAGGAATGTTTTTCTCACCATCAGGTTAAGAAATGAAATACACCATACAGGCCAGTAATTCCCAAACTATGTATGCCAAGACACACTAAGGTGCCATGTGAAAAAAAAGAAGAATTAAATACTCCTGTGATACAAAAGTATTCACTGAGGAGAAGGCTGCCTATGATGTCACTGCAAGATTGCAAGGCCAGAGCAGTGAATCAACCAGTCTCCATGGGGGAAGATAGTGCTGCTGCATCAGGTGGAATTGATCCAATCATTCCCAAAGCAGAGAGCAAGTGAGCAGAATTTCAGCTCAATCCGATGCATGTTTTCTCAGAAGTTCCACTGTGCTCAATGAGGTTTACTCCCAGGCAAGTGTGCAGAGGATTACCGTCTTACTCACCTTCAAGAAGAGAGACTATCCACTGCATCTCTGAATGAGTCAGTATCCTGTGCTTATTGCTAGTCAATCAGGAGACACAACCAGAATAGTGACTCGCAAACTCCTCAGAGGGCTGGTAATTTCTAATATTGCATGTTCTATTACTCAGTTCAGACATCATGGCGGCAATTCCTGGGTTGTTTAACCCAGGAACTGCCACAGATGAGCGCTGAACACGAGCTGCACACAAGCCACTTTTGATTTTAATCAGCAACCCAGAAACAGGATCCTGGGTTGTTTTGTGATGTCCGAACCCAGACACTCTGGATTGTTTAGGAGTTAAACAACCCAGAGCTAACCCAACAACAAAACATACCGGTAGGTCATTGTTGGGTTAACTCTGGTTTGCTTAGCCATAAACAACCCAGAGTTTCTGGCTTTGGATGTCACAAAATGACCCAGAAATGTGGCATTCTTGGGTTGTTGATTAAAATCAGATTTGGCTCACTCCTGTCACTTATCCTTGGCTATTCCTGGGTTAAACAACCCAGGGACTGCCACCATGACATGTGAACCAGGTCTATAAGTAACCCTTTTGGGGTGTTGAGAATGTAGTGCCTCCAATTTAAATCAGATAGGTGGTGCCCAAATACCACCAACACCTTTTTTTGCTTTCTGGTTACCTGTCAGCTTTCAGCAGCAAATTAGATGGCAGCTCTGTAAGCAGGTTGTGTTGCACATCCAAGACCTCCACATGGGTTCGTTCAATCCTCTCTGGTAGCCTTGCTAATTGATTGTGTCCCGCAAGCAGCTTCCGCAAGCTGACATTGCAAAATAACCTTTAAATAGAAAAACACACACAAACAAAGCACAGAGCACCAATTAAAGCAAAGTTGCAACAAAGAGATACCAAGAAAAATGAGCAATTCTGCAAGGGAAATCGTGTCCAGTGATGCAGCCAGTCTGTTTGCTACGCGAATGATTCTACCCACTGAAACAAAAGAAGGGAGGGGGGGGTCCATTTATTTTTCTCCAGTTTTGTGCACTAAAGAAGATTTTACTCCAAGACCAGAGGTTGCAATTCCTGTGTTCTTGGAGGGGTCCTGCTGTATTCCAGACAGTGCTCTGGGGGGGAGCTAATTAGCATGTTTTGCCACACAAAACAACCTCTTTATTGGTGGCCAGGTTGTAGAATGAAGTCAGCACCATGCAGCAGTAAAGCCTTCACAGTTATGAAGGGCTAATGTACATGCACAACCAAAGGTATATGCAACTTCATATATAAAACACAACTTTAAAAAAAAATAAAATGTACAAGTGAAACTGCCAGCAAGGCTTTATCCCATGTCCTCACCAATTTAGGGTGCAATCCTCTGCATGTTTAGACAGAAAAAAGTCCTACAACTCCCAGCATGCCCCCCAGCCAGCATGCGCCCTTAATCTCTCTTGGTGGGGGGTCATGCAGAAGGGCACCATATCTCTTGATTCAAATTTGGTAGGTTCAAGGCTGGCTCTAGCCAGCTAACTGGAAGGCTACACTGCACTTATTAAAATATGCTATTGTCACCCAACATGGTTGAGGGTTTGATTTCCGAGAAAGCCAAGCTGAAAAGTCCAACTGTCCATGAAGCTTACCTGTTGGTGTCAACCTACAAATTCTCCATGGTTGGAAAGGCAAAACAATATGACATTGACAACCTACCCTTGGGCCCATCTGACAGAGCCAGAAAGCAACCCAAAGAAACTCAGTGAACAACTTAATTATTAAAACTACTCCTACAGTTTAAAGTGGTGGGCTCAGTTTGGACCCCACACTTGCTTATCAGCCACTTAATCCAACTGACTTTCTATATGGCAGGTGGATTCATACATACCACACACTGCATTGCAGTTGTTATGATGTATGCAAACCCCAAGAGCAGGCAACATGTGCCAGGGGTCATTTTAGTAAGCTGACACTGCACTTTCACTTTCAAAAAGCAGCTGTGGAATATGGGCAATAGTAAGTATGGCGCTAGAACAGTCAGGAAATAACTAGTTTGTAAATTTACTCTATGTCTGCAGTGGGCATACCACACATGAAAACGCAAATGTCACTCTTTTCTTCAGTTTTCCTTTGTTAATTATACACCAAGAGTTGATTTTAGTGAGCTGTAAAGCCTGTGGAACACTCCTCTCAGGACCTTTCATACAATGTCCCAGTTCAGACATAACACTTTACCACAGGATCTGCTTCTTGGCTTAAACTAATAATTGATTATGCCATGATCGGAAACCATGGTTTGATCTTGGCTAGTTTTAACCATAATTTAAACTAACCATAATTTGGCCCAGTTTAGACATAACAAACTTTGGCTAGTTTAAACTAAGAAACAGATGCTTCCAATCTTTTCACAACTGTGCCAGAAGAAGAGAGAGGAGGGGGGAGCATGTGAACCCAAAGCTAGTTTTAGTGTTACACCTGACCCAGGCCACTATGTTTTTAGCTGGACTCTGAAATATCTTAGGATACACCTAAATAGGTAATAGTGTGAATGCAAGATACACGTATTTGAAAACAAGCAAATCAGTGGCTCCCTGCTTAGTGTACTCTATGATGAAACCTGGATTTTTGCTGTGCAATGTATGAAACAATTCTCATATGCAGCCCCCACAGAATGCCTGAGCAGGTTCATGGCTTGAAAGGGCTATTTGGCCAAAGTCTATTTGCACATGAGAAACCTATTGGTCAAGAAGAACCAGTTCTACATTATTGTTTCTTCTCGCCACATCACAGAACAAAGAAAGAAAGATGACAAATATTTCCTCCCACCCTTCTATTTCACCCCATGACTCAACAAACATTGTCCCACCATCATATGCTGACTCAGAATCTGATTTTCCCTTCTCATACTCTTCCTCCCACCCCCCCACCCCCCACTAATACCAGACTAACATAAAGCCTCCTTCCAGTTCTACAGGGAATGAAATTTATCTAATCCGCTTTACTGTCTTGAGCTTTTACATGCTTGGGGTGGCCACCCGTTCTCTCTCAAGGAGGAGGAGGAGGAGGAGGAGGAGGAGGAGGAGGAAGAGGAAGGGAATGGAGAGAGAAAGAGGGTTGCTTTACAAGACATGTTAATGGGTAATATGGTGGCTGCAGAACCAATTAAACTAAGCAAGTTTATAGCAGCAAACAGAAACCCCCACGGTGAAATCTGCATTTAAGTTGTCAAGCTCCAATTCTGAATTGGGTGCTGGTGGTGGGGAATCTCTTGCTGAAGAAGGAAGATTATTCTTGTCTGCCACCTGCCTTGTTCTCCCTGTGACTGTACATTTTTAATCAGGAGATGCTCATGCCCCACAGCTGACCCGTCTTTTAATAAAAGATTCACAAAATTACTCAGCACTGCAGAGGAAACCTCCTCCACCCTTTTACATACTGGAAACCACACGCAAAACACCACCACCAACCACAAAGACTCATGCTTTTTGGGAGGGGTTTGCACTTCGCCATCCCCATCAAGTTGAATCCATCCAACCTAAATGGGTCACAAATTATGGGTAATCAGGGCTATCGTACCAAAGTAATCAATGAAGGGCTGAGTTTTCCCTGGTGGATGTTGTCAAATAATCTGCGTAAGTGCCAGTATTCACAGCTGTCTCAGGCAGAGGATTGGCTGCATTATACAGTTGAGGATGCAAGTCAATAACCTCAGTTTCACTGTTAAAGGAAGGCATGATTGGGTGTGGCTGCTGGGTCTGCTTCTCCCTCTCACTTTTTTTTTTTTTTAAGGGAAACATCTCAAATTTTGCAATAAAAATGAAATCTTATGCAATTTGCTTTCCAACTTACTGTTCAGAGATATCAATTCAGATTTTGCCAATTTCCAAATACTTTGCTGCAGCATAACTTGAGAGGGGGTTTTTTTTGTCTCTCGCCAATAGCGTTATCCACATCGCTTTGCACATAACAACAATCCAAAGTATGGGTTTCTGAATCTTGGGTTGTTGTTACATGTGAACCTGGAACTTTAGGTTAACTATGGGTTGTTAACCACGAACAAGCCAGGAAGAGAATTCATGGTTTGTTGCTGGGCTATGAACTGTGGGGTTACAACATGGAATTGAAATGGATTTAATTGCCATTGTGACCACTTGATGTACACAAGATACTCAACACTGTAAAGGTGCAAAATATTTTTAATATGGCACAAAAGTTAAGTAAACAAAAACAAACTGGTACTTGTTGGTTGCAGAAGTATTCACCCCACTTTGCTGTGACATACCTAAAGAAGCTCTGATGCAACCCACTGCCTCCAGAACTCAAATACTGTAGTTGAATGGCATCCACCTGTGTGCCATTCCAGTGCCACAGGATCTCAGATTAAATATGCCTGTTTCTGGAAAGCCCCAGAGTTTGTCGGAGAGCATATCTAAACAAACAGCATCATGAAGACCAAGGAGCTATCAAAACAACTCCAGGATAAAGTTGTGCAGCAGCACCAATCAGGGTTACAAAAAGATATCCCAAACTATGAACATCCCCCGGAACACTGTTAAATCCATTATTAGAAAATGGAAAGAATATGGCTCAACTGTGACTCTGACTAGAGAAGGCCGTCCACCAAAACTCAGTGACTGGGTAAGGAGGGCATTAGTCAGAGAAGCAACCAAAAGGCCAATGGTAATTCTGAAGGAGCTGGAGAGATCCGCAGCTGAGATGGGAGAAACTGTCCATGGGACAACTATCATCTGGACGCTCCACAAAGCTGGGGTTTATGGAAGTGTGGCGAGAAGAAAGCCACTGCTGAAACAAACCCATATCAAAGCCCATTTGGAGTTTGCAAAAAGGCATGTGGGAGACACAGCAAACATGTGGGGAAAGGTTCTCTAGTCTGATGAAACCAAAATTGAACTTTTTGGCCTTGCCGCAAAATGCTATGTGCGGTACAAAGCCAACAGTGCACATTGCCCTGAGAACACCATCTTCACGGTGAAGCATGGTGGTGGCAGCATCATGTTATGGGGATGCTTTTCCTTGGCAGGGACTGGGAAACTGGTCAGCATTGAGGGCATGATGGATGGAGACAAATACAGGGAAATTCTAGAAGAAAACTTGTTTCTGCAAGGGACCTGGGACTGGGTAGGACAATGACCCTAAACACACAGCCAAAGTAACACTGGCGTGGTTTAAAAACAAGAACGTGAAAGTTTTAGAATGGTCCAGTCAAAGCCCAGACCTCAATCCGATTGAGAATCTGTAGCAAGACTTGAAAGTTGCTGTTCACCGACAGTCCCCATCCAACCTGACAGAGCTGGAGAAATTTTGCCAGGAAGAATGGTCAAATACTGCAGGATCCAGATGCGCAAAGCTAATAGAGACTTACCCAAGAAGACTCATAGCTGTAATTGCTGCCAAAGGTGCTTCTACCAAATACTGACCGGGGGGTGGGGGGGATGCAACCAACAAGTGCCAGTTTGTTTTTGTTTACTTAACTTTTGTGCCACTATAAAAATATTTTGCACCTTCACCGCATTTAGTATCTTGTGTACATCAAGTGGTCACAATGCCAATTAAATCCATTTCAATTCCAGGTTGTAACACAACAAAATGTGGAAAAGTCAAAGGGGGTGAATACTTCTGCAAGGCATTGTAACTCCATGCGAACCTAGAACCATGGGTTGTTTCACCAGGCTACAGAGGCAGTGGGAAAGAGTGGTTAAAAATATATATATATATATGGCTGCTCTACATGCCAGTATTACAACATTGCAAAGGCATTTGGGATACAAGGAGGATTTGGGTGAAGGAGGAGGGAATCAAACCACCCAGGAATTGAAAGAACAACCTGCACTTTGTGCAATCAACTGGCAGATAAATTGTGGTTAAACTGCTGGTAAACTTGGGGTAAGGCAACAACCCATACTCTAGGCTGTTGGTATATGTGAACCAGGTCTATGACTGGGTTCCCACATAACACTAACCCATGGTATGGGTTGCTGAATTCTGGGTTGTCATGATGTATGACCCAGCCTCACTAACAAACCATGGTTTGTTAACCACAAACAACCCAGAAAGAGAACCCATGGTTTGTTGTTAGGTTGTGAACTGTGGGTTGTTTAAACCATGGGTTGTCATTACATGTGAACCCAGAACCGTAGGTTGTTCATGGGTTTTTTTGCCAGGCTACAGAGGTGACAGGTAAGAATGTTTTTTTTAAAATCAACAGCTGCTCGACATGCCAGTACTACAGCACCGCAAAGGCATTTGGGATACAGGAAGGATGCAGGCAAAGGAGCAGGGAAACAAACCTGCCTATGAAAGCTGCCATGAGTGCCATTTTTCTTGGCAGAAAGGCAGGGTACAAAATCAGTCAAATAAATAAATTTCTGCCAAAAAAAGGGTAGGAAGAAACTATGTCGACACAATCAAAACAAAACAGTAAAATATGGATATAGTGTGCTGGATTTTTTAAAATATATGATTTGACTATTAAGGATTGAATCCAAGCACAGCCCTGCTTGATATTCAGCACAAGACGTCCGTGATGTTCTGAACAAGAAAGTCTTGGGTGCTCCATCATCATTATAAATTACAACCCCAAAGAATTAAATGGTACCATGCCCATACACAGGTCTCCATGCTAATGCTTTCCATCTTGCCTTTCATCCCTGAATCCACAATAAGCTACTATTTTCCTCCTAACAACCATTCACATGCCATCTATACTACCTAATTTCCCCCCATTGCTCTACACACAGATCAAAATCATACAGGGTCTCTAGCAGTCAAGTATGAACCTTCTGAAACCGTGTCTACATTTTCAATATGTTTATGGGCTAAGCACTATGGAACAGAATCCACCATGCGATGACCAATTGGCTTGAATTTAACCTCTTGCTACATAACCATCCATCAAGCAATCCATTTGTTAAATGCTGTTATAGACTATTCTGTTTTTACCATTTAGCCACAGAGTGGGTTCCCCCATTCACACCCTTTGGGCCCAAGAACACCCATGAAAAGGGGGGGGGGACACTGAAAAATTGGTTTTTCAGCTGCTGGCAAAAAAACTTTTAATATTTAAGAAATGGAGCTTCACAATTTTGAACAGCTGCATGAGGTTGCTTTAGAACTTCTGTCTGGAAATCAGAGAGACCGGGTGTTTTGTTTTTGTCTGCATGAAAGTGAAGAAGAAAGGCTGTGTTGAAGCTTATGGCACAATGACGCCCCATGAGGTTAAAAAACATCAAACAGAAGAGAAAACAAAAAAAAACCACTCATCTGTCACTGAAATGAAGCTAAACACTGACTCAGCAATTATTTCCGAATTGTGCATCCTGTTCCTGGTTGTGTCAAGTGTGTCTGCAGGACTTACCGGGCAGGCAGTTCACGTATTTGATTATGGCCCAGATCCAACACTTCCAGCTTTCTGCTATCACAAACCCACTCAGGAAGGCTCTCGAGGTGGTTTCTGCACAAGAGAGACAGCAAATGAACTAGGAGGTGAACAGATGAAGTGGTATGAAAGCACACTGCTAACACACAGATTTTGAACCAAGGGTAGGCAACAGGACAAAGCATCCAGGCCTCCTACTCAATGTATTTGCCACCAGGCATGGTGCAATCACCTGTTATTTCAACCCAGACACTCATGTGGGGATGGAGTTTGTCACTAAAAGTAAGCTTCTGCCATTCCCTACCCACAATGTGTAAAATGATGCCATATAACTGAACAAACAACAACAGAGCTTATTGTTGGTCCAGGGCACTGCAGATACATGTTACATTAACATGTGCCATCAGCACTTCGTTGGCTGCTTTTCATCACTTGGATAGGAACGTGCAAGCAGAAAATGCCAGTGGTAAACCAGAACTTCAGGCATGAGTTTTCTTTCAAAAGTTTGGCTTTTCCTTATGTTTGCATTTATTTCCATTCCAAATAATTTACTGAAAGAAGGATTTGCTTATATATATTTTTTGAACACTTGTTTAGGCTAACTATGACCTGGTTTGCATGTCATAGCGGTATTAATAAACCCACGACTTGCAGGGACACATGCTGTGTGCGAGCCGCTTCCGGTTTGCAGAAATATCCTACAAATGCCCCATTTGTAAGTTGTGTGACATCTGAACTTTGGGTTGCTTGTGGGTTAAACAACCCAAAGTTAATCTATGATTTGTTTAATCCACAAACAACTCAAAGTGCCCATGTTCGGATGTCATACTAAAAACCTACAAACAGGGCGGCATTTGTAGGCCGTTAGTGCAAACTGGAAGCAGCTCATGCACAGTGCATGTCCCAGCAAATAGTGAGTTAAGTAGCCCACAATTTGCTACTGAATGCTGCTGTGATGTGCGAACAGCCCATATCTTAAAACTTTCTCTCTCCCTCCCCCCTTTTAGCAAGAAGTGATTTTAAAAGAAAAATATTTTATTTTTAAAAATAATTCTAAACCACGTTTCATAAAGACTTCCAACATGGCATTTTCATAAGAGACTGTAGCTTTCTAGCCAAAGGGAACACTCGGTGGTAATTTAAGCAGGTTCACAAGGACTCCAAGGATCAAACTCCTTGATTATCAATACAGTAATACCTTGGATTGCAAGTAACTTGGTTTGAGAGCGTTTTGCAAGACAAGCAATTTTTAAATATTTATTTATTTATTTTTTACTTGATATACAAGTGACGTCTTGCAATACAAGTACTGTAGTACGGTTTAAATTAAAAATCTCTGTACAAATTTTTTTGGGGGGATGTCGTTTTGATATAAGAGTGTTTTGGATTACAAGCACGTTTCCGGAACCAATTATGCTCTCAATTCAAGGCATGACTGTATATTTATCCTACAAATGACAGCTAACAACCCATGGAACACACGTATCTTACTTTATGAATCCCTTTCTTCAATAAGTTCTAAGGAAACTGACCAAGGATCTTAGTATTTTCTTACTCTTAACTGGGGGTATTTACACAGAGCACTGTCTTACTACTCTGTCCTTTACACTATATCAACAGTGCATTGCCTACAGTGACTTGGGTACAATTTTTATAGCAGAAATACCAGTTGCAAAAATAAAAAGGAGATTTTTTTAAAAAGCTATACTTATCCCTAAAGTTGCTTTCAGATGGAAGTGTGTGCAGAGGCAAGCACTATTTGTATTAGTTATATTCAATATATCTTTCATTCAAAGGTTCTGAAATAAATACCATGTTAATCAAACATGTTCCTTGGGGGGGGGGGAGGCTTCACACATCACAGACCTTTTCAATATGCAGTCTTATTATGAAAACAAACCATTAAAAGAGTCTCAGAGATATTGTGAAATCAAATATTCTTCAAATATGACACATAGAAATAAAGAAAACTCTGCTTTCCCCAATAAATTACAATTACTTATCCATGCAAACAAACCAGTGAGACATTGACTCATGCACTTGCAGGCAAGTCACTGGCAACACCCTTGTCTCCATGGTTCTCTTGTTTAGACACAACATGCGCTTGGTTCTTTATGGCAAACCAGGGTTTGATACTCTTAAAAAACACCAGTGCTGAAAAGTGCTAATGACCTTTTCTGCTTAGAATCATGTACTTTTAATCCGGGTGCACAAGTCGTGCAGGCAGCAATATCATCTGCCCATTCTGATAGGAAAACAGCACGGTATGCATGGAAATGGAACACATTCCCCCCCCCCCCGCCCATAACTGTGCTTATAAATGTCCTTAGTGGATGTTTCAAGGGAGAGAAAGGGGATGGAGCGACTAAGGTTCATGGGTAATAGAAATAGAGGCTCATGGGCAAGAGATGGGAGTGAATCCACCCTTTCTATGTGCCTTCCTCCCTGTCTTACTACAGACCTGCGTTTACAACCCTGAGGTTATATATTATTATTTGTAAGGAGCTTTTCTTCATCACTGCTGATTAATCCCTGTGATTGAAGGGAGAGTCTGTATATAAGCTAAGGACATCTTTTTAGGGCTGCTTCACTCGCTCTTGCTTTGGAATACACCTAAGTTGTGTGTTTTTAGTGTCATCTAAACATGTAAACTACAAATAAAACAAACATGTTGGACATAGCATCAGGCAGCTGGGATTGGCTGCAACTCCCGATTGAATGCACTTGCATCGGCAAACCCAGATCTGCTGCCATTTCGCATGTGGAACAGCCCTTATATTCAGGATATTTACTGGAGCTAACAAACCTAGCCAGATAGATTTGGTTTTTTCATTAAGCCCCACAAAACATTAATACCCTTTTGGATGTAAACATGATTAACAAAATTTCAGGAACGAAAGCACCTATGTATAGGAGGAAGGTATCTTAGCAAAGAGGAATATATGAAGTGTAACATTTCAACAGGCATCATAATAGATAAACAAAGGAATAAAATGCTTTGTGCATGTGTGTACACATATGCACATTCATTTAGGAGCTTTAAAAACAAACACACACTTTTATTCTTGCTGTTCCCTTGTTTCAGCCTCTCTGATGACTGATGCAGACACATAAAGTTAACTGAAGTTCAGAGACTAGAAGCAGGCCATGGGATCTTAAAATGGGCTTTAGAAATATCTAGAGATTTGAAGGCCTGGGTCCCCACACACATTTTCCCGGGGCCTTCACATCTCTCAGGCTCTTTTTATTCTGGGATGCGACAACAGTTACATGTAATGTCAAACTGGGGAGTGATATATGAATCATGAGGAAAGCTCATGCTGTCTCATGGGCCAATCCTGATAATTAACGCCAGTTTCTTGCATCTCTCTCTACTAGCCTTAGAAACATTACAGCCTTTTCACAGTGGTTTTGGTTTCAGCCATGGTAGCTCTACATTGTAAAACAAAAAAGGAGATGATACAGTAATTTAAATGGTATCATGCTTACCTAGAAACATCCATATACGTTAAATAATTTGGAACGGGATACACATCAAGGTGAACAAGTTCTGGAAAAGGAAAACAGATAATATATTCCGAAAATATCATATTTTTTTAAAAGGCACACTTATCTATCGCCCAAGTTTCTTTTTATCAGTTATGCCTATTTTGCAAAAGTAGTATTCAATAAGGAACATGAAATATTTTAATATGGCATTGAACAGAATTCAATAGACAAAATACACTAGATAGGATTTTCCTTTGGTTTCCCCTTTGCTTATATGAGACAATGCTCTGTTATGGAGGAATGTCTTCCTACTTCTTTCTCATTCCTAAATGACACTCTAAAATTAGTTCAATCTTTTGACCAAACAACACAGCAAGCTGTGAAAACTAACAGCCCAAGGAATATTTTATCCCCCAGACCAAGCCATTTCTATGGCCTCATTCTCACGGATATGGGAAACCCTGTTTGGAGTGTACCACTTCAGACTGCAGGTGGGGACCCCCACTACTGCATGATACATAAAATAAAAAGAAAATTAAAAAATCCCTCCACGCAGAAAACTAGCATCTATAGTTTAGAGCAGAGGTGAGGAGGGCAACCTGCGTCCCTCAGCTTAATTTCAAAAGCCCTCTGCAAGCAATCAGTTCCGAACCCTGACAAGAGTGATCTCCCCTTCTGGCAGAGAGAGAGAGAGAGAGAGAAGTTGGACCCGCCCACTTTTGGCTTTGCCCCCACAACCATCGTCTTCAGCCCCGCCCACTGCTGGCATGCAGACCCTGATGGATTACCTCTAGGGAGGGCAGTCAACAACAACAACAACAACAACAACAACAACAACAACAGCTCTGCTCCTTTGGGTTAAGCCCTCCTCTGAGCACCTAATTTTCTACATGTAGGGTTTTGTAGTTTTTTGTTTTGATATGGAGCGTTCAATCATATTAGCCCCCATCTGTAGTCTGTTGCAGTGACAGCCCAGACACAGGTTTATCTCCTTAATGAGAACTAGGCCTCTGATAAATCAATGGTCCTTCACCCAATCATTTCCCAAGGCCTTTCTTAACATGGCATCACTAGTAACATGACATTATGCTGTCTTACATTTCTAGGCAAGCAGTCTATCCAAACGTCCTCTTGACCCCACATTAAGTCTTCAATCCATGACTAGCAGCCATATAATTTTTATACAAAAAACTAACAAAGCCTAGCCTATAATTACACTCCATGGCTGCAACACATACGGTACATTCATCTAGGTACAATAAAAAATAATTATTATAGAAAGCTTCATTTTGCTGCCAGTTGTTGGAATTTATTTTTATTTATTATAAAACTTTTATACTGCTTAATATATTAAAATCCCTAAGCAGTACCACAGCTCAACTGTAAAAAGTTATGCATATGAAGTTCCAGGATGATGGTCTTAAATCACAGATGGAAGAAAAAAGAATAGATCAAAAGAGGTGAGAGGCTAGGCAATGAATCAATCACTATAGGGTCACGGACCCAGGATCTATCCCTAGACCAGTTATCAAGGGGGCGGAGATGGAAAAGGAAGAAGTACTGCTGTTGCCTGTTCATAACTCCTTGAATTCTCTTGCTTATTTCGATCAGGGTTTCCAGCAGACAGGGGCTTCAGGGTCTGACACAGATCTTTCCCTTGCCCAGCAGAGGCAGAGTTATGCAAAAGCAAAATACAGTTTTTGCAAATCAACCTTATTTGCATAATTCATATAAGCTGACTAATTTGGCTTTTATGCTCAGTTCAGCCTTTAAATCAGTGTTCTCCAACCTTGGGCCCCCAGATATTTTTGGCCTACAACTCCCAGCATGCCCCAGCCAACAAGGAAAGGGATGATAGCTTTTCCTGCAACATCCTGCAATGCCATTCCTCAGTCAAAAGGAACTGAAATGTTATAAAAGATAAACTCATTTCATTTTCCAATCTGAGGCGGGAAACCGTTTCTTAGCACTACCTGAGGCATGTTGCCTATAAACCAACTCAGCTACTGGCTTAGCTATCCAGATGCCATGGCATGTTCACAACCATTTTGACTGTCAAGAGACGAACTGTTAACAATGAAATATAGTGGCCAACTAGTGCAGCATTTATGATGAAAGGGACGGGTCACTTTGGACTAAAGGAAAATGTGTCATGGGGCCAAGAAACAACAGAGACTGTGTTCTGATAACAGGAAGGCAGGGAAAGAAGAAAGAATGCTAGGTGGGTAAGAGGGGGGTTCAAAGGATCCTCCCATGTGATAAAAGAACACATAAGCAAGGTGGTGAGTCTGTGCAGGCTAGTCCTGTCCTCCACTGTTTCCGGATTCAGGTAGCCTAGGAAGGGGCTCTATTCGCATATAAATGTGCATCAGGCTCCTCAATATAAGGGGGTGATCCAGGCCCAATCAGGGACCTCCCCTTTGTGTAGAGAACCTGTATGCATATACATCAGAATGCACCTAGAGCCCAGGGATGGGGACTCGGACTCCAGGACTCGACTCGTGAGTCAGACTGAGTCCCCCCTCTGACTCGAGTCCCACTCGAGTCCCAATATTTTTAATGGGACTCGAGATTCAACTCGGGACTCAAGACCAAGGACTCCTCAACATCCCTGGGCTGTGCCAGAAGGAGTGGAGAGAAGTGCGATCGCCGGCGAAGATTATATTTTTTAAAATCATTTTCCTAAAATGCAACCTTTCAGACATTTTGGGTTTGGCTGCCTCTGTCTGCCTGTTTGGGGTTCCCTGCCTCCTCTGCCTGCCTGGTCTCTTCTTGACCACAGTTTGAATTGTCCAAGACAAAGGCCTCTGCCTGCCTGCTTTGGGGTTCCCTGCCTCCTCTGCTTGCCTGGTTATTTTGGGTTTGTCTGCCTGGTCTGTTCTTGCCAAAATCAGTTGCAGAGTTCTGAAATAAAAAGGCACACACACTTGTGCCTAGAATTATTTAAGCCACACATCTGAAGTAGCCTTATTTTGCTGGGGAAAACCCCCCATTGATTTTAACAGGGACTCGTGGAGTCAGCTTTGGGAGTGACTCGTCATTTTGGACCAAGGACTCTGGCTCGGACTCGGGTCCAAAGACTCGTGACTCGACTTGTGACTCGAGACTAAGGACTCTTCAACATCCCTGATAGAGCCCCTTTGCATGTGGCTGAACATGCAAGGAGGCAGGGGGGCGTGGCCACATACGCAGCAGGGGCAGGGCTAGCCCATGTGATCTCGCAACCCTCCTTGCACGTTTTCCATATAGGGGTTATCTGACACACACACACACACACACACACACACACACACACGCACAAGGGAGGTGAAAGGCTGGGAAACTGGGTAGAGTAGAAGAAGAAAGGGAGGCAGAACCAGCCAAGAAACTTAAGGGACGCATTAGTGAATGGGGAGCTTGGGGATAAGAAGCTGAGGACAGGAGGAGCAAGAGAAAAGGGGGGCTGAGAAAGAGCCTCACAGAGAGCCTAGCAAAGAAGGACACTATCTAGTGTTGGCAGGAAAGCCACTTAGGTGATTTATTAGGGAGTCTAAAGTGGAAGGAGAAGGGACTGCATTTCACCTTGACTTCAACTGGCTGAATCTTTCGATTGAAATTATCTGTTTCCTATGGAATTTTGACGGCTTTACAAACCCTCCAGACCAGTCACTCCGATTATCTCACTAGCTTTATTTCGATTAGGTTATGCTTTGGATGTTTAAAGGGTTACAATCAGGGCTTTTTTTCTGGTGGAACTCACCGGAACTGAGTTCCAGCACCTTTTCTTCTATTAATTGCATTACAATTTAATCGCCATCTACTCCTGAGGAAATGTAATCCAAGAGTTCCGGTACCCTTTTCTCCAGAAAAAAAGCACTGGTTACAATATAATTACTAAGCATTATTATGCATTCCTGACTTCTAAGACTCCGACTGGCATGGTGGTCCTCTAGAATGTTACTGCTAAACGTTTTACATGGTGCCATTGTGCTAGGGGCAGGATGAATCCAGAACTTCATACAGCAAACAAATCCACTACACGAAGAGCAGCCGGGAACATCAGCCATCGTTTGAACTGCCTTCAAAGTGAACATACCATTTGAAGTGGCGTAAAGCGCTTTAAGCAAGTATCCGCTGATTTTGAGGGTTACCAGCTGGTTTCTTTCACAGTGCAGTATTTCAACATTGTTGAAGATGGTGGCATCCAGCTCGCCTAGTTTATTGTCTCGAAGGTCAAGCTGGGTCACATGATGTAGGAAGCCGGCTTCATCTGCCACCAACCTCCTAATTACATTTAACCTGACATAAGAATGGGAAGAAAGGAACTAGGATCAGTTACATAGATATTTACATTAAGACGCTGGAAAGCAAAAGGCTCTCAGTTTTATCAATGCCACAGTGCCCTAAGCCAAAAAAGGGCAAAATTCTGGGATTGAAATGAGCCCCTTGTTTTAATATTCATATCGCCATCTTTCTTGAAAAGCTCGTAGTGACCTACATGGGGGCTCCCCCTCAACTCTCATCCAACACATATTACTTAATTTAAACAATGCTACAGCATCAGGCGTTTCCCAGAGCACTTGCTAGACCTATTGACTGTTACTTAAGAACGCTTGGTGGAAAAAGAAAGCTGAAGAAATTCAACAACTTGCAGAATCTCATGATGCACGGGGCTTTTTTAAGGCCACAAGGGCCATTTATGGACCAAAAACCTATGGTACAAACCCTTTACAATCAAAAGATGGCACCAAACTCTTAAAAGACAAAGAGTCTATTGCACTGCGTTGGAAAGAGCATTATTATGACCTTTTAAATCGTAAACCTAAGGTGGATAATGAGATTTTTTCGCAAATCCCGCAAAAACAAATTAAAGAGGAACTTGCAATACTCCCCACTTTGGATGAAGTAAAAAAAGCCATTAATCAAATGAAGAACAAAAAAGCTAGTGGACCAGATGGGATTCCTGCTGAAATCTTTAAAGAAGGGGGGCCCGAACTTGTACAACATCTTCATAAACTCATCGAAAAAATCTGGATAAGAGAAGAGATCCCAGAAGACTTCAGGGATGCCATAATTATCACCCTCTTTAAGAAGGGTGATAGAACAGACTGTGGAAACTATCGGGGCATTTCTCTCTTAGCAACCGCAGGTAAAATATTTGCTAGGATTCTTGCAAACCGTCTTCTATCTATTTCAGAAGAGATCCTCCCTGAAACTCAATATGGTTTCCGCCCCTCTAGAGGGACAGTAGACATGATTTTTACTGCACGTCAGCTCCAAGAAAAATGCCGGGAGCAAAATCAACCCCTTTATATGGCATTTATCGATTTGGCTAAGGCCTTTGATACTGTAGACCGTACAGCTCTCTGGACTATCCTTATGAAAATTGGATGCCCCAATAAATTTGTGAATATCTTGCGACTTCTCCATGACAACATGACGGCAACGGTTTTGGACAACAACGGCTCTCATGGTGCTCCATTTAAAGTGGAATCAGGTGTTAAACAGGGATGTGTTATCGCCCCAACATTATTTGCCATTTTCATCGCCATGGTTTTACATCTTGTCGAGGGGAAACTTCCCACCGGTGTGGGAATTATATATCGAACAGATGGAAAGCTTTTTAATCTCAGCAGGCTGAAAGCAAAAAGTAAGGTAATTACAACCTCCGTCGTGGAACTTCAGTATGCTGATGATAATGTGGTCTCCGCACATTCAGAGGATGATCTCCAAACTATCCTAAATGCTTTTGCAGAAGCATACGAAAAACTTGGTCTCTCACTTAACATCAAAAAAACCAAAGTGCTTCATCAGCAAGTGCAAGCCAATCCTTTGGTGATGCCATCTATCCAGCTTGGCGGGACAATACTGGAAAACGTCGATCATTTTCTCTATCTTGGCAGCTATCTTTCTGTTACAGCTAACATCGACAGTGAAATCCAGCATCGTCTGAGCTCCGCAAGTGCCGCATTTTCTCGAATGAAACATAGAGTGTTCGAGGATCGGGATATTTGTAAGAAGACCAAAACACTGGTTTATGAAGCCATTGTATTACCAACTTTATTGTATGCCTGCGAAACATGGACTATCTATAAACGTCACTTCCACCTCCTTGAAAGGTTTCATCAACGTTGCCTCCGGAAAATCCTTCGAATTACTTGGGAAGATAGGCGAACAAATGTCAGTGTACTGGAAGAAGCAAAGACTACTAGCATTGAAAAAATGATCCTTCAACGCCAACTTCAGTGGACCGGTCATGTTGTTCGAATGCCTGACTGCCGTCTCCCAAAGCAGTTACTTTACTCCCAACTCAAGGATGGAAAGCGGAATATCGGTGGTCAATATAAGAGGTTTAAAGATGTTCATAAGGCTAATCTAAAAAAATGCAATATAAACATCGAAAACTGGGAAGCTCTGGCCCATGAACGATCTAAATGGAGGTTGGCCTTTCACAAAGGTTCCATGGACTTTGAAGAAGCCCGAGTGCAAGGTGAAAGGGAGAAACGTGCTAAGCGAAAAGCACGTCAAATGAATCCTTTACAGGACCATCTTCTATCTGGTAACCTGTGTCCTCACTGTGGGAAGCTGTGTGGATCTAGAATTGGCCTCCACAGTCACTTACGGACCCATCGCTAGAGTCTACACAATCTTCTTTAGAATTTCCTCCTTTTATCCCGGAAGACAATCTTACTCGGTCACGAGTGATCGCCTGATGATGATGACTGTTGCAAGGCAAACCACCAATACTGTTAACTCTTGCTTATTTCACTAGGGCATAAATTGGCAGGCTGCAATGTCAGTATTCATCTGCCATTCTGTATTGGAGATCATTTCTGTGAAAAATAAATCTTGAGGCTGCTGTTATTAGCTCTAAATGGGCTGCAGCCAAGTGGGGTCCTTACACGATGATGCACATAGTTAACATTTGCTGAACAAGAATGGCTGACGAAAACATCATATTGTAGCAAAATGTCCAAAGTGAGGTAGATGTTGACATCAACATACAAATGGTAATAATCCCAGAACAAGTTTATGACTGTTGACATTCAGTCATAGTGTGTGCCCAACCAGCAGGGGACATACACCAGTGAATGCTGCCCACTTCATTGTAGGCAACTGCCAGTATTCACTGGTATATTTCTGATAATTCAGAGAACTCAGCTGGGATTGTCAATACTCACATGTGAATGCTGACATTCATCAAATTTAATATGCAAGCATTCATCATCATCATCATCAGGCGATCACTCGTGACCGAGTAAGATTGTCTTCCGGGATAAAAGGAGGAAATTCTAAAGAAGATTGTGTAGACTCTAGCGATGGGTCCGTAAGTGACTGTGGAGGCCAATTCTAGATCCACACAGCTTCCCACAGTGAGGACACAGGTTACCAGATAGAAGATGGTCCTGTAAAGGATTCATTTGACGTGCTTTTCGCTTAGCACGTTTCTCCCTTTCACCTTGCACTCGGGCTTCTTCAAAGTCCATGGAACCTTTGTGAAAGGCCAACCTCCATTTAGATCGTTCATGGGCCAGAGCTTCCCAGTTTTCGATGTTTATATTGCATTTTTTTAGATTAGCCTTATGAACATCTTTAAACCTCTTATACTGACCACCGATATTCCGCTTTCCATCCTTGAGTTGGGAGTAAAGTAACTGCTTTGGGAGACGGCAGTCAGGCATTCGAACAACATGACCGGTCCACTGAAGTTGGCGTTGAAGGATCATTTTTTCAATGCTAGTAGTCTTTGCTTCTTCCAGTACACTGACATTTGTTCGCCTATCTTCCCAAGTAATTTGCAGGATTTTCCGGAGGCAACGTTGATGAAACCTTTCAAGGAGGTGGAAGTGACGTTTATAGATAGTCCATGTTTCGCAGGCATACAATAAAGTTGGTAATACAATGGCTTCATAAACCAGTGTTTTGGTCTTCTTACAAATATCCCGATCCTCGAACACTCTATGTTTCATTCGAGAAAATGCGGCACTTGCGGAGCTCAGACGATGCTGGATTTCATTGTCGATGTTAGCTGTAACAGAAAGATAGCTGCCAAGATAGAGAAAATGATCGACATTTTCCAGTATTGTCCCGCCAAGCTGGATAGATGGCATCACCAAAGGATTGGCTTGCACTTGCTGATGAAGCACTTTGGTTTTTTTGATGTTAAGTGAGAGACCAAGTTTTTCGTATGCTTCTGCAAAAGCATTTAGGATAGTTTGGAGATCATCCTCTGAATGTGCGGAGACCACATTATCATCAGCATACTGAAGTTCCACGACGGAGGTTGTAATTACCTTACTTTTTGCTTTCAGCCTGCTGAGATTAAAAAGCTTTCCATCTGTTCGATATATAATTCCCACACCGGTGGGAAGTTTCCCCTTGACAAGATGTAAAACCATGGCGATGAAAATGGCAAATAATGTTGGGGCGATAACACATCCCTGTTTAACACCTGATCCCACTTTAAATGGAGCACCATGAGAGCCGTTGTTGTCCAAAACCGTTGCCGTCATGTTGTCATGGAGAAGTCGCAAGATATTCACAAATTTATTGGGGCATCCAATTTTCATAAGGATAGTCCAGAGAGCTGTACGGTCTACAGTATCAAAGGCCTTAGCCAAATCGATAAATGCCATATAAAGGGGTTGATTTTGCTCCCGGCATTTTTCTTGGAGCTGACGTGCAGTAAAAATCATGTCTACTGTCCCTCTAGAGGGGCGGAAACCATATTGAGTTTCAGGGAGGATCTCTTCTGAAATAGATAGAAGACGGTTTGCGAGAATCCTAGCAAATATTTTACCTGCGGTTGCTAAGAGAGAAATGCCCCGATAGTTTCCACAGTCTGTTCTATCACCCTTCTTAAAGAGGGTGATAATTATGGCATCCCTGAAGTCTTCTGGGATCTCTTCTCTTATCCAGATTTTTTCGATGAGTTTATGAAGATGTTGTACAAGTTCGGGCCCCCCTTCTTTAAAGATTTCAGCAGGAATCCCATCTGGTCCACTAGCTTTGTTGTTCTTCATTTGATTAATGGCTTTTTTTACTTCATCCAAAGTGGGGAGTATTGCAAGTTCCTCTTTAATTTGTTTTTGCGGGATTTGCGAAAAAATCTCATTATCCACCTTAGACTTACGATTTAAAAGGTCATAATAATGCTCTTTCCAACGCAGTGCAATAGACTCTTTGTCTTTTAAGAGTTTGGTGCCATCTTTTGATTGTAAAGGGTTTGTACCATAGGTTTTTGGTCCATAAATGGCCCTTGTGGCCTTAAAAAAGGCCCGTGCATCATGAGATTCTGCAAGTTGTTGAATTTCTTCAGCTTTCTTTTTCCACCAAGCGTTCTTAAGTTCTCTTGTTCTTCTTTGGACCTCAGCCTTTGCGCTAGCGTAGGTTTTTTTCTTGGCAGCGCAGTTAATATCATTTTGCCATATTTGGAAGGCTTTCCTTTTTTGGTCAATTATATATTTAATCTCATTGTCATTTTCATCAAACCAATCCTGATGTTTCTTAGTTTCATATCCAATAGTTTGTTCACAAGCTGCAGTAATGGAGGTTTTCAGCTTAGACCAATGGTCCTCAATGTTGTCAGGAGGTTCCGTAGGTAGATGTTCCTTAAGAAGTGATTGAAGACGAGTTTGCTTAATAGGATCTTGAAGGACTTGGATGTTCATTTTACGCCTTGGTTTCCTTCCTTGAAGCCTACGTTGGGGAGCAATGTTGATAACCATTGTGGACCGGATTAGTCGGTGGTCTGTCCAGCAGTCGTCGGCACTCACCATGGCCCTAGTAAGAAGTACATCGCGGCGATCTCTAACACGGACAATTACATAATCCAGAAGATGCCAGTGCTTTGACCGCGGGTGCTGCCATGATGTTTTAAACTTATTCTTTTGTCGAAAGAGCGTGTTTGTGATAGTGAGATTATGCTCTGCACATATAGACAAAAGTAAGAGTCCGTTCGGGTTGCTATTACCAACTCCGTCTTTTCCAATAGTTTCTGGCCATAAATCAAAGTCACGCCCGACTCTTGCGTTAAAATCGCCCAGGAGGATAATTTTATCCTCCTTAGGTATCTCTGACAGGAGAGTGTCCAACTGGCTATAAAAACTTTCCTTGATGTCATCATCAGCATCTAATGTTGGTGCATAAGCGCTCAAAATAGTTACCTGTTGGTTATTGGCGAGCTTTAATCGAAGAGTTATCAGGCGTTCGTTAATGCCAGTAGGAACTTCTGACAAAGAGTTCACTAGTTCATTTTTTATGGCAAAGCCTACACCATGTATTCGTCGGTCCTGCTCAGGTAGTCCTTTCCAGAAGAAGGTATAACCTCCTTTTTCTTCTTTCAGCTGTCCCTCTCCTGCCCTTCGCGTTTCTTGAAGTGCTGCTATGTCAATTTTAAACCGTCTCAGCTCCCTTGCAATAATAGCAGTCCTACGCTCAGGGCGTTCACTATCTATGTTATCCAGCAATGTCCGTATATTCCATGTTCCAAAATTCAAATGTCTTTTTCGACCGCTAAAATGGTGACCCCACTGGACGCGGTAATCCAGTCAGGGGAGAAAGAGGTAGACTATGTTTAGGGCACCTTTTCTAGCCCCCTCCCCATACGGGGTGAGCAGAGTGGATCCTAAATAGGGCTGCTCAGTCATGGATACAGCTGCCGAGCTGCTCGACTACCTCGTTCCTTGAACAGGGCGACTGAGTCTGCATCCACCGCCCATGTGCTGGTCCATGACTAGGGGCTTCCAGATTCACAGTCCTGCCCCCGTTGCCATTCGCCAGTCGCCATGGGACTTTTTTTTGTTTGTTTGTTTGTTTGGTTGGGTTGGGTTGGGTTGGGTGGGTTGGGTTGGAAGACGCCTGTGCGTGAAACTGTTTTATGTGGGGAGATCGGTGCACAACGAATCACCACACAGACTTGACAGAGTATGGCAGAGATCCAATGGCACGGTTACCCTGACGATTGGAAAACCATTCTCTGCTGCAGCCTTCATCCGCCTTCACAGCCGTTGTAATTTAGGTTTAATTATCTTCCGCCTGTTCTGCCGTTGAGGACTTTATGTTTTGGATCGTTCTTTGTCTGGTTCCTCTCCCCGGACCTTACCGCCATGGGTGACCCTACTGGGAGTACATAGCTCCCGACGGCATTGCTCACAGGATTCATCGGAACACGCAAGCCCACTCACCACTTCAAGGTGACGATCCGGCGAGGGGATGCAAGCATTATCAAATGCTAAAGCACTGCCTTGAATTCCTTTGAGGATAAAGATATGGGATAAGTAGTAAAATGAACATGAGACTCTATAAGTATTCAGGTTTGCCCAACTTTGGCAGGGCAGTGTAATTAAGAGTTATGCATTCCACACATATCCTGACACCCGACAAGGTGACACAATGCTCAGTATGGAAGCAGGGGCAAGAGAATGACCCACTCTCATGTGAACGTACTGTAATCAATGCAAACAGGCAAGAGGATTTTTCCTGCCCAGTCCTTGACTTATTGCAGAAATAAAAGCTGATCTATAAAAAGCAGCCACTTGGACAATTATTGCACTCTGAAGATTTCAGTTTTATCCTCAGCACCAAGCTGACAATATCGATTAAATCACATAATCCAAACATTGCTTTAGGGCACTCTGAAGGGACAGCAAATGTACTCTATTAAAAAAAATAATGTATTCTCCTTCCCTAAATTGGACCACATGCCTTCTTCATGGAACCAACTTGCAGAAGTAAAATTTGCAGCAGGGATATATTTTCCTGCAACTGTATTTGGTATCACTGGCAATGAAATCTGATTTAGGGAATCACACTTGTATATCCCAAAATGACATTCATCTTCTGATTGTGGAAGAATTATTAAGAGAGATGCAAAGCTTGTAGGAATAGCAGGGTATTTTATCTTCTAGATCAGATTCTTGAACTTTATTGTTTTGGTTCAGATCCCCCTCCATTAGAGAGAATACACAAACACATGTAATGCTCAAGAAAAGAATGAGGGCATTCTAACAAGTGACAATAGAATACCTTTTTAGTCTGGAATGCATCACTTGACTCGCATGGGAATATTGCTGATGCAAAACAGAAAAGCAGAAGGGAGCTATTTTAAAATTAGCATTTATGGTAATGTAGTCTCTGTTGGTGGCTCCCATACAGTTTACTGGTGCAGGAAATGCAAGCAGCAGCAACTTAAGCATTATTTGTGAAAATGGCCTGATTTTCTGATCTTCTATAAAGGTGTAGGCAAGTAGGCAGACAGGGACAGTCATTATTTATATGGTTATCCAATATCATTCGTTTTCCACAAAAGACATATAGAATCTACCAAACAAGTGGCCATCTGCTTGCCCCATCTCATGGTGAACAATTTGCACAACAGTTCCACCAATGACCCTTATCATTAGGTTACCCATTTCATTTTGTAAAAAGTTTTATAGCGCCTTCCCTAAACTGGTGCTCTCCAGATGTTTTGGACTCCGATTCCAATCATCCCTGACCACAGGCCATATTGGCTGGAACTGATGGGAGCTGCAGTCCAGAACATCCGAAGGGTAGCAGGTTGGGGAAGGCTGGGCTTGGCTTTAACTGGTTCATCATGAGCAAACTGTCATTCAGACTGGGGGCATTTGATCATTGTCTGGTGAATGAATCCCAAACGAAAGGTCAGTGGCACTTGAGCTAGAAAAGTAAATATTTCTTATTGATTTAAATAATTCATTGTTAATACAGATTACAGTTTTGAGGTTATTTAATAAAATCAGGTTATTATTTTGACAAATACTACAAAGCAGTAATTTATTGTTGTGGAATTCAGCATAACTGCATTGGTTGAATAAAGAAGCAGCACAGATACTTACAACAGTGCTATTAGCAAGGAATACCCATACTTACATTTTAATACCTACACTTGAAATTTGTGATTAAATCATGGCTGATACTTTGAAAATATGCTGGTGAACTGAGAATTATAATAGCAAAACAAACTGGGCCTATCACTACCCACTAAATCGGCTATTTCACACTGCAATTTACCTTAGATCTACATGTTTAATGTGTGGCATTCTCCTTAGTGTCTGCAAGCTGAGGGTCTCAATGCAATTTCCAGACATACAGAGCTTATCCATGGCAGGCAGCTTCTCCAATACCTCAGGAATGTCAATGAATTCATTGAAAGAAAGGCCCAAATAGCTAAGCTGGTGCATCCTTTCCAACTCAGCAGGAAGGCTCTGGAGGAAGTTCCCATCCAGCAAGAAGGTCTGTAAACTGTTGAGGAGAAACGGGAAGGAAATCAATCATCATCATCACCTATCTCTTTATAAACCTGTCTTGCAGCAACTGCACAGTTTGCTTGTAAACATCTGGATCCAAGTCAAGGCACTAAAATGGTAGGTGTTCAGAAGTTCTTCACAGCTTGGGAAAACCTCTCCAAGTTTGGATCTCTGACTAAGGCCTCAAAGGGCTTTCCCCCACAGAATCCTATGGCCTCTGGGATGTTGCTAGGGATTGTAGCCCGAGTTTACTTTTAAATGTTTTTAATTTTAATGAAAATTTTATGAGCAAATTAAGTCATACATAATATATTTTACGTTCCTACCATAACAAAGTGATTTTAGATCTGTAAAGAGCACACACACACACACAAAAAGTATTACGGTACTTTTTTTTTCATCTTCCCCAAAATTTCAGGTTTCCCCCCCGAAAATCTTCCCAGGGGAAAAAAAAAATCCTCATGGCTTCAAAATTTCCAGAATTTCCCTAGAGTTACATCTCTAGGGAGTACACAATTCTGTAGCCTGCTTCCAGCGCCTTAAGCATGGGAAACAAAAGTGAGGTGGTTACATCTGCATTGCCCAAGGCTACTCCATGGCACAGTGGGAACTAGAACCTGGAATTTCGATACAAAATTCAATTTCCTACACCTCACTATCAGAAGGACATGGCTGTACAGCACAAGCCATTCAAATGCTATTTCACTGAGCAAAATGAATGGTAACGTGGGAGTAATGATAAAAACATGCATAAAATTGCTATACAGGCCTGTTCTATAACTACAAGAGTGGCAAGGCCTCCTGGTTCCCAACCTGTGTTTTTTGTTTCTATACCAACTGGAAAAATTGAGAATCTAGGGATAGGGATGGAAATTCTACAGGTACCATGGCAAAAAGACTTACCGTATATCCTGCAAGGAGTGCAGGCTATAAAAGTGCTGTCTTGCTTCGGTTAACTTGCAAAATGCGGCTTTTGCAATATTTGTGTTAGTGTCTGGAGCAGTGAAGGAGGAAAACACTGTGTCGATTCTTAAGACTCCCTGACTATTATATGCTAGTTCCACCCTATCTTCATCATCTCCAGATTTTTGTCCCAACACAACGCATCTACAACTCAAAGTTAGTATGATTTTCTAACATTTTTGTTTTGGGATAAAACAAAAGCCACTCTGGAATCTTAGGGATGAGAGAGAAATTCACTCCGTTGAGGGGTTGGTTGGTTGTTTTGTACAGATTTACCCAATTCACACCTCCTGAGCCTATAAGCAAGCTGAGACAGAATTGCATACCGGAATCTGCATTCTTACAAGCTTTGTGAGGCAGCTCATCTTGGGAAAAATATACATATTAGGGAAGTCCGCACAAAATGCGCATATTTGAGAAATGTGCACACAAAACTGCCTTACAGCAATGGGAAGTACCTGGAAAAAATGTGAACGTTTTTTTAAAATGTATTCAAAAATGCATACATTAGGATAAATTTCACTACAGATTATGTGTTTGTGTGTGTGTTTTTAATTGCAAATTTATGCAGAAATGGGACGGAATGAGCTTGACCTTAAAAAATCCAACTATCTCAGCAAAAACAAGATTGGCAGGTCCATCTCTCTCTAGTCTTACTGTCCTCTTACATTAGCATGGACCTACACGTATGAAAACAAGAGATGGGAATGGTGTAAGTTCAAGTAAATTAAGCTTAGAACAAGCCGTCTGTTGCCCCAGTTATGTGAACTGCTATTATGTCACAGAATGCTCATTTCCGGGTGGTCCCACTGCAGAGCGGAAAACTAATCAACTATCAGAACCTGGACCAAGAGCAAATTTGTAATGGAAGTATTAGGGCAGTTTATATGAAAGAAACAAAGGGGCCTAGTGACAAAAGCAGCTGTGTGTTATTGGTGGTGGGAGGGGAGGGTGCAGACACAGGAGGCACAGTTTCATCCTGTCTCTCTTGATGCCACTTCACAATTTACATGGCAGAGGGGTTTGCTACACTTCAAATGCGAAAACAAGGGAGAAATGAATTCTGGAAAACTGCCAGATGTTATTAGGATCCAACAGATATTCAGAAAATTACTTTCCCTCTCCATGGGTAATCTGAATAGTTCTAGAGCTCCCCGAGTAAAACTGTCTATAGCTCCCAGTGACCGAAAAGGAGATTACTGTGTGTCTCTGGCACACATCCCATGCACAAACTTACATATACATGCCTCTCTTTCCCATGTTGAGGTGTTCATTGCACAAACACTAGTGTACACATGGCAAACAAGTTTATTGCATAAATTGCAAAACTAGGCCTTAATCATACTGGGATTTGTGTGTAGCACGCTGTCCTCTCCTGTAAAGGGCATGAAAATAGTGAAGTCCAGTGCAACAAAAATTGTGAGGCAGGAGAGTGGGGGAAATGAGTCCTTTTCACCATCACCACCACGTGTTCATACTTCATCCTTACAATCACACTGGTTCCTATGAGAGACCTTACAGAAAAACTAGACAGATTGTTGAGGGGGGGGCAAGGTTTGCCCCGTCAGCTGACAGCAACCAAGGTGTACTTCAGGTTCACCTCTACCTCAGTTTTGTCCCCCAACTGCAGCCTCTTCACTTTCTTCCATACAAGTCTATAGGAGGAAGTCAACTGTATGTGAAAAACTGAGATATAGCCAGTCATATATATGGGCATTTCATAGGCCATTCAACACATGCCCCCCATACACACAGCTGAGGCACTGTTTGGCTAACCTACTGAAAGAAGTCAGAATGCCCAGAGTTCATGTTGCCCTTGCCATCTGCAGGGTATACCTACTTGTTCATATCACCGACGGCTGCTGGAATACTTCGGAGTGCATTGCAGGACACGTTGAGCTCAGTCAAGGTTGGAATGCTGCAGACTGCCAATGGGAAGTCTCCCAAGTGATTGTTAGAAAGGTTAAGGCTCCTCAGCTTGCTGAACCTATCATGGAGAGGGGGGGGACGACGACAAAATAATGAACAGCATATCAAATGAATACTGTGTTATTCAAAATATCTGACCAACACTGAAATGCGGGTACTCAGAAAAATCAGACAAATGTCATTTTCCCCAGCACTAAGGAAATAGTCAACAATGGGCTTAGGGGGCTCTCCACTGTGAAGCACTAGTGTCTTTCCTACCAGTGTTTCCCCACATTGTCAAAAGGTGTAGATTTTGAAGGGGGGAAGGTATGCACAGATGTTTATTTTACACTACGGGAGGTAGCATGCCACAGAAAAGAAAATGTGATCAGTAGGGCTCAATGACTGTCCTAAAATCGCAGACATTTCCACTTATCTATGTTACAGCTCAAATATTATATATTTATAGCATTTATACTCCCACCCTTTAGCCAAAAAGGCTCCCAGAGCAGCTTACAAAAATAAGTAACATGAAAGTCCCTGCCCTCAGACTTAAAATCTAAATTTAAGACATTATACAAAAGGAATGAGGGATGGGGAGAGGGGAGCGGAAACATGACATGCAAAGCAGGCAAGAAGTACAGAGTTATTAATTCAGTTACTTAAATCCTATACTTATCATGCACCTACACACGTGGAGGTAAATAAATGGGGCTGTTCACAGAACACGACAGGCTACCATGGTGAGGCTGCGGTGTGTGTGTGTGTGGGGTGGGGGCACCTGTGGCTGCCATTTTGAATAAGCAATCCCTGCTTGGGGGTTGTTGTGTTGTGTGAACCCGGCAAGTGTGGGTTATGTGAAGGTTAAACAACCTTTGCATGACTCACTGTCTGTTTTAGGGTTATGTGAGGAATGGTTAACCCTCGCATAACCCATGTTTGCCAGGTTTGCATGACAAAACAACCCCCAAGCGGGGGTTGGATACACAATTTGGAGAGCACCGCAGCTCATCATAAGTTAAACAACACACAATGAGCCACAGTATGTTGTCTGAATCTAGTCAATATGGTAAATATAAGGTTATTAGTATATTGAACCTCCTGTGATTCCTGTTAACTGTTATTGGATGTTTTACCTAATATATGTGCTTTGCTAGTTGAAAAGTTGTAATACTTTCTATATACTCATTGATATATATTGAAAACATGTGATTGAAGACTATAATGATGATGATGATGATGATGATGATGATGATGATGATGATGATGATGATGATGAGTGGCAGTAGTAGTATAGCAGTTGCAAAACTGGAAGTGGGGTGGGGGGGCAGAGTATGGAATTGTTTGTTCCGCTTATTACCTCTCTTAACTGGGAAAGGAGGATTGAGACTTAAAGCAACCCTAACAGGAACCTGTTCAGTTCTTCCTTGAAAGCATCAAAGGAAAATATTCCATAGCCACTCTAAAGCAATGTATCGCAGAGCTGAAACAGCTTTTAAAGGCAGGAAGTTCTTCTTGATGTTTAGGGTAAAGTCTACTTTACTGTAAATTCAACCTTGTAAACATGGCCATCCTTACCATTAGGTTAAGGCAAACTAAACTTCCTCAGGTAGCAGGTTTTGGAGGTACTATTAAAGGACAATAAGTGCTAATTTAGTTCTATACCATGATGAGTGCTATGTGTCTTTTTTGCCTCAGGCACCAAATGTCTTGGGCTGTCTGCTTGCAAATAAGTCCAGGAAAGTTACTAGCCCACAAAGTTGTTTTTTAAACTATCTGACCTGCACACCTTTACACCTTTTCCAGGGGGGAATCCATGTAAGTCCGCTGCAGCAAATATGACAGAGTTTTCTGACAACCTGAAGACTATACATCAGTAATTTGTGACACATCACCAACAGCCTAAAAGCAAGGAACCAGTTCTTTTCCCATCTGCAAAAGGTTCCAAACCTGGTCACCTGGAGTTGATTGTTACCACAGGCAAATAGGAAGGTGGCTATTTACCAGCTTGCTGTAATTCAAACCTATTGTTTTCATGCCTTGTGCTTAAGTTAGTGGTTAGATTCAATTATTGCTTTCCCTCTCCTTCCCATGAATGAACTACTGTTGCTACTTGAATCAAAGCACCTAAACCTAGACGTCCTCTAACTATCCCAATATTTAGCTAAAACATGATCAATCCCCCCACCCCAGGTTCCTTCTGCAACCATGAGGGCTAGAAACACAGTCTATTTTTAAACACAATCTCACGTTGTCACCATTTCTGTGGCAGGTTCTGCAATTCAGGCAGTATTTTATGCTCTGCAGCACGAGACTGTGGCACTATAAACCCCTGGAGAACAACCCACCCACCCCGCCATCATGTAAAGCAATTGCATTAATTAGAAGTCTCATGAGGCGGAGGGAATATACCGTACTTAAGAGCTCTTTGAACAAGAGACATATGCTGCATATCTTGGCTCTGTTCATCTGTCATGATTTTACAATCCGATAGAAAATAACCAGAGACTTTCTGCAAGCTTTAGTAAAAACAGCAATTGCATCACCATTAAATCTTCTATTAGCAGCACGTGCCAAAAAGCAGTATCTAAGCACCTTAATTGGATGTCACTACTCCAGAGTAACTGCTTTAAAAAAAAACAAACTAATTCCATAATATATACTTTTTTAAACCAGCCTTGAAATGCCAAGGAAAGTATTATTTAATTCCATCTCATTGACTCCAGCATCCCAAAACGCAGAACTTGCCATGGCATCCTAGGCGCATCAATTTCAAGAAAAGAGGGGGGGGGGATGTGAAGCAATTACTCAAGAAAGAAAGAGGACAATCCAGTTATCCAGCCTGCATGTGCAGCCACATTGTTCAGGTTGCCTAACAACAGGGACCAGGAGGTGTGCCTGCAGGCAACCAACTAAGTGGCTGAATGAAAAGATCTGTGTCAGATTCAGATGGATGAGAGGAAGCGCTTTTCCTGACAAGGTTCACTGGAAGGCTTTGTTTTCCCTTCATTAAATCTCACACGATGTGTGATGGGAGTGAAGGAGAGTCATGGAATCAATACACACCTCCAAAAAACAGAGGCAACCATGGTATCAATCAAGTGCTGCAGCCTGGAAAAAAAATCTGCAGTCAAGAGGGCTCTCCCCCAACGTTAGCAGCCTTTCTCCCCCACACAGTCCCCCTTCAACTTGAGAGACCAGGACAAGAAACTCCATGGAAAGATTAGAGCTCAATGTTAGTAACTGGGCTGCAAATATAGGGCAAGCGAGCAGGACGGTACCTTTCATGAGGCCAAATAGGTTCAGTTTAGATTTAACGATCTTGGGCTGACAAACCATGGTTTATTGGCTCACAACCGAGCCAAGTGCCTCCATGCTCCCTTCTCTGGAGGAACTGGCTTCAGCACAGATATTTAAACCACAGCTTCCCCTTCACATCTGAGCCAAAAACTGATTTAATCCCTGCTTTCTAAGGCTTCATACCTGGTTAGTAAGCAGGGATTAAGCCACGGGCCTGGTTCACACATAAGGACCATGGGTTCTCTTTGTGGGTTGCTCGTGGTTAACAACCCATAGTTCCGGGTTCACACGTAACAACTCACGATTCAATAAAACATGGTAAAAACATGGTTTGTTAAGTGCAAACCAGGTCATTATGTTCATCACAGTATGCACCTTAAAGCAAACAGGAAATAGTTTACTCGTCAGTGCAGACAGTACAAAAAACAAAGTATTTTATCCCAGCAGTAGCATCAGCGGTAAGCTACTGCTATCTGAAAAAGGTGATCACAAACACACCCCTGGGCCCAGGCTTGGGTTGTTTCCAGACAGAGGGTTCCTAGCGCTACCAATGAAAAGGCAATATGTAGCTATTTCATCTTTCCATAAAAACAATTGTATTAAAATATGTTTTACTATATAAGCTACTTTTAGTACTGGTTCATTTTAAATTACGGTAGTTTTAAAATTAATTTATGACTTTATGAACCTGTTATAAAGAATACAGAATTATATGTTTTGTAAGCCACCTTGGGAAGACTGCAGTTTTGAAAGCTGGCTAAGAAATGCATTATTAAATAAATAATAAATAAATAAACAAACAAACAAATGGGAGGGAGACATTGCTGCCCAGTTAGTTATAATAAAATCTGGGCTTTCTCCATTGTTTTCTATGACAGCTCTCTCTTCTGCCCTAAAGGAAGAAAAGGGGGTGTGGTCTAAAGCAGGGCTCTCCAGCCTTGGGTCCCCAGATGTTGCTGGCCTACAATTCCCAGCATAGCCAGCCAGCATAACTAATGGCAAGGGATTCTGGGAGCTGGAGTCCAGCAACATCTGGGGACCCAAGGTTGGAGAGCCCTGGTCTAAAGGAACTGGAACGCAGGAAGATTATAGCACTATTTGTGTGCTCTTCTTAATGTGTGAGTGTTAAAATTTGGGGCCGACACGCAGACCCCTCTCCCAACATCCCCATGAGTACTGGCCCCACCCCCTCAGATCTCTGACCAGAAATGCAGGGGAGTTCTCCTTGAACATGAGTAGAACTCTTCACATGATCAGGCAGTGAATCAGGCAGGGTGAGTCCACAATCCACAATAAAAGTCTCATTCAAGTGAAAGCAAACAGATCTTGCCACTCAACATAGTTGAGTGTCTTGAGGGGGCGGCAGCAGGACACATATGGATGTTGGGGGAGGGGCCAACATCTGTCCAGTTTTAGCTCTTCTGTGTTCAGAAGAACGAATGAATAGGGCTTGTGTATCTACCAAGTCTATGGATGAGGATAGTTGAGCTGAGGAAGGTTGGAAGTGTCATTTTTAAATGGCAGAGAGGAAGGAAGGGAAGAACTGACCAGCCTGAGCCACTAAGGGCTTACAGTATCATGAAAGGGAGCAGGCAGGCAAAACTTCATCACACTGCTTTCCTGTTTCTGCCATACTGTACAAAGCAGGATTTGCAAGACTTCACCAGAAGCTCACATCTCACTGCAGGCAAGATGTACAAATCCGACTTTATTCCAGAAATTGGGGTGGGGTGTGTGGAGTGAAGCAGAAGTGCAAGAAAGCTTTTCTATTAAATGAAGTTCATTTTTACGCCTCTGCTTTTTACATCTTTAAATGATCGCCCTCCTCTCCTAAATATTGTGAAATTGCTCAGACATTTGTAATAAGGCAATTAAAAACAAAACACTTTGCTTATGCCCTGAACCGAGACTGCACAACACCGATATGTTGACAAAGATCGTAGAACAGCGAGAACAAATACCGTACATATTGTTTAAGCCAAGTGAAATGATGGGTCACAGAGCAGTACTCCGAAGCTGCCAATTTTGGAGTGCTGCTATTGATCTTAACACTTGATGAAATAGCGCAGAAAATAGAGAAGTATGGCCAAGTCCAAAGGGACAATGACATCAGCTGCATGATTATAGTTACACCAGGGTCAAACAAATGAGAACGCCATAGCTGACTGTGTTGCCATTCCTTGTTGGTCTTGAGGATGAACGTCCCTTCATCCCCACCCCACACAAGTTCCTTTAATCGTATCTTTGTTATTATATAGGAAAAATGATATACAAATATAAATTCAATGGGTCTACTCTAAATATGACGGTTTGGATTCAACTATATACATAAGTGATTCCTAAAATGAACTATTTTCTTCTATTCTTCAAAAGAAATAGAATTGTATTTTTTTAAACATCTCTAGTTTTGACCGAAGCAGACATTCAATTTTTTTTGTTCTTTAAAGAAGATTCCATTTCCTCTAGAAGTTCTGAATTGTTTCATTACTCTCTCTTCCTTCTCTGAGGCTGCAATCCTATATCCATTTGCCTGGGAATAAGCCTTCTAGAAATCAATTGCTCTTACTTGTTCATAGATATATATATAGGATTGCACTGCAAACTTTTACTAAGATTCATTATAAATAATATAGTTCAAATTCATTCAAACTAATTATCCAAATTGAGGACTCTCTATTGTATTCCATTTACTTGCTAACTCTATTCTAGCCACTATAACCAAGTTAAATCACCAACTCTTGAGATTCCTTTGGCATAATTTCTTCAATATAGCTGAAAAGTAAACATCTAAGATCCAAGGAGCAAAAAGTAAGAGGCTATATATACTTTGTGTATTAGTTACATTTTCTGGAAAATGTTAATAATTTTCTCTATCTTGGCAGCTATCTTTCTGTTACAGCTAACATTGACACTGAAATCCAGCACCGTTTGAGCTCCACAAGTGCCGCATTTTCTCGAATGAAACGTAGAGTGTTCGCGGATCGGGATATCTGTAGGGAGACCAAAACGCTGGTTTATAAAGCCATTGTATTACCAACTTTATTGTATGCCTGCGAAACATGGACTATCTATAAACGTTATTTCCACCTCCTTGAAATATTTCATCAACGTTGCCTCCGGAAAAGCCTGTGTACCTCTGTTCTAGTTGCACTGCATTGCACTGCAAGCACTGGGCCCATCCATAAATCATTGTGCTTTAGCTACCATCTGAGCTGTATAATTTTAAACTGAGATTTTAGGAATATTCATTACTTGGGAAGATAGGCGAACAAATGTCAGTGTACTGGAAGAAGCAAAGACTACTAGCGTTGAAAAAATGTCCCTTCAACACCAACTTCAATGGACCGGTCATGTTGTTTGAATATCTGACTGCCGTCTCCCAAAGCAGTTACCGTACTTTATTCCCAACTCAAGGGTGGAAAGCGGAATATCAGTGGTCAGTATAAGAGGTTTAAAGATGTTCTTAAGGCTAATCTGAAAAAATGCAACATAAATATCAAGAACTGGGAAGCTCTGGCCCATGAACGCTTTAACTGGAGGTTGGCCTTTCACAAAGGTTCCATGGACTTTGTAGAAGCCCGAGTGCAAGGTGAAAGGGAGAAACGTGCTAGGCGAAAAGCATGTCAAATGAATCCTTTACAGGACCATCTTCCATCTGGTAACCTGTGTCCTCACTGTGGGAAGCTGTGTGGATCTAGAATTAGCCTCCACAGTCACTTACAGACCCATCACTAGAGTCTACAAAGTTTTATACAATTTCCTCTTTATATAATTTTCTTTTTGTAATTTTATCCTGGAAGACAATCTTACTCAGTCACGAGTGATCGCCTACTACTACATTTTCTTTCCAAAAATCCTGAACTCTCTCACAAGCATATAACATATGATCATCATTTGCCAGTGGTTCAGTGCAATGCCAGCATAAATCTGGTATGTTTCTACTACATCTATTAAGCTCAAGGGGAGTTAAGTACTATGCAAAAAGTATTTTAAAATTATTTTCTCTGAGATTAGAAGAAATCATATGATGCATTTCATTCTGAAATATCTCTCATTGTTATCCCTCCACAATCTAAGTTCCATCTTTCTTTCATCTGTCTCACGCTCCCACTCGTTCTCATAGCAAGATGTCATAAAGCTTTGAGTAATCCTTTGTGTTACCTGTATCAAGGATTCTTCCAGATCTGATAACTCACAATCATTCCATTTTGCCTATCATTTCATCAAAGCATTATCTAATTCCAAAGGAGTGCAATAAAGGAGGTCTTTTCATTCCCATACATAAAAATTTTCATATTGCATAGGTTTTGTCCATCCAGGGGGAAATAATCTACTGAATCCATATCTTTCCAATATTATAACATTTCCCATTGTAAAATGTAGTTTTATCATTAGATACCATACCGTGTGTGTGTGTGTGTGTGTGTGTGTGTTTTCTTTAACTTTTTCCAAACTGAAATAAGACCTTTTCACATTAGGATTTTTCTTTACATGATGAATTCATATGTCCCTTTTGTACCATAGAAAGGGCCCTTAATATAATTCCTGTGTACCTCTGTTCTAGTTGCACTGCATTGCACTGGGCCCATCCATAAATCACTGTGCTTTAGCTACCATCTGAGCTGTATAATTTTAAAATGAGATTTTAGGAATATTCATTCCTTCATTTTCTGATACAAAATCGTATAAAGGTACTCTTGAACACCTTCCAGCATCTATGAAACTTCTAAATGTATATTCCCCCAAAATCAATGTATTCAATTATATAGACAGGGATAAAGAAAGTAAAAGAGGAACACCACTCTCAGTAAGGCAGACAGCTTAAACAGCCACAAAACGAGCTGCCCAAAATAAAAGATGAACACCTTTACTACAATAAAAGAAACAATATAGTTAATGGATTGGATTGATTGTTTTATTTATTTTTTTAAGAAGTTCTCTAGCTGGCAAACATAGGGCTGCCAAGACATTGAATTCTGAGTTTCACGACACAGATACTGTGGTATGTACAAAGGGGTTTTTAAGATTTATTGGAAAAGATATTCCATTTGCTTCTAGAAGCAATGTCCAATTAGCAATCCTTCCCAAAGTCTGAATGGTCTGATGGCCATGAGCATCACAGAAGGAGCTATGCTTTATGGTCAACTGCCTCACAAATAGCTTGCTGGCTCTCCCTCACTTTCACTGTCATAGTCAACAGCTATTATCCAGGCCCCATATGTTTTTGCTCATGTATCTCATACAACAGACTGCAAAACCTACTGTGGGCTACACATGCAGCCAACATAAAGGTGGTTAAACATAGTATGGTGTTGTGTAACCTGCACCACAGGCACTCCAGAGAGAGAACATGGCAGGTGCAGTTTGCCACATGGGCAAGAGGCAAATTACAAGGCTGCACACATATACCATGGCCCAGTGTCACAGAAAGTTAATTGTTTTTAACATGCATTATCCATAATTAGAGGCCTAACTTGTCTACAAAGGCTGGTTACCCAATATACATTTTGCTTATATGAGGGTACAACATTTTTGGCCCCAAAGGACAACTGGTGGTGTCAGCACAGGGTACACACACTGGTTTCTCATTTCCTATCCCCTCCACTACTTCCCCCATTTAGGCTCTTTAATTTCTCCGATTTCTACAACCTGCTTTGCTTTCAAAAGGTATGCTCCCCTCTGCCTCCTGGCGGCAGCGGCAGCAGCAGAAACAGTTACAGCTTCACTCAGAGGGCAAAGAGTCCTAGAGCTCTCTTGACAGCAGCAGCAAGAACATCTCCAGGAGACAATCTGGCAACCATTCATAGAGGGCTCTATGGTTCGTGCCCTCCAATTGCCAATCTTAGAGTGACCTCTCAGAAGTTGGAAGACTCTGTTATTAGAAAAGACAGGAGCTAGGGAAGGAAGGTGATCTGCAGCTGGTGTGCGTGTGTGTGCAGTAATTGGCAGACTCAGTAGTGATAGCGGAAAGGGAAGAAAACTGGAGATTGAGAGGCGGCGGCACAGTATTTTTATCAGCAACTGGGTGTCTTGGGGGACTGCCCTACAGGGCTTGGGGGCCTGCAGGACACAGGTTGTGCACCCCTGGCTTTTACTATTCAGTCCTACTAAAAACAATAGCTTGTGTTGTGTTATCTGTCAATGACTAAGGAAACCACCGATGCCATCTATCACTTTTACCAGGGCATTCACACCATCAAAGCCAATATTAAGATGTGTACTCCACATTCTAATGCATTCACAGTCTCGCCCAATTTAAAAGTTTGCCTCAAGCAGCTTATGTGCTTAAGAGTATGTGGAAGCCACAAACCACTCCACTCTGATATTTCAATACGGGTTTGCTATCAGTCTCTTGTGACACACAGGCTTCCGCTATGCTGCATATTAACACATGGGTCCCTCCCCCCGTCCCGTCCCCCCCCCCCGTTACAACAGGGTTATGCTTACCTAGAGATAATGCCAAAGGAATATAATGTACTGCATGCACAGCAACAAAAGCCTAATTGCTTGCTTTTCAAAGCAGACAAATGGCCACAGATGAGAGATCAAACTAGGAGTGCATCCAAATTGCAAGCATTTGCTCAACAGATAATAGAACTTTTGTACTCTCGACAAGAAGAGTCTAAAGATAAGAAAGGAGAATGGACAGATACAAGGGGTATTTCATTAATGTAAATAACATGAGCCCACACAGTGGGAGCATTTTATGATTCAGATGGGAAACAGGTTCTCTTTCTTCCTCCCCACCCCCAAACACACTCAAGAAAACTCTAAAGCATGACATTCATGTGGTACCACCGTGCTGTTATGTCCAGTGGGGCCTCTCTTTGGGGCTGAGGCTTGCAGCCATAGCTCCACTAAGTCAATTATATTTTATCAGGGGAGGGGCCATAGCTCAGCGGCACAACATCTGCTTTGCATGGAGAAAGTCCCAGGGTCGATTCCCGGGTGTCTCCAGGTAGAGTAGGGAAACCTCTGCCTGAAACCCTGGAGAGCCGCTGCCAGTCAGTGTTGACAATACTGGACGAAACAGGCAAATGGTCTGACTCTATATAAGGCAGTTTCCTCTGTTCCTATGTTTTAATTTGGGTTTGGGAATTAGTCGGCTCCCTAAACGGAAAAGGAGAATTGACCTTTTGTGTGGGTGGTGGGTGTTGTGCAAAAGCCACCCAGCTCTTTGGAACTGGTAGCACAACAGCGAGGAAGCTAGCTACCTTTTGACGGCAGATTTCTGCAGTGGTGTTGATCAACAATACAAAAATCCAATGAAGGGTTTTAATATAGTAGTGTTTTCTTTGGACATGTTCTGAAATTGCAACAGCAGATTAGTAAAACTGCAGTAGGTTTTACCTACTTGGTCACAGGGCCATTTCACACACTTATTAGAGGGCTGCAGCCATGACTCCACCCACTAAGAATGCACATCACCATTTTTTGGTTTTTAAACCACAAGGTAACTTTGTGGTCAACATCTTTGCGGCTCATGAACTTGTGGAACAATTCTGCATTCAAAATGAAGTCAATAAGAGTTTAGCAAGCTTCAGAAATCAAGTCTGCCAAATTCATGTCGGCCAATGATTTGCATGCACACTGAGCATTACTCCTTTTAAGAAGAGGTATTTTGCACAATGCAATATGACACAGAACTGTTATTTACCCCTCACAGAACACTTTTGGCTTGGCTTTCATTCATTTTCTCAAGAGCCCGGCAAGATAGATCACTATTTCAATTTTCAAGGAAGAAAATGAAGACTCACTATGGCTGACTTGCTGAAGGATAAATAAAATTCCATGGCATAACTGAAGAATCAATTTTGTTCACATAGTCTAATATGCTACTATTGCTGATACTGGTACTGTTCTTAATCTTTCATACCGCACTTGATAAATGTATAAAGTGCAGATTTACTGTAGTCATCCTCACAACAATCCTAGGTGGTAGCAAACCAACCACTATACCATTTGACAGATGGAAAGCTGTGGCTGAGAAATGTGTTGCCCAAGGTCATGCAGCGAGTTGATGGCAGGAGGTGTGACATCTGTAAGTCCAAGTCCCACTTTATCCACTGGACCATACGGGCTACTCAATGGCTCCATATTTGACCTGGACTAATTAATGTGGGGGGGAAATCATTTTCATCCCCAAGGACAGAGTGTGTGTGTGTGTCCGTCTTATATACACAAGGGCTGCCCACTTAATACAATATTAAGAAGATACCTGGGAGAGAATCCTTTCCCACCCACAGTGGGGTAGTTCAGACCCAGGGGTGCTGAGAATGTAAGCTAGTGGCAAGGGAGGCCATCACTCCTACCCTGCAACTCCCTGCACCTGCTGAAGAACCCAAAGGCCTGGTTATTACTTGGATGGGAGACCCCTCCTCTAGTTTCCTGCATTGAGCAGGGGGTTGGACTCGATAGCCTTGTAGGCTCCTTCTAACTCTATGATCTATGAAATCTATGAAATCTATTTCTTTATTTCCCTTTTTTTTACTCTAAAGTAAGCACATAGGCCCAACTAGCATGGGGGGAGGGGAGCTTTAACCCTTTGCCCTCCCCCCCACTGTAGTCCCAATCCGGGTTCAGGCCCCCACACATGTAATTTTCATTGCCAATCACTTGACAATGTGCTTACTTTAGGGTAAGTAAGAAAGAGAGGCGTAGCTAATAGCCTGCATCTTCAACCTAACTTGTAGCTTGCTTGGCCCTCAGTTTCCAGGCAAATGGTTGCCATGATTGGCCACAGCAGCTGTGCTAGGCCTCTGGGAGATGCTGTTAAGTACACACAAGGGACAGCTCCCCCGTGTACACTTACTGCAGAATTCCTCTCCTTGTACAAGGGAATGGGGAAGCCATGACAATGTGGCCTTAAAGCTGAAGTGTGAAAGTCAACAAAGCAGGCTCTCTCCTTGGCTGTATGTATTCACATGGGGAAAAAGCTCAGAGAATGTCAGCTGCAGGGGTTATTTTATGCACAGACTGATTACATACTCTGATCAGAACATGTGGGTCAACACCCCTCCTAAGCAAAGGGAAGGAGGGAATTTTTTCTTTTACTGATAAGCAGTCATGGCATTTACTGGCACTTGATAACCACTGAGTGACAAGATACAACTGTTATTTCTGAATAAAGATACTGAAAACAGATAGTTCCAAGAATCACTTGCAATCATACTGCAAATCCCTGATGGAATTCTCTGCCTAGAACGACTTATCGGCCACCTCATTTAGGAAGGCAGAAACAACCTCTCTGTTTATGAAGGTGTTTGGGTGATCAGGCAGCTGCTGCTGCATTAGTGAGATGGCTGGCTTGGATTCCGTTATGGTTTTCATGTTGCCATAGTTTTTACTGTCATTTGTATTTGTGCTCCAAGAGCACCTGCAACAAGTGAGGCCTGCAACAAAATGTTGCAAGTCTATCCTCAATCAATCAATCAATCCAGCCAGCCAGCCAGCCAGCCAAGCCCTCCATCTAGGATTATATAAACTGTAAGGGGCTCAAGCAGGCAAATTTACTCTACCCCCACCTCCCCGGTTTCAATTTTCTATTCCAACTGATCCTGAACATTCTGCAGTTCCTAGAGGTCACCAAGGATACTCAGTCCACATTGGACTGTTGTGCAGGGGGCATTTTGCTTTTGTTTGTTTTAACAAATAAAAATTTTGTACTTCTGTGTGGCTTGGGAAAGGGAGGGTACCTCTATAATCCTGTTGGCACCCAACCACCTGAGCTTGCTATTCAAGGAAGTGATAATAAAAAGTGAACAAATCCACAAGCAAAACCACATCCCCTGCACTGAGATTTGCTCAGGGCCATTTCATTCAAGACATAATTTCTGTGTAGGAACATTTGTGTATCTGGCATGTACACTACTTTGTCTGATGTATGCACCTGTGTATATCCTGTGTGCTTTTTTGTACACACAGATCAGCGTTTAGCTCCTGGTTCCAATAAGCTGCTACTGAGGCACCAGCTGCCACCTCATGATGTAACTATCTTTTACATCAGACCAATGATCAAAACAAGACTCTTCCCATTACTGTAAACAGTGATGTAGTATTTTACCTTCTTTAGTCATTCAACAGAGTGATACATAAAATGCATTCCTCTGTTTATGTTCTCCTTACCCCTAAATAACTCTTCCCCACTCCATCACAACCAAATTTACTTAGCTATATACACAGTTAGCTATATACACAGTGGTCTCTTTAGAACAAGGAAGGAGTGTGCTCTGTATAATCTCTTGGGCCAGATGTTGCATACAAACACCTCCAAAGACCCTTGGGAAGGTTTTTCATATAGAACAGCCTGCCCTAACCTGGTGCCCTCCAGGTGTTTTGGACCTCAACTCTCATCAGCCCCAGCCAGCATGGCCAATGGTCAGAAATGCTGGGAGTTTTAGTCCAAAACATCTGGAGGTCACCAGGTTGGGGGAGGCTGATATAGAACTTGGATAAGTTACATTCAGGTTTCTAAATAACCATGTGACTGGACAGCTGTAGCAAATTAAAGAGTTTTCTTGAAAAGAGACCAGGCTGGAAAGCAAGCCTTGTAAATGGGAAAACAGAGTTGGCTCTTTTTCTCTTCTAAATGGTCAATATGCCACAAATGGCCAACAAAGGTATGTGCAGGCAATGGGCTAGCAAAAACTCTGTGGACCAGTAACTTTAGTCACTTTATCTGCTAGGCTAATTAAGTCAAACATACTATGTGGAGGATTGTGCTGTTCTTCCCCATCTCCAACTATTTTGGCAGGACACCCTACCCATAGTGTAATGCACCCATTGTTAAATGCTCTTGCATCAGTGAGTTCCCATGATACCATCACGTTATGTAAACTGGGTGGGGTTCTTGTAAAATGACAGTGGGCACACCCAGTTTGGCCCTGGTGAAAGACAGAAAGGAACACAGCTGGAAGCTTTCAAGGAATGGCTTAAATCAATACTTTAAAGGGGGGGGGGAATTAAGGGAGAACAAATTTGATTTTAGTGGTAGTGTTCTGTTTTTAAAATTATTTACCTTTGTAGCTCATTAAGTTCTCTAGCTGCCGATGCTCCAGGGTTCAGCCTCAGGAAATTTTGCTTCAAATTGAGATGAGTGAGGTCTTGGCTATAGAAGAGGTTGGCAGGTAGATCCTCCAGGCTGCAACATGAGAGATCAACTGAGCTTATCCGCTGCGACGCAATCTACAAAGACGAAACAGCCATAACGTTAAATTGGGAAAACACACTGGCATCGTGCATCTTGCTTGAACTTTAACACCTGACTGTTCATCAAATGCTGTTGTACTGCCCCCAAAGGTGAGGCTATTAAGGCTTCCACCAAACAGCTAAAAGGTTTTAGCAGCTCAGTTGGTGACACATATCCACCTTTAGCTTGATGAGTAGTCAAAGTAAAAGTAGTAGAACATAGCAGAGCTACAAAAGCTAACTGTACGCATTACTGTTCTCAAAGACTTCATGAAGGAAATCTCTCATTGTTCTGACCATGCAACTCCACTCCTTAAATTCTTTCACTGGCTTCCTGTCTGCTTCTGGAAGCTTCAAAGCCCTCCATGCCCTTGCCCCACCTTATCCCTCTGCGCCTATATCCCAACACATCCATTCCTGTGACCTAAGGCCAAAGCCAGAGAATGATGGGACCGTAACCTAACAGTGAACAACAGGTGCGAAGGAAAGAGGCCAGAGAGAGGTTTCTGCAGCAGTGTGTGAAAAGGCAGTAGAAAATGCACAATCATGCAAGGAGTTACATTAAGTTACTCCCAACTTCCGCCAGTTAATAAGGTAGTAATAAAGGTAGAACTAAAAGTAGTAGTGAATATTCAGCTTCTTTTCAAGGACACTGGGCATTCCTCCACAACTCATATTGCTCGACTTCATCCTTGCCTCAGAGCAGGCAACAGCAATAATTGGTTGCCAAGAGCAAAGGGACACCGTGTAGTGTATGGGACCCTGCTGCACTGATTCAGTTCTTTAGCAACTAAAAAAGTGAGTATGTGGAAACTCAGATGGGCAATTCAAAAATGTAATAAATGTAATAAATAAATAAAAACTTACTACAGGGGACATACTAAAACTAGTACATGGGGATTCAGTCATCTATCACGTTGACCCACATGACAAGGAATTTTCCACATTTGCTCCGAATCCCAGAAATCCAGAGAAGAAGGGGAGTGGCAACGTTCTCCCTTGCCATGTGGGCAAATGCAGACATTGGCCACCTCCCCACAATGTTGGATGCCCACCACTGTTAAGCTACAACATGTTAAATGGTCTACTGTATTTACCCTCTTGTCAGGTGAAAAACATGGTGAAGATGGTAAAATGTGGCATGGTGTAGGGGGAGAGAGGATAGCAGCACAACAGTGGCACTCCTTTCACCTTGGGAGCAGTGCCACTCATGCTGCCAATGAATCTTCAACATCAGCTATAACATGGAGAGGAGGAGGATTATGTAAGCTGCCTTGGGTTCCTTGCAGGAAAAAAGGCGGGGTATAAGTATAATAAATAAATAAATAAACGCAAAAATGCAGGCCAGGCATGGGAGCCACATGGCCCACTGAGATCCAGGTGTCCTGCATGAGCAATACTGAAACAAAGGGGACTTCACCTGATCACAGATTATTTCAGGTAGCAATCTTTACATGACAATTACTTCTCACTGAGTGGCTACCATATTGCCTATATCAGGGGTAGGCAACATGGTGCCCACCGGTGTCCATCAAGTCGCCTTACTCCTCTCACTTCCTAAAAAAAAAAATTAACACATTTTCTTACCAGCAGCTCAGATTACTTGAAATAGGCTTTTCATATATTTCATAGATCATAGAGTTGGAAGGGGCCTACAAGGCCATCGAGTCCGACCCCCTGCTCAATGCAGGAAACTAGAGCAGGGGTCTCCCATCCAAGTAATAACCAGGTCTGACCCTGCTTAGCTTTCCACGCTCAGACAAGCTGAGCCAGCGTGAGCCACAGGCCTGTTGCTGGTGCTGAAACTGTGGGTTCAAAAGAGTCGTTCAGTGTGTTGCAGCTCAGATCCCCACCTCTGCCTTGTACTCAGTCTTTTGGGCAGGTTACTTGTCGTTTGCCACACTGCCTATGGCAGCCATTTTGTGGTGGTGCCCAGGACAGTTTCTCAAATTACCAAATGTGCCCACGCCCCCAAAAGTTTGCCTGTCCCTGGCTTTACACTCCCTTTTTTCTACCTGATGAGTTCTGTACAACAAAAGCCACCTTTTTTCACTAACCTAAGAACATCATATAGACAGCGCTATCTCAACCATACTGGAACTTAACATAAGGAGTCCCCTTCCTTGAAGGCTACTAGCATATAAGAAGAATATTTAGGGCTGAACATATGAATCAGCCTCATATTAAGCCAGACCGTTGGTCTACCTAGCCAAGTACTATCTCCTCCAACTGGCAGAAGTTCAAGGGCTTCGAAGGTCTCACTCAGTCCTATATTTGAGGTCTGTTCAATGGCCATCCTGTGATCTTAATCTGGGCAAAGCATGAGCTCTGCCACTAAAAGCTATGCCCCCCCCCCATTCAGCATGATTTGCATGTACAGAAATATCACATGTGTTTCCTACAGGTGTTTCCTAGCGCATGAGGGAGAAGGCTATGTTAAAATATTTCTCAGGTGCATGCTACCTTTTCACAGGCAGGAAGCTTCTTTGGCAAAGGACAACAAGCAAGCATGCATTCCCTCACCAGCAAGCTGAAGTGGTACCATCCAGGAAGGATTGTACCATGTGCTTTTTCTGCACATTTGAATCTTCTCCAGAAGAATGAACATGCAACCTTAGGGGGACAAGGAGCCAGATTTACAACTTGCAAGACCTTTAAACTGTGAGTCTGCGATTTAACACTACATCTATTCATTGAAATTTACATTTGTTGTTAGGTTCCTGCAGGAATCTTGCTGAGCCTGCAAAAATTATAGCCCAAGCCATTAACATTTCTAAACTGTTAACTCAGCTGTTAATGCAGTATCCATACATGGAGGGGGGAGTTGTAAGCACATTACTGTATTAATGTGGGAAACCTCCTTCATGCATTACAAGTTCTGTATATATTGTAGAAACGTGTCCCCAAGGGGTGAGGAAACATCTAAACTAGCTGACACTTTCAACTCCATCAGAGGTGCAGGTAAGCTGAGTCCCTTTTAGGCTGAGGGTCAAATTCAATTTCAGAGAAGCTCTAGGGGCTGCATTCCATTGATGGGCAGGGCCGAAGGCAAAACAGGTTGGGCCCCCGTAGGCAAACAGGCGGGGAGAAAATATCCAAAATACCAGAATATTCTAGCTTAAAGCTCCTACTGCCAGTAACTAAGCCTTAGGAAAGGCATTTCAACCTTTTAGAATGGGGAGGACAATGCAAAACCACCAAATGATTGGCAGCTGGGAGAAAGAGGTAGTCTGGGGAATCCCCGAGGGCCGTATTGGGCCCGCAGGCCTGATGGTCTGCACCCCTGCTCAAGGGTGACTCAGGAAAGGCAATCTTGAGAGAGAAATGTGGAGGTCGAGTGGGGACCCTTCTTCACATACAAGTTGGTGAGTTTACCACCAACGGGTACACGTAACAATACCAGGATTCCATTCTCTGTGCATAATGCAGATATTGGCCCAGGGAAAAAACTATTTTTTTTCTTTTGGGAAGGTGTGCTGATCTGCACACCAGCAGAGTACATCCTGACTGGATGAAAGCGGGACAAGAGCAGAAAGCTAGCCCACCATGCTGACTCATCAAAGCTTGCAGATCTTTCAGCTATCCATTCCAGCATCCAATAAAGCCATGCTACTCACTTGACATTTTTACTGCTGTGGCTTTCTAAAACCTCAAATAAGAATACAATCAAACACAACATCTAAACTGGACAGAAATAAAAAGGAGTTGTAATGTTAATGGCTTCACAAGCAGTACGCAGGGAAAGTGGACAGGAGTTCATTGCTTCACAGAACTTAATAGCTCAAAGTCGGCAGTAAGGCTGGCTCATTTTGTTTCATTGGTTTAAACAGTCATGATTTGAACAATAAAGAACCCCAACGGAAACTAGAAACGGCACTAAGGGCGCGATCCTATGCTTGTTTAGACAGAAAAGAAGTCCAACAACTCCCAGAATTCCCCAGCCTATATAAACAGGCATACGATTGCGCCCTCAGAGTCATAACATGCTGGTATTGATCATTAATGTAGTGCCTTTCAAGGACTTCATTTGCATCAGCCTTCCCCAAACTGGCGCCCTTCAGATTGTGCTGGACTATAGTTCCCATCATCCCTCAGCCAACATGGCCAATGGGAGTTACAGGCCAACACATCTGGTGGGTGCCATGTTGGGGAAGGCTGATTATACATTACCTCAGTGATCCTTATGACAGTCCTTATGATATGCTTTGTTCTACACACACAAAACCCTATGCACTATTCATGTACTACTCAGAAGGCACAAGTTGAAGGACCTACTAATAAGCCTATTCTAGAGTTTTAATATGGCCAGAAAATAGTGAGTTGAAATGAGAAAGGAGAATTTTCATTGTTAGCCAACAAAACAAAAAAGAAAATGTAAACTTGAAAGTTTTTCAGCTACTGAGGGGTGTGATTATTTTTTACTACATCTGCAAGTAATTATTACTTATTAATATCAATATTAATCACACTAGTTCTAATTTATTAAATCTGAATACATTTGCATATGAACAAGAGAGATGATGCAGGCATGTGTTGCAGCAGATATCCCAAGCCTGGCATTTCTTCCAGTATGTAAGAGAAAGAGGAATCCCACTCCTAAAGATGGCATCTGTCACCACCTCCCCGTTGTTGATGCATTTTTTGGTAACTAGCATTATCTTTTTAATAGGTAGCAGCTCTTCAGCTGATAAACCGTTTCTAAAAATCAATTAATCTAACAGGTCCATCAACTAAACACAGTGGCCCTAGTTTTTATAGCTGATGATGTAACGGGAGGGCCTGCCCCATTTAAAGTCTGCACCAGCACTGCAGAGCAGCAACATAATAACTGGGCCATCTCTGAAATTCGCTGGGGAAATCCCTTCCCCACAGCTACTGCTTCAGAGAAGAAGGGCCCAGCAATTTCAATGCAGGTGCAACGTTGCCAGTCACGCAGGTCCTAAGGCGGTGACAGTTCTGATAGCACAGTAAATTTAGAAGCATACTGCTAGTAAATGGGTGGAACATTGCCAACTGTGTGGGTCTCAAGGAAGCAACATTTCTAATACTACTTTAAATTTACTGGCACTATTTTAAGGAAAGAGGAATTAGGAAAAGAAACAGTACCATGCAAGTCTGTGAGCTAAAAGATTTAGAAAGTAAGTGAAGCATATCCAATTGCTAGCCTTCATTCTGAGTGCAGAGTCCCGTAAGTTATTATGATTTTAAAACCATTTGCTTTCACCCTCAGAAGGCAAAGTTATAAGCACATCATAACCAAATCCTTTCTAGAATTTTCTAGGTGCCTAACATTATTGTTGAGGATGATGGCAATTTTGTTTTTTAAAAAATCACACCAGCGGAGAACTAGTTTTAGCTCTGGCCATGAATTTGATGCGATGAATCTGAGAAGTTTTGCACATTATATGGAAGTGAATTACAGTATGTGGAAGCACCAAAACAGGACACCTCAGTGGACCACATTTCTTTCCAGAGTAATGTACAAAGAGGGGAGGTGCATCTTTCTCCTACAGGATGTGAGTACACAACTACAGGAACAGTTGGTCCATTACACAACAATCCACTGAACATGGTTGGATAGCCCTCTCAAACGCATTGTGTCCCTCATGAACAGAATCGGGTCAAGCAGAGTTTTTTCCATGCAACCCTGTACACAGGAGGAGTCATAAGGGCAAGCGTCCAGTTTGAATATGTGAACAGGCCTTTTCTCTCTCTCTCTCTCTCTCTCTCTCTCTCTGCTTGATTCTCTGCTAGTACTCTATTGGGAAAACTCTGGAGCATGACAAAAGAGTTGCCTATGTAGAGTTTAAAGGAGCATTTTTATGGTGGCTCCTGAACTAGCATCCAAGTAATGAACCTGTATACTTGACATGAAGAATTCTATATGTGGAAGGGTGCACGGGCGTGGGGGTGGGGGTGTAATCAACCTTACCTCAACTTTTCAAGCAAATAAATAATTACCGTAGGTTGAAGTGACAGTACCTCAAATTCTGCACATTCCTCAACTTTTTGAGATAGCATAAGGAGACAGATAATAGCCGCACACCCCTCCTGCCCTCTCCTCCTCCAGCATGTTTGGAAGCTTTTGCTTCCAATTTTGATTAGCCACAGATTAATGTGTCGTACAAACCCTAAACCATGTTCAACATTAACTATGAGAGCTTTCCCCAACCCGGTGCCCTCCAGAGGTTTTGGACTACAATTCCCATCAGTACCACCCAGCAAGGCTAATGGTCAGGCATGCTGGCAGTTGTGGTCCAAATCATCTGAAGGGCACCAGGTTAGGGAAGGCTGAACTATGGCTTGTTTAAACAAGCCAGCTTCATAACCCATGGAGTTGAAGTTGGCTTGTTACAAACAAGACACAGTTAACATTAATCACAGTTTGTTAGGTTTGAACGACACAACAAGCTTCAGTTAATCTCAGCTGGAAATGAAAGCTTCCAAACCACCTCCTTTGCAGCTGTGCCAGAGAAGAAGAAGGGAGCATGCAAACCCAAGGATTGAAGCAGCTCTTTCTTGTTGTTCTAAGCTATGGTTTAGCATGTCGGAACCTGACCAGAGACTGCCCCATTAGTGAGTTTATGGCCATGTAGAAAATTGAACCCGCAGCTCCCTGGTCCAAGTACACCACTTGGGATTTTAGGGCATGACCCACCCCAAATTTGGGATGGCAACAAAATTTGATTACACAGGTTAAACTGCACATGCTAAATGAAGACAGTTTAACAGCAACAGCAACTCGAAATGTTTAAATGAAGGTAGCTGGCTTGTCAGGATTACTTTAAGCTACATGTATGAAGGCTAACCAAGCAGAAAATTACAAGTTGACAGTACAATATGCATGACCTTGCATCATCAAATTAATTCCTGAAACATCAGAACCCGACAGTCTTGCACAAGCTAATATTATAATGCAAGGAGCTTTTTAAAGTGTCTCAATTTAAACTGTTCATGCCTGAATAGCCAGGGGAAATATTGCAAAAATGTTAGTGAATCCCAACTTTGTCTTCTCCATTTTTCAGGCTTCATAACAAAAACAGGTGACTAATTTAGGGGAAAGAAGACAACCTTATCAGACATGAAGACATCAATATTTTAATGCTTCAATAGCAGACCAACCCCATACCCATCATTAATATCACAGAGCTTCAGAATGGGGAGAAACTGTCCCCACTGCAGCAATTTCAGAGAAATTCAGAGAAGTTGCAGCAATTTCAGAGAAATTCAGAGAAGTTGCAGCAATTTCAGAGAAATTCAGAGAAGTTGCAGCAATTTCAGAGAAATTCAGAGAAGTTGCAGCAATTTCAGAGAATTTTAAAAGTGTGTCTGGGATATACAGGTTGAGAAAACAAATGCATAAAAAACTTGGAAAAGGATGCCAGTGTGGCTAGACAATAAAGAAAGAGGCAGCAAAAGCCCCTAGTTAAGAAATTTACTTTTAGAAAGCTGGATCAGGAAAGAATTTGAGCTACTAGCAAAACTAAGCTTAATGACAGTGTTGCAGCAGAATGTCTGTCAAAGTTTCTTGGGCTTTTTAGTCATGAGTAGATTTCAAAGAGGCAACAAACAAAAGGGGAGGCACTGCGTAAGGCATTGTCACTACATATCAAAACCATAACTTAGTCACCTTCTTCAGGTAAGTGTTCTAAAGAACTCTAGAATATCAGCATACCAGCAAATCATTTATACTAATCTGAGTACCGGAATCTAACATTTAAGGACCTCAGATCTGAAGCCACAGAATAGGTAGCTGTGAGCATGTAACATTCCACTAAATTTAGCAGTTCTAATCCAGAATCATGTGTGCGTAATACAAAGGGAAATCCTCAAATAAAGTTCTATCCACTACTCTCCCAGTGACACCTCAGCTCCAAATACTTTATTAGAATTAGTAGAACTAGATAAATTAATCATCTAATCTATGATCATTTTCTTGTTATGCTCCTACCCAACTGTGAAAAATTTTACCCTTGGGTGGGCTTTCCTCAAATTACAACATATTAATATACGGTACTCAAGCATGAAGGTGAACCCTTTGTCTCCTGCAAAAGAAGAATTGTTCATGTGTTCAATAAACTTGCAGAAATGACAGGTCGGTGTCATCTTAACTGTGCTTATCTGCAGGTAGCAGCAGCAACTCCATCTTTGTTTCAAGCCAAGGTGGAGCAAAGAAAACAGTACAGGGGTTGTTGGTAGCATGGTTTGTGCAAGAAAAAAAAATGTATCTCTACATCATGAGAACTGGGTGACCATTAAATCAAGGACAGTTGTGCAGGAGAAACAATTGCTCAAATTCCCTTCAATTTCTAGACTGTGTACATTATCATCATGCAGCCAGTTCAAAGATGAAAGTGTTGGAAAATTGAGGGAATGCATCTCCCAGTAGTAAGGGATTCACAATTCACTTCTCTTTCAACCAAAGTTAAGGAATGATTTGTATATTAGCCACAGCATGGAATTACTTCCCCATGGATTTTTGCCATACCACTCCAGTACCATTTAGATTCAGGAGTCATATGTACAGGGCCTTCAACATAGTTCTTTACTGTCCAAAGGTCACCCAGCTAGGAAGGATAGCATCATGCAACCAATGAAGCCATGTCACTGCCCCAATCCTATTCATCAAGTTTCTGGATCGAAACATTACTGGAGCAGCATGGGAAAACCCCATGCAGACTAGTTCTCACATGCCTCTGGGTGACTCATGAATCTGTCTCTACCCTTGGTTGACTCAGTCCTGGGAGACTATAGAAAGGAGCACCCATTTGTTGTCTTGGATATAAAAGATGAGTTCAGAATTTAGCACAGACATACATTACATGGGCTTGCAAGTGACATGAGACCGTGAGCAAGGTGACTTGCATAAGTAATGACTTTGTCTTTTTTTTTAAAGCCACAACAGCAAGTGATATTCCCTCTGACCATGTCATTTACCAATCTGTTCTGGTAGATATGACCAGAGATATGGTAAAATCAAAATTCTCAAAAATCACCATAACTCAAGAGCACCTTCTACAATAAATGGATCTATCTTCAATCAGGCTGTTGCACCAAACTAGCTATCTGGGTCAACATTCCTACAAGCAAGTCTACTGATTCCAGGGTTCCAGCTCTTGTGGAAATCTACATGATAGGCTTCTCCTTGTCAGACGTCCACTCTCAACATTGGGGAGCCATGCAGTTGACCTTGAGGGAGGGGCCAATAGTGCAACTGCGTCCAGTTCTGGGCACCACACTTTAAGAAGGACGTAGACAAACTGGAGAGGGTTCAGAGGAGGGCAACAAGGATGATAAAGGGACTGGAAACAAGGCCCTATGAGGAGAGACTGAAAGAACTGGGCATGTTTAGCCTTCAGAAGAGGAGACTGAGGGGAGATATGATAGCACTCTTCCAGTACTTAAAGGGTTGTCACACAGAAGAGGGCCAGGATCTCTTCTTGATCATCCCAGTTTGCAGGACATGGAATAATGGGCTCAAGTTACAGGAACCCAGATTCCACCTAAACATCAGGAAAAATTTCCTGACTGTCAAAGCAATAAGACAATGGAACCAACTACCTAGGGAGGTGGTGGGCTCTCCCACTCTGGAGGCATTCAAGGTGCAGCTGGACAGCCATCTGTCAGGGATGCTTTGACCTGGATTCCTGCATTGAGCAGGGGGTTGGACTCGATGGCCTTGTAGGCCCCTTCCAACTCTACTTTTCTATGATTCTATGATTCTAACTTCACTGCCCTTTTAATAATGTGGAGTCCCTTCACACGATGCATCAAGGGGGCTACAATTGTCCAATTATGAGAGTGCAGCAGCTGCACAGATGTGGATATATGTATCTAGGACCTGACAATCTTAGTCTAAAATGAGTTCATCGAGATGAACTTTTTCCAAACACAAAAGATGCCTTCCCCCCCACCCACCCCTTGCCATTCCCCCCATGTCTATGTTTCCATTATTAAGCTATTTTTAGAGTTACAAAGCTGCAAACAAATATCTGAGTGTTTTCCTCCATAGCTCAATTACACATTGATATTTTTTTTTAACATTTACTAAGAAAAGGAGTTTGGGGGCTTCTCTCTCTATACTCAACTGTATTAGCTGACAGCACAAATGACAATTTATCTGAGCATATGAATTCTGGAAGAGTACCTATTATTTGCTAGCAGCGAGAGACAAAGCCCTGAGCTATCAGGATGTGTTACTTGCACTTATGGCAGTTTTTCCCAACCTGGTGCCTGCCAGATGTTTATTTATTTATTATTTATTAATTAATAACATTTATACCCCACCTTTTTTCCTGCAAGGAACCCAAGGCAGCTTACATAATCCTCCTCCTCTCCATTTGATCCTCACAACAACCCTGTGAGGTAGGTTTGGCTGAGAGTCAATGACTGGCCCAAAGTCACCCAGTGAGTTTCATGGCGGAGCGGGGAGATGTGTTGAACTACAAATCCTATCACCCTGACCTTTGGTTATGCTGCCTGGGACTGATAGGAGTTGTAGTCCAAATCGTCTGAAGGGCACCACGTTGGGGAAGGCTGATTTATGGTATCTCTCTCACCTTGTTAGTTTCATTCATCCGCCAACATATCTCTACGTATGTACACAATACATGGGCATGTGTGAAGGAGGGAAAGTTCCTTATGAGGTTCTATGTGAAGATGCTGGGTCACCAAAGTGACTGTAAAGTTAATGGTGCCAAGCAATTCTGAGTGACAACTTCAGACACCCCCTTATGTGGGAGGGGCATTTAGGGTCACCAGGAAGTCCTCATCCCCATCCACAGTTAACTGGGAGAGTCACTTCTTGGCATTTGGGGCTCTAGTGCTGTTCAGGAGCAGGGAGATGAGAGATTCCTACATCCTTGCCAGAGGTGGGCAGAAAGAGGCAAGCTTAAACGGTATTTTAGCACGTGCCCTGTACGTGTGAGTCAAGAAGTTATGGAATGAATTCTCACCATGAACTCATTAGGTGGTCTTTGCCAACTGACTATTTCACAGTCTCATATAATGGCTTCGTGTTCAAAGCACTTCACATCCATTCTCAGAAATCCTTAAAATAAGCAATCCTGCGAAGTAGGCCAACATTTGCTCAATTTTGTAAGGGATGGATGGAGGGCTTACGAAGTGGTTATATGCCTACTGTAGTAAGTTGCCATTTGGCAAAATGGCTGGCTGTACTCCCTCTCTATTCACCGCATTTTCAGTCACTGAAGCGAATTCTGCCATGGGATAAGGCACTAGACAACATTTCCATAAAATAAATGTGTCTCTTTGCTTACACCTTAAGCATCTACTACAAATCTGACTAAGCACATGCATTTCTTTACCACCAAGAAATTTGGTTTTTCTTTAAAATGGTTTTAAGTTCAACTATTTCTGTGCTGGATTACAGCTAGCACGTTTATATAGTATCAACATGCAAAGAGAAGACGATGTCACTGATTACATGAAGATAGGCTTACACTGGCAACTTTCCCAACACAGCTGAACAAAGAGAAAGAGAAGACACAGGGTGGTACAAAGTAATCTCATGCAATCAGTATTTTTTTTTCAACCCAACTATGTTCAATCATTCTCCCCATACCTCTAAACTTCATTGTTTTATGCAACTTTCCCTCATTTCGATTTGCCTTAATTTCTGAGACAAGATGTTGGAAATAATAAGACAACTGCTCTCCCAGAAAGAGGATAGCCAGAACTAATGTGCATCTTTATCCATAACACACAATTACAATACTGTGTTACACTACACTGAGGGGAAGAAAAACGGAAAGGGAATCTTATGTGTGGCTGAGGAGCTTCCACCTGGCACTGAGTCTGCCACTCTGGTTTGTGAAGAAGGAAAATTAAACAAAAAGGAAAGGATGAGAGATGAGGCAGAAGATAAAACAGAAGGGATACACACACCTGTCACATTAAGGTGGGGGATGGGCAACATGGTGCCCATGGGCACCAATGCACGCCAGAACATGGTTCTTCGTGCCCACCAAGGTGCCCTAACCCTCCCACTTAAAAATAAAATAAAATTACACATTTTTATACTGACCCCTCATCTGCTTTGTACTCAGTCTTTCGGGTACGTTGCTTGCCCTTTGCCACGCTGCCCACAGCAGCTCTTCTGTGGTGGTGCCCAGGACAGTTTATCAAATGTGCCCACACGGCCAAAAAGGTTGCTACCCTTTCATTAAGGCAACTACCACCACAGAAGGTGCGCGTGTGCGCGCGTGTGCAGAGAAAGTCTACTACAGCCTTTCCCATCCAGTGCCCTCCAGATGTGTTGAACTACAACTTCCATCATCTCAGCCCGCATGGCCAATGGGGTGATGGGAGTTGTAGTCCAACACATTTAGACAGCACCTGATGGGGAAGGCTGGGCTACTAGTACACAAGCACAAGGTTGAATATGCCAGGGATCAATAATGCAGCACCCGCAGGCACCATGACATCCGCGGGGCCTCCAATGGTGCCTGCGAAGCTCTCCACTCCCTGCCACCTTCAAAAATTTATTTTTAAATTTTTTAAAAGCCCTGGAAAATGTTATGGCGCCAGGGGGCAGGAAGAGAAGGTGCTGCTTCCTGGCTCCACCCAATCTTCTTCTGTCCTCACTATTTCCCTCCCTTCCCCTTCCCTATCCTTCTTCTTTCTCTTCCTTCCTAGCCCCTAGCCTTGCTCTTTCTCTCCATTCGCCCCTTTATCTTGCAGTTTCTCTCCACTCCCGGCTTTTAGCCTCACTATTTCACACACACACATTCACACACACACACACACACACACCTCTTTACCTCACTGTTTCTCCTGCTCCTGGCCTCTAGCCTCGCTCTTTCTCTCCCTCTATCCCTTTGCCTTGCTATTTCCCCCTCCCTTGGAACCTCTCTCTCTCTCTCTCTCTCTCTCTCTCTCACACACACACACACACACACACACACACACCTACCTCTTTTTTGGCTAGTCTGGCTCCCACGGCAGCCATTATCTGACTAGCCACATCCTCCATGGGAGCCATTTTGTAGTGGCACCCACAGCAGTTTCTCAAATTCCCAAATGTGCCCACAGGTTCAAAAATGCTGGGGACCCCTGCTCTATGCAGAAAGGTGTTGCTTTCTAACAACCTTACATAGTTACATTAAAGGCTTAAGTTGAACCCAGGATGAGTAGAGTATGGCCCAGTTCAAACAGCATAAAGCAGCCTTCCCCAACCTGGTGCTCTCCAGGTACAGGATGGTGGGAGTTGCAGTCCAACATATATGCTGGGCACCAAGTTGGGGAAGGCTGATACAAAGTCTTCACAAAGACTGTCCCCATGTACACAGCTGTGAGAAGCAAACAATGTCTGATCCAGCACAAAACCACACTGTCGGGCTCCACTTCCAGACAGCAAATTTATATAGATGCAACACCCCATTTATAGCATCTGGACTGAGCCTATGGAAATATAAATCAAATTTGTCTGAGCAGTGATATATAAACTCACCATTCCGCATCAGGAATAAAATAAATGATTATGGTGCCTAAAAAGTGCTGCCTGACTGGAATCAGCTGATGTAGTACAGTAGTTAAGAGCATGGGCTGTGAGCTAAAGAGTCCCTCCGCCATGTCCTTATTGAGCCACCTTAAAGAAGCAACTCTCTCCAAAGCTCCAGCTGCTATCTGTAATAAGGGTATAATAGTGTTGGTCAACATTCACTCAGAATTACCTTTTCCACACCCATTTTGTCAATACTCCTGGCAGTTTTGTGCAAGCCTACCAAGGTCTCTACAGAATTAGAAGATGGTAAAGGAAGAGCCTACAGTTCCTCTTACCTTTGAAGCTTGCCGAAGCCACCGTAAGTACTCAGTGAACGTGTCAAAACAGATGTAGTAACTCTGGCTCTGAGGCCCAGAGGAGCTAAATGCTAAACAGTGCTGGTGCTTTTTAACTTCTTCAACCTGTATTGGGAGTGCAAGGGAGGGTGGGGAGAAGGAAGAGAAGAGAGGATTAAAGAAATAAGTGTAAGTTTTTAAGACAGAAGTTGAGCTTCCAAAGTGCTGATTAGCCAGGAATCTAATTAAGAAAGAATCAAAAAGATAAAGGCTGCCAGTATAACAATGTGTACAATGTTTAATAGGATTCAAAGTTCCACAGTCCCCAAAGTAGTTGCTTTGTCGAGGGCAAAGCAAGTCAAGAACAATATACTGAATACCACATTTGTCCAATTGCTCTTCTAGAAGTAAGCATGCTTTCCAAGATCCATAGAACCATGCAGATATACGGTAGGTCTTCTGTGTTAATCAGGCTGCAATCTTATGCAAACCTACCTGGGAGTAAGACCCCATTGATTACAATGTGAGTTACTTCCAAGAAAACACGCATAGGATTGCACTGTCAATCTAGCCATATTAGTAGGCCAAACCCGAAAACATATGGTCACAGTTCTTAGTATTTCTCTTTAGCTTTACTGTAAGATCTCTTAACTAACAAGTTGTCAAAGAAACACCACTTCAGTCTTTCCGATTCACCATACACCTCTTCCTTGCGTGAAACAGAGCAGCAGATATGCAAAGCTGATGAGGTGCAAGTAGAACACAGGAGTACAGCTTGTGTTCCTGATATATAGAAAAATTTACTGATAAGCTTTTCTTTTAACAGAAAAAATCTGAACATAAGAACTAGGAGATGCCTTGAAGCTCCTTTACAGCAGGGGTCCCCAACCCCCGGTCCACGGACCGGTCCCGGTCCGTGGCCTCTTAAGTACTGGGCTGCGCGGTGCCTGGCCACCGCGCTGCCCGGCCGCTGCGCAACCCAGTTTTACAAAAATGCTCGTTGGGGAGGCGAGAAGAGGGACGAGCGGCGGGGTGTGTGTGTGCTTGCCGGAGCTTGCTAGCACCCCAAGAGCAAGGACGGGGTGCTTGGCGTGCGGTGCAGCAGCCAGGCACGGTGTGCGCTGCCTGCTGGGACGCGCCGCAAGCCACCCGCCAGGATACGCCGCAAGCCACCCACCGGGATGCGCCGCAAGCACCCCGTCCTGGCTCTCGGGGTGCTTGCGAGCTTTGTCCCTCTGCTTCTCTCTCCGATGAGCATTTTAGTAAAGCCGTCGTGTCACTTCCTGGTTCTGCGGCGCTGCCGCCTGGCCACTCAGCAGGTGAGCGGTGGGCGACACACACCCCCGGTCCGTGGAAAAATTTATTCCATGGGACCCGATCCCTGGTCCCAAAAAGGTTAAGAACCGCTGCTTTACAGGATATGTTTAAAAACAAAAAACCTCCCGGTAGTACATTTTTATTTCTTTTTTCCTAATTTCCAAAAATGTGTACTACTGGGTCATATCTTCTCTCTTTACTAGTAAACATTAGTACAAGACAGATAGGTCCCTGTTGATCAGGCTTTCCTAAACCTAAGAATTTTCTGCCTAGATAAGTCTTAGTATGCACTTGAACCAAAATATCCTGAGCTTTTTTAAAAACACTAACTTTCCTCATGGTTTCCAAGACCCAAATGCAATCTGCACCCTACAAATCTTCCCAATGACAGCAACCATGTCTGCCTATAATCAGGGTAGAACTACACATTTCAAAGTACTGTTATAGGGATGTGCTTTTAGTAACACAGGTCTGTGACAAGCCGCCTCCTGCTCAACATCTCATTCAGCTTATTCCCATGGCCTTATCCCAACTTATCCCATGTCATTACAATGTGTGTTTCTATACCCTCCAACGCAGTATTATTGGCTGCCACTGGCAGAGACATGGAAATACTTGTCATAACAACGTCAAAACACAGGGTAAGAACTTAAGAATGTAGTAAGTCCCCTACTGCCTGAGACTAATAATGGACTATCTACATCAGACTCCTGTCTCTCACAGTGGTCAATCAGTTGCCTTGGGGAAGCCCACAAGCAGGACACAAGGGCAATAGCCCAGTTATTCCCCAGTAACTGGTATTCAGAGGTATCCTGCCTCTGGTCCTAGGAGTATTATGTAGCTATCATGACTAGCAGCAACTGCTTAAGTTAGACTTACAGAGAGAGGGTGAACTTGATATGATGATGCTGTTTTCAGAGGCAGCCCTGTGTTCCCTGCAATATGCAATCCCATCCTGACCTTACAGAAAAGGTATCTAACCCTGTTAATACTCTAGAGCAGCCTTCACCAACCTAGTGCCCTCCAAATCTGTGGGACTACACTTTCCATCATCCCCACCCAGCATGGTTAGGCTGGGGTATGCAAACTGGAGACCTCCAGAAGATTGGGATCCGACTCCCACCATCTCACAGCCAGCATAGCCAATATTGCTGGATGATGGGAGCTGTAGTCCAAAGCATCTGGCAGGCACCAGTTTGCCTGCCCCTGCTCTAGACACTTGCTTCACACCTGGAGATGCTGGAAGGAATGAGGAAACAATGCAAGCAGGTGGCAAAGAAGGGTTCGTGAAGGAGAAATGGAAACAGGATGGCAAAAAAATGGAAACATGTACCTGGGAAATTGGATAGGTGAGAAGGACCAGCAAGTGGCCTTTCTAAACTTCAGAGAAAGAGGAGACTGCAAATTGGGGTGATTAAGTCAGAGGTGGAGGACACCAACAGGCAATACTGGGATATGACCATCCAAGGAGAAAGATGGACAATCTGAATTTTCAATTGTATTAATATCAGGGTGGATAAAAATGGACATTTTTAAAAAAATCAAATTTTTAACATTTGAATTGGGTTTCAATCCTTTTTTTAAAAAGAAATCAAATAAAATACTACATTTCCCTCTCATTAAAAAAAAACATAGTTACAATTCAGACTCATTATAAACATGCTAAGCATACATTTCGTCTCATTATACCTCAAACTGTCATAGGTGTTGGTCACAAGGAAGACCATATATGGGGATTTTTTAAAAATTTCCTATATAGGGTCTTCCTTATGGGACATTCCATAGTCCATCATACACATACACAGGTAGGAAATTCAATGAAACATTGCACATTCATTTTCATCTCATAAAAATGGCCCTGTCCAGCCTAACTACTAGCTCTGGGCTTTTGGCTTCTGTTTCCCTGAGTAAAGTTACATATGCAAAAACACAGGTTGACTAGGATTGTTGTTATTCTGTGCATATGTGGTGGTGGACCTGGGCAAAGCATGGCAATGGAGTCAATTAAGACAGGAAGACAATATCAGTGTCTAAAAAATCTATCTGTTTCTTTTTAAAAAACCAGGGGAAATAGTTTAATTTTAATCAGATTTTTAATTTTTTTTAAAAAGATGTAAACACTAAAGTTCTCTTAGATAATAACTAGATTAACATAATCTAGATATGAGTGCAAAAGCTCTACAGTTAATATCCAAATTAAATCAACGCCTCTAACAGATACATTGGATTTAAAGGAAACTTTTCTACCTAAATGAAGAACCAGTCCGATCATTTCTCAGATATGAATATTTACACTCTTCCCAAACATAGGAATTTCACTTTCACCTGATGAAAATAAACTGTTCTAGTCTGCTCAGTAACTATCAAACCTTGCTTCCCCCTATCAGTCATGGGCATTTTGTTTCTGGTGCCTACTTAGTTTTTGTGAGAACAAGGCTGGTCCAAGTCAATGTGATACAGAAAGGAGCAATACTGGAAAGGAAAAGACAACAAAATTGTCCAGTGAGCATATGCCTGTATTTCCATACTTAGGCTACAATCCTATAACCACTTGCCTGGGATTAAGCCCCACTGACCTCAATGGAACTTATTTCTGAGTAGACATGTAGAGAACTGTGTTATTAACCTCAAACTGTTGTGGGTGTTGGTCATGAGAGCCAGTGTGGTGCAGTGGTAAAAGTGTTGGACTGGGGGGCTCAGGAGATCCGGGTTCTAGTCCCCACTCGGCCATGAAGCTCACTGGGTGACTTTGGGCCAGTCACTGACTCTCAGCCGAATGTACCTCACAGGGTTGTTATAAAATGGAGAGAAGGAGGAGGAGACACCTTGTGTTCCTTGAAAGAGGGGAAAGGGCAGGATATAGCTATAATAAATAAATAAATAAATAAATAAATAAAAAGGAAGACCCTATATGGGAACATTTTTTAAATTTAAAAATATTCCTATATACTATAGGGTCTTCCTTATGGTACATTAAATATATGGAACATTCCCTCTATAGGTAAAAAAGGAAAACATGCAAAATATATTCCATGAGACAAAAAGATGCAGTTTGTAAGAATGGAACAGTGTAAATAATATTTTATTTCGTCGTAAGTTAACATGTTTTAGTGGTCCAATTTGTACCATTGTTCAGAAAAAGATATTTAAAAGTTTCAGTGGGAAACTTGTTTTAAATTGGTGGTCTAAATAAACTTTTTTTTCCTTGCTGATTTAAAGCATGGTTTAAATCCATGATTTACATCACCCTGATTATGTTGCTCCTGTCCTTTCTGGAGATTTTCTCTCTCTCTCTCTCTCCCAAATAAAAACCAAGATATCATTAAAACTTTTGTCCTAGATGGATGAAAGAAACCAAGATAAGAAATTTCAACCTCATCTTCAGCCTTCAGTGAAATATTTGGTCTGTTGTTTTGCAAGGTCATGCTGCCAAATACATCATTCTGACCATCCACTAGCAATTTCACTCAACTTATGGTTTGCTAGGCTTGCTCAGAAACAGGTATCTCAGGTGCCTTTTGAAAAGCAAGAGCTTCCAGAGGATTTGGAGGGAGCATAGCAGAGCTGTGTGATATATAAAAGAAAATATTCATGACCGTGGAGAACACAAGTCTAACAGAGCAGGGGTGCTAAACCTCTTGCAGCCTGAGGGACAAATTCAATTTACGAGAAGTTCTTGGGGGCCACATTCCAGTGGTGGGCGGGGCCACAAGCAAATGTGGTGGGGTCAAAATACCAGTATATTATGGCTTCAAACTTTTACTGCCAGTATTATATTTATATCCCACCTTTTTTCCTGCAAGGAACCCAAGGCAGCTTATATAATAATCCTCCTCCTCCTCCTCCATCTCCATCTCCATCTTATCCTCAGAACAACCCTGTGAAGTAGGTTAGGCTGAGAGTCAGTGACTCGCCCAAAGTCACCGAGTGAGCTTCAGGGCCAAGTGGGGACCAGAACCCAGAGCTCCTGAGTTCCAGTCCAACACTCTAATCACTATGCCACGCTGGCCCTTCTTTAGAATTATTTAGAAGTATTTCAGCCTTTTAGAATGAGGGAAAACATGCAAAAGCTGGAAAACCACAAAATGGATGACAGTTTGGGGAAAGGGGTGCAGCCAGGAAAGGGGGCATGGATATCTGAGGAACCCCAGAGAGCCAGATAGGGATGCCAGGAGGGCCAGATTTGGCCTGAGGACCTGAGATTCCCCACCCCTGCAATACAGGCCATTAAGTATGTATTTCGGTCCTCATCCCAAGAATAGTTCTTCCATTTTTTAAAAGCACCTCTTTCATTTAACTCGCTGAATACAGTAATACCTTGGATTGCAAGGTTTGAGAGCGGTTTGCAAGACAAGCAAATTTTTAAATATTTATTTATTTATTTATTTTTACTTGATATACAAGCGACGTCTTGCAATACAAGTACTGTAGTACGGCTTAAATTAAAAATCTCTGTACAAATTTTTTTGGGGGGAATTCGTTTTGATATAAGAGTGTTTTGGATTACAAGCACGTTTCCAGAATGAATTATGCTCTCAATCCAAGGCATGACTGTACAGGCAACTAATAATATAACTCAAGGATGACTGAAAAGATGTGCCCTTACAGCCTTCTGGACAACATGGCTTTTTGCACAGGGAGCACATGAACTGCCAGCAAGCAATTGAAGCACAATTTCACAGTGCTTCAATGGCTAAGTTGAACTGCTGGTGAACATGTGATTCTTCCTCCAGCAAGCAAATCCATTGTCGTGGTGAATGCAAGGAGGAATAATGGCTGCTTAGTCTTTGAGGTTACTGATGACTTGCAATACAGCCTTTCCTACCTTGCCTGTAATAGTAGTAGGTGTAGTGAAGTGTAGTAGTAGTAGTAATTTTTATTATTCTTATTCTCATTTCTATACTGCCCAACAGCAGAAGCTCTCTGGGCGGTTCACAACCATTCACAAAAACACTAGCTTCCCTGTGACCCGGCTTCCTCTCTCATCTCCTAGGAGGGCGGGGAACAGTCCAACTGGAGCAGGCCCTGATGTTGCCTTTGCCTGCTCCAGCCTCCCTTGCTCCTTCCCCTTTCGCACAGAGCCACTGAAGACACAAAGCCGGGGGGGGGGGGGAGTCCAACTGGAGCAGGCCCTGATGTTGCCTATCCCCTGCCACCATTCCTCACTATTGGCTATGCTGGCTAGGGCTGATGGGAGTTGCAGTCCAACAACATTTAGACACCCCCCCCCCGCTTTAAAGGCTGCACACTGCACATAGTATTACACCTCATCATTTCATAGCTTCAATGACTACAACAGTGATGGCGAACCTTTTTGAGCCCGAGTGCCCAAACTGCAACACAAAACCAACTTATTTATTTCAAAGTGCCAACACTGCAATTAAACCTGAATACTGGGGTTTTAGTTTAGTAAAAACAACTCATACAGTTGTCTGAACTAATTAACATCTTTTGTCTTAAAAGAAAAACACAATAACACAGTAACTTCGGGTCAGTCACTGACTCTCAGCCTAACCTAACTAACCTAACCTACCTCACAGGGTTGTTGTGAGGGTAAAATGGAGAGGAGGAGGAGGATTATGTAAGCCGCCTTGGGTTTCTTGCAGGAAAAAAGGCAGGGTATAAATATAATAAATAAAATAAATAAACAGGGCTTTCAATGATACAAACAGCCTGTGGAGGGAGAGGAGAGCAGGGGCGGGTGAGCAGGCGGGAGAGCCCCCAGTCCCAAACGCAGCCTTCAGCAGGGCAAACTGCGAGAAACCAGCCCAAGCCCCCATCCCGTTCAGGCACCAAACGCTGCCACTGTAGTCACGGCTGGCAGCTCAAAGAGAGGCCGGTGTCTCCCAGGGCTGACGACCGGCCGCCGCCTAGCTGGGCGAAAGGCCCGAATGAAGCCCGCCGGGACGGGGATGGCTGGGCGGGCTCGCTCACTGGTGGGCACAATCGCGATGAAGCTCCAGCTCACGTGGCGGATTAGCTCGGGCTCGCCCAGCACCACTGGCTCCAGGCTGTTTAAGCCCTGTTGCCCTGGTTCCCCCCCCCCCGCCAAAAACAGAGCGCGGGGATCCAGTGTGCCGGACATGACGCGGCGGTGGCGGCGGGTCCAGCGCGGGTGGCAAGGAGATAGCAGGTAGGCCCTGTCGGCCCGGCCCGCCCGCCCACCGCGTCACGGCCTGAGCCCGGGCCCGCAGCATGGTGACTCTCCTGGTGACCTATGGCTCGCGTGTCAGCAGAGTGGTCCACACGTGCCACCTGTGGCACGCGTGCCATAGGTTCGCCATCACTGGACTACAATAAGCAACCAAGGACAATCATTTACACAGAATAAATCCGATCACAGAGTTCAGAGTGGCTTCCACAGGACTAACCAGGTAGAGATCTTCTGATTTTCACAAAATATATCACAGCATCCTGTATCCTCAAAGCATCACGGGTACACTGGAGGCATTCAAGATACGGCTGGACAGCCATCTGTCAGGGATGCTTTAACTTGGATTCCAGCATTGAGCAGGGGACTTATAGGTCCTTTCCAATTCTACTTGTGGAGAAACGAGCCTTTGGGGGTACACACACACACCTCAGGTGTGAACCGGCTGGGGTGGGGTGTGCATAGTTAGCGTGTAGAGAAAAGAGTTTTTAGGGTTCCTGCATGCATGCATGCATGCAAGAACAAACAAACACACACACACACACACACACGCCTCCTCATGAGTAAACCAGGTGGGGGCTGGGAGGAAGCAAAAGGTGATGGAACATGAGATGGGGCCTGGCGTCTAGAAGTCTGGAGGAGCCAGGCTGAAGGCATTCACATGCAGATAGTTCAAGCCATGACTCACAGTTCCCTTTCCCCCTGCATGGCCAGGTGAAATTCAAATCGATTGGCTGAAGCAAGAAGGCTACAGAAAAGGGGAGGGGGATGAGCTTTTTCCCCACGTGTAAGCCTTTGTTCTTGGTTCAGTCTTTTGGGTGCCTGCCTGGCGGTTGGAGCCATGCCAGGCCAGCGAGGGGCCCGAGCCTTTAGGGGGGGGGCCCCTCAAGAATCGACCTCAGTCAGCCTCTGGTAAAATTGGCTGGTTTGGAGGGTCTAGAAAGGCAAGCCTTGTAGGAGTTTACCCATCTTAGACCTTCGGGTAGGTGTGGTAATTCTCCATCAGGCAGCAAGGCTGTGCTAGATCTAACCCTTTGAAGAAGACACCCTCAGGTAACAGGTGTGTGCTTGAGAGATTTTAAGGAATCAGGTCTTTGTTATTTTGCAGCTTTACTGTGTACTAAAGTGTTTCTCTATTTTGTGTGCTTCTCTCATTTCCCTAATCTTGTTGTAAAATGCTACCAGAAATAAACCTTGTCTTGAGTTCACTCTACATGGGTTTTGTAGTACTCTGTTAGTTCAGTATCTAAATCCAGGTTACAGAATTAAAGGCGAGTCCCTGAACAGAGATTCAAGTAAGATTGCAGAGACAGCTGAGGCTGGCAATCTGGTACCTTGAGATCTCTAGGGGTCTTGGTTCCTTTGCCAGCAGGCAAGGGTGGGGTAGTGGCGGGTCAGCCAGCCCCCCCTTCTGGGCCACAGGGTGGCAAGTGCTGGGTTTCCTTTTGCAAGGAGGAAAGGGTGGGGGTCTGGCGGGCCAGCCAGCCCCCCCTCTTCCTCCACATGGTGGCAGCGGTGGGATTCGAAGCTGAACCACAGAGCGTGTGCATGTAGGCAAATGAGAGAAATTTGAGAGACGTTTTAGTATATAGTAGAGGGTTTGTTATTTTTTAGAAATAACATGTGAGATGAGCCTTAAAAAAACATTCAGATTGCTGGAAGGGGCTACCCCAGTCTGGGGAGCCTAAGAGCCCAGCAGAGAGCGTTGAAGGCAAGAAATTTCAACTATAGAGTGAGTTCCAGAACAGCCTGTGTGCCCAGCAAGTGAGCAGAGGGCAGCAAGTGTGTGATCCAAGAGAACCAGGACTGGAGGGGCCCTTGGCAGAGGGCTAGAAGCAAGAAAAAAGTCTGCGTGTGCGTGTCCCAGAGGCTGGGAGCAGCGGTTGCCAGTGAGAAGCAAGAGATCCTACCCATCGAGTGCAAGAAGCGAGTAAGCAGATGGCGGCTGTGTGATCCCAAAGTTTAGGGGCTGAGAGAGCCCGGGAAGAGAAAAAGAAAATAGTGTAGGCGTGCGCACGTGTGTTCCAGGAAGAAGGAGAGAAGACCAAGAAACCTCTCTTAAGAGGCTGGTGAGCAAAACGTTAGATTTTGGGACAGCGTTTGATGAGTAATTTTAGTTGTGCTGTGTGCCCCAGAAGAGTCAGACTTTGGTGGGGGGGGAGGGCACAGTCCTGCCCTACATCTCTCCCACGGGAGAAGGACTCAAGATTTTTGAACTTAAGACTGTCCATTTGCTCTTGGGGGGGGCATGGTGAATAGCTAGGCTAGGCAGCAGCAAGCAGAAGGGGGGGCGGACATCAAGAAACCCCCCCCAAGAAAAAAGAGACTTTGTCCTGTGCTGCAAGAAGCGGGCAGAGAATCAGCAGAAGAAAAAAGAATCCCCCCAAAAACATTTTTCTGCTGCCACTTAGAAAACAGCGGACTCTGACTTGTTCCTCGAGGGGGAGGGGGGACAAGTGATTCAAGTTGTCTTTGTGTTGTTACTAAGCAGGCGATCCCAGTGTGGGCGGCGGAGAGAGAAGGAGATTTCCCTTCTAGCTGACAAAAGCCCAGACAGAAAGATTTTTTTTCTTCAGGTGTCTCCAGAGAAGAAAAGAAGACATTAGTGATTAATTGTGATTAAAGCAAATGAAAACTGTTGAGTTGTTCCTCGAAGGGAGGGGCGGGTGATCCGTGATCTAAGTGTATTTGTGTTATCTACATTGTTGCTGGGGGCCCAGAAAACGAGTGATCCCAGTTTAAAAAGTTTAACTATGTTGTCTTGTCCCCAAATGAAAAAGTTAGTCCCAACTCAATAATGATGGTTGGTGATAATAATGTAATGAATGCAAGTTTTCAAAAAGTCTCAAGAGGCCAGAGAACTTAGAGGCAAGAAAGCCCTCTAGTAGCCGAAAGCAAGATTGCCAGACTGTGTGTTCTCAGTTTCTTAGTAAAACCTCCAAAGCTAAGCATTCAATGCTGAGAGAAAGTCATCCCGTGCAAGTTTGGGTGGTGGGCAAAAAGAGCCAAGCCCAAGAGGCTAGAAGATTGTCAAGCTGTGTGTTTTAGAAAATGCAAACCTTTGGGAAAAGGGGGGTGGTGAGAAGTCATCCCATTTAAGTCATTGGGTAGAAAGTGCCAAGTGCAACCCTTGGGAAAGGGGAGTAGGCATTCACGTCGTTAAGTGGTGAGAGGCCATCCCATCGAGTCTTTGTAAGGTGTGTGTGATGGTATTCAGGTCGTTGAGAGTGGTAGGGGCGAATTGAGTCACATTTCAGTCCATAATCTGCCCCCTACAGGCTGTGAGAGAAACAGCAACCCTAAAAAAGTTTTTTGTTTTGATTTGTTTTTTAGACAAGAGTGCCAGACAGGCAACAAAGGGTTGAAGGTTCTCATTTAAATTGTAATTGATGTTTCTTGAGTATGCAAACCTGTAAACTTCTGATTGATAGTTATTGCTTGTGTTTTGCTGTTTTGATGTTTAAAGATTTTTAGAATTAAGATGTTAAAACTGTGTTAAGACTATAGTTAATGTGTTTAATGTTTTGATGCTTGCTTTTTTTTGTTCTGTTCTGTTTTTGTCTGCGTGTAGAAGAGAAGAGGTGCCTAGTGATAAGAAGCTAGCGCAAGCTCGTTTCTCTGTAGTTTTTGTTAGTATAGATGAAAGGAGAGGGTTAGCCCCTCTTTTCATCTTTTCCCAAAGGAAAGGGTGTGGAGCAACGAGCCTTTGGGGGTACACACACACACCTCAGGTGTGAACCGGCTGGGGTGGGGTGTGCATAGTTAGCGTGTAGAGAAAAGAGTTTTTAGGGTTCCTGCATGCATGCATGCATGCAAGAACAAACAAACACACACACACACACACGCCTCCTCATGAGTAAACCAGGTGGGGGCTGGGAGGAAGCAAAAGGTGATGGAACATGAGATGGGGCCTGGCGTCTAGAAGTCTGGAGGAGCCAGGCTGAAGGCATTCACATGCAGATAGTTCAAGCCATGACTCACAGTTCCCTTTCCCCCTGCATGGCCAGGTGAAATTCAAATCGATTGGCTGAAGCAAGAAGGCTACAGAAAAGGGGAGGGGGATGAGCTTTTTCCCCACGTGTAAGCCTTTGTTCTTGGTTCAGTCTTTTGGGTGCCTGCCTGGCGGTTGGAGCCATGCCAGGCCAGCGAGGGGCCCGAGCCTTTAGGGGGGGCCCCCTCAAGAATCGACCCCAGTCAGCCTCTGGTAAAATTGGCTGGTTTGGAGGGTCTAGAAAGGCAAGCCTTGTAGGAGTTTACCCATCTTAGACCTTCGGGTAGGTGTGGTAATTCTCCATCAGGCAGCAAGGCTGTGCTAGATCTAACCCTTTGAAGAAGACACCCTCAGGTAACAGGTGTGTGCTTGAGAGATTTTAAGGAATCAGGTCTTTGTTATTTTGCAGCTTTACTGTGTACTAAAGTGTTTCTCTATTTTGTGTGCTTCTCTCATTTCCCTAATCTTGTTGTAAAATGCTACCAGAAATAAACCTTGTCTTGAGTTCACTCTACATGGGTTTTGTAGTACTCTGTTAGTTCAGTATCTAAATCCAGGTTACAGAATTAAAGGCGAGTCCCTGAACAGAGATTCAAGTAAGATTGCAGAGACAGCTGAGGCTGGCAATCTGGTACCTTGAGATCTCTAGGGGTCTTGGTTCCTTTGCCAGCAGGCAAGGGTGGGGTAGTGGCAGGTCAGCCAGCCCCCCCTTCTGGGCCACAGGGTGGCAAGTGCTAAGTTTCCTTTTGCAAGGAGGAAAGGGTGGGGGTCTGGCGGGCCAGCCAGCCCCCCCTCTTCCTCCACACTACTATTCTATGATCTCTGGATTCCACAGTCTGTAATTCTGGGGCTTAAAGAAGGAACCTTATAGACTGAAGATAGGGCTAGCTTAGTGAGTTAACTAGGACTATGTGCACTTCAGAACTCTTTTCATCACAGAAATGAACAGGAGTGTCAACAGGAAGCTGGAATTAGGAAGTCTCTGGATTGGCTAGGCCTGCTATAAATACTAAGATCCTGGCATTCTGCCCTTCTCTGGGTCAACAGAGCAGTACAAGTACCCATTGTCCCAGCCTAGCCCCAACAGCATAGCCTAGTTGCAGCCTTCAAGAGGTGCCATTTTCAGGGCAAAAATCACACATAGAGATTTGCACATGCACAACACAGCAAACCAATCTATGAATAAGCTACGCAGTGCAGCTTGTTTGCGGAATGACCCACGATGAGCCCAACAGACAATCAAGCTTAGCATGGATTGTTCTCCTGCTACTTCCCCCAGGTCCTCCAGATGGTATCCCAGGGTCCTGCATGGCAGAACCAATCTTGTCTCAGTCTCCCTCTTCTGACTGCAACCCCATTTTTTGTTCGCGGTTGTCGTTGGGTTTTCCCTGGAGCCCCGTGCCACCGCCACTGACAGCTGTTCCACCAATGCCCAAGTAGCACTTTGAAGCGACCGTCACTGGCTCGTTATATACTCAGAGATATATTCGCCACCCCCTTTTGGGGCAAAAACCCCTTTGCTGCTTTGCTTTTCAATTGACAGCTCATCAATTAACAGCTGTCAAGTGTGTGCAAAGCAACCTACAGTCATGCCTTGGATTGAGAGCATAATTCGTTCCGGAAACGTGCTTGTAATCCAAAACACTCTTATATCAAAACAAAATGCCCCCCAAAAAATTTGTACAGAGATTTTTAATTTAAGCCGTACTATAGTACTTGTATTGCAAGACGTCGCTTGTATATCAAGTAAAAAAAAATTAAATAAATTAAATATTTAAAAATTTGCTTGTCTTGCAAAACGCTCTCAAACCAAGTTACTTGCAATCCAAGGTATTACTGTATATGCAGCCTCGCTTGGTCAATGTCCATGGATGTTACCTACTGCACTTTGACAGCAGACACTTGAGGACATTGACCAGATAAGACTCCACATTTCAGGCAGGCATAACTGCACACCTGCGATTTTTAAAAAACAAAAACAAATTATGCTCTCAAGTGCGCATATTTCTGCTGCTCAATATATATATATATATATATATATATATGGGTAATGAACCAGTGACGGTCACTCCAAAATGCTGCTTGGGTATCAGTGGAGTGACTGTCACTGCCAGCAGCACAGGCAAGAGCACCAAGACAAACAAGGTGGTTTTGCCGTTCTTTCTGAGCGGCTCATTCACCACTTCCTGCAACCCACGATGGGATTGGTCTCCCAGGTTTGGACAACACGACATGCCATCATGCGTTTAACAACCCCTAAAACAAGCCATGGGTTGTCAGGGTGGCTTCTTGCCCCAAACAAGCCACCCTGCAGGAAGCGGTCCAGGTTCGCACAACACAATAATCCACCATGGCTAGTTTCCCGTGATGGGTTGCCATGTCGTGCGAACCCAGCCTAAATGTTATAGTGAAATTGAAAACTCCACCGTCCCATATCCCTTTGTTACATACAGATGGATATCCATGCAGTTACATCAACAAACACACAGCCTGGTCCATGCCCAGTGAGAAACAGCTCTTTGAGTTTAAATCTCAGTTTATTATTCTGGAATACCATCAGGTCCCTTTTCCGTATATACAGAAAAATTGAGTGTCCAACTTGCCTTTCCACCGATTAAGGGGAGCACGTGCATCTTTCCAGTCTGACTTTCTTTCACCGATGACACAATTAGGCACGTCCCACAAAGGATAACTTGGCGTCTTGTCCATCTGTTGACCGGCAAATGCATTTTCCCTTTTCTAACATTGTACATTCCTGAGAGCTGAATCCGTTCAGAGTTGCCAATGCTGTGGGGCTTTCCTGAAATGGAAACAGCAAGCAGCTTTATCAGTAAGGATGCTTTCCTCTTTCAACTGCTCTTCAAAATGCACAAAACAGCAAGACAAAATTAAGGCCATATCTAAAAGGATGGATTCAAAGGGCACCGCAGCTTCAAATACACAGAGAATTACTGGGCTGCAAAATTGCTTTCTCCAAAAATCCCGCTCCAGGAATAATCTGGAAAAAAAATAGCAATAATCTTTACACACGAAATTGCCACATGAATGTCGACTCTTGAAATTCCTCACTTGATTTTGAAAGGACCTGGACCACATCAGAACCACGGGACGTGACTCAAAGACCGCACGCAGGTCAAAGGAAGAGCCCTGTTTATTAAAACCCAAGCTCCATTTTCGATAGCTTCTGTCGCCCAAACTACTTTACTGGCATTTTGAAAATATAAAACTGCTTAATTGGAAGCTACCTGAACCATGGCAGAAGATGAATTTCTACAGCTCCAAAAAAAGAAAAGAAAAGAAAAGAAAAATAGTCACTGAACAATCATTAGGAAGGAAGGCTTCTGGAGAAAGAGCTACATAATTAAGGGTTTTCTGAGGACCTACAGCAATCTAATGGTTCAACTTAGGAAAGAAGCAAAAGGCACTGAAAATAAGATGACAAACCACTGGCTGCTTCATCTCACATCACTTTAACACTACAGGGAGCATACAGCACCAGAGGAATTTCAACATGATGGAATGGATATCACCTAAATTAGAGCAGCAAGACTCCTTCCATATATTGTGTAGCCCAGAGCACACATTGAGCATTAAGGGGGAAAGGGGGCAAAGAGAGGGGAGGGGGAAAAGTCTTACTGAGATGAGCTTTTTCTTTTTCTCATCACATTGAAGAAATGAACCTTCTAAAATGCCTTTTTAAATGAATCTTTTAAAATCCAGATAATTAATTTAGAGTAAAAGCTGGTATCAAAATAAAATACTAGAATGCTATATAGTATGTTTAACTGGAGAAGCCAAGTTAGGATGCTGTTGTTTAGTGAGATGAAGCAAGCTATAGTGGACACTACAGATTTTGTCTGGGAAGTAATTTTCACTCACTAGTGTGGCTTAACATTAACATTAGATAAAGCCTTCAATTTGAGATCTGTAAAGATATGCCCACTTCCTGGCAGTACTGATCTTCCAAAAGCACAAAGAAAGGAGGCCAGCGTTTTATGGTGTATTGTTCACACTGGCAGTTTACCACTAGCTTATTGTTGAAACTATTACAGGAGATCTGCCCTCAGAGTTGTAGGGATTGTATCTGACCACCAATCATTTATAGTGTTAAGTTACTTGAAGGGAGATAACAGCAGTCATTTCCGCTGTTTCTCCAGAGACGCACAAAACAGGCACAGCACGGATAGTTCTGGAGTGTAGTTCTCTCTTTCTTCCTGGGCCAGAAATACTTGAGAATTTAAGTGCCCCTTTTCAAAACCAGCATTCTCTATTATTCCCATATTCAATGCAAAGGAATAATAGGGGATCGCTGCTACTACTACCGGTACTCTTTTCTGCTTGCAGATAAATCAGAGAGTAGTATCACTAGCTTAATCTGCACTGTAACATTAGGCAGGAATGAACAGAAAGCAGGCCCTATATTTCGCACCACAGAATACTGGGAGAGTGGGGCTGCAAAGAGAGACACTGTTGAGTCAGGATGACTACTGTGGTTCTGGAGGTGTTGGGGAGGGAAGGAGAGAAAAGTTAGCTTGCTGTGTTGCGGGGGAGACAAGTTCCATTCTCAACCACTGGTTTTTGTTTGCAAGCCACAGCACCTATAGAATAATGAGCTTTGCTTTATTTAAAAAGCAACTTCTCCTTACAACTATAGCAACATTATATTTTTTGTCTCTCATGCATTCATTTTACTCAAATTTAGTTTAAATTTAGTTTAAAACCACTCACTGTTGAAATCCAGTGAAGTGTTTGTTCTTAGTGTGGCTTGGGACCAGGCTATCTGAAAGACCACCTTCTCCCATTCAAGCTTGCCTGGTCCTTAAGATCTTCAGGAGAAGCCCTTCTTTCGAGGCTGCCACCATCAGAGGCGCGTTTGGGGTGACGCAAGAGAGTACCTTCTCGGTGGCTGCTCCAAGACTGTGGAACTCCCTCCCCAAGGGAAGCTAGGTTCGCTCCCTCCTCTGCTATCCTTCCAGGGGGCTCTTGTTAGCGTACCCCTACTGGGGTGTGGGGCCCTTGGCAAATGCCCTATCATGCTTACCATTGACTCTGGCCCTGGACTGCAGTTTCTCCTGTGTCCAAAATCACTGGGTCAGCCCACCAGGATTTCTTCTTTGCATGCCCCCACTGAATTAAATAATAGGCATAAGAAAGAACATCCATGCTCCTATGCAAGTGTGATCTATTTCAGTACCACATGTATACAGATGACCTCAGTTGATTCAGTGTTGTTTCTTCTATACTCACTGGAAGACTTTGTAAATGGGAACTGTGGTATTTAAACCCTACTTATTTACTAGCAGTCTGAGAGCTAATGCTTGCTATTAACATCATGCCTTATCTAAAATGGAAGCAAACTCTGCTCCCCAAGTCTGTTGCTTGTGTTTCCACAAAGCTATATTTTAGACCATTTATTAAAAGCAGCCATGTGTCCTGAAGCCTTGCTTTCTTTAAAAAAGAAGAAGCTAAGCTACAAGATGAAAAACAAGTTTTATGGAGACTTCACAGGTCAGAGAACAGGCACATCATCTACCTTCCATTATTTAGAGATTTATTCCACATTCACAACTGCCTTCCATATATATATATTAACCACTGCTATAATGTGTCACAATGGAAAGCAATATATTTGGCCACAGAACAACCAAGCCTCCCAAACCATTAAATAAGCTACGGGAGGGGGGGGGGAGAGACAGGGACGGATGACTGCTAAATGGTGAGAACATACACGGTTTGAATTCTAACACATGACAAGCACTCTCACTGTGGACAAATACAAAAAAGAGAGAAAAGGCTTTCTGGTTTCTGGTGGGGTTGCCAGTCCCCCCCCCCTCAAAACTGATTCTTGAAAGAACAAATTATTGTAGAGTGCACATGCCTTTGAGGTGGGGGGGGGGGAGACTGGCACTTAGGAGAAAACTAATGAATGATAAAAGGGTTAAAGCAAGGGTGGGCAACATGTGGTCTACATGTGCCCCCCCAACCTGCCAATAAAGAAAAGGGGGGAGTAGCAGGGTGCCTTAGCGCACACAGATTTAGCTTGCTTTCTGGTCTAAAGCTCCATAATGGTTTTGCTGCTGAAATTCAGCGGCTAACTGCTCCTCCCCCAACTTTTTGCCATCAGTGGGAGTGTGGCCCATGGCAGGCTGTGGGGGCAGAAACTGGCTCCTGGACTGTCCAATGCTGTCCTTCCCTTGGTTAAAGGGGCGGGGAGACAAAAATGGAGTACATTTATTGCAAATGTATTGCAAATTGGCAAAGCTAACCAATTATATAAGGGTTAAAGGGGGAAAAGACAAAAGTGGAATAAATGGCTCCTGGACTGTCCAATGCTGTCCTTCCCTTGGTTAAAGGGGCGGGGAGACAAAAATGGAGTACATTTATTGCAAATGTATTGCAAATTGGCAAAGCTAACCAATTATATAAGGGTTAAAGGGGGAAAAGACAAAAGTGGAATAAATTTACTGCAAACTGGTTGCCTTTTATTGACTTTTGCAAAACTGTTTACACCTCAACTTAAAGTTCTGTTATTCAGAACTTTAGAGTTAATTGCTACAGGCAAAGGATATCTTTAAGCTAGGTGGTGTACTATTATTGTTTTGTATAGAAATGTGATTCTATCAGTATCTTGATTCATTTGTCCAATTATGCATAGATTATTTTATAACTTTATGAGATCTGTAAGAGGAAAACCCAAAGAGCATACAGCTTCTATTACTCAAACTACAATACATAATCAACTGAGGCAGAAAATACCAGGGATTGGATATTACAAACATAGCCATTCCTTACTGCCACAAGCTTTGGGCTTCAGGTAAACATGGAAATAGGTTGGAAAAACGACTTACAGGCATGGAAATATTCCATTAGTAAGATAACTCTCTCATTACTTCCAGAACATGTGCAGCTGGCTGGTGCTAGAGACAGGATACTACAGGCAGTCCCCAGATTACGAACGAGTTCTGTTCTTAAGAATGTCTTTAAGTTGAATTTGTATGTAAGTCAGAACACCATAGCATTCTGTACGTTAACATCAGCATTTACGCAAATTGCGTAGTATACTACACTATGTACTCTATGTAAACGACGTAGAGCCGGGGAACCCAGAAGTCTGTTATGGGTTGTCTGTAAGTTGGACGTTCTTAACTGCCTGTAGTTATATTGTCTGACGCAGCACTTCAAAAAAGTCACTGGGCATCTTAACACACCAATAATAGAGTTATTGCAACATACAAGCATTGTACAGGAAGGGCCACAATTCAGTTAGAGTACATGCTTGGCATACAAAAGGTTCCAGGTCCAATCCCTTGAATTTATTTATTTATTATATTTATGCCCCACCTTTTTTTCCTGCAAGGAACCCAAGGCGGCTTACATAATCCTCCTCCTCCTCTCCATTTTATCCTCACAACAACCCTGTGAGGTAGGTTAGGCTGAGAGTCAGTGATTGGCCCAAAGTCACCCAGTGAGTTTCATGGCCAAGCGGGGACTAGAACCCGGATCTCCTGAGTCCCAGTCCAACCCTCTCACCACTACGCCACACTGGCTCTCCCTTCCATTAGGGTCCATTAATCTCCAAGGTAGCTGAGAAAGACTCCTGTCTGAAATCCTGGAAAGCTGCTGCCAGTCAGTGTAAACAGTACTGAGCTAGATGGACCACTGGTCAGATGTTTTGGCCTAGAACTCCCATCAGTCCTAGCCAGCATAGTCAATGGTGTGGCATGATGGGGGTTCAACATCTGGAGGGTCACAATTTCAGCTTTGGTTAGTATAGCATTCTGACTGCCTGGGTGTGAAATTATTAACTTGTTAAAGCTTACAGATTTTCAAGGAACATTTTCATTTGGTTCCACAAGATCAATATGAAAACCATTACTTCACAGCATGCTATGACAAATAGAAAGATCATTGCCTGGCAATTGCATCACTCACAAACATGGCAGCATAGCAATCATTACAACAGAACCTAAGCATTAAAATGTTTAGTACATGAAGGCCAAGCTCAAGAAAAGTAACCCAATTCCTGGATCCATGGTGCTGTCCCTCTCATCATTTTGCCTATTGATACAGAATCATAATATTGTTTTAGTGCTGAGTACACACAGCCCTGTATACAATGCTAGATATCATCTTCATCATCATCCTACAACAGTGCTTGAATACATTATCAGGACCCCAAGCTCTGCTATGCTTGCTCTTAACGTCACCCTCCCAGCTGTTCTCACATATACGCAGATACAGATGTATTTGCAGTGGGCATTTCTAATTTTAAACATTTAGAGCAGGGGAGACGGAAAGAGACTGCTGCTGGCTATGCAAGACCGCAGACAAAGAAGCAACTTGCTGGTGGCAACAGGTGGAATTCGCACACATTCCACGGGTTTTACAACTGGTAAAAATGGGGGATGCCTAGCATTAAGATTACACTTAAAGAGCATGAAGATCAAACTGCAAAGGGTGATATAAACTCCAAGTAAGAGGCTTAATGCAGCTTATGCCCAAAGTGATCAAATAGCTATCATGGACCCTAATGGAAGGGAGAAGTAAGCTGGAAAGCTAGTTGCCAATTTATCATTCTAGCAAGCCTGTACAGTTTGTGGCCCACCAAGCTGAACATGGCCCACCAGACACGCACAATGGCCTGCTGAAGGCTCCATTTACCTCCTGGTTTTGGTGCTTGCCTTAGACTGCAACATAAGGGCTAGTCAAGGCCCTGCCAGACCACAATATATGGCTGGTGGGCTGTATTTGGCTTGATGGGTTACACATTTCCAAATCCAAAACAGCAAGAAGAGCATGACTGTTTTAGGCCTGAAGACACACACACACACACACACACACACACACACACCAATTTTAGCTGTTTCCTGGCACTTAGAAAAGTAAGCCACACACTCACAAATGCAAAACAGTTCCCTCAAAAACAAGAACCAGCATGAGGTCTAGAAAGCCTACATTAAAACCCCAAGTCAGCCACAGAGTTGGTGTCCTCCTCAAAAGCCCAGCTGCTCACTTTCTGTTCCCCATCTGTAAAACGGAAAGAACAACTAGGGTTTACCTCAAGCACTTCTGGTGAATAATGATATAGTTGTTGTCAAATTTCTATCACTAGGGAAGCCTTGTCTGCCAAGAGATATCTGCAGAGGATTCTGGGGCATGCTTTAGGAGTCAGATTATGGAGCCGCCGCCAGGACTATTTGGCCTCATCATTGTTCTGAATGAACTGAGGAAGTGCTATAGCAGGGGTGGGCTCTCCATATATTTTGAACTACAACTCCCATAACGCCCACCCAGCATGGCCAATGGCCAGGAATTATGGGAGTTGTAGTCCAAAATGTCTGGAAAGCAACAGGTTGGGGGAGACTGACACACACACACACACACACACACACACAATGGCTGAGCAATTTTAGGAGAAGATCAGTTGTGCTGGATAAGCTGCATTTCAGGGAAGCTTGTCAGACGCTACAGATATTCTCTTTGAGGAACCCTTGAGAAGCTTCCAGGCTACCCCAGAGTTCCCTGGAACAATGCCTGATAATCACTGCAGTAAAAGGATTCACCACCACATCCCCTGAACAAATGATATTTTAAAAGGTGTATAAAATAGACCATATACCAGCTTTTCCTTTATGAAAATATTTTGTTCTTTTAAGCCTATAGCTGGCCAGATTAAGAACTATGAGCTACTGTAGTGCATCCAGCAACAGTGATTTTAGCACTAGAGAAAGTGGGGCAGGAATACCGAACCCGAGTGGAATTCTAGAAATTAGCCCCGGGTCTCGGGTGACTGACTGTCTCCAAGAGACATCTCTGGAAATGGCACTGCAGGTTTTACTTTCTACAGCTTGGGAACAGATAAAAAGGAAACACACAATGGGTCCGGAAAAAGGAACAGGAAAAAGGGAAGAGCAACCAACATTTTAAGTGTCTCAGTCAGAGCCAGGCAAGAGTAATCTTTTCATGATCTTATTAAGAGAGGATTCTGGAGACAATTTTCTAGAACAGATGGTATAAAACAGGTGTGTTGGGCCTCTTTTTGCCCAAGGATTGAATTCAATTTCTATGACGCTCTTGGGGACCACATTCCAGTGGTGGGCTGGGTCGAAGGCAAAATGGGGTGGGGCCGAAGGCCAAAGGCCAAAATACCAGCATATTTTTGCTTAAAGCTCTTCCTGCCAGGAACTTAGGAGAGGCATCTCAACCTTTTAAAATGGGGTGGGGGGAACTGCACAAAAGCCAGGAAACCATCAATCAACCACTAAAAGAAACAGGGAAAGGGGGTGGGGCCAGGAGAAGGGGCCATCGACTTCTGGGGAACTCCAGAGGGCCAGATTGGGGTCTCAAGTGGGCCAAATTTAGCCTGTGGGCCTGAGATTCTGCACCTTTGGTGTAAAGGACTCTACAAGCTCTAAATGTCTCGAGCTACTACTTAAATCCACATGTCTTAGGAATTTTACACGCCCAAACTGAATTTTAGCCTCTCAACCCTCCTCCGCCATTTATTTTGACAGTATCAATCTGCTACTGGGGTCCAATGGACTCCTTCAAAGCTGTTGCTGGAAATATAAATACATTATTTTATTTCAAAGTGATTCCAGTTTTAAAATTAAAAAAGATAGATATCATACATTCCGAGACTACTGGGGTATACTGGACCCCATAATGTTAACTTTTAAAAAGCAAAACAAAAAAGCATGTACACAGAGAGCAACACGTATCTACTTGTCTTGTTAGGGACAAACAGCCATGCAGACATGTGACCGGGCAAAAGATACAACCCAGCAAATAGGCAATCTTCATTGAACTATCCATCAGGAAGCCCTGGAGGAGAAAGCAAAACAGAAGCCAAAATGCCTAGCCCTAGGTGAAATACTGGGCTCATATTAAATAATGGAATGTAGCCATATATCTCAATAGGATTCCGCCACCCCGCCCCCTTCAAAATAAAGTTAAAATAAGAAATCAGTGCATGGTTACACTATGAGAATGTTAACTCCTGTGTCGATACAGCCAACTTGGAGCAGAATTAACTTTCCTAGGGTAAAATGTGCTCCTGGGTCCAATATGCTACACTTGTTGGGAGTCAAACTGTGGCAGGACTGGACTTTACAGCTGGCTAGAAGAAATAATGGCTGGCTACTAAGCCCAGCCAGCCACAATTTGCTGACCCCTGTCAAAATATTCACATCTTCAAATCAACTGAACTGATTCCAATTTGCTTGAACACACAAGTTACCCAGTTGCAAGAAGCCAGTCAGCTTCTCCATAATAAAATAATGGTATCACATGCAGGTTCATTTTATTCTGTTTTACTGCTAACAACCATCAGCCAATAAAACCGTATATACTCGAGTATAAGCCGAGTTTTTCAGCACATTTTTGTGCTGAAAAATGCCCCCCCTCAGCTTATACTCGAGTCAGCATCGCCAAAGCCCCCCCCAGGACCCCCTGCCACCCCCAAAGCCCCCCCGCCACCCCCCACCACTGTACCTGCCCCCCCCACCGCCGAAAAAGCCTTCCCGCCGCCGCCGAAGGCCCGCCGCCGCCAAAGCCCCGCCGCTGCCAAAGCCCCCCTAGGACCCCCGCCGCCACCCCCAGACCCCCCCGCCGCCGAAAAAGCCTTCCCGCCCCCGCCAAAGCCCCGCCGAGCCCGCCACCGCCAAAGCCCCCCCAGGACCCCCCCGCCACCCCCCCGCCACCGTACCTGCACCCCCCCGCCACCGAAAAAGCCTCGCCACCGCCGCCAAAGCTCCAACTCCCATCAGCCTCCTGATGCCTCAATTACCGTAATGTACGTAATTTTATTGGTATCTACCGCATCTTTATTTTTTAAATTTAAATTTTTTAAATTTACTGTAATTTTTAAATTTACCTGTACCTGTAGCTGCTGCATTTCCCACCCTAGGCTTATACTCGAGTCAATAAGTTTTCCCAGGTTTTGGGGGGTAAAATTAGGGGCCTCGGCTTATATTCGGGTCAGCTTATACTCGAGTATATACGGGTAATCATATTATGGAATATGTGTGCATCATTACATTGCACTTGTATTCAGCTGCTTCTCTACTCCAACTGCCTCAAATGCAGACTGTCCTCTTTCAGAAGCATCTCAAAAAATCCATTGCACAAGTATATCTGTCGGGGGCCCAACAATATCTTAATCACAATTTCCCTGACTTTTGACCAATTTCCCTGACTTTCCAGAAAGTGGCAACCCTGCCAGCATTGCAGACATCTAGAAGTGCTGGTGGAACTGCAGATCCACAGTAGCAGCTTTCAATAGACCTAAAATATCCCTTTTGCCTTTCCAACAATTCTTTTTAAAACTCCCAAAAAGGAAATTCTGCAGTTCCTCTAGGTGCATGGCAGGATTCCAAATTCTGTATCTACATATTCATGTACAACAGTAAAGGGGAGTTTGTCAGCCATTGGTCGTAAAACAAACAAAAAAAAAATCCCTAACTTTGCCCATCTGGAAAGAATGTCTTGGCTTGCAGCAGCTCACACAAAAGTTTTCAGTATGATTGCTTCCTGTGACATCTCAGTCTTTTCCCTCAAAAACCACCAAATGCTGAGAATGCACATTTATTTTTGTTAAGTCATGCAAACCAGATCCTTACTTACAGAGCTTCCAACATTTTTAAGGAAGCCACAAGTTGACTCAAATCCCGGTCTTCCTAAAAGGACATGTTCCTTACTATGCAATTGCAAATGCTGCCCAAAGATCATCAACTTGGATGTCTGGTAAACAAAGCGAGGGGGGGGGGGAGAATCAGGACAATCTTTCCACTTGGGGATTTGACAAAAACACTATTTCATTATAACTATAATTGAGGACCCACTGAAAGTTCAGAGCTGTGGATAAAACCTGGGAATGCTACAGATGCAGAACATCACTGCATTTTTCCAATAGATGATTAAGCTTGAAACAAGATAGAACTATTCTCCAAAGAAGCCAAGCACAATGACAGAATGCGGGCCTTGGCAGTGGGACAACACGTGAGAGTTTTGTGTGGCTCCTAGGTGTAAGAGGGATTAAAAAGCAACCCCAATATTCTAGCAGCACTGGCAACATTTGCTGGGCCTTAGAACGTACAAACGCAACCTAGATATGCACACGAGATGAGATAAACACACACAGAGAAGGCAAAACTCTTCAGTTTTACAAAGACCGCTTTCAGAAAGAATCAGACCTATTCCCCATGAACTTATCTAATCAACAGGTCCACATAAACTCTTGCACCAGCTTGCAGGCCGTGAGCACCCCTCCCCTCTGGGGAGCAACTCTGAATTTCTAGCACAAGCCAAGCTCTTGCAAGAAACATCACCCCTCTTTTCTCTGTTCATAACTGGGGGGGGGGGGGGGAGAGAAAAGGAGCTGGTTTCTCTCCCTTGCTAATGGATATTTCCAGAAGGTAATAGCAGCAAGGCATTGCCTATGCCTTCTGCAAAAAGCCCAGCACGAGGGAGCACTTCTCCCTTCTGCAAGTTCTCCACATATGCCATGGCATAGGACTGGAGAAGGGAGGTAGCAGTGGGTTGGCTAAGTAGCCCTAGCCAACATTTGTGGCCCCTATTTGTCAAGTACTATTAGTAACGAAAGCCAAACAGAACCCCTATGATGTACTGTTGGGCTGCCTACCTCTGAATACAGGCAGTCCCCAGGTAATGAACGAGTTCCGTTCTTAAGAATGTCTTTAAGTCGAATTTGTATGTAAGTCGGAACAGCATAGCGTTCTATACGTGAAAATCGGCATAGTATACTACACTATGTACTCTACGTAAACGACGTAGCGCCGGGGAAACCAGAAGTCCCTTTTTAAGTATGGGTTGTCTGTAAGTCGGGCGCTCTTAACTCAGGGACTGCCTGTACAAGAGGCTAGGGAACACAGGGGAAGTTCATTCCCTTCATTATCCTACTTGTGAGCTGCTGTTCGAAACCATGCTGGACATCAGATAGAAGCTTGGTCTGATCAAGCAGGGCTTGTCTTACATTCTTATCAAGATAGGTAAAAGGCAGAGTAGATTAGGAAAGAATCAGTTTTAAACACACACACACACACACACACACACACAATTAAAACCCAATATTTAAATCAGATTTCCATTTAAACTGGATTTTTGTTTTAACATTCAATCAGTGATGTGGGGCAGAAAATCTGCCATTCTTCTCCCATCCCAGCACTTTATTTTTTCCCACAGAAAGTTTCATAAGTTCATTAGTAACAATGAATGGATGCCAACTGCAAATACAATATTAGGCAAACTTGACAGTTTCCACATTGTAACTGATGTTCTTCAGGTGATCGTCCCTAGCAAGTATGTGGGAGAATACATATATGTCATTGAAATACATATAGGTACATCTCAGAGTGCAAAGGAACTAATAGCGACAGCAAAACTCAAGGTGCCCCAACCCCCAACAACCTCAGTGTGAGACAGTTGACCTCTGTTGAAACAGATGAGTGGTTGTCAGCATATCATGCACATTTCTCTGGGTTGCTAACATTAATTAGTGTGTCAAGTTTTCAGTACTTTTGTTTTTTTCTTAAATTTAAACAATGTAAATTGTAAATGCTATTGTCTTTAAATTTTTACAAGTATTCCTATACAAATGTATACATAATATAACATTTAATTCACATTAAGTGTGCTTTAATTTCCCCCCTCAAATATTTCAGGTAAAATAATTGTGGTGCATTGGGCCAAAAGAATAACATGGGATACTCTTTTTAAAGCTTTGTTTACTAAATACAAGTAAAATAAACATGCTAAATTAGATCACTCTCTAGGCATCCAATCCAAACTGAAAATTTTCTGATGCAAATTACCCTATGCAAGTTACCCTAATTTGCATAGGAAACGTTTCTAGAAATTTTTTCAGTTCAAAGTTTTCTGGAAAAACCACATCACTATGTTCAATTATAGTAAAAACAACAACAATTTTTTAAATGAAATCTGAGTTTAATTATGCTAAATCCAGGCCCAGCATCAGCACCCACTATCCTTGGGCACCTGCCAGGAGTCCATGCCCAAAGGGGCTGATGCTACTTGCCAGGGTCCCTTTTACCCTTGCCCACTGTCATTTGGTTCCCCTGGTAGCCCTGCTGATGCTCTACCAGTCATTCCATCCACTTGGGTCAGGCTTCTCCAGAATGGTGCAAAATAGGTGCCATTGGCTGCTGGGTGGACACTCAGCTCAAGATTAGATCCATGTGGCTGCCATATTACAACACCCACATGCAATGCCCAGCTGAGCACCGCAATGTGAAATCTGTAATGTGGAGGCTGCTTGGCACCGCTTGGCTCCCAAAGCATTCACACAGCGCAAGCCCATCTGGGGAGGAAGGGATATCTAGCAGCTACAGCGCCTGGACCACCAAGGAGTTCAGGCAGTGGGGCCTTGGCAGCAGGGACCCATTTCAAGGGAGGTGATGGTTTGGGAGGGGGGCATTGCAGCACTCGGGCCTAGTGCCAGCCCTGGTTAAATCCATGACCAAGGCACACTGATATCAGGACATTTAAATAAAAGCTGGTTTCCAGGTACCATGTTCCATAGTTTCCATGCAAACAATGGAAAATCCCACTTTTGATTTCAAACATTATAAATCTAGCATAGTAAGCATAGTAAGCCATGTACTGTTGGCATTTGTTACTGTGGAATTTCTACTGAACCCAGGAACTGGCCAGTCATCATCATAATTGGGTCTATTTCCAGTTTAAGTCTTCCTGTGCTCATGGAGCTGGGGCCAAAATGGCACTACCCCTGTACAGGAAAGAGGTATCAGAAGACTTGGGGTTTGCAGACCCCCAAGGTTTGCAGAAACCAAAAAAATATTTGGGGTGTGTGTGTAAGCCTTAAAGGAGTGAACTCAACTAACCAGAAGGATTCAATGGCACGGAATGTTGGCTGAATTCAGCCTTTCAGCTGAAAGAGGTTCCCCACCCCTCTGCTAGCCTAAAACAGAGCTTCAGGCAAGAAATCAGCTTCAGAATGGACCAGTGTACATCATTTGTGCTTGTTAAGTTAAATTTAGAACAAGCTTTGCAAATTTATTCATGCTTAGGGAGCAGAACTGAATGATATTCAGATCACTATATTTCCAAATTCTGAAGAGCACAGAAGTGTTTAAGTAATGCTTATGTTATTAATATACCCGTAAGAGTGAGTCACCTGAATAAATCCAAGAACTCCCTTGCTTAGCTTAGCGGCTTTCAACACGCTTTGAGGAATGGGAACTTCCAGGGCTGCCGAAGAGTGTGCATTTGCTTAATCAATATTCAGAGAACAAGACTGTTAGCGAAAACAGCAGCCTCGGCCTACACTAACAAAGAAATCCCAGGCTCTTTTAGCACTGCGTCTCGTTACTGGGTCATTCACAGGCCAAGATGGTGGGTGGTTTTTTCGACAGAACTGTGAGCTCCTCCCACTAGAGATAAAAACCTTTCTGTTGTTTCCAGTAGTATCACATCTTTTATCCCAAACCAGGTACAAACCTTGCTAGAGATTGCTGCCCCTCTTGACCTTACTTCAACCTCTGTTGGGCACCGTGGATGCGTATACAAGTCAAGAAAGAACCAAGCCTGTGAGTTTGCTCTTAAGGTGGAGAGTGCTAGCTTCAGAACTCTGGAGCCACTTGAACGGGTCAACGGATGGCTGGGTTGTAGCTCAGTGGTGTAGAGCACATGCTTTGCATGTGGAAAGCCCCAGGTACAGCAGCCAGGCTCTTCAGGCAGGACTGGGAGAGACCCCTGTCTGAAATCCTAGAAAGCTGCCACCAGTCCATGTTCTCCAACCTTGGGTCCCCAGATGTTTTTGGCCTATAACTCCCAGCATGCCCCAGCCAGAGGTTGAAGAGCAAACAGAATTAACTGAGCATGTGAAACAGGGCTGGTGGAGGAGGGGCAAAGCTATGTTTCCATGCTGAACAGAAATATGCTCGCCTGCAGAGAATTCCTTGACACTTACAGCAACCAGGCAGGCTGCTAAATACAAGACTACTTTACAGAGGCCTTCTCCTAGCCAATAGCCATGTTGGCTGGGAATTATGATAGTTGTAGTCCAACACAGCTGGAAAGCACCAGGTTCGGGAAGGCTGCTTTAGGGTGGTTAAAGTGGTTCACGCATGTCATTCCCGGTAACCTTTACAAGAATCCCCACGATAGGCTGGGAGCATTATTCCCCCTTATCGCGCATGTGTGCGGGGCAAATTAAGAGCCTGTCCTGCGCCCTTCAAAGCCTTCCGCTGCACTACCAAAGCAGGGCCCAGAAGAGAGTGCAGTCCCCAGACACACCTTTAGGTAGCTGCCGTCTACCAAGTCAGACCATTGGCCCTACCTACCTCAGCACTGTCTACATCAGTGTTCTCCAACCATGGGTCCCCAGATGATTTTGGCCTATAACTCCCAGCATGCCCCAGCCAGCATAGCTGGCTGGGGCATGCTGGGAGTTGTAGGCCAAAAACATCTGGGGACCCAAGGTTGGAGAACATGGACTGGTGGCAGCTTTCCAGGATTTCAGACAGGGGTCTCTCCCAGTCCTGCCTGAAGAGCCTGGCTGCTGTGCCTGGGGCTTTCCACATGCAAAGCATGTGCTCTACACCACTAAGCTACAACCCAGCCATCCGTTGACCGGTTCAAGTGGCTCCAGAGTTCTGAAGCTAGCACTCTCCACCTTAAGAGCAAACCTTTCAGTACCCTCATGGTAACACAGCAACAAGGTACTTGCAAGTCCTGCATGACATTAAAACATGCTGCTCAAAAACAGCACATTTCTGCCCAAATTCACCTGCGAGGGGAGTGGAGGAGGGAATATCCCCTCCTTTGTCTCATCAACTCCAAATTTCTAAGGCAGGTGCACCCTTCAGTGCTGAAATTTGTACCCTGTTCAGTGTAACATATGTTTCAAAGGAAACCCCCTTAGTTTTTATAAATAATCAGGCTCATTTGGCTAAAAAACAAACAACCCCCCCCCCCTCCTGAGTGCGTTTTTCCCCTCAGGGTTAGAAAACTTTTTTTAAAACACACACACACACACACACACACACACACGTTATCTTACTCTGACACAATCTATTTATGTTTCATATTTCTTCATCTCCACCCATGCAAGAAAGGGGAAGGGAGAGGTTAAGGATACGCTCAAAACATATAAACATTTTTTAAAAAGAAATCCTCTGTGGACCATCAGTGCTTAAAATAGGCTGTGGCGTCAAAGAACTATAAAAATGGGGGGACAGAGATACGCTATTTGCAGATTAAGCCTTACGATACTACTACAAAAAAATCAGCTACCATTAAATCACTGGTGCTTTTCTATGGAGAGCCAGCTACGTAAACTGTGTCCATACTTGGGTACATTTTAAGCAACAAACTTGTATCCCTGCAGCCAAGTGAAACAAGTTGCTGCATATAAAAACTGATATGCAAATACAGATGAAGGTTACTTTGTAACGTATTCTATAACTCCAATACTTTAGAACAGGTTTGAATTATCCAACTATGCATAGTAGCCACTGGTGCTCACCAGCCTACTATAGGAATACATCCTCCCAAAATATATTGGCACTGGAATATCTCCCCACAGGGCTAGCCTAGCTCCCACACTCAACCCTTTAAAACAGGACTGCAGAACCCCTGGCCTACTGACCTGTTCTGCAATGCACACCTGCAGGGAATGCTGGAAGTGTTCTGGGACGCACACTCAATTCACACAGGGAGACAGTGAGGCCCAACAGGCCTGGCTAGTGAACAAAGTGCACACCCTAGATCAGGGCTCTCCAACCTTGGGTCCCCAGATGTTGCTGGCCTACAGCTCCAAGCATACCCAGCCAGTATGGCTAATGGCAAGGGATTCTGGGAGCTGTAGTCCAGCAACATCTGGGGACCCAAGGTTGGGGAGCCCTGCCCAAGATCATGGCCCAGAATCCTTTGAAGTGCATAGGTTCCTTGGCAGACCCAGAATCCTTTGAAATGCATGGGTTCCTTGGCAGACAGCATTCAGGTACAAAAAGTTTAATGAAGACAAAAAGCTGGACAACTAAACGAATCATTTTGTTCTGTCTTCATTATTCTCCTTGAAGACAATAGTCACTTCCTGACAAAAGGCAAATTGGCAAAGCTCTTAAGCCCCATGGGAAGGGGAGGGGATAAAACAAAGAGGGACACACAAACTCAAGCACACAATCTGAGGGATCTATTTGCATACCCAAACATTTAAAAGCACCATATTCTTGGTAAAGAGAAGTATAGGAGCACTGTAGAGAGACTTCATTACAGGATGGGAATGATTCAAATCCTTTACTTAAGCCACCAGTTGTGGTCATCACCATTTAAAAAATGAGCACACAAAGCACCTCAATGGTAATTAGTAAGGTTGCCAGGTGATGGCTTGCAAATGACAAAGAACTGCATAGGAGTGAAGGAGATTTATGAAGATAGAGCTAGGGTTATTGTGCATGTAAAAATGAATCTATAACTCCGGGATGAGATATTTTAAGAGAGATGTGGGAAAGGGCATTTACCATTTTCAGCTCTTCGGAAAAGCTCTAACTAACCAAACCATTTCAGCTTACCATTATTCCTGATGGCTAAGATAACACTGCACCAGAGGGACTTCGGCAATTAAATGCAAGGTTTCTGCCCTAGCTTTGTGCTGGTGATCACATGAACTGACAACTCAAAATGTAATTGTACAAAAGGGGTGGTGATGTTTGCTAGATTTGCATATTGTAACCCAGCCTACCCCAACCTGGTGCCCTCCAGATATTTCTAACACATCACCAGCTTTTTAAAATGGAAAGAAAGTTTAACATAAACTAGAAGGGAATATTTTTCCAAAAAAATGTCTGCCACAGTAATGAGAAAGGGTTAATTAGTATCATATTAAAGCATTTGTTCTAAGAGCAAAGAGTATTTAACAAACACCCTCAGCAACAGCCCAAACCACCGCCATGCGAAGAGCACTAGTATTATCCCTGTATTATAGAGAGATAGAGGACGGAGGCCACTAATGCCTTGCCCCCGATGGAGCTGTGATGCAAACTGGGGAGTTTTAGCTCATACACTTAGACCTGAAGCACACGTTACTGTAAAGCAGGGGTCTTCAAACTACGGCCCGCGGGCCACATCCGGCCCGCCAGGTCTTTTCATCCGGCCCGGCGGCCGATCTAGAGTTGTGAGGGAAGAGGGGCGGCTGAGCCGGCGGGGGGGCATGGGCCGCCTGCCGGGCCGCCTGCCTGCCTGCTGCCCTGCATCTCCTGCGGGGGGGAAGGGGAGAGGGGCGGCTTAGCAGTAGCGGGGGCGCGGACAGCTTTACTATTATACGCCTCGTCCGCCCCGGCTGGTCCCGGGTCGCGTCCACTTCTGAGCGCGGCGGAAGTTGAACGCGACGGTGACCCTGCTCCTGCGCGGTCCATCCTGGACCCTGCCCCGCGCTGTTTTTTCAAAACTGAGCGCGGGCAGAGTCCAGGATGGATGCGGCCGTGGCGGCGGCGGCGGCGGACTCGGGCGGATTGGCGGTAGGCCAGGTAGGATGGCGGCAAGGGATGAAGGCGGGAATCGGGCGGGTTAAACGGTGGGTGGGCGGGAAGCGGCGGGTTACGGTGGGTGGGGCGGGCGGGAACCGGCCGGGTTACAGTGGGCGGGGGCGGGAACGGCGGGTTACGGTGGGTGTGTGTGCGGAACTCGTCGGGTTTCGGTGGTGGTGGCGGGAAGCGGGGTTTACGGTGGGTGGGCGGGAAACGCGGTTGTGTCGGGAAGCGGCGGGTTACGGTGGGTGGGCGGGAAGCGGTGGGTGGGCGGGAAGCGGCGGGTTACGGTGGGTGGGCGGGAAGCGTTGGGTTACGATGGGTGGGCGGGAAGTGGCGGGTTACGGTCGGTGGGTGGGAAGCGGCAGGTTACGGTTGGTGGGTGGGTGGGTGGGCGGGAAGCGGCGGGTTATGGGGGGCGGGGGGGCTTCACCTCATCCGCCTCGCCGCCCGCTGGTCCCGTCGCGTCACTTCCAGCACGGCGGAAGTGACACGACGGGACCCTGCTCTGGCGCGTCTATCCTGGACCCCGCCCGCGCTGTTTTTCAAAACTGAGCGCGGGCGGAGTCCAGGATGGATGCGACGGAGCGGCGGTGGCCTCGAGCAGAGGCTGTGACGGAGGCACCGGCAGCAGCAGCAGCGCGCAGGGGACCAGGTAGGATGGCGGCGGCGGCAGGGGGGGTATGGCGGGTGGGGGGGTTGCGGCGGGGTTACGGGGGCAGGGGGGTCCTGCGGTGGCGGCAGCAGCAGGGGGCGGCGGGGTGGTCCTGCAGCGGCAGCGGGGGGTGGGGGGTCCTGCGGCGGCGGGGGGCGGGGGATGGCGGCGGGGGGTTCCGGCAGCGGGGGCGGCGGGGGGTCCTGCACCAGCAGCGGGGGGGCAGCATGAAGGAGGCAGCACAGGGGAGTCCCAGTGAGTCCAGCCCCCCAACAGGCTGAGGGACAATGAACTGGCCCCCCGTGTAAAAAGTTTGAGGACCCCTGCTGTAAAGGCATGACTAATTACATCTATTTTTCTTCACTGTAGATTAAGCGCAGAGGCCCTGACCTACATGCTCTAGAGTAAATGCTGGGGTCCCAATCCAGATTGAGATCATAGCATGGAGGATAGGGGGGCATTAATCCTACACACACACACACACTGTGGTTGCAATCCAGATTGGGGTGGGGTGCACACCTAATCAAATGAGTCACTATTCGGCAAGGGGGTCCTGATCCAGATTGGGACTGCAGTGGAGGGGGGAAGGATTCAACAACCCTAGGGCCTCCACGCTAGGGTCCTGATCTGGATTGGGGCCCCTCTACTTATTCTAGAGTAAAAAAGGAAAATAAGGCATAGCTGCTAGCTAAATCTTCAAAGTAGTGTGTGCGTTGCCCTTGGCTACTCTAGAATGCCAGTGTGTTATGCTACACACAGGGTAACCCATTTCAAAATCAAGTACTAATCGAGACAGGGAACGGCCAATTGAAGACTGGGAGGGTGTTTTCAGCATGTTGTTCTGAAAGCTGAACACAAAGTTGAATGAGGTGCAAAACTGCAACATTCAGACCTCGTTTTTCATATTAAGAGGGCAGACATAAATCCAGGTGACAAGAGAACAGGATATTAATAGTTATAATGATGTACTTGTATTACAGATACAGAGTTAGAAGCAATGAGACTTCAAAAAAGAAGAAGTCCTCTTTCAATTTAGATAGCATCAGAGCCGACGCATCTATTCTATCTGATTACTAAAACATACATCTTATATTTCTGTTTCAGTCAATTTCCAGCCCACCCCACACACTCCCCCCTCCCACAATGCCTTCCACTGTCATCCTCATCTGTGCTCCATATATCCACGGCTGATGCTCCAAATAATATTTTACAGCCTTCAGCTGCATTGAGGGTCATTTTTTTTAAATGCCTTGCCTGCAGGCTCCTCGTCCAACTGTTCTAGAACAAAAATAGCCTGCTTCTGAAGCAAACGTGGCCACTTGTTTGTGTAAAAAAAGAAAAAAGAAAAAGGAGACTAGCATGCCAACACAAAGGTTGTTGTTTCTAACCAACCGAGTTACTCAAGCGTCCCTTAATAAGCCATTCAGAAGTTCATAGTTACTTGTCCAAATTGATTAGTCACATTAGCAATGAAGTTACAAGCATGCTTTTTTTCTGCTCAATGTGCTTCGTTAGCTTCAAATCATATTTGTTAAATAAAATTTTGTAAAAAGCACACACACAGCAGCATTGTGGTTTCAAATGTCGGCAATCTGCAGCTGAAACACACACAATTCAACTGTCCAAGTGTCTGCATTTGTAATAGGACTAAGAGGAGAAAAAACAAGCTGTAAAACAGGTATGGGGAACGAGGGGCCCTCCGGATCTGTTGGACTACAACTCCCATCATCCCTTACCACCAGCTGCTATGTTGGCTAGGGCTGATGGGAGTTGTAGTCCTACAACATCTGGAGGGCCATATGTTGCCCATCCCTGCTGTAGAACTGTGGGCCAAAAGGCATTATTTTAAATCTGTGGGTCGTATCCAATGTTAGTCCTACAGAGTAGACCCATTGAAATGAATGGGACTTACATTAGTCTTCACAGGACTAACATTGGATACTATCCTGTGTCTAGCAGCTATGTTTGTTAGGTTTTAATTTACTCTAGAGTTGGCACAAGGGAGCTGATTTGACTCAGGACTCCAACATGGGGGTAGGGGGCTTTTACAATCTGGGCCACTCTAGAGTAAAAATGCACAAAAGATGTAGCTGCTAGACTCACATGTTAAGTAATGTCTGTTTTGGCCCTCTGTGTGGCTATTACGACAGTTTTACAAAAAAGGTACCGTACATGCTGTAGTGCAGCACTATCCAATTAGCTTGTTGGGTGAACCGACACATCCACCCGCTTGCAACCCTGGGAATGTCACCTATCGTCTGCACCTGAGAAGCATGCATGCACAGCATCATGCATACACAACACTGGGTAGCTTTGCCCTCTCACAGTCCCAGCAGCAGCACACCGCCCCCCCCCCCCCCGCAAACCTGTAACATGGGTATCAGAACATACAGAGCTCTTTGAGCACTTAGGACTTGGCCATTACAGTATATTACTTTCATAAAACTTTTCAATGATTTATATGCTAGGTAGCTCAATTAATTGTACTTAAGGCCCATCCAGTTTCTGCACCATGCAGGAGACCAGTCCTCCAGAGCGCAAGTGATTGCCATGGTACACAGAAGGACTAGATGGAAATATGGGAGGAACACACAGGGACCTTCCCATTCCTTATACTGCCCCCTCACACTGTCTGTGCTCAGGTTGGCAGGAGCAGTGGGTCTCTTCCATGCAATCCAAGCCTCCTCTATGTGCCCATGCTGATCAGGGTTGAGCTCAACTAAAATAATATTTAAAATGAGGTAACATGGCCGCCAGGCAACCATTCTAGTGACTGTCATGAGCAGCAGAGAGGGAGGGAGGCAAAGGGGAAAAGAGAGGACAATGCAGAATTTTGGCAGGCTGCACATGGCATTCCAGCTGCCTCCCAAGGAACAAGGCTAAGGGAGCAAGTCATGAATTGCTGCCATGCAAACATCATTAAAATGATGAGGTTACACAACAGGGGTGCTTGATGGACTGTAGCGAGCACTGATCTAGATTTGAGCAGTTTACGGACAACATCTGTGCTAAAGGCAAGTCCTGGTGTACTCCATTCTTTTTTTTTCAAACCTAGACTCACTGTGCACGATCAGCAGCCCTATGTGATCATGGTCTTCATCATGGTAGGTTAGGACCTGCCACTGATCTGGCCGCAGCCTGGCCCCCTCTGGTATTTTGTAACTAGTAGTGTAGTGGTAAATTCTAAAGTGCAGGTGCTCATCGTGGTTTGTTGTTGGGTTAAAACTCTGGGTTTTTTACTCTGGGACACATCAACAATCCAGGAACAGGGCATTACTGGATTGTTACAATGCCAGGTGTAAAGCAGAAGCAACAAGTGCGGGGTGGCAGATGACATCAGCATCCTTTCTAATAAAGATGTGCCAATGCTGCGTCCCTGCCAACCCTGGTTCCACTACACAACTGAGAGCCAGTGTGGCGTAGTGATGAGAGTCACAGACTCAGCCTTAACCTACCTCACAGGGTTGTTGTGAGGATAAAATGGAGATGATGGAGGAGGAGGAGGACGAGGACAAGGAGGAGGACGACGAGGAGGAGGATTATGTTAGCTGCCTTGGGTTCCTTGCAGGAAAAAAGGCGGGATATAAATATAATAAATAAATGAATAAATAAATGAATAAATAAATAAATAAATAAATAAAACTGTTTGCTGCTGCAGCACTACCACCACCCAAATGTATGTTAAATAGAGAAGAGGGCGGGAGCAGGGGACGAGAGAGAAATGGATCTCCAATTCCATTTGGGTTAACGGTGGGTCCAGGACCTGGAAAGGTTGAAGGCTACTGCTTCTAGGCTAGGCTTCTTACTGACGAGCTCATTTTGAATATACCGGGAACATGAGGGAGAATTAAAATATTTGAGGCCCCTGCCTGCAGAATGGAGTGGTACAATCCAGCAAACAATCCCTCAAGAGAAGCAACCGATATAGTCTTTTGGTTCTGGGGAGGCTCAGCTATCCCTGAGAACATTGGCTGGCATTCTGCTAGCTAGACAAGCCTTTGCAAGCTGGGCTGAAATCCTTTAATAAAGAAAAGAAAGGAGTTTTTCACTGGGGGGGGGGGATGAAGGGTCAATGAGAAAGAAATATTTGACATACCTCAGAATAAACCTCCTACATTCATGACTAGAACAGGAAGTTGTTTTTTTGTTTGTTTTTATAAAGTACAGCAAGTGTTCTGAATAAAAAAAAGCCCTTTCAAAACTCAAGCTCCCCTTGCTACTGGTTTGGGATTTTTAAAAGCTTGTTGCTTAAAACCCAACAGCCATTATTTTTAGGGGCAGCATTTGTTTAAGAAGCCATTCTCATCTAGCAAATGTCTTTTCAAAATTAGTTTTTAAACTAAAAAAAAAAAAAAAAAAATGATGCTAGCACAGAAATGGCACGTGGAACGACAGGGAGTAAAGCGCTTCAGTTATCGAATCCACTGAGGGAGCCAAAATAGATGAAATCTGAATCTCCAGGCGTTTTAATTTTAGCTAAAACTAGATCTGAATTTGAATCTGAATTTGGAGCTGAATTTGATTAGAACAGTGGCACTAGGAGAGTTGGGGGAGGGGAATAACGGCCTCCCCTTGCACCATTTCACCAACCTAAATTGCATCCCCCACCTCGTCCCCAAAAGCTATTTGCACAGCTGAGGAAAATGTACATGTATGCTTTCCCCAATGGGACAAACAACAACGGGGGGGGGGGGGGGATTCCACCATGAAAATAGAAAGGGAAAGTGTTCACCATCCCTCCCAGCTCTACATTCTGATCCCCCCACCATCACTCAGTAGTAGAGTACAGTACATGCTTTGCATGCAGTGGGCCCGTTCGCCCATAACAGCAGCAACAGCCACGGCCAGGGATGTTGAAGAGTCCTTGGTCTCGAGTCTCGAGTCGAGTCACGAGTCTTTGGACCCGAGTCTCGAGTCCGAGTCCTTGGTCCAAAATGGTGACTCACAAGTCACGAGTCCTGAGTCACTCCCAAAACTGACTCCACGAGTCCCTATTAAAATCAATGGGGTTTCCCCCCAACAAAATAACGCTACTTCAGATGTGTGGTTTAAATAAATTCTAGGCACAAGTGTGCCTTTTTATTTCAAAACTCTGCAACTGATTTTGGCAAGAACAGACTAGGCAGACAAACCCAAAATAACCAGGCAGGCAGAGGAGGCAGGGAACCCCAAAGCAGGCAGGCAGGGGCCTTTGTCTTGGACAATTCAAACTGTGGAACTGGTTAAGAAGAGACCAGGCAGGCAGAGGAGGCAGGAAACCCCAAACAGGCAGGCAGAGGCAGCCAAACCCAAAATGTCTGACCCTAACCCTAACCCCCCACAACAACACATCAAAATAAATCTCAACACATCGTTGGGGCTGCGCTCCATAGTGGCCGAGCAGCGGCGCTCCTCGCTTCCATGCACTCTTCACCGGCGATCGCGCTCCTGGCACAGCCAGAAGACTCGTCAACAGCCCAGGGATGTTGACAAGTCCTTGGTCTCGAGTCCCGAGTCGAGTCTCGAGTCCCATTAAAAATATTGGGACTCGAGTCCGAGTCGAGTCAGAGGGGGGACTCAGTCCGACTCACGAGTCGAGTCCGAGTCCCCATCCCTGGCCACGGCACATGTTGGACACATTCCGCTGCCTTTTTTAATATTCAACCACCTGATTAGGCCTCTGGGAGGTTGCTACGTAATGTCCAAACCCGGACACTATAAATTAATCATGGGTTAAACAACCCACAGTTAACCTAACGACTAATTGTAGGTTAACTGTGAGTTGTTTAACCCACGATTAACCTAGAGTCCGGGGTTTGGACATTACATAGCAAGCCAAATGGCCCAATCAGAGGTTGTATATTCAAAATGGCGACAGAACACACCCAGCATGCACCACAGGAAATCATGGGTTATGTGCGAACCAGGTGAGAAGGTCCTCAGGTTCAATCCCTGGCATCTTCAGGTAAGGCTAGGAAAGACCCCTGCCTCAAACCCTGCCAGTCGATGTAGACAAAACTAAGCTAGACCTTCTACAAGGTGCCTTCCAGATGCATTGGACTTTAACTCCCATTAGCCCCAGCCAGCATGGCCAATGATCAGGAATGCTGGGAGGGTGGGGAAGGCTGCCTTATTCCAAATCAGATCACTGGCCCAAGGCAACTTCCTATGCTTTCGGGGGGGGGGGGGGGACTGACGAGAATCTCCCGATGTTTCATCTCCCACAATTTGTGTTTTGGCCATTACAAAAACTAACATTTAAACCCAGAAGGGGTGAAGTATCAAAATGGAATAGTCCAGCTACACTACACTGACAAACTGAGGACGTTTCAAAACTATAGGAGTCAGTTTTATAGATAGAGATACACATTTTCTAACAAATCCATCAAATAATTAAGATTAACCAGCCATTGAAGAAGCCATTGGATATGAGACACTTATTTTCAACTGTTTGGGAAATACTTGTAGAAGAGCATTTTAATCTCTCTCCTGTAGTGCTCACATTTTGAGTGAAGAGTTTGTTAGGGTGGGCGGTTCACCCATTGTTAAAAATGTTAGAGTGCAATCCTAACTCTGTCCATCCTACACCCTGCAGGAAATATGCTCTCCCATTCCTCCTTTTCTTTACAGTTTCAGCTAGAGGAGCCTCTCAGTCTAGCTGACCTATTTGCTGCAGGACGAGAGATAGAGAGGCTTTAGTATCCTGTGGATCCTGACTTCTCCTTCCCCACCATTTCGCCTCCTTTTCCCTCTCCTTGAGCTCTTCCAGGAGATGAGTACCTGTACTTGTTTGGAACTTATGCACTGTTCTTTGCAACTACAGAACTAAGGAAGCTTCTTAAGGTTTGTCTTCCCTTCTTAAAAACTCACTTTTACCTACGGTATGTCTAGATTCAAGGTTATCTCTTAACATGTGAACTCTGCAAACCTGCTTTCATCAGTTGTCTCCATACTCCTATTCCTGGGTATTAACAGTGGCCTTGCTGGCAATATTTGATCTTTTTTGTGTGTGTGGTCCTAAGGCAGGCGTGGGCAATTTGTGGCCCCTCCAGATGTTTTGGCCTACAACTTCAATCATCATCCCTCACCATTAGCTGTGCTGGCTAGCATTGATGGCAAGTCATAGCCAAAACATCTGCAGGGCCACAGGTTGCCCACCCCTGCCCTAAGGAACAGAGCACCCTTCCAGTTCATACACAATTTAGAAGAAAGAAAAAGAAAGAAGATACTTTTAAACTGAAACTTTTTCATTTAACTTACTTACTACTACATTTCTATCCTGTCCAGCAGTTGAAGCTCTTTGGGCACTGCACACACACTTCTACATAAGCACTAACAAAAGAAAATAAAAATATTGATATATAGATAATAAAAGCCATTTGTCAGACAAAATTAGATCTAGACTGGAGACAGATCTCAGTTGTCTTATTCCCAGGGACTTGCAGGCAGTCTGAAAGAGGGATTGCTGCTCATGATAGGCTGACCTGCAATAAACAGGTTTTTGCATTGATTCAAAAACTGGCAAGACCCGTTTGCCCTGAGGTGATAATTCCAATATAATAGAAAATGGTCCTCAACCATTCTCTGGAGGTCACATACATGAAACGCTTTGGAGGCTTAAAATGCACTACGGCAGCCTTCCCCAAACTGGTGCCCTACAGACTGTTCTCGACCAACTCCCATCAGCCTCAGCTAGCATGGCCAATGTTCAGGGATGATGGGAGTGCAGTCTAAAACATCGGGAAGGCACCAGGTTGGGGAAGACTCCAATATGTAACAATTATCTTTGTTACATAATTATCATCCATATTAAATGGCTGCTGCATACCTTGCAATAGATTAGTCAACATCACCAAGTACAAATGAGAATAAAACAGGGGACATGGGTGTTAAATCACTATCATGAGGGTTAGGTAACATTTTAGGAGTGACTCACCTGATTACAGTACACCACAGAAAACTAGATTTATTTATTTTTAAAATAGTTATTTGGTCATTAGCATATGATTTAAAGCTACCAGAACAGCACGAGTGGGAATTGCAATTGAAAGGCAGGCCTGTTTAAAAGAAGAAACACCTACAGGGAAATCTGTGCATATTACTTGTACACCTAGATTCATATATAGCAATACATGAGGGAGATGGAACGGAGGAACAAATATCCATTTCCGCTTCCCAAGGCGCATCAAGCATCCAGTTTGTCTTAGATGTATTCTTGTACCATGTTATTGATTCAGGTTTCTTTCATTAATTAATACAAGCAGTTAGAACATGTTTTTAAAGCATTATCTTCCTCTAAAGGCTAAAGAACTTTACATCAGTATTATTAAAAATACTGGCAGAAATATTACAAAAATACTGGATAAGCCCAAGAACGCAAATATTGCCTTGCACAATCAGACCAAAGATCCATCTTTTATCCAACATTCTGACCCGGTTCACACAAAATGCTGGTTTATCATGGGTTAATTGACCCACGATTAGCTGCAGCGTGTGAGCAGCATGTGCAGCCGCCATTTTGAATATGTGAACTCGGATCGGGGCAATCGGAGGTTGCAGCATGTCATGCGAACCCGGTCATCGTGGGTTAATCACGAGTTAACAACCCACACTTAGCCCAACTACTCATTGAGGGGGTCATGCCACTGTGTCGTGTGAACTGGGCCTCTGTTTCAAGATGCTTCGGGAAGCTCACAAGCAGTGGTGGGACATTTCTGACTTGCAACAAGAACCTACAAACCTCGGGGGCAGAGGTCATGTGTGGATAACAACCACTTTCCATCCTATTTTTAACTGTGGCAGCCACATTGCATGCCGTTTCAGCAGAGAAGTAATGATCTCATGGCTCGTAACGCGCACTTCATTTCTTCCTCGTGTGTGACTATATTCAAATGGTAGCAAGAGACTGATAGAAATCGGGAACAGAGTTGCCAAGTTTAAAAAAGGGGGGAAGGAGGGACCAAGAGCTTGAAATCCTAACGGCATCTCCTAAGGAGAAGTAGAAAAGAATGCACTTCATCCAATTCAAAAGACTTGATCCTTCTCTGGATCTTTTAGATCATTAAAAAAGACACAGTCTAAGGCAGTGATGGAGAACCTTTTTGAGCCCGAGTGCCCAAACTACAACAGAAAACCAACTTATTTATTTCAAAGTGCCAACACTGCAATTAAACCTGAATACCGAGGTTTTAGTTTTAGAAAAACAATGCATACAGTTGTCCGAACTAATTAACATCTTTTGTCTTTAAAGAAAAACACAATAACAGAGCTTTCAATGATACAAACAGTTTTTTGTTGAAAAAAACAAATTATTGTTATTGAAAAATTATTAGAGTACTACATTGTACACATAGCCTGAAGGGAATTTATACAAACTTTTTAAATAATTAGGCACATGTATTTTTGGATAAGGGATTCTCAACTTGTAATATGATTATATGCCAGACTGAAATTGTATGGGGCAAGCTTTACTCCGGGTCCTTTCCCTGCTTCTACAGGTGTCGGATTAGTAAAAGTAAAAGTCAACCTGTACTAGGATGAGCAAGATACGCAAGAAAACTAAACGTGCTTAACACATTTTAAACACTTTATGTCTTGGACTGCAAACACTGCATTAGGTAAAAGTTTGCATTGGGCATGCTTTTGCACAATTAATGTGGTTTTTGCTATGGCATGCATGCTGATAATTTGTCAAACCTTGGCTCATACTCCGTTAGTTTGAGAGCAACGCATGCAGCACTCAGGTCAACTGTTAGGGCTTTACATCCAAGCCATGCTCTGTGCATCATTCTTCAAAATCTTTTAAATGTGATAACAATGTAGAAAAGAATTCTGTAACAGGAATTCTAGAATAAAATCATTCTGTTCCACACTGAGAGAAAGAACAAGATTATTAGTGTTTTGCAGAAGGGGACGGTCTTTTCGCAATCTGGTGACCAATGGCTGGGGTGCCCACAGAGAGGTCCCTGCGTGCCAGCTGTGGCACCCGTGATTAGGTTCGCCATCACTGGTCTAAGGAGCTACTTAGACTCAAGTGCTAGGCCCGTCTTCCCCAATCTGGTGTAGTCCAAAGTATCTGGAGGGCAACTCCCATCATCCAAAACCATTTGCCATGCTGACTGGGGCTGATGGGGGTTGTAGTCCAAAACATCCAGCAGGCACCAGGTTGGGGAAAGGCTGTGCTAGTCTAATGGAATTTTTCTTCCCCTCCTCTTTTGAACAGTAAGCACACACACTCCATATCAACTTCTATCAGTTGCAGATTATTGTTCAGTGGGGGGGGACACAACAGTACCGTAATTCCTCTTGCCTCAAACTAGTTTCGAGGTCCTTCAGATCCTGGCCATGTTTTCCAAACGTCCTTTTTTAAATTTAAGTGGTAGCATGCACTCATCCCTTTAACGCATTTGCTCAGAATTGAGATCTGTTGGTTTTTCTTCTTTTCCACCTCCAGGCAATGAATATTGAAAAGTTTTCCATAGCTTCTCTATCAAAACATTGGTAGGCTGTAGCCAAAATGACAACTCTGTATTGAAAGTGGAGGGTGGGGGAAGAGGAGAAGAGTCAAAGGAGCACAGAACAAACTAGTAGTACTTCTGCCTACATCAGCTGGAATATTTTTAATATTCACTTAGTACAAGACTGGCCTGAACTAACTAGCTCACGCTGGCTCAGCTTGTCTAAGCGTGGAAAGCTAAGGCAGGGTCAGGCCTGGTTATTACTTGGATGGGAGACCCCTCCTCTAGTTTCCTGCATTGAGCAGGGGGTTGGACTCGATGGCCTTGTAGGCTCCTTCCAACTCTATGATCTATGAAACTACAGCACCAAATGAAATGTCATCATGAATACACCCTTACAGCTAATTCATACACTAGCCTTCCCCAACCGGGCACCCTCCAGATGTGTTGATTACAACTCTCATCATCACCTAGCTGGCATGGCCATTGGCCACACTGGCTGGGGACCATAGGAGTTGTACTCAAACACATCTGGGGGGGCGCCTGCCATACACTTTTGTTTGCATGGTGGAGAAATGGGACACCCCTCTCCATCCCAAAATCCTTGTGCCACAAATGCAATTCCTATAGTAACCCAGAATTGTTCCTGCAGCAGCCTTGTTCATCTGAAGGATTAAGGGGAACACCAACAACAAATATACACAATTTTGAATAGGATTTTGCTATCTGCAAAGTGACACAAAGTAACACGGGTGAAGATGCTCAATTTCCCCCAGGCATTTATTTTATTTTATTTATTTATTTATTTATTTTATATCCCGCCTGCTTTCCTGCAAGGAACCCAAGGTGGCTTACATAATCCTCCTCCTCTCCATTTTATCCTCACAACAACCCTGTGACGTAGGTTAGGCTGAGAGTCCGTGACTGGCCCAAAGTCACCCAGTGAGTTTCATGGCAGAGCAGGGCTAGAACCCGGATCTCCCGAGTCCCAGTCCACCACTACGCCACACTGGCATGGAGCTTAACGTATGGTTAAGCACTGGCATGGTGCTTAACGAGAGCCAGTGTGGCGTAATGTTGGACTGGGACTTGGGAGATCCGGGTTCTAGTCCCCGCTCGGCCATGAAGCTCACTGGGTGACTTTGGGCCAGTCACTGACTCTCAGCCTAACCTACCTCACAGGGTTGTTGTGGGGATAAAATGGAGGAGTGGAGGAGGAGGATTATGTAAGCCGCCTAGGGTTCCTTGCAGGAAAAAAGGCGGGGTATAAAGTATAATAAATAAATAAATGATGGAAGGTTTGCCAGAGAATTCAACAGAATGTATTTTTCACCTCAGGTGGCCAAGACAATTTCATATAGAATCATAGAATAGTAGAGTTGGAAGGGGCCTATAAGGCCATCGAGTCAAATATGAAAATGTAATATTTTGTATAATGTTCTATTTTGTGGCAGTCGATATATTTCAGGGTAACTCACAGAAATAAACCCTTACTAGTTTTTTGCAGCTTAAAATATATTTTTTTTAAATTCAAAACATAGCAAATTCAGCAATACTAACTTGACTACAACAAGCAATTTTAAAAGAACCAATCTAGAGTTTATTTTGTGCAATTTTCCACAATTCAATATGAAATGGTTACAATTGGGATGGGATGGGGTGGGGTGGGGTGGGGTGGGGATATATTTTATCCTGACAATGAGGTCAATCCAAAATGGGCAAGAACAGTGCAGAACTTGGCGGCTGGTTTGTTGAGGGGGACAACCTACCAAGAGCATGCAACACCTTTGATCACAAAATTGCAGGGGTTGCCAATATGTTGCTCGGTCACAGTGATGTTATGGACAAAAAAGGCCCTAAACAACTTGGGACCACGTTAGCTGAGGGAGCGCCTTCTCCCATATCAACCTGCTTGTTTATTGAGATCTACAGATCAGGGCCTTCCTGCTTGTTCCGTCACCTGCCCATATGCATCTGACAGCAACCAGGAGGAGGGCCTTTTCACAGAATCATAGAGCTGGATTCTCTCTTTTACTGTGGATTTTTATCTCAATTTTAATTGTTGCTTTAATGAATATTGTCCACCACCCTGGAATTTCTTAATGAATGGTGGTATATAAATATCTTAAACAACCAGCACCACTACCTCTTTCTCCTATTTCATTTAATATGTAAGACTTTCCTAGCCTGGTGCCCTTCAGATGTGTTGGATGACAACTCCTATCATCTACAGCCGGCATAACTATTAGACATGCTGGCCATGGATGATGGAAGTTGTACTCAACACATTTGGAGGGCACCAGGTTTGGGAAGGCTGGAAAAAGTCATTTGCAATGCAGCATAAATGGTATTTCCTTCCCTCGTCCCCTAGGATCCCCCCCCCCCAATACGAGCAGGAGAAGGAGAATTCAGCACCGTTAAAAGTTAACTGCCAGGGCTAGGGCACCCGCAAAACCAACTTGCTTCCTCCTCATATCAGATTCAGAAATGAACATCTGCATCTATTACCATTTCGCATCTCAAACAAGAAGAAATTAACAAGTAGCCACAGCTTTGGATGTAGTAGGGCTCCCTTTCCTCTACCTGGCTGCTCTGTCCTGTTCATTATCTATTCCCATCAGTGGATTTCAGGCTCTTTTTTTTTTGTAAATAACAAATCTATCCAGATGAATGAGCAGCAGATATATAAACAGCTATTAAAAATTAAGTAGCTTTTAAGAAAGGTGCAGCAGCTAAACGTCGGTCAGTAAATGATGCCCAGGAGACCACTTCTCTTCCATCCCACAATGCTCTCTTTGGAAGACTGCTTAGCAAGGAAAAAAATCAGCATTCTAAGTGATGGCTTCAGTAAATACATTAATAAGAAGTAGCGAAGACAGAGACTTGTTTAAGCAAGACTGGGAAGTTCATTGGTTCACTCCTTGGATCAAGGCAAGGAAGGGGGAGGCTAACAGGACTTTGTGTAGCCTGGTCATGGGTTAAAGTATCATTGATATGCAGTTGGCACACAGCTGTATCTCTCACTTCCAACTAGTGCCAGGGAAGCAGTGGAAACCCTGAACAGGTGTCTGGAGGCAGTTTTGGAATGGGTGAGGGCAAACAAGATGAGATTAATCCTGGTAACAATACAAGATAGAGGTAATGTGGGTGGACAAACCACTGATCTGGATGTAGGTATGCAACCAGCACTGGATGGTGTTGCACTCCCCCTGAAGGACCAAGTGTGCAGTTTCAGGGTCCTCCTCGACTTGGGTACTACCACTTTGTCGTCTGATTGTTAGCAATACGAGCTGTCCATCTGGAAGCACCCTGACTACCACTTGCTTTAGCCAAAGTGCAAACACAACAGTGAGGACACCCGCTTAGGACGGAGAGAGCAGGCAGCAACAACTCAGACCAGTGGTATGGGTCTCCATACATTCTGGCTGAGCAGGCAAAGAGTTCAGCAGAGTAATTGATGCATTTTCAGTCTTCCCTGGATAGGAGGGGTTTCACATGGAAAACCCTGGGAACCCCAGAATTAGGAGATGACTAGTTCAGAATAAGTTTTATTTGGAGAAGATAAACACGAAGAGCAGATAATGGCTCAGTGATCACCCTCCACTGAAATACTGTGATATATACTTGCTCTGAGAAAAAGTGTTTGACTTGCAATAGCACCTTGCAAACAAGAAGGGAAACCGAGTACAAGAGAAGTGGAGAGGGAGGGCTTTCCACCCTTTCAAAATCTTATAAAACTGTGTGCCAAAGCTTCCCTTCCAAATTTCTCTCGCCACAGTTAACATTAAAGGCTCTTTGTATAGCAGTGATTACATCACCGTTGGCAGAATGCTACACTGTAATTAATTGTTTATTGGTAGAACGCACTGCATGCCACTGGCATGAGATCAAAGTCCCTAGCTATCATCTAGACAATAATTTAGTGATTAATAAAAATATCAGTTAGCGATCTTTAATCAGAGAGAAAAAGGAAAGCTACCAATTACCAAAATTTTCCCACGTTTTGTCAGACACATTTTAAAGACACTTCACACACACAAACCCCAAGAGCCACAAAAAATGAAATCCAATTCATCTACCGTGTTGAACACAAGTATGCCTGAAAGGGTAAAGAATCATCTTTCCATAGGACTTCCTTAAGTTTGTAATATATCTCCTACATCTCTCCCTTCTTCTTTTTTTTAGCATGCTGGATGGATTTAAAATTACCAAGAGAAAAGACCAACCAATTAAAAACAAGAAGTTTCCCATTTTATAATTCAGATGTTTAACTAAACAAGAAGTGCATACTAATTGATTATAGCAACTAAGACGTACTGATTTTCAACTGAGCAGGGTCTTTATATACGACACCTAAAAAGGTAATGCAAAACATTTGCTCATGCAGTCCACTTGCCTTTTGTACTTCACAACTGTTCTCCCGGTCTTTAAAAGGAATATTGAAATTATTTGGATTTCTTAGTATGCATGCAAGGGCACCAAACAAGATAGGTTACTCAACAGCAAAATGCCCAGAACTTTAATCTAGCAATGCCATGGTAACCAGTGAGCAGATCAGCATTTTTCCTTAGGAAAAGTTGTTTGGTTGGTACATATAGTCATAAACATTTATTGTTCTGAGAACTGAACACACTTCAGAATTCAGTCTGAAGGCATAAAGGAGATAGCCACAAAGGCTATGGGGATGATCCTGGTAAAACATAAGAGAGTATTTTCCTGGAGGCTATAACTGGATCCCAATGACTGTGATGATTTGCCAATCTTTGGCCCCCAGAACCAAGCCTGTAAAAAAAAAAAAAAGACAACCCATGCCTATTGGCCCATATTTGTAACGCTTGACCTTGAAAGTAGGAAGTTTCTTTCATGCTTCTTTCTTTACAGAGAAAAGCAGCCTGATTAACTCAATGTGTTTGACAGAGTCACGCATTCAAATTAAATGTAGCCTTTACCATATTTTTATTAAATTCATATCTCATTTAAACACACAGGCTGGAAACACAATCCAGCCAAAGTTTAAGCACTTTTACAGACAACTGATTTCAGCAAAAAAGTTGAGTTTAGCTCTTTCTTCTTCCACTGAATCTGGTGAAACTAAAAAAACAAACAAAAAACAACCGTAACTTCATTTAGATCATGCTCACTATTTTTACACACCTTAAAATTGATCTTTAAAATACCAAGAAGTCCAGTATAAATAAACAGAATAATATTTATTGAAGCAATTACACTCGGTTTTAAAATTACAGTAGCTCCACCAGAACCAACGCAACACGTGCCATCATAATGACAACACCAAACACCAAACAAATCTGTTTGTTCATTCATTCCCTTCTTTAAAAATTTCAGGAAATAACTGTACACCCAAACCAATCATTTTCATTCTGTAATTTATTGATTATATTTCTATCCCGCCTTTCTTCCTGCAAGGAACCCAATGCGCATTACATAATCGTCCTCTCCATTTTCTCCTCACAACAACCCCGTGAGGTAGGTTAGGCTGAGAGTCAGTGACTGGCTCAAAGTCACCCAGTGAGTTTTATGGCCCAGTGGGGACTAGAACCCAGATCTTCCAAGCCCCAGCCCAACACTCTCACCACTACGCCACACTGGCTCTTAAAACATACATAAAGAAGCACAGAGCAGTAGGATCTCAAGACTGTGTTCTGGGGAATCATTAAAGCAGGGATGCAGAACCTCAAGCCCGGGGACCAAATGCAGCATTTCTGGGCTCCCCAGATGGCCATACCTCCTTCCCTCTGGCCCCACCCCCTTTCCTCCAACCATGAATTGTTTTGTGATTTCCCCATTTCTGTGCAGTTTTTCTCCATTCGAAATGGTTGAAATGCCTCTCCTAAGGTTTAGTTACTGGCAATAACAGCTTTAAACTAGAATATGCTGGTATTTTTGGTACTTTGGCACCACCTCTTTTGCCTTCACCACCACCAGACTGCAGCCCCCAAGAGCTTTTCCAAAATGGAATTCTGTCCTTGGTCTGAAAGAGGTTCAACACCCCTGCCTTCAAGCGAGGGACGAACAAATCTATTTCGACTTCATGACACTTTCACATGTGTTTACACATAACTCTGTTCCCATAATACTCCGCCATTTCTTAATTTGGGGGGGGGGATTCTTCTCAATATACATATTTTGATATGTTTAAACTGCTGAGAACTGTGCCAGGAACTACACTGCAACGTTTGGAGAAGTGTGAAATCTGGTGGCTAGCTAGATTCTGATCTGCACATCAATCCATGAGATAACTGCACACAGGAATTTGCACAGATCAAGTTCCTCAAGTATCCCTACTCAAAGGAAATTGAAAGGTTCTTCAGCAAGGAGCTTGGTACTGGAGGACATATTCCCCTGAAAAGTATAGCTTGTCCATCATCACTGATTTTCCCCTGCTAAGCACTGCTGCAGAGGAGTGTCGGCCATGTTCCAGCATGTACTCTTCCGGCACCTGGAGCAAAAGGGAAGCCCAACATGCTTGGCCACATCCTGCATGAACTGAGTGCACACCCTAGAACAGCCTTCCCCACCTGGTGCCCTCCAGATGTGCTGAGCTAAGACTATCATCATCCCCAACCAACATAATGGCTGGGGATTATGGGAGCTGGAGCCCAACACATCTGGAGGGCACGAGTTTGAGGAAGGCTGTGATAGAACAACTCCCAGTATCCTTGCAATGCACAGGAGGTCTCAGACAATAATGAAAAGCATTCCATAAAGCTTGTGTAACCAACCATTCCCATACCATTTCAGGCACTCAAAAACCTGTCCTGTCTTCACCTGAAAAATAAAAGAGCACTGTTTGTGAAAGCACCACCACATGTTGGCGCTTACAGCACTCAGGATTCTTTGAAGAGCCTGCGTTTTTTGGTTTTGGTTTGTTTTTTGTTTTTATAGGAAACAGTCAAGATAAAAGTTTAGCAGGAGAATTCTGAATCTCACATAATCTGAGTTTTGAAGAGATTGCAACAAAGATTCTTTTATATATAAAACTGAATATGAATGTTTAAGACCTTCTTCTTACTGAATTGGGCAGACTTCCATAAGACACTGAAAAATAGTAAATACCTAAGAGGTGTGTGTGTGTGTGTGTGTGTGTGTTTTAAAACAACTCAATATAAACTCTAAATACTAAAAAAAAAAAAGCCTTACAGCAATTTTTCATGATCCTGAAAGATGGGGACACTTTCAAATGGTGACCAGCCAGATGGGCGATTAACAAATGTAATAAATATAATAAATAAAATAAATAAATAAAAGAAGGTGTCCTGACTGACTGACTGACTGACTGACTCATCAACGCCCAGCTCAAACCGTTTAATCTAGGAACATGAAATTTTGAAGGGACATTGCTTTTATGACGTAGACCCCCACTAAGGAAGGATTTTGGGAAATTCCGTCTCTAAGGGGGTGGAAAAAGGGGGCAAAATCGCCCCACTCTCATATCTGCAGTTCTGCAAATAGGCCTCACCTCATAATTGCTGCAGGAGCCAACTTGCTGCAGGAGCCAATAGCAGCAGTTATGCAAATAACCCATAGAATGTTCCTATGAATTCCCGGAAGGGCCAATAGGGCTGGGTGTGCAAATCTCCCCTAGGCCATTTAGAATGTTCTCTGAGGGGGTGAAAAGTTTACATGACAGGGTGAAAAAGGAGGGAAACTTTTTAAATGACTGACTGACTGTTGTGTGTGGGGCATCGTAGCATAAGCTCCATCACGTTTAGACAGATCTACCCCAAACTTGGCATGCTCACTCTTCATCACCTGTAGACTCTCAGGATTAACCTGATTTTTCTTTAAGAACAGATATTTCTGTCACAAAAGATTTCTGCTGCCAGCAGCCAGCCTAAACGTTACACTTTCAGTCAGAGACACTGCATCTTTTCCATACATGTTTCTTTAAAAACAGCTATACCAAATCGTAAAATCCACGCGAGCGCAGCCTCGGGCAACAGCTAGTAAATAAATAAATGATAGTTCTAAACAAATTTGATACTTTTCATCAAATGTTGATATTATACTAAGATTCAGAGTAAAAAAAGATGCCAAAAAACAAGCTCAAGCCCCATCTACGGTATATTATGGAAGATTCAAGTTTCACAGATAGATTGAAACCAAGCATTCTCCATGTCATTTGTTCAGGGCTGCTTCAGATATTCTTCTGTATTCTAAAATAAATTCTTCAGTATACAATACATATGTTTAGTATATTTGATAAGAGTGCACAGGTAAAAAGACCACGTATGTATTTTGCATGCAGGAACCAAAAAAATCCAGTACCAAAAAAAATCACTTAAAGTGGCCCTTCCTGTTAAAAAGTTATAATAGTTTCATTCTAAAATATTAGCTATGTGTTATACATTTGGATACAAGCAGAAAGGAAAGGTCCCATTTATGCTGCTTTTGAATCAGATTTGGCACTGCAATGGACCGTTCAAACATCTGGAATCATAAGAGTCCCTGTTTGTTTTCAGCCGTGTGGTGGTTGTTCAGGATTCTGTAATTAAAGTGTATTGTTGCTTAATCACAATGAATCTTTAATTGGAATATCTTCATTCCCCATGAACTTCCACTGGCTCCTTAAATGAAGCAGGCATTCAAACCAAGTTTCTGAACTACAAAACTCCACCCTACCAAAACAGATGTTCCTACTTCCAATTGGTCGTCAATAACCATGCCCTTTATTACTGAAACCAGGTCTTCAAATATTAGGGTTCCATAGAAAGTCAGCACCCTTAACATGTTTTGTCTTTCAGAAGCAGCAATGTACCCTTTTCCATAATGCCCCCTTTTTGAACAATGACACGTTACACTTCAGTTGCATACAAGACATGCAATACCTTCAGGCTGTGTATATCTGTGTGAGATCCTCTTCGGAGGTCCTTCTCAGAGAGCCCCCTCTAAAGGAAGTTAGGAGGGTTGCTACTAGGGGAAGGGCCTTCTCAGTTGTGGCACCCCGTTTGTAGAATCAGCTCCCCAAAGAGGTGCACCTGGCGTCTACTCTGTATTATTTTAGGCACCAGGTGAAAACCTTTTTATTTGCCCAATGCTTGATTTTTTATTCATTTTTATTATTCTACTGTACCTCCGGACTGATTCTTTTTGGCTGCTTGGTTTTATTGTGTGATTTTATATTGTTCTGCATTTTATTTTATGTTCTTTTTGTTTTTAAGATGATTGTTTTTATCTTGTTTCTCTTTGTAATCGGCTGATGGGCGGTGAACAAATATATTAAATAAATAAAAATAAATATACAAAGACCCCAAAATTCCTGTGCCAAGGTGCATTGTGCACTTTTTAAAAATATGCATTCTGCAGCCTGTTTTACTTTTTTTTTTTAAGAGTCCTAAAATTACTGGAAAAGCACATACCCAATGCAATTTAAGCTGCAGCTCTGAACAAATCACTTCCAAGTTAAGGGTGTGCATAGGAGGAACAGTCCCAGTCGGTCAGTTTCAGGATAGTAAGCTCTACCTTGTCAGGCAAAAGGGGGGTCTTGCCAGTTTCAGCGCTGCTTGCTCTCCGCCCGCCCCTCCGGCCGGTTCGCATGACGCGGCAACAATTGTGGTTACCACGATTGTTTGCCGGAAACTGCGAAGCAACCACGATGAGCCAGACAGACAATCAGGCTTAACATGATCGCTTTGCTCCCTTCCCTTCCCTTCCCTTCCCTTCCCCTCTTTCCCCCTCATTCCTAAGAGAGGAATGGGGCTCCTCTCTTTGACAGCTGCAGCAGTTGTCAAAGACTCCCCATTGTGCAAACAGGGCTTGTGCCCTGAAGCGCAAGGGGGAGGGGGAAGCCTCCAGCCTCCTCCTTGAGAGGCGGGGGGGGGGGGTTTGCCGGTTCCACTCTTCACTGCTGCTCTGTGCAAGGAGTGGATCACTGCCTCCTGCCTGAGAGGTTTGCTTGGGAAGAACAGCAATGGCCACGCTTGCCAAGCAGCTCACTTGTTCTGGGGCCTGTACCATGATGGAGCGTGTCGAAGTCATTGTGGTACAAACAAACCCTAGAACAGACCATTGTGTCTTATCGCAACGATGTCACCATAGTCAGTCACCACAACTGGGTTCGCATGAGACGGGGAACAAGCAATGGTAAGAAACCACCATTGCTTGTTATGTCGTGCAAACCCAGAGAATCCCTCTCTTTATCTAAACACACACACACACACACACACACCATCATTCTAGCACTAGCACTCATACTTCTGAAGGGGGGGGGAACATCTCAGAGCAGCAGCCATGGCAGCAACTGAGCTAGGGTGGGTACCCCTAACAAAAGGGCTACCCTCCCTTCCAAAAGACTGCCTTCCCCTCTGCATGGCAACTAAATGAACATCTGCATTAGGAACCAGTTAGTGTACTATCTGGTACTTGTATTACCAGCCCCTAAAGCTGTTTAATTTTGTCTGGAAGCACCCAATATAAAACTAAACAATCTTTAAGAGGCAGAAACAACAACTGCTATGTAGCAATAAGTCCTGGAATCAGGTATTCCAGGAAAAAAAGATGGCCTAAAATATTAAATCTGGGAGGCTTCTGAATTCAGGAGCTTGAAAATGGCTGGTTCAACTATATAGTTCAGCTGGGGGATTCAGTCCTTTGCTTTTCTGGCTGGCTGCAATACGTGTAACCCAAGGCCGTGTATTTCAACACCATAAACGCAAAAGAGAGCATAAGTACTTGACCAAGTCATCACTGTTTTGAAGAGAGTTCATGGATGGATAAATACTAATATCTGAACCCTAAATCATTTTTTCAAGCCTTAGTCTTTTATGAGGGGTACCTCTGTCAAAGTACCTTCAAATTGTAATTAACTCTATGAAATCACTTCCCTAACTGGGCTTTATATAACAAGAATATGCCTCATACCAGAGGGTAGGCAATTGATGCCTTCCAGATGTCTTTGGTCTACAACTCCCATCAGCCCCACCCAGCATGACCAATGGGTAGGGGAGCTGTAGCCCAGAAGAGCACCTGCCTTAAACCAAGACAGAGCCATCCTAAAGCCCTGCACTGCCTACCACAAAACCAGCTGCTGTTCCCCAGGGCTGTGCTGCAGAGGTCCTTCCCATTTCTGCAGCCAGAAATCCTTTCAGCTGCAGATGCCAAGAGACTAGACATGGGACCTTCTGCATGCAAAATCTGGGCTCTACCACCGGAGGAATGTCCCCTCCCTTGTTTGCTTTCATTCCACAGCCAGTTTCTAAACTAGTGACCACTAGCCAAGAGCAACATAAGATGTATGGCAACTGCCTTATTTTCTTTCCCAGCCTATTAATTCACTGCTCCCGTTTTCGAGACAAGTGTTAAAATGCTGTCTGGCATGTTTTACTATCCTAAGTAGGAAAAGGAAGCGGGGGGGGGGGGGGGATCTGCTAACCTATTTATTTTGCCTCAAATTCTATGCTCCGTGATATTAGCTTGTGTACACACAGTAGCTTCATACACATCTATGTAAGAACTGCTTTTGAGGTCAACCTAGATTTATTTTCACGTTTGCTTTCTGTAAAGTTGATGACCTGTGCCATCCCTTGTCTATTTTATGGCTCACTAGATAGTCAGGTCAATGCCTTCAAGGCTCACGACTGCTCTTTGCAGTCTTGCTCTTTGCTTGCTTTCTGCAGCCACTCCTATCTAAGCTGCAGCTTGCCTTCAAATAATATATTTAAATAAAAGTTTGGCTTCCAGAGTTCTATTTTAATCTGAAGACGACCACAGCAGGAAAACAAAGGAATGTGGACTACTTGAAAAGTCACAGGAGGAGATTTAGGAAGTTCAATGTTTGTTTGCAATAGCTTGCGGAAAGAGATTGTCTTTCCTACTCTCTGCAGCAATCCTCCTTCAGGCAGGTGCAGATTAGATATCCATGTCGATATTACCTGACCTTATGCTGCCTTCCACAATTATCATGATGAGCAGTAAACCCAAGTCAACACAGATGGCGATTTACCAATCACCAGAATAAGTTGCCACTTACCGGTAAGTGTCATTTTATGCATTATTTGGAGGGACATAGGAGCCCCTGCCTCCATGCCACTCTAGTTATGCATATTCCCTCCTCCCCACACTCCCCAAAAATCAGGCATGCTGTGGCACGTACATATATCACATAAACCAGGTCTTGAATGTCATCTGTATTTGCCCCCAATGTATCATTTAGGACAGGGGTGCAGAACCTCAGGCCCAGGGGCCAATTCTGGCCCACCTAGGGCCTCAATCTGGCCCTCCAGGGTTCCCCAGACAGCCATGCCCCTTCCCCGGCCCCATCCCCTTATCCCCAACTACCAATTGTTTGGTGGTTTCCTGGCTTTGGGGCAGTTTTTGCCCCATTCTGAAAGGTTGAAATGCCTCTAGTAAGGGTTAGTTGCTGGCAGGAAGAACTTGCAAGCTAAATATGTGGGTATTCTGGCCATGCCCCTTTTGCCTTCGGCCATGCCTACCACTGGAATGTGGCCCTCGAGAGCTTTTCCAAAATGAATTCAGTCCTCGGGTTGAAAGGGGTTCTGAACCCCTGATTTAGGGAGCGGTAAAAGGAGGAATGGAGCAGAGGAAGGTTGATCTTTTCTTCTCAAGATAGTACACATGGTTTACGGCAGGGGTCTTCAAACTACGGCCCGCGGGCCGCATCCGGCCTGCCGGGTCTTTTCATCCGGCCCGGCGGCCGATCAAGAGTTGTGAGGGTAGAGGGGCGGCTGAGCCGGCGGGGGGGGGGCATGGGCCGCCTGCCGGGCCGCCTACCTGCCGCCCTGCATCTCCTGTGGGGGGGGGGAGGCTTAGCCAGTAGCGGGGCGCAGGCTTTACTTTATCCGCCTCGCCGCCCGCTAGTCCCGTCACATCACTTCCGGCGCAGCGGAAGTGCTCCGGACCCTGCTCCGGCGCGTCCATCCTGGACCCCGCCCGCGCTGTTTTTCAAAACTGAGCGCGGGCGGAGTCCAGGATGGATGCGCCGGAGCAGCGGCGGCGGACTCGGGCGGTGGCGGTGGCCAGGTAGGACGGCGGCAGGGATGAAGGCGGAAGCGTCGGTCGGTCGGTGGGTGGGAAGGCGGGAAGCGGCAGGTTATGGTGGGTGAGTGCGTGGGCGGGAAGCGGGAAGCGGCGGGTTATGGCAGGCGGGCGGGAAGCGGCGGGTTACAGTGGGTGGGCGGGAAGCGGCAGGTTATGGTGGGTGGGTGCATGGGCGGGGGGCGGGAAGCGGCGGGTTACGGTGGGTGAGTGCGTGGGCGGGAAGCGGGAAGCGGCGGGTTACGGTGGGTGGGCGGGAAGCGGCAGGTTACGGCGGGCGGGCGGGAAGCGGCGGGTTATGGTGGGTGGGTGCATGGGCAGGAAGCGGGAAGCGGCGGGTTATGGGGTGGGTGGGTGGGTGGGCGGGACGCAGGTTATGGTGGGTGGGTGCATGGGGCGGGGCGGGAAGCGGAGCAGGGTTACGGTGGGTGAGTGCGTGGGCGGGAAGCGGCAGGTTACGCGGGTCGGGAAGCGGCGGGTTCGGTGGGTGGTGCATGGGCGGGAAGCGGGAAGCGGCGGGTTATGGTGGGTGGGTGGTGGGCGGAAGCGGCAGTTACGGCAGGCGGGAAGCGGCGGGTTATGGTGGGTGGGTGCATAGGCGGGAACGGAAGCGGCGGTTATGGCGGGCGGGCGGGAGCGGCGGGTTACGGTGGTGGGTGGGCGGAAGCAGCAGGTTACGTGGTGGGTGGGGTGGGCGGAAGCGGCAGTTACGCGGGCAGAAGCGGCGGGTTTGGTGGGTGGGTGGGCGGGAAGGCGGGAAGCGGCAGGTTACGGCGGGCGGGCGGAGCGGCGGGTTACGGTGTGGGTGGGCGGGAAGGCGAAGCGGCAGGTTACGGCGGGCGGGCGGGAAGCGGCGGGTTACGGTGGGTGGGTGGGCGGGAAGCGGCGGGGGGGCTTTACCTCATCCGCATCGCCGCCCGCTGGTCCCGTTGCGTCTATCCTGGACCCCGCCCGCGCTGTTTTTCAAAACTGAGCGCAGGCGGGGTCCAGGATGGACGCGACGGAGCGGTGGCCTCGAGCGGAGGCTGTGGCAGAGGCACCGGCAGCAGCAGCAGCGCGCAGGGGACCAGGTAGGATGGCGCCGGCGGGTGGGGTTATGGCAGTGGCGGGGGGGGGGTTATGGCAGCGGCGGGGGGGTATGGCAGCGGCGGGGGGGTTATGGCAGCGGCGGGGGTTTACGGGGGCGGGGGGGACCTGCGGTGGCGGCAGGGGCAGCGGGGCGGTCTTGCAGCGTGGGGCGGGGGTCCTGCGGCGGCGGCAGCAGGGGTGGTCCTGCGGCGGGGGTCCTGCGGCGGCAGTGGCGGCGGGGGCAGCATGAAGGAGGCGGCACAGGGGAGTCCCAGTGAGTCCGGCCCCCAAGACAATGAACTGGCCCCCCGTGTAAAAAGTTTGAGGACCCCTGGTTTACGGGAAGCTGCTAAAATGTATTAAGTGCAGCCGCAATAGGAGACTGACTTGTGATCCTAGTCAAGAGATCTTGTCCATGTTCCTTTGTGGGGGGAATAAAGCAGAAGGAAGGGAGGAAATTCTGATGGTAGCGCCATCTGGTTTAATCTTCTCTCACTCAAAAATAGTAGTAGGAACAATTGAGTAATAGTTTAGGTGATAAACCCAAGTGAGTGACAAACTGCTGAAAATTAACCAAGCATACTCTTTGTATGGAGGGGTAGCCACCGGCTGACCTCATAGCAGTGAAGCCTTGTTATCCTCCTAAACCTAGTGATATCTTAGATCAGCCTATCTCAGATGTTTTCATAGATTCATAGATCATAGAGTTGGAAGGAGCCTACAAGGCCATCGAGTCCAACCCCCTGCTCAATGCAGGAAACTAGAGGAGGGGTCTCCCACCCAAGTAATAACCAGGCTTGACCCTGCTTAGCTTTCCACGCTCAGTCAAGCTGAGCCAGCATGAGCCACAGGCCTGTTCTGAACTACAACTCCCATCAGTCATAACCACTGGCCATACTAGCTAGAGATGATGGGAGTGGTTGCACAAAACACCTGAAGGGGGAAGGCTAGTGAAGATGTCGTGTCTGTGGGGTGGTTTCAACATCAGTAACAGATGGTGCTCTTGTATGCAATTGTATTTCAGGGAGCAGGAACCTGACCTGCATCACCTCAAGAGTCCTTCCAGATCACATAGTGTCTGAAATATAGTGCTGTTGGGGGAAATGCCAAATGTGATTGTGCCATGGAAGGAGAGCGCCCGAGTGCCGCAAGAACGTATTCGACAGTGCCGGTGACATCACTGGTAATGAGAACCACTGCTCCCACTTCCCCCACCTGTGCCATTTAATAAATAGATTGTTTTAAATATTTCTTTAGTGGTCCTGATATTCTACTGCAGTGGAGGAGTGCCTTTTTACTAAAACAAAAACCAAATACAACCCCTTAAAGAGATATCAGTAAGAACAAAACCGGCCACCCTGGGCGATGTACACAGAATAAAAACAATAAAATATATTTAAAACAATATAAAAATTTTAAAATCTTAACCCACCCCATATTCCCGCCTGAACAACCAGGTTTTTAATGAGCGGCGGAAGCTCAGCAGAGAGGGGGCATGGCAGAGGTCACTCGGGAGAGAGTTCCACAGTACAGGGGCCACCACAGAAAAGGCCCTCTTCCTCGTCCCCACCAGTCTAGCTGTTCTGGCTGAAGGGACAAGGAGAAGGCCATCCGTGGCAGATCTTGTTGAGCGGCCCACTTGGTGTTGCTGGAGACGCTCCTTGAGATACTGGACCGGAGCCGTATAGGGTTTTAAAGGTCAAAACCAACACCTTAAATTCGGCTCGGCAAGCAACTGGTAGCCAGTGCAACTCCTTCAGCACTGGCGTGATGTGATCCCGCCGGTGGCTGCCTTTAACCAGGCGAGCCGCCGCATTCTGTACCAGCTGTAGCTTCTGAACCGTCTTCAAGGGTAACCCCACGTAGAGCGCATTACAGTAGTCTAGGCGAGAGGAGACCAAGGCATGAACCACTGATGGGAGCAGGTGATTAGCACGCAAAAAAAGTGCTGAGCCACATTCAGGTAATTAGCAATGTGGGATTTCCAAGAAAAAAATTCTAATGCCAAATCAACTGGGATCTGGTCTAGAATAGGGGTGGGCAGGAGGTAGATCACCAGATGTTTTGGACTTCAACTCCCAGAAGCCGCTGCCAGCATGGCCAATGGTCAGGAATCCTGGGAGTTGGAGTCCAAAACATCTGGAGATCTACCTTCTGCCTATGGCCTAGGACATGTACTTTTAGTTTACTCTACCCCGGCCCTATTTATAGAGAGAAACTGAGATAGAGCTGTAATTCATTGTGTGTGTGTGTGTGTGTGTGTGTGTGCGTGCGTGGTGTGTGTGTGCGCGCGCGCTTCCTAGGGATAGTCGCAGGGGGGGGGGAGTTAACTACAACTTTGAAGTTGCCATCTTGATTGATACTGTAGCCCAGCTTTCCCCAACCTGGTACCCCTCAGATGTTTTGGGCTACAGCTCCCATCAGCCCCACCCAGCATGGGCAATGGTCAGGAAGGCTGGGAATTGCAGTTCAAAACATCTGGGGGACACCAGGTTGGCGGAGGCTGCTGTGATTCATTATACCTTGCAATTTTTTATGAAACAATCCATGTTTAAGAAGTGCATGTCGTTTAACTAAAGAAGTGCCGTGGGTGCAAGATTTCCTGCCCTATATCACTGCTGTATTCACATTTTCACTTGCTCACTGTGCCCACTGGGGTAAACAGAAGTTTGGGCATACTTGTGGATGGGGAAAGGACTGCCTTCATATAGTATCTGGCTGGCAACGCCTGGGTATAAATATGTTTGAGTGATGGCTCACGACAAAATAGAATCCTGCAAAACCGTACTGTTTCCCCAACAAGAGCAGACACTCTGTCTGCCACTGTACCAAGACCTCCAATTTGTTCACAAAAAAAGAGGTTTCATTTCCAGTTGCCACACATTTCATGCCATACAAAAGGGAGAGTGCAATGCACTAGACACACAAGTATTTATTGGAAGCCTAGCAGATAGCCATCCTGGTTGGGGGGGGGGGGAGAATTAAGATGAAAGAAGCAATGGGAAGAAAGGCAGAGAATGGCTTGCTCTTAAGGACTGAAGCGTCCCCTTTTTACCCCTACTACTGGGAGAACACAGAAGACATTCATTCTAAAAAAAGAGTGCAGTACAATAGCTGTTTGTTGTGATCAGTGTTACAATGAAGCATTTATCTAAGAGCACAGCAAGCGGTGCTGACAAAAACTGGGATGCCATGAGAAAAGGGCTAGAAAAACTCAAGTCTGTGAAAAGGAACGGTGGAGAGAGGCATACCTCCATTCAAAGTGAATCCAGGCAAAGGGATACAAAGAAGCAGGGCCAAGGCCTAGCATCATCATGAGACGTTCAAGTCAATGAGCTTAGTACCGCCCTGTTTCATCCAGGAGTCACACTGCTTCATCACTGAAAGGACCCTTTGGGAAGGGTAGTGAGCTAGGTCCATTCTTAGCCATGTCACTAGTGGTTATGTATGAGCCAGTGTAGTGGTTAGAGCAGCCTTCCCCAACCTGATGCCTGGCAGAGGCGTTGTACTACATCTCCCATCATGCCCAGGCAGGATGCCTGGGAGGATGGGAGTGATGAGAGTTGTAGTCCAACATATTTTGAGGGCACCAGGCTGGGGAAGCCTGATTAAATCACTGGACGAGGGAGACCAGGGTTCAAACCCCTACAAAGAAAGCCAAGAAGTTCACTTGGGCCAGCCAACACTCCTCAGTCTAAACCTACCTCACAGGGTTGTCATGAGGATAAAATGTGGGGTGACACAGTACCATAGGATAAGCTGCCTTGGTCCATCTAGTCTAGTATTGTCGACACTGACTGGTAATGGGTCTCCAGGGTTTCAGGCAGGATTCCTTTCCAGCCCTACCTGGAGATGCCGGGGATTGAACTGGGGACCTTCTGCATGCAAAGCATGTGCTCTACCACTGAGCCACAGCCCCACCATGGGGGGGGGGGGCACTATGTATGCCAGCATGAGTTCCTTGGAGGAAGGGCAAGATAATCCATAATAATTCACATGAACATACTGAATGCCAAGCCACTGCTGCACTCATTCAAAGATATCCCTTTATTTCAAGGACAGGGAACATATGTCCCTCCAGACATTGATGGGCCACAACTCCCATCATCCCCCACCACTGGCTAAGAGGGCTGATAGGAGCTGTAGGAGCTGCAGTTCTACAACATCTGGAGGGCCATACGTTCCCCATGCCTGATCTGTTTTGCTGCTTATAGTGGGCTAGATGGAGCAATGGTTTGATTCAATGTAAGGCTGCTTCACGTGGTTGAGAGAGCAAGCCCTGCAAAACTAACACTATTTTTATTTATTTATTTATTTATTATTACATTTATGAATTGCCCATCTGGCCAGTCACCCGGCCACCTAGCAAAGCTACCCCCTGCCAATGTTCCTGACAACTCAGATATCCAGATAAGCAGTGGCATTGACAAAGCCCCCCCCCCCCGTCTGCCACCAGCCTAAAAGATGTGGTCTGCTTCATTTTATTTATTTCCCCGATTTCTATGATAAAATCGCACTCAGGGTGGCTTACAATAAAAATGTAGTCACAACATATTAAAGGCAAAACTAACAATAAAAACAGTAGTAAGCCAGCATCATATGTCATATAAACCATAATGGTGGTGGTAGCAGCAGCCTCAAATGGTCAAACCTGGGAGGAAAAGCAGGAGATTCTTTCATCTTGCTGCAAGCCTCCAGGTAACCTAGTATCCCTTCTAGCTATAAAGAGGGGAGTACAGCAAACTATAGTTTCTTCGGATATTGCAGCCATTCCATTCTGCCCGCGGCTCTGCCCTCTTCCCCATTGCAAGCCCCACCCTTAACATGCTCTGATTCACCCCATATCAAGACAGGTCTTGCTGCTTGAAAATTGATGGGGTTACCTGCCTACTTGCCGGGGGGGGGGCGATTTGGGGAAACAAACAGGCACAGTTACTATAAAGTAAAGAAAAAGATCAGGCTCAGCTGCTTGTTACACAATTAACATAACATGTAGTTTGACCCTCAGCTACCATTTTGAAAGCTGCCTCATTAATAACACACTCTGTTTATTATGAAGAGCATCTTCAGCCTACTTAGAAAAATGGCTAAGTTTAAGCCACATACCACAACACAGAAGCAAAGGATAGAATTATCTCCCATTATATCGTGCACTTACTCAGCGGAAGGGAAACATGCTAAGGCATAGTTGAAAAATGCCAGCACAGCATGTCAGCAGCAAGGCAAGCTGGAGGAGAAAAGCAGGAAGATTTTCACATGCATAATCAATTATGATGATTAATAATAGTAATGATAAGCATTTTTTTATTTTGCAGTGGTAGACATCACCTAATAGACAACATCTCAAAATACAAGACTTTGCCTTCTACAACATAGTCGACTCAGAAATTTACACACACTATTTTTAAAAATGTGAATGCGAGAGCACACAAGAAAGCAAAACGGAGAGATCCAAAGCAATTAAGTCATATTTAGCAAGGGTTTTTAAAAAAACACCCTTAATTCCAACTCAAAACAACTCAATTCTCAACCTAAATACAAAGTAATCTCTGTGACGAGACTAAATTTCTCATAATTACAGCAATCATAAAGCTTATCATATTGACATAACATGCAGGCTTGTTTACTACTAAACACTTTGCAAGACAGATTTAGCAAAATTTGGACACCACTGTTCCTTTTCTCCAGAACACAGGTGTTAGGAAAGCAAGTTTGGATTTCACAGAAGATTGGGTAACTAGCCTGGTCAGATGGAGGGCACAACCTTGTGCATAAGATTCCTTATCTCCAACAAAGTCTGCAGACATGCCTTTGTTTAAATGAAATCAGATTGTGTTCCACAATCTGAGAGACTATTTAAAATGCAATCAAGACAATGCAGATTTTGGAGACTTCTCCCTAGCATCTCTCTTCATATCATTTTCCATTCCAACTGAGGCAGTCATACATCACCTCCCCGTGAGCTTCAACCCAGCAAGAAGCCTGTCTCTGTGAAGCTATATATGTTATGTGGATACACCAGTGATGTAGAAGAAGAGTCTCCAAAAGGGGATATGGCCCCACTATTTTTAACATGGTAATAAGATCACTAGTTACTGCATCATTGAAAACCATTGAAAGCCAACAATATGAAAGAAGGCATTACATAGCCGTCCAACCCGGTGCACTCCAGATGCATTGGACTACAACTCCCAACATCCCCAGTCAGCATGGCCAATGGCACCAGGTTAGGGGAGGCTGAATTACAAGTACACTTGCCTTCTGAAAAAAACCTAAAGCCACCAACCACCGTCACCATCCACTCAAGCCAAGTAACTTAAATAAATTTAAAAACATGAAGAATTTGCTGGATCATACTAACTGTCCAACTTATCCTTCTCTTTTTAATACCATGGGTAAGAATGTTTCCTTTTTTTCAAGAAGCCTGTCATGATTTCATATACCTTTATCACATACCTACTTATTTTTATTTGTTATATTCTTAGCTTTACAATTCTAAACACATTTGCCACTAAACTCAGCAAGACTTACCACTATGTAAACATGCAAAGGATTGAACTGGATTTCTTTCAGCCTCTCTGTATGTGAAATGTGTGCTGTATGTCCAATTGTACATTAAAAAGTTAACAAAGCCATTTCCAATCCCATTATGCCCATTGTGAAAGCAGATGGATTAATTAAAAAAAAAAACCTTAGAAGTAGTCTAAATGTGGATATTCTTACAAACCCTGTTAAAAGGCCATTTCTTTCATTTGAAAAGAATCACTAACATCTTATTTGCTTTTCTGCTAACAGAAAACATAACTAAACAGATTTAGTTGGGAAAAGGAGGCATGAAATATGCACAGCAGTTCCAAGGATTCTCCTTTTTTAATACTAGTAGTTCGAACTCAAGAGAATGCATAAGAAAAATCTGTCCTTTCCCACATACCAGATGAAACTCAATTTCATTACTCATTCCGAGGGCCAAAACAGACATTACTTTATAGCCGTGCATAGCAGCTATGTCTCCGTCTCCCCATTTTTACTCAAAAGTAGGTGCAGGGCTCCTGATTTGGCTCAGGGTTGTAGCATGGGAGGAGAGCTTTTAAGATCTGGATTGGGGCCCCTGCACTTACTCCGGAATAAAAATGAACAAAAAAGACTTAGCTGCTAGATACAGATTTTAAAAAATGTCTGTTTAAGCCCTCATTGGCCTGGTTCAAACAATCATTCCAGGACTCAGGAGACATGGTTTATGAAGCTGGGAACAAGTTCCTCCTCTCACTCTTTCCTCTTCTCCATCCATCAGCAACCAGATTAGGCATGACAATCCTGACTTGTATTAAAGCCCGAGTTCCCCCATTACATCCAAACTGGGAAATTCTGTCAGTTACACCAAGGGTGAGGAACCTGTGGCCCTCCAGATGTTGCTGAATCCCAAATCCCATCTGCCCCAGCCAGCAAGGCCAATGGTCAGGGATGATAATGATAAGAGTTGCAGTCCAACATCTGGAGGGCCACAGGATCCCCTGTAAGAGCCACAAAAACAGCTGTAAAAAACAGCTGTAAAAACCAAAGCAAACCAACATGACAAAAACTCAAAAGCCAATGTGTGTATTCCTCTTTTGGAAGGAAGGACGGAATCCACCCAGGCAAGGAGGACAATCTTGCCCCCTTTAGCCACAAGACCTCTCATATCTTCAATAAACAAAGAGGAACTATGACCACTTGCTACTTCGCTTTCAGGCAGCCAGCTACCAAAGTGGAGGTGATGAGAAGAATCACACACAACAAATTCCCTTAACCTTAAGACATGGGTGCTCAGAGAAGTGATAAGCTCCATCAATAAACTGGTGTCAAAAAAATCCTGCCCAGGATTCTCAGCTGTTTCAGACACGGGCCTGCTTTGGCCAATTCTTCTTCTACCCACATGGTAGGATGGCACTGTGCCCAGACACAAATTGGTTTGTTAGCATGCAGCAGCAGCATCCACCTGGACTCCAGGGGGAAGGAGGGGGGAAAACCAACAAGAAACAGACTCCTGTCTGGAGACATTCTCCTTCAAAAGTCAAGCCACGTGCCCAGGGAGAAAGAGAACAGAAAATATCTACACAAGAGAGAATTCAGGGAGGTCTCAGAGGCTGCTAGATACACTAGAGAAAAGTAATTGGGGGCTAGCAAGATCTTTCCAAAAGACTTCTTTAAAAAAGAAAAGAGAGCATCAGTAGGTGTATAGTGCTGCATGTATAAGAGGTCCCAAGTTGCAAGGCCACATGGGAGAAAGATCCATGCCAGAAAGTCAGACTGTTCATACTGCTTTTAAGTATCAAATAGACAAAGAGCTCTGCCGCTCAACACAGAAAGATACATTATGTGTAGCTCTGCGGTTTCTTTTTCTACGCCCATGCGGCCACTGAGGCTACAATCTAAAGTGGAAGTGGACCACCAGCACAAGGGGACAGGGAGAAAGATAAAAACTAATCCTTAAATCTTTCATCTGTTGGAGGATATGGGAAGAAGTCGGTCCTATACTGGTTAGGATGAAGCAGTGTTTCCCCCCTTATGCGCAGCCTGGTTATTGAAACTGGTTATCACCACGTGGGCTGTTAAACCCTGCTAAAAGGCTCTTAAAAGGAAACGGATTGTCCAAACAAGGTTTAAAACTAATCAAGAGATTTATTAGTTTTACTTACAGTCCGTTTATTCATATATGTAGGATGCATATAGGCAGATTAGAGTCTTGGGTGTTCAGAGTCTGCTTCATTGGAGATCACTGGCTGGAAGCCAGCTCAGACCGTGTGTCCATCAGGTTGGAGGGAGGGAGGGAGAGAGAGAGAGAGAGAGAGAGAGAGAGCTGGCCACAGAGAAGCAGAAGTAGGGAGGAGGGGTTACAAAACATGCACCCTCGGGATTGTTCAATTAACCCTTTCCTCCCACTGTAACATTACCTCGTTGAGTTAAGCAGGCAATATTACAATTTCCATCATCACCTTGGGGCACTTTTCTTCTGAAATCACACACACATACTTGTTTTACTGCCTCTGGGGGTGGAGGAGGGGGAAAATACAGAGCATTTCACCCAGTCCCCGGTGGAGGCATAAAGTTCCCAATACCTTAGGCCACGGATGAGCAGGAGGTAGATCTCCAGGTATTTTGGACTTCAACTCCCAGAAGCCTCTGCCGGCATGGCCAGTGGTCAGGAATGCTGGGAGCTGAAGTCCAAAACATCTGGAGATCTATTTTCTGCCCACCCCTGCCTTAGGCTAGGGGTGGGCAGCAGGCAGATCTGGATCTACAGGAAGAGCTCTGGCTAACAAGTGGTAAATTGGCCAAGATTTCTGACTCCCAATTCTTTAACCACGGCAGCAACAAAATGATTCCCCCTGTCCTAAATTATACTGTTAAAATTAAGAAAGCCTGGGTTAACTAGGAGTGGATTTTGGGGTGGAAAGACGGTGTGCACTATTTAGTTCTGGTATTTGAAACATATTCCTGGGCTCAGAATGCTTTAATTCTAAATGTATGTCTTTCGCACCGGGAACCGGTTGGTGGATCTCTGAGTTCTAATAAAAAGCAAAGTAGATTTCACAGGCCTGAAGTCTGCCCACCTCTGCCCTAGACAATAGTGAGATCAGTAGTCAAATGGTGGGCTTGTGTTATTTTATTCACTTTAAAATTATTTATTTATTTATTGTAGAATTTATAAACAGTATGTTCCCTTCCCTCCTCCCTTGGTGTAGACTTTGGTCTGCATCAGCTAACCATGGTTATCACCATGAATCTGTATTTCTTTATTGCACAGCAAAAAGAAAACATGCCTTTCAGTGTGTCCAGTATCAAAAGCTATTAAAGCCTACAGTATAATCTGCTAGCGCACACACACACACACACACACACACACATTAAAAACAAATAAGTAATAATCATGACCTCTGCAGTCTAATAGTTCAGTATTCACAGTTGGTGATCAAATCCAAGCTGAACCCACAGCAAAGAAGGTTACTTTATAGGTCATCGGGTTAACACGGAACCAAGATTGCCTTTGTAACCAAGCTTTCAAACAAGGGTTTCAAGTGGGTTTTGCAAACCCCGATTACAAGGGTAATCCTGGCTGGTATTAATTATGTCTCGCCCCAATGCAGACCAAACACTACACCGTATCAAGTAAACCATAGAAAGGAGGGGGGAATCCATGCAGGGGGAGGGAGAGGGACAACACAAGCCAACAGCATGCTCCTGATCTTTTAATTATGGTTAGGAACTGGAAAGGTTATGTCTGCACTGGACCACAACCATGCTATCAACCTCAGAGCCACTGTGATTTTAAAATTGTAATGCAACTCAACCCTTATCTGCATTCCTAAGAAGAGCATTCACTGTATTATCCATGCATATATTACACACACACACACGTACATGTACAGTATAATCCACTCACACACACACACACTTCATTAAAAACAACTGTGTCCATGTGTACATGTATAAGAACGTAAGACCCACCATGATGGATCAGACGAAAGGTCCATCTAAGCCAGCATTCTGTTCACACAGTGACCAACCAGCTGCCTGCGGTACCCACAAGTAGGACATGAGTGCAACAGCACCATTCCACTCATGCTCCCGAGCAACTGGTGTATGTAGGCATGCTGCCTCAGATACTGGAGGTAGTAGCCACTGATGGGCTTATCCTCCATGTATCCATGTGTACTGTGTACGTGTATTTGTGATGGCTTGCACACCCCATACACTGCATTTCTGTAAAATTAAACCCTTTCAGTAGGACATAGATGTTGCTCTAACCCCTGATTGGCGCTGGTTGAGGTTCACACCAACATTTTTTTTCAGGTTTCCCCGCCCCAGTATTAATGGCGAAAGGAAAGAGGGAAATGATACATGGTAAAAAAAAATTATTTTCTTTTTGTAATCAACAAATATACGTAACTAAAAAGCCACTTCCTGACAAGTACTTAATTCTAGTGTGTGTGTTTTTTTACCCCTATTAATGGGCAGAGGGGGTTGGGAGTGAATGACCTCAGCAGTGACGACAGGGTTACAACTTTGTCCTAACATCCTGCACAATTATGTAAGCCATGGGTATTCACCATATGGTTCACTAGGTCATTTAGCCAAAGCTAATTACACCAATTAAAGATATCACAGAGAGCAAAAAGGCGCTTTGCTAAAGGGGGCGGAGGAAAGAGAAGAGAAGACACATCTAGCTTAGCCTTAGAGAGCAACACAGAAATGTATGTTTTAGTTTGCAAATACAAAACCCACAAGAATTACATTATTACATGAGCTAATAAAAATACTCAAACCATTAATGGGGGGGGGGGGAATCACTTGAAAATGTATAAGAAAAACCCAAAGCTTTTTAAATAGACAGGAGTGATCAGCTAACTTTCATATGGGAGGGAGGGGGGCAGAAGAGGGAAAGACAGATAGACAGACAGCTTAAGTGCCTCCCCCAATTCCATCTGCATCTACTATCTGCTCAAAATTAACTTTATTGGCCACATTCATTACATTGCACACCTCCTGCTACAGCAGGTGTTCGGGCCAAACTAGACGTATTGTTTGCCATGTAGTTCACCCTTGCGTCATTTTTTTTTTCTTTTCTTTTTTTTTAATCAACAACCAGCACAGACTCACCACCCACCCCCAGCCAGATCAGAACTATGGGGGAAAGGGCTTTTTTAACCCTCTGCATCCAACCAGAGTCCTAATCAGAACCGGGACTCCAAGAGTACCGCTAGGAGCTTTCCTTCCGGTTTGAATGGGAGGTACACCCCACCAATCAGGACCATGGCAGGGGCAAAGAGTTAACCCCTCACTCACACACACCATCCCAATCTGGCTCCCAGCCCCCAGCCCCCCCCCCCCCGTGCCAGCTGTCAAGGGAAAATCAACTATGCAAGAGTAAACAATGTAATAAACATGCCAATCTAGTTCTGAGAAGTCCTGTTCAGGTACTCTTGAGAGGTCAGAAGGCCATGGCTGTACCACACATTTCCCTCCACCCACTTAGGGAAAGCTGACATAAGTCGCAGGAAGAAAACCTGTGCCTCACCAATGGAAGGAAGTCCCATCCTTTTCCTTTCAAATATGTTTCTAGAGCTACAGGAGCAACAGGCAGGGTAAGCCTACCAGTGCTTCCTGCGGACCACCCAAGGTGACCAGAGACTCCACTTCAGGAAACAGTTTCGCAAGGCCTGCCAAGCTCGACACAGTGCGCATGAGGCTTTGCCATTTGCTCCTTGCATGGAGCCACAGGCTTACAGTCCATGGCTGATGGGTTGGTGGGTTGTGGCAGGCCTGTTTCTGCAAACTATGGGTGTTAAGTTTAGCAGGGACCATGATAAAGGGAACTCCACTCCCGTCACTTTTGTCTGTATTACTCTGACAATATCTGTCCCACCCTCCGTGCCTCAACAGTATAACCTATTAAATGTAAGCCAGCTTCAAAACAGCCACGGGCTGTATTATTCATTCGGTCATGAACACCCCGTGTGGCTTCATGCACCCTATAAAGCCTCCACCATGCTACATGCCTTAATCCACAATATGCGTGGAGCAGGCCATGAAATGGAGATCAGTTTGTTTATAGATGGCCATAGATACCTCTCCTACAGCGCTATTCTGTTGCTGCAACAGACATTCAAGGAGAGCAGGCAAGCAAGAAACACACACACACACACAGTTACCAATGTGCCCGTTTTGATCCCAGCAAGCAACACAGGCAATCCAAGCTGCTTTCCCCACCCCCACCCCCGCATCAGAAGTGCTAGTTAAGGACCTCCTATTAAATGCCTCATCAGCATTTCCGCTACACTTAACATCTAATGTACTCCCCACCATAAAATGTAAAAAGGACCACTATGAGTATCCCAAACTGTAGAACGCATTCCCTCTGGAATTGCAACTGGTCCCCATTCTCTCTGCATTCAAGGAAGGGGGTCCAAGACACATCTTTTCAACTTGGCTTGTTACATTGTTTTTAATGGGTTCTAATGATGCTTGTATTGTTTTCTTATGTTGTTATCCAATTGTTTTATTTTGATTATTTATATACTACTTTAGTGGGTTTCAGAAAGGCAGTGCAGAAATTAAATCATTGCAAGATGGGGTCATCTGACAGCCATGGCCGCAGTGATGGCTCCTTGCCTCCCAGCCCTTCAGGAATCAAGGGTGCGCACTCCTGCGCCTTCATTTATGATTATTTAAGCCCAGAAATGTTCCCGGGAGCTTATTCCACTTCCACTCCCTCCCACCCACACACCCTGAAGTCATGTAATCTAGTTTCACTTATCGGCAACGTGTTGTCATCACGGGGATCTTTGAACAGAAATACAATGCACAAAAGGAAGGCTGATACAATCACTACACTGGCACAGCTCACTAGCGTAGAAGAAGAGCCTACCACTCAAACGATTGCATTAGCTGTGGGAAGGAGGGGCTTCCAACATGAGCTAACATGATGCTCTTTAATGTAAACCTCTAGGACAGGCATGGGGAGTCTCAGGTACATGGCCAGATGCGGCCTATGGGGCCGCATCTGGTTCCCCATTCAGCCCACCAGCTTCTTCCCTAGGCCCTGGCCCCTAACCCCAGCAGGGAAAAGCTCCTATCTCCAGTCAGCTGCAGACCGAAGTTAAGAGCAATGGCCAGGGTCTGGCAAAGAAGCTTCTGAGTGATTCAGTTCTGCTTGCTTCTGAGGCTTGTCCTATAGAGGCTTCCCCTGCTTACTTTTGAGGAGACATGCAGACGCTAGGTGTTCAGGATGCAATTTGAAAGTGCTATTGACTGATTCTCTTGTTAACTTGTGAGTAGACATGCAGAGAGGCTTGTCCTGCATATCTGTGAGTAAACAAGCTGCTCATGTTTACATCTGAGTAGACAGATAATCACATTTTGGCCCTGCCTGCTCTGCCTTTGGCCCTGCCCACAAATGGCATACGGCCCCCAAAGGTTAGAATTAAGTCTCTTGGATTGAAAAAGGTCCCCCAACCCTGCTGTAGGAAGCACCAACCCTGAAGTCTTATAGAAGACAGCGCTAGCATACTTTTCTTTATTATCCATTACAGCCCCAATAAACCAGAGCTCAGCGGCAGGAGTTTAATCCCCTGCATACCTAAGACCACAGCGACAAGCCCCGGCATCAGGTAGCAGCTCAGCCTGGGTCCTCGGAGAGCCACCGCCAGTCAGATGGCACAATGCAGAGCTAGATGGACTCGCGGTCTGATGGTATAAGGCATATTTGTAAGAGGCATATAAGGCATGTTTGTAAGAGGCATTTATGTGACTGCCCAGCTACGGGGCTGGTATCAAGACACACCCATCCCCACCCACCCACCCACCCCCAACACACACACACACACACACACACACACACACACGGCCATTTTACTGTGGAAACTGACCCTCTTAGGATAAAAGACCAACACATTAATTCTTGATGCGATTTCATGATGATATTGAAGCCTAATTAAAAGATGATACGAAGAGCTGCCTGGAACCGTTAAGCCCAAATGTGACAACACGGACAAAGTATCTCAAAGTGCAACATATCCAACAAACCCTGGTTTCACCTCTACCACATTTGTGGGACGATGAAAAAATGCTACCCAAGTTTAAACTTAGACATAGACATACAAGCACACGTGCACGTGCGTGCGTGCGTGCGCGCGCGCACACACACACACACACACGTATGTGTGTCACTGTCAGTCATCTGAAGATCTGCTAGCTCATGATTTGTACGGACTTCATGGCAGCTGCATGCCTCTTTTCCCTAAGCATATTTTGAGCAGAGAGCACCGTCTTTCCGGAGGGGTGGGGTGGGGAACAGAAACAGGACACTAAGAATATGTTAATGCCATTAAAAAGAGACTTTAAAAAAAACATGGTCAATTGACATCACATTTCCTCATATTTATGCAAGTTTTCCTAGACACTTCGGGAATTATTCTTCAGTCTGCCTAGACCACATTTTCCTATTAAGTATCAAGTAGGAAGTGGGGGCTTTAAAGTAGTATTCAACGCCTGCCTTCCTGTGTTCCTTCCACCACTCCAAAAAAATCAAACACCCAATTTATTCTTGTTTTCAAGGAACGCTGGATCTAATTTCCTGGGCTGCCTGGCAACAGGGTTTATTACATTTGTAATCTCTCCTTGAATCTACATTTCCCCTCCCCTGGCCCTTCTTAAATCCCCTCGTGAGCTGTGAAACAGCTGATATTCTTAGTCTTGTTTTTTTTTATTAATAACCCTTGGAGCCTTGGGGGGGGGGGGAAATTCCTCCAGTTAGGGAAAGATCTCCCTGACCAGCCTCTGTTCTTAAACCACATAAAAGTTGCACAACACAGTCTTCATTTAGAATCTAATTAGCTTTTTTAAATAGGAACACAGGGTTGTTGTTTTTTAAGCCACTCAGTTTGCTTTTATGTAAAATGAGAAATGATTACAGATTACAGTAAATGCTAACTTCCATTTCAAGGAGCAAACTCTACCCCCTCAGGCCAAAAATTCAACAGCTGTTGAAAGCAAATGAGCAGGTATGTAAAAAATTACGGTGCAATCCTATACATGTTTATGTAGAAGTCAGTTCCATTGAGAGTGTATAGGATTGCAGTCACAGATGTGGTAGCTCTCTATTGTTTCTAGATGGGAAAGAGGTGAATTCAGACAGACAGTGAAGCACTCAGGCAATGACAAGAGAGATCTGGGGTGCCATGATAGGTTGGTCATAAGCTTTTAGCTCACCACTTCCTGAGATTCTTTTGAAATGTGGGCCAGTTCATACATGCACAGCCATCACTTAACAACTGCAGCATCAAGGGAAGCCATGCATTTGCAAATGAGCCAAAGACAAAACCCAGACAAAAACCTTTCATATTCCTTCAGAACAGAACAGATTGGATCCCAAGAAGTGTTCAGAGAACAGGGTTGGCTGTTGCACTTGGGGTGTGGGGAGGATTCATACCTTCCAACTTATTTGGTGCAATTGCCCTCTTCCTTCGCAGTCCCCCACACTACATACAGTCCACCCCATTCCAACGTGCCCCTCTCCCAATTCTCAGAAGATATTTTTGAGTGGCTGTAGGGAGGAAGAGAGGTTGGGAAAGCTGCCTCCCCCTTTGTGAGGGCTTGTCAGGATCCAAGCCAATAGATTTGCAATGGTCAGGCCAAATATTCATCTTGAATTCCTCTAGCCATGAAAAGTCAGGTAATGTACACATATACATATGGAATCAGTCCTGTGGGGCAAGAGAGGAGGCGACAACCAGCAGTCTCGACACTTTATACCGGTATGTAGGAGCATTTACACAGTCTGAGATGCACAGGCAAAATTCACTGCATGGGGCATTCACCAGTTTCCACACACTTTAGGATATCCAATCTCTGCTTCAGGCGCTGCAGAGTTGTGAGAAAGCCCATAGGGATCATTACATACTAGATTATAGTTCTCTAAAGCCTGCAGAATTGTTCGTCAGTCCTCCTTCCTTCTTTCCCTTTATTGAAAGAAGGCTGGGAGGGCCGGGGGGGGGGGTGGCAGGGAGAGATGGGATTTCACTTCGCTGTTAACTATTGATCTTCAAATAAGTATCTGTCTGTACCATCTAAGTGAGCCTTCCCCAACCTGGTGCCCTGTTGGACTTCAATTCCCACTAGCTCCAGCCAGCATGCTCAGTGGTCAGGAATGCTGGGAGTTGTAGTCCAAATCATGTGGAGAGCACCAGATTGGGGGAAGGCTAATCTAGAATTGCAGAGGGCAGTTTGCACAATCAAACAGCCCACCATGGCTTATTTAAGCCATGGTAAGCTGTGGCATGTGCTGGCACATGTGGGCAGCCATTTTGAATATTCAACGCCTGGCCCCAGCTTGCCATGTTGTGTGAACCTGGGCAGCGGGGGTTGTGCGAGGGTTAAACAACCCTTGCATAACCCAACAATAGACCATGGGTTATGCAAGAGTTGTTTAGCCCTCGCCACCTGGGTTCACAGGACACGACAAGCTGCAGTTGGGGGAAGGGTGTGTGGCCAACTGGGGAAACCCTGAGGGCTGGACGGGGACCCCAAGCAGGCTGGATTTAGCCTGTGGGCCTGAGATTCAACACCACTGCTATAGTCCATAATTCAAGCCAAGAAGAATTTAGTACTGAGCACAGAATTCAGCATCCCAAAAGTCGCAGCTTTCACTTTTCAGCAAGACGTGGAATGCAAGTTTCTAGCCCTTATGAAAAGATGTACCGTATTTGAAAACAAGTATGTGTGAGATGCCTGATAAAGTCTTCCAAGCAAGAAGGGAACTCAAGGAGACTTCTTGTTTTCAGGGAGTGGGGCTCAGTCCCCAGATCAAATTCTTGTTCCCGCTTCATGACTAGGAGAAGTAGGATTGTGCAGAGTTGCTTTGATCTGTATGTTTTGGTTATTGCATAATTTCACTTCCCACAGTGTAGAACTGATTTTTCTCCCCACAGGCAGTAAGCACACATAATCCTACCTATAAGACATGTCGTGCAAGGAGATGTGTAGATAACCAACCTGGATCAACAAAAAAGAGGTGCACAGAGTCCATCTCTGCTCTAGTAGAACCAATTCATCACATCTGTTTTATTTGTTAGAGAGAAAAAAAGGGCCCTCATCTTTAAAAGATCTTATCCCCCACCCCTCTCACCCTGTAATACAAGGACTAGAAACTTAAAATATGCTTGCTTGTTCTCATTTTTAAAAAAACAAAAAAAACAGGTCTCATTAGGCCAGAAGCATATATAAGTAATAATCCGCTGTTTGCTGCACATATTAACTAAACTGTCAGATTTCCTACTCATGTATCCTCTTCTTGCATAACTTATTCCACAGCACCCAAGCAGGAAGGTTGGTCTTAGGTTTGGAGCAAACAGTTACCATTTGATGGGTGTACCAAAGACTATTTTATTTATCTCAGTTTTATAGCAGCCTTTCCCAACCTGCCCCCCTAGATAGATGTGTTGTACTACATCTCCCATCATCCCCAGCCAGCCTGTTGGCTGGGGATGATGGAAGATGTAGTACAACACATCTATCTAGGGGGGCAGGTTGAGGAAGGCTTTTATCTATTCAACTCAAGAAGCTGTGCCATCAATATGACACATCTATGATTATAGTGCATGATAGGTGTGGAGGAAGGGGGGGCTGGCTGGCCCACCACACCCCCACCCTTTCCTACTCCAAAGGAACCAAGACCCCCCAGAGATCTCAAGGTACCAGATTGCCAGCCTCAGCTGTCTGCAATCCTGCTTGGATCTCTGTTGAGGGACTCGCCTTCAATTCTGTAACCTGGATTTAGATACTGAACTCACAGAGTACTACAAAACCCATGTGGGGTAAAACCAAGACAAGATTTATTCTGGTAGCATTTTACAACAAGATTAGGGAAATGAGAGAAGCACACAAAATAAAGAGAGAGACACTTTAGTACACAGTAAAGCTGCAAAACAATAAAACCTGATTCCTTAATATCTCTCAGGCATACACCTATGTTACCTGAGGGTATTCTCTTCAAGGGTTAAATCCAGCACAGCCTTGCCGCCCGAGGAGAACTACTCCATCTACCCGCAGGTCTGAGATGGGTAAAACTCCCACAAGGCTTGCCTTCACTAGAGCCCTCATCCAGGTCATTTCACCAGGAGCTAACTGGGGTCGGATCCTGATGCCCCCCCCAAAGGCTTGGGGCCTCTCTTTGGCTTGCCGCCATCCCCAATAGCCAGGGTAGCCGGTAACTACGCGATCCAGGACAAAGACCAAAAAAACACGCTTTGGGAAATATACCTTTTCCTCCCTCCCCTCCTCTGCTGCCTCTTAGCCAATTAGATTGAACTTCACCTGGCCAGTCAGGATGAGGGAGGCTCATGAGTCATACCTCATGGCTTGAACTATTTACATATGAAAGTCCTATCCGAGGCTTTCGTTTCCTCCCAGCCCCCTCAACTGGCCCCACTTGGCTTACACATGAGGAGGCGTGTGTGTGTGTGTGTGTGTGTGTGTGCATGCATGCATGCATGCAGGAACCCCCAAAGGCCCCTTTCTCCACACGCTAACTATGCACGCTCCACCCCCAGCCTTTAGCAGGTTCACACATGAGGGTGTGTGTGTGTATGAACCCGCAAAGGCTCTTTTTCTCCACAATAGGATACAGACTTAGACATTCCCAAAAATAGTATTTTCCTCACGTCTTCTTTTAAGAATGTTTCGGTGTGGACCAACCAGATGATGGGAAAGATACAGATTTCCATACATACACACTTTCTCAGCCATGTTGCTACTAAGAAACTGGAGAGAGAACCAACATTTAAACTGGGCCTGCTGAGGCTTTCATTCAAGAGAATGATCTCGTAGAAACACTTCCCCACCAAAAAAAACCCAAACCCAGCCAACTCTCGCAAGTACCAAAACAGACAAAACACTCACAAGGGCTACATCATATCCTGTGCTCCATAGGGTGTGTCAAAAGCAGTCCTCCCCTTCAGAGGGAAAACCTGGAGATTGGCCAGCATTGGGGGCGGGTGGGGGAGACGGAAAAGGAAGGCTTCAGATGATTTTACGCTATCAAACAAAAGTAGATCACACGGGGCATATTTTGGCTAGTATATTCTATTTCAGTTCCAGACATGATAACACATTAGAACAGTTAAAGCTAAAACCACATAGCCCCTTGGTTACAAAAATGAAGCTTGTAAGCCTATTTCTTATCAGGACTGAGAGCTCTAAACTGGTGGCAGACCAAGCAACTAAAACATCAACTGATCGGTCAGTAGAGGCCAATGTAGAGTCAGGGAGGTTGCAAGTTCGGGGCACGTTTGTTTAATTTTTCATCATTTCTTTGGTTCTTGTGAGTTACTGTAACAAGCAATGAATCAAAATACTAAAAGGAGGTTATTTCCCAATAAGGTAGCATTTGTGTATTAAATTGCAATTTCACGCTTTGAATTTCATACCTCCAATAGGTCAAAAAGGGCCCTGGTTTTAAGATTTTGGCAACATTCAAACTCTTTCACTTCCTCCCTTTCCCTTCTGACAATTGGCAAGGTGTGTCATGTACTCTACTGCTCTTTGGGGCTTAGTCCCAACATTAGTTATCAGCACCATCCTGAGCCATAGTAACCACACATGGTCAAAATGCCCTTGAGCATGTGCAGACTACACTTATCCCACCACTGAGTAGAGCAGGGGTATCTAGCCTCCTTCAGACAGACGGCCAAATTCAATTTCAGAGAAGATCTTGAGTGGGGGGTGCATCCCTTTTGCCTTTGGTGGGCAGGGCCAAAGGCAAAGGGGTGGGGCCAAAATACCAGCATATTTTAGCTTAAAGCTCTTAATGCCGGTAACTAAGCATTGAGAGGCATTTCTATCTTTTAGAATAGGGGAAAACAGTGAAAAAGCTGGGAAGTTCCCAAACAATCGGAGGATTTGGGGAAGGGGGTATGGCCATCTGGGAAACCCCAGATGGCAGGATTGAGACCCCAGGTAGGCCTGATTTGGCCTGTCAGCCTACGGTTCAACACCCCTGGAGTAGACACACACACAGAGCCTAAAGCCCTACAATCTCTCTTTCCTGGAGTAGTACATTCCCCCCGTCAGGGTAAAAACCTCCAGACTTCCCTGACAAGACTCCCTCTCTGAACCTTCCTTTCTCCACAGACCTCTTTCTTCATCAGTCTTCAACTGTGGTGCCCAAAACTACGTAGTCTTATTATTTACTCACAGACTTGAGCAGTTGGTAAACAGGCCTGAAGGAATCACAGAAATTTCCCCTTTAAAACCCATTTCTTCCTATACACACACACACACACACACACACACACACACACACACACATATATATATATATATATATATATATATTTAAAGGCCTTCACTTGCTTACAGCTCAACCTGCCCTCCCCCTTGTCCACTCCTGAATGAATGTGAGAACTTCCTGCACTCAGAACAGCATGAATAGACCTGGCAGCTAGTCAAGGAGATAGTACAGGCCTATGAATGCCCCGAATTCAGCTTCTGTGCAGCCGCTAAATTAAAAGCAATTCAGAGGCTTCACAAAGGCCAGGCTATTTAATGGATTCAGCCTTTTATTTGATAATATAATTAGGCAGCATACAAATGAAAAAAAAGGCCTTTCCCAAGTGTCTGTGCTGAACAAGCCTACCCAGTGACTTCTCCCGACACTCTTCCCTTTTCCTTTGAGACAATGTCATTATCGCATGCCTGCAGCAACCATTTTTTTAAAAAAGTCAAGGTAAGTTTGAGGAAACTTGCAGCGAAATGGGTTCACAATTCTTTGCTGGAATATTTTGAACTGCTCAATGTGCTTCCCCCTGCCCAAGAAGACTGTGAACACTCTCCCACTGCCAAGTCTTCGACACATAGCTCTCAGTTCCATGTTCCTGAATATTTGGCTCAAATGATGCACAGCCTAACAAGACAGACCCTTCTTGGGGCATTCTCTAGATCAGAGGGAGACCCCTTGGGACTGCAGACCTAATGCGCTACCAGTCATCCATCCATACACACACATACACACACTCCTCAGCAAGGCAACAGGCCAGAATTTAAGCTTCCTGTTTCCAAAGAGGGAGATTTGACCCTTTACAGATGCCAAGAAAAAGAAAAAGGGTGATGGCAACAGATTCAACTGGGTCAACAAGAAGAATCAGAACTTCCCAGAAACCATTTTCGAAAGCTAGCCTAAAATATGCGGAAGTGCTTCACAATGCTGCTCTTTTAGTGGCAAAACAACGTAACTATCCCACACTGCCTGTGAGTCAAACACACACTCACTCACTCACTCACTCACTCACTCAACCTGAGGTCAAGTAGGGCACTTAACACTCCTATCACTACCACAATATTAGGCATTTAACATCCTATTTTAATCTCAAGACATAACACACAACTATTACTCTGCATTTCTTCAGTCTGGAAAGAAAATCCATTTGCTGCCAATATTTATTTATAGGTTTTATATACCACTCTGTCTAATAAGATTCCCGAATGCTGAACAATAAAAAGATAAAAGAAACAAGATGCAGCATTAAAATCAAATTATGCCATTAAAACCATGGCTGGTCAGTCAGGGAAGGCTTGTTTAAGTAAAAATGTCTTCAGCGGGCACCAAAAAAACAAAACAATGTTGGTGCCTGCCTACATCAACAGGCACGGAGTTCCACAAGCAAGGAGTCAAGACACTGAAGGCTCTGCTCCGAGTGGACTTCAAACAGACTGCCGGTCCGCCTCATCTGTTGACCTCAGTGACTGGGCAGGCTGGTAAGGGAGAAGGCGCTCTCTCAAATATCCTGGTCCCAAGTTGTTTAGGGCTTTATACACCAATAACAAAGCCTTAAACCTGGCCCAGTAGCAACTAGGCAGATATTAGTGCTGCTTCTCAAAATATGGCTGCCACACGGGGGTCAATCGAAACTGCCTCTCTGGCATATCTGCTCCATGAGGCACAGCATTCCACTTGCCATGGAAATCAGCCCCCCTTGTGTAGGTTGTCTCCACACCACTGTCACAGTGTCTCCAATAACAGCACGGAGGCCAACCATGATCTGTGTGGCAGGGCAGTTCCATTTGAACACTTAGCCCAGTGGCAGAGCCACCATCTAGGAATTTTCCAGAAGCTTCCATGTGGATAGCAGCCATATTGTTAGGAAAAAGCTCTTAACCACGCTTGAAGAAAGAACACTGCTGTCTTAAGAACATACCCAAGATCACTTAGGGGCAGGTTAGTTACCTCCTAAATCAGGGGTGCAGAACCCTTTTGAGCCCGAGGGCTGGATTCAATTTCAGATAAGCTCTCAGGGGCTGCATGCCAGTGGTTGCTGGGTTTGAAGGCAAAAGAAGTGGGGCCCAAAAACCAAAAATACCATCGTATTTTCACTTAAAGCTCTTACTGCTGGTAACTAAGCCTTAGGAGAGGCATTTCAACCTCCTCAAAACTGTGGGGGAAAACTACAAAAAAAATTCAGGAAACCAGCAAATGATTGGTGGTTGGAAGAAAGGGGGTGTGGCCAGGGAAAGGGGGTGTGGCCTTCTGAGGAACCCTGGACGGACGGATTTAGCCCCAGGGCCTGAGGTTCCCCACCCGTCCTAAATGGACCCTGCTGTACTCACCAGCAGGATAACTAACCAGTAGATTTCATGCTAACACAGGAAGTGAGCACTATCTAATTTGTATTATTAGAATACAGCGGTAGTTCCAATACAACACAAGGCTGAAATACTGCATATGTAGCAAAGTTCAAGGAGGCTTCTAATAATATAGCAACCGCTGCATGCCTCAACATCATGCCTGCTCTCCAGTTTAGAGTTCAACTGCTTTTACGATTGCTATATGACAGGAAGCCTGATACAGAAACTTCTCAGAAAGTGATTTAATGCATGACATAGTTAGGTATGCAAATAGGACAGGTACACTCTTGCATTACAATCCAAAAATGGGAATCTCTTTCTCCAAACACCATGCAATTAAACAGTGACATTCAGTGCTTGCCAATTCATTAGTTCCAACTTCCCAGTGATTGTTCACAGGGCTTGTGATACCTTCATATCCCACCACTTACTCTTAAGAGTTGCACAGCAGTAGACTATGTTGCCCCCCCCCCCCAAATAAATAAATATATCCCTGGGCTTTTGTTGGAAAGATTTTTTTTATCCCACCAACTTGGCGGGGGAGGGTGCTAGTCTACCACTTTCTGACCTTCTTTACAGTTAAATATTTTTACATCAGAAAATTGGGCAAAGGAACAAAACCTGTTAAGAGACCCCAGAAATGAGGAGCTGCAGCAAACAAAGAAAATGAAAAGTGGGGCAGGGGCAGCACTTTTTTTCTTTTTTGAATCACACAGAACAGTCAGAAGCCTGCTTACAATCATTGTTTACATAGAACATTCATATTTTTAAAACGTCATAAACATACAAAACAGTATCATTTTATGTGCCAATTCATTTCATGCTCTTGAAGAGCAGAGTAAGTTTATCCACGAGAGAGCATAAGGCAAACCTGCGCAACCAACATATGATAATAACCCTGATGGTCTTGTACAGTACTAAACACAAATATATTGACTATAGCATCTTGCTCTCCAGATGTTTTGGACTGCACCTCCCAGCATTCCTGACCATTGACCACTATAGATTGGGGCGAGTGGGAATTGGAAGTCCAAAATATCTGGAGGATACCAGGTTGGGGGAAGGTCAGAATGTTTGGCAATTGGGAGTTCTTACCATCACAGACTTGAACCAGGCTCAGAGGAAGGGAAGGGAAGATTTGTAGCAGCAGCTAGGACTACCCAACAGTTGCAGCCATGAGTGTGAAGCTGATCCTGCACATCAAGATTCCCCAGGATACAGGAAAAACCTAGCAAGGAGTCCTCCTTCTTCCCAGCTCCATAGAGTAAGGCAGGCAGGAGAACCTTGTGCTTGAAGCTGTAGCAAGGCCATCACTGTACCCCTCTTTCCTCAGCCATCCTGTGGCTAGCACATGCACGCTAGCCTTGAATACTAGGTGCCTCTCCTGGAGGCCTAAAGCTAACATACAGGTCAGCCTTTCACAACCAGCGTGGTCAATGGTCAGGAAAGTCTGGTCTAGTTGGGGAAAGTCTGGTCTATAGCCTTTTGTATACCTTATGTTTTATTGGAAACACCTGTCCTCCTCAAAACTGTGCAACATGACCCATGTGAGCATCTTCCTTAAGAATGTAGAGAGCTTGGCTGGATCAGATCAAAGACTCCTCTAGCCCCACATCCTATTTCCCAGAGTGGCCAGCCAGATGCCTCCAGCAAGCCCACAAGCAGGACATGAAAGCAACAACTCGCTCCCACTGACTGCCCCCCTAGCAGCCCATGTTCAGAGGTATGCTGTGCCTGAACATGGGGGTTCTATTTAGCTATCTTGCCTAATAGCGATCCTCCGAGAATTCATCTACTAATCCCCTTTTTACATCATCCAAGCTATTTTTGTCATTAATAGTTTATTATGGCAACTACTCTGAAAAACCCAACAGCTATATAAAAAATGCAAATGATATCCTCCAAAAATCATCATAAATATGGACCCACGTAGCGGTTTACTATGGATTGTTTAACACATACCTAGTTGGTTGCAGCCACGCAGATGCAAGGGAGCACCCTGCCTCCTGCCTGATCGTCGCTTCCACTTTCCAGAACAACCCAGTAGTGCGACATTCCTACGCTGTTTCGTGACATTCAAACCCAGCACTCTGAGTTGTTTAGGGTTAAACAACCCAGAGTTGTAACAAACCATGGGTTAAAACTAGGGGTTGTTTAACCCTAAAAAACCCCAGAGTGCTGGGTTTGGACATCACAACAATAGTCCAGGAACAAATTCCTGGGTTGTTTCTGAAGCGAGTAAGCAGGTGGAAATCAGCACACCTGCTTGCTCCCATGCGCTCACAAACAACCCATGGTTAACAAACCATGATAGTGCAAACTGGGTCATAAAATCCATTTGTAGACACCTTCTAATAGTCCAGTACCAACATACTCACAGGTTGTTGCTTTGAATATAGAGGCTGTAAGTCAGGTGCTGGTTAAATCTCCTTAACCCTACGAGAGGGTTCCACCTTTAAAGGCAACCTAAAATAATGTTAGATCATTAAAATAAATAAATAAATAAATAAACCCAGTAGCATCCCTATAGTGCTGAAATGACAAGCGCTCAAGTCACCAAGAGATTAGCATGAAAACATGGTTACCTTCTAAAATAAACCATGTCCAAAACAGATCAACATTTAGAGGAGTTAAAGAACTATTTGCACAAGGCCTTGACCTGCAGCTTATTGCTGGAGCTAGCTCTACCATTGTAGGATTAGTGGGTTAGCTATAAGTCCAATTAAAATAAACAGAGATGTGAAAGCCAGAGACGGGGGGGGGGGGAGAAAAAGAGAACCCAGAAATTCAGCAGTGGGGGACAACCCCAGGTTTTTACCTGCTCGGGCTTAAAATGGAACCTCAAAGTTCTGACAGATGGGGTGGAATTTTAAAAAAAATATTTGTGATACTTTTTGGAAGTTTACTTGCAAAATGAGCGTAAAGCCACTTCCATCCATCTTGACTCAGACTCTGCAGTTAATGCAGTGTCATCATCGGAGGTGTCCAGAGCACCGCCTGGTCCAGTTTCATTGGATGATTTTCAGTTATTGGAATCTGAGGGCAAGGTGCGTTTGCTTGAATCCAGCCAACCACTTGTGTGCGTAACCTTTTCCCATCATGGCTTATTAAATCCAGCTGCATTGTTAATGTCTCTTGCATAGAGGGAATGGTCTCAGCTTCTTTAAAAGAATCAATCTGACTACACCTGAAGAAACTGAACCTTGACCTGGAAGATGTTAACAACTACAAGCCACTGGCGAACATTCCCTTCCTGGACAAGCTGCTGAAGGAAGTGACTTTTTGACTTGGAAAGCTGGCAAGACCGACCTATACAGCCGGCATCGTGCTAACCATTCTGTTGTTTTATTTGTGGGGAAATATACAACTGTGAAGGATCAGCAACCGGATCCTTTGCGTGAGTTCGGCAACTCTAGGGTTAACCGGCAGAGCAATACAGCTCGTATCGGCTTCCAGTACAATAGGAAAAACCACAACCCTTTGTATGCCCAAATAAGGCTTTTTATTTGTTTATACAATAATCAGATCGGAACTATCAGCCTTCTAAGAACACGTTTACAGTCAACACAACCTTAGCTGACCCGCGTCTTACCCAATGAGCGAGCTCCGTGGCTAGCAGATTATATTCAGGTCAATATCTTCACATCAAAGATACTACTTCTAGTCAGTTTCAGCCCAGCTCCCGATCGGCGCTTCTTAGCGGAGAACGGTGCACCTGGACGGCTTCTGCTTAGGAGGATATGGCCTCGTGGTTCCCAACAACCCACTACCGGAAGGGAGAGGGGTTTTCTACCCCGGTTTTCCCGCTCCCCCCGCCCTCTGGGTCAGGTGGGGGCTTGTGCCTGCCCCTTCGTTCATGTGGGCTTATTCCTGCCCGGGAAGACGGTGACGTAGTGATACTTTGCAGCTCTTTGAGACTGCCCTGTTTGTTGATGGTCCTTGATGGTCCTTCCTGGACGTTTGTGGATCTCTGCCGAGGTCCTCCTTTGTTGGGGCTGATGACTTGTCTGGGTACTCCCTGGTGACCTCATCTCTCCTCCCTTGCCCCCTCCCTTGGGGAAATGTGTGTGCGTGTGTGTAACTGGGGTTTGGGCTTTCTCCACACCCTCCCATTTGGGGAAAGATGGCATTGGGGTCCACCACCCCAATCCCTATCTAACTGTCTCTTACTGAGAAAGCCCGGGACAACCCATCTGCCACGATGTTATCCTTACCCTTGATGTGCTCTACCGAGAAATCGAAATCCTGTAGGGCCAAACTCTACTGCAACAGCTTCTGATTGGACCCCTTCACCCTATCCAGCCAGCACAGGGGGGAATGGTCGGTCTGCAGTCGGAACCGGCGGCCCCACAGGTAGGGGCGAAGCTTGGTCACTGCCCACACTATTGCTAGGCACTCTTTCTCGACAGTGGCCAAGTTCCGCTCCCGAGGCAAAAGTTTTTTACTCAAAAAGGCGACCGGGCACAGCCCCTGCTCTGGCCGTTCTTGCAGCAAGACGGCTCCCATCCCCGCTTCCGAGGCATCCGTCTGCAGAACAAAAGGGGCTTCAAAGTCTGGGGCTTGCAGCACAGGGGCTGCCATCAGGCAGGCTTTCAGTCCTTCAAACGCTGCCTGACAAGCGGCTGACCATTGGACCTTAACGGGTTGCCGCTTCTTGCACAAGACAGTCAGGGGGGCGGCTAGCTGGCTAAAATGGGGCATGAACTTACGATAGTAGCCAGCCAGCCCTAAAAAAGCTTGGACCTGCTTTTTCGTCTGGGGTTGGGGCCAGGTGCGCACTGATTCTATTTTGACTTCTAGGGGCTTGACACTACCTCCCCCTACCTTGTGTCTCAGATACTCTACCTCCCCCCTCCCCACCTGGCATTTCTTCGTCTTTACCATCAACCCAGCATCCTGAATCCTCTGAAACACCTGGCGGACATGTTGCAAATGCTGCTCCCAGGTGGAACTAAAAATGGCGATGTCGTCCAGATACGCGCAGGCGAACTCCCCCAGCCCATTTAGCATTCCGTTTACCAACCTCTGGAAGGTAGCCGGACCATTGCGGACCCCAAAAGGGAGGGTGGTGAATTGGAACAACCCCAGGTGGGTCACAAACGCAGACTTCAAGGCAGCATCCGAATCGAGCGGAACCTGCCAATACCCCTTTGTCAGATCCAGGGTGGTGATGTACTTGGCCCCCCCAAGCCTCTCCAACAGCACATCCATGTTGGGAATGGGGTAGGGGTCCGGAACGGTTACCTTGTTTATTTTCTGGTAGTCTACGCAGAATCGGACACCCCCATCTTTCTTGGCTACTAACACGATCGGGGAGGACCATGGGCTCGAGCTGGGCACAATGACTCCCAAGTCCAGCATGGCTTGGACCTCCTCGGCCACGACTTGGGCATGGGGCCCCACCGCCCTGTAGGGTAGGGATTGGATGGGGGGGCTATCCCCTGTGTCGATGGTGTGTTGTGTGAGTGTGGTGCACCCCGGACGGTCTGAGAACATGGGCTGAAAATCTTCCAAGACCTGGGTGATCTGTTGCCGCTGCTGTTCAGACAGAGAGGGGGACAGTTTGATCTCCTCCATTCCTCCCCCTTCCCCCCACTCGGCCAACAACTCCCCGTCAGGGTCTCCCGGTTCCACACACTCTTGCACTCCCCCCACCTTCGTTACACGTTCTACATACAATTTCAACATATTTACATGGAAAACCTTCTGCCTCCCCGGCTGCCCCGGGAAAGCCACTTGATAATTCACCTCCCCCGACCTTCTAATGACTGTCCCTGGGCCCTCCCACTTCAAGCACAATTTGTCTGTCTTTTGGGGGCGCAGTACCAACACCTGGTCCCCCACTTCAAAAGTCCGTGGTACAGCCGTCCTGTTGTACCACGTGCTCTGCCGCTGCTGGGCCGTTTCGAGATGCTGCTGCGCCGTCTCCCTCACCTCTCGAAGAACAGTCTGGAGGTGTTGCATGAACGTATGCACAGGCATGGAGGCTTCTGCGGCAACCCCCTCCCATTCCGCCCGCAACAGAGCCAAAGGTCCCCGGAGCTCCCTCCCAAACATCAGTTCGTTGGGGGAGAATCCCAGGCTTTCTTGGGGGGGAGTCCCGGTAGGCAAACAACAAGTAGGGGAGGGCTTGATCCCAAGTCCCAGGTTGCTTCGCCGCATATGCCCTGATCATTTTTTCAAGAGTCTGGTTGAAACGCTCTACCAACCCATTGGTCTCGTGGTGATATGGCACCGAAGTCAGGTGCTCCACACACCCCAGTTCCCACATTTTATTAAACAGTTTGGACACGAAGCCCGTGCTGCAGTCCGAAACCACCGTGTGGGGCATTCTTAGGCGGGCGAAAAGAGAGAGGAGAGTCTTAGCCAGGCTGGTGGCGGAGATGGAGGCTAAAGCAAAAGCCTCTGCATAACGGGTGGCAAAGTCAACCACAGTCAATATGAACTTCTTCTCTGTCTTGGTGGGGGGATTCAAGGGTCTCACGATATCCATCCCTATCCTTTCAAAGGGGATGCTTACAGTGGGTAGGGGTTGTAGGGGGGCTTTCGGATGGTCTCGGTTATGCCCCACCCGCTGGCAGACATCGCAGGACCGGCAATATTTTCGCACTTCATTTGCCACCATGGGCCAGTAAAACCCTTCTGTAACCTTGGCCAATGTCTGTTTTTGTCTCAAGTGACCTCCCCACGCTACATCGTGGGCCAGCTGCAGCACAGCCTGGCGGTACTTCGCAGGCACAACTAATTGTCTTTTTCTTGGTTGGGGACCCGGTTCAGTCTTTGGGCAGAATTCTCGGTAGAGGGCCCCTGCCTCCCACAAAAACTGCTCTGACTGGTCCCCCACTCCGGGCCCTTGACTGGCCCGATCCCGACATCCCTGGAGGGATGGGTCACTTTGTTGCTCTTCTTGAAACACCCTCTGAGTCCCAAAATCTCGGGCCACTGGCGCAAACCCCCCGGGGTCTTCTTTTCTCCCCACAACCGCGGGAAGCGGCGGGGGACGGCTGGCTGCCTCTGCCGGGGCCAATTTACTGCGACCGGGGGAGGGGACCGGGGACCTGGGAGGCTGCGGGGCAGGGGCAGGGGCTTGCTTGGCCCGACGCCGGGTCACCACCCCCACCTTGACCTGGGCAGCCCGGAACGCAATGTCGTTCCCAATGATGATTCCCCAGTCTTGTTGTCTATGCACTATGACATCCATCTCCCTTTCCCACCCCTTATACTTGACCCAGACCCGGGCGAGGGGAACGGCTATGTTGGGAGAGTTATAGGGCTTTATGGCGCAGGTGCGCCCTTTTAGCAACTGTCTCTTCTTCACCTTATTCCGAGGTAAAGCAGTGATGTCCGCCCCAGTGTCCCTATACCCCACATGGGAAACATTGTTTACAGAGATGGACTCACAGAATTTGTCCTGGCTCCACCGCAGCTGCTCCGGTGAGGCAATGCGCATCAATGATGCCTGGGAGATGGCCCCTAGCGAATGCTGTCCTCCGCTCCTCAGGGACCGCGCTGCATCTTCCCCGTCTTCCTCGAGGGACGAGCTGGACTGCTGATCTTCTTCGTGTTCTTCTGGTTTGCGGGACTCTGGAGCCAGCATCCTCCCCACCTTGCCCGGCGACATCTTGGCGTTACGGCTCTCCGCGAGGAGTTTGGGGCAGCTCCTCTTGAGGTGCCCCGGCTCTTTACAATAAAAACATCCGCTGGCGCTGGGGCTTTCTTTGGACTTGCCCAGGGCTCCCTCCCGAGGTTTGGAGTTGCCCTTTTCCGCGCTCCCCTTTGGCCCGCCACGATTGAGGTTGCCCCCCTTTGTTCTTTTGGGCTGCCGATACAGTCCCATTTGGTCGGCCAACTTGCCCATTTCCCTACAGTTTGGGGGGTCCCGATCCCTCACCGCCGTAGCTAGGTCTTCAGGGATAGTGGCACAAAATTGTTCTTGGATCATGAGCTCCCGCACCTCCGCCAAAGTGGTCTTCCCGGTGGCCCCGATCCATGCGTCCCACACCTGCTCCAGGTGCGCCATCCAGGAGGCATACGTGTCCCCTGGGGTAGGCTGCCCGTAACGAAATTTACGGCGACAATGCTCAGCGGTGAGGGCAAACCTCTCTCTCACCGCTTCTTTGAACGCCCCATAGTCCAAGGGAGCAGTTTGGGTGTGGATACCCAGGAGATCAGCCAGTTCCCCGCTGACCTGAGTCCTCAGGGCAGACATCCTTAAATTGTCTGGCACCCTCTGCTCTAGGCAGGCAGCCTCGAACAGGGTGAAAAAGATCAGTACATCCTGTCCCGACTGGTAGGTGGGGAATTGCTTCCTGTCCCATTTGGGGGTTGTGGTGCCCCCACCCTGGGGTGCAGGGGTTCCCCCTTGTCCGGTGCCCATGGTCAGCCTGGCCAACTCTAGCTGCATCTGTAACATTTCTTGTTGATGCTGCATCAACTCCCTGGCTTGTTGCCAATTGAGTTGGGGAAAGAGGGCATCTAACCCTCCTCCCCCCATGGCTCCGCCAGTAACCCTTCTGCCGAGGTCTTCTTCCGCCTCTGGGTCCCTTATCTCGCTTTTCCGGCCGCTACTGGTAAGGCTGGGGCTACCCCACTGCTTGGGTCCCTGCCCTCCTAACAACGGTGAGGGGGCTTCCCCCCCTTCCTGCCTTGCCGTCTTTGGCCGCACCACCCACTCTATTGTGGAGGTCTGGGTTGGGGTTTCTGGGCTGCTCACTAGCTCCACCTGCTCTTGGCTCAGACTATTCATTTTTCCTTGCTCTGAGCGCTCCCCAGCAATCTACTAGCCTGCCCGAAGTCCTGTTAGTTCCGACTGTCAAATGTGGTTTCCAATTGTCCCGTCGCCTGCCACCATGTGAAGGATCAGCAACCAGATCCTTTGCGTGAGTTCGGCAACTCTAGGGTTAACCGGCAGAGCAATACAGCTCGTATCGGCTTCCAGTACAATAGGAAAAACCACAACCCTTTGTATGCCCAAATAAGGCTTTTTATTTGTTTATACAATAATCAGATCAGAACTATCAGCCTTCTAAGAACACGTTTACAGTCAACACAACCTTAGCTGACCCGCGTCTTACCCAATGAGCGAGCTCCGTGGCTAGCAGATTATATTCAAGTCAATATCTTCACATCAAAGATACTACTTCTAGTCAGTTTCAGCCCAGCTCCCGATCAGCGCTTCTTAGCGGAGAACGGTGCACCTGGACGGCTTCTGCTTAAGAAGATATGGCCTCGTGGTTCCCAACAACCCACTACCAGAAGGGAGAGGGGTTTTCTACCCCAGTTTTCCCGCTCCCCCCGCCCTCTGGGTCAGGTAGGGGCTTGTGCTTGCCCCTTCGTTCATGTGGGCTTATTCCTGCCCGAGAAGACGGTGACGTAGTGATACTTTGCAGCTCTTTGAGACTGCCCTGTTTGTTGATAGTCCTTGATGGTCCTTCCTGGACGTTTGTGGATCTCTGCCGAGGTCCTCCTTTGTTGGGGCTGATGACTTGTCTGGGTACTCCCTGGTGACCTCATCTCTCCTCCCTTGCCCCCTCCCTTGGAGAAATGTGTGTGCGTGTGTGTAACTGGGGTTTGGGCTTTCTCCACAACAACAATGGTGCCCATTCAAAGGATATGCATGTGGCAACTATCAGATCCACGCATGCAAATTTATCATCTTACATGCCAGAGATAAATCATGCCTGCAAATTGTGCATCAAAGTCACGAAGCAGGCTACAGATACAATGTAAAAATAAGCTATTCAGAAGCTGAACAGATGGAGGGGGGCCGTGAAGAATGCTATTGCAGGGGGCGCCATTTGGTCTAAAGGCAGCCCTAGGATATCACATCCCTGCCCCATCTCCATGGTCTCATTAAGAGATGGGCAAACAACAGCATGCACCCTGTTTTTAGATAACAGAAAGTGACCAGGGGCACACAGACTAGAACGACATTTCTACTTTGAGGTGTCCTTTTTTAGGCAAGGTTTTAATTAATTCATTACAGCTACAAAAGCTCTGGATTTTGCTACAGAAGCTCAGGCCTTCTGGTGCACATTTATCCAAGCCAAGTGCTGCTGCAAGAGTCATGAAGAAAAACCTTAATACGTAAGACACTCCCAGTGGCTTCTGCTGTTTTCATATATAAAAACAGAAACATACCACAGCCACTATATATCAAGTTAATCTTTCACTTCTAAGTGGGGCTAAGTCTGAAGATGAATACTAATCCACTTTAATGCAAGATGCATCCTCATTTTACCACAGGTCTTAAACATCAATTGTGCAGAGCCCTTGGAGTAAGCACCTGGACTAAGATCCTTAGCAACATCTCTGCTTCGTGCGTTCAGTTCTTGATACTGGACTAGCCACAACAAGATGAATTTTAATAACAGGTCCAAAAATATGGATTGAGATCTGTGGCAAGGCACAGGCAGGGGAGGAAATACACACATACATTATTCCTTTTCCAATGAGGAAAAGAAATAAACCATGCTTCGGTTTTGGTGGAAGTACCAGAAACAATGCCACTAGGACAGGTGTGTTATGAAGGAATATAGCCGCAATCTGCCCAATCTCTAACCATGGTTAAGACATCAGGAGCAAGACAGAGGACTGCAGACTCCCTTCCTGCAATGGCCTTAAGCAGTCTAAAGGTTATATCTGTATTTATCTCAACCCTGATTAACACTAACCACAGCTGCAGCCATAACCAGGATTTGAAGATGGTTGGAAAATTTCTGTTCGGAGTTCTCTTTATTACAGTAGACCAGGGGCGGAGATCCTTTTCTCCCTGTCAGGAAATCCGTTGCTGCATGGCCAGCAATGTCAAGTGGAAATTTTTCTAGTGATTTATTTTTCTGCAGAAAAATTCCAATTCCTAAGTTAATTGGTAACAATGAAAGGATGCCAATTCCAAATATAATATTAGGCAAGCTTGGCAGCTTCAAAGTTGTAATTAATGTTTTTCAGGTAATTCTGTATTCCAATTTAAAAATCTGCATAACATTGAAATCACATTAAGTGTGCTTTATCTTTTTTCCTCAAAATATTTCAAGACGAAATACCGGTACTTATGGTATATTGAAACTCTGGGCTATTTAACCCACAATGAGCCGTGGTGCATGCCTGGTGTATACAGCCGCCATTTTGAATATGCAACTCCTGATCAGGGCTTGCACTGTGTCGTGCAAACCTGGCCATCGTGGGTCCTGTGAAGGTTAAACAACCCTTGCATAACCCTATTAATAATCAAAGATCATGCTGCGAGGGTTGTTTAACCCTCAAATAACCTACAATGGCCAGGTTCACACGATGCGACTCCCAATTGCCAGATTGGGAGTTGCATATTCAAAATGGCAGCTGCACACACCCGGCAGATGCCACGGCTCATTGTGGGTTAAATAACCCACGATGAGCCAGCCATGTTCTGTGAACCGGGTCAAAACACAACATGGAGGGTGTTTTTTCCCCACTTTGTTATTTACTAAATAAAAGTAAAATAAACATGCTAAACTAGATCACTCTCTAGGGGAGGGGCAGGCATCTTGTGGCCCTCCAGATGTTTTGGCCTACAACTCCCATCACCTGTCACCAACAGCTATGCTGGCTAGGGCTGATGGGAGTTGTAGTTCAAAATATCCGGAAAGCCACAAGTTGCCCGCCCCAGCTTTAGGTGGCAGAAAGTTTTCTGATGAAAACTGAACATTTTCTGATGCAAGTTGCCCTAATTTGCATGGGAAAGTTTTCTGGGAAATTTTCCAATTCAAAACTTTCCAATTCAAAATTTTCCTGTAAACCCACATCACTATGCATGACCATGGTGGGTGGGCCAGAGCCAAAAGTGGGTGCAGGCACCCCTTCCCTCTTCCCCCGTCTCCACCCTTCCTCCCCATCAAGCAGAATGCCAGGAGAGGGACAGCTCACCCTTGCCAAAGGTCTGTTCTGATTGCTTGCAGAGGACTTTTGAAATTAGGGCTGCATATGGCCCTAGGCTACAGGTCGCCCACACCTGAAGCGGAAAATACAGTTCAGTCACGTTTTTGTCTTCAAAGAACAAGACTCAAAAGACAGATGCAAATAATATGCGGCAGAAGCTCCTTCAGGATTTAACTCCCACTTGAATTTCTAAAACCCACATGATTGCATGGAAGTTTGAAAATGACAACAAATGATGCTAAAGTAGGGTGGGCAAAACATCTGGAGGGCCACAACTCCCAAAAGCCTTAGCCAGCATAGCCAATCTTGAGGAATGATGAGAGTTGTGGGCCAACAACATCTGGAGGGCCATATGTTGAATGGTCAGAATCAAGGAAACTGATGAAGATTAATATTTCAAGATAGGGAACAAGAAAAATCTTGAATGTAGGGTTCACACTGAAGAAGGTGCATCTCCTAGGCTGAGGTTCTTTTCAAACAAGTTGTGCCTCGGCCAGTATCTAAATCCATCTCTCTCACCCATCTCTTTTACACGCATTAAGAGTTACTTGTGAACACTTTATGCAGACTGGCACTTGAAGATTGGAAAATATTATTTATTCAAGTGATAAAGTTGGAGAGTCACCATGCTAGTTACCAAAGTGCAATATTTCTTGGTACTGGGGACAAGGGGGAGACTTTAAACATCCAATTCAGGAAGATCAAATTTGGTTATCAAAGATCATGAATTGTGCTGGCCCTCTTTGCCTGTTTAGCAACCAACATTTTTCATTTCACAGTTTGGCATTTATAGATGTGTGTTTATGTTTTACCATGGATTATAAATCTGGTGGGATATTTGCACATTCTTCTCCCCCTGCCCCTTTATTTTGTCCTTCCCCCGCTTAAGATAGGAAAAGTTTTATTTAAAACATAAACATTCAAAATAGGCATATTGTAGAACAGTGCAAGATGTTCAGCTAAACATCATCTCTTGCAATCTGCACAAGAACAAATATGCCATTTATGTTGGTCACACGCTACTAAAATAAATGAGCTGCAATCCTTTTAGCTCAAGTTCTCTCTTCATAGAGGTCCCTGATGAAAAACATGATGACCCCTCTGAAGTTCATATAATTTGGATAGCATTAATGCTGCATTATAGATGGGGAAAGATGACATGTTATACATAGTCAGTGTACTACTACAGTTACAGAAAATGCTACGGCAATAAAGCAGGGGTGCAGAACCTCAGGCTGGGGCTCCCCATCTAGCCCTCCAAGGGTCCCCAAAAGGCTACACCCCTTCCCTTTGTCCCACCCCCTTTCTTCCAACCACCAATCATTTGGTGGTTTCCCAGCTTTTGTGTAGTATCCCCCCCCCCCATTCTAAAAGGTTGAAAAGCATCTCCTAAGGCTTATTTCTTGGCAGTAAAAGCTTTAAGCTACAGTATGCTGGTATTTTTGGACTGGCCCCTTTTGCCTTTGGCTCCACCCTTTCTGCCTTTGGTCCCCCCCCCACCAGAATGCAGCCCCCCCCCCCCACCGAGAGCTTTTCCAAAATGGAATTCAGCCCTTGGGCTGAAACAGGTTCTGCACCCCTGAAATAAAGGAACACTTTCTGGCACAAATGCTGCAGCAGTATGTGGCACTTTCTGGCACAAATGCTACAGACAATCAAGAGACATCTAATGCTACTCTGGTTAAGAGCAAGCCAGTTTTATGCTAGAGGGTTTACGAAGGTGAACGGACCACTTGAGCACACTATGCGCAATAACATCATTTCTTCCATTGCACAAAAAACAAATCAACTTGAGTGACGTGGCATTGATTAATATGTTCATTATTTCGAATTGCATAATGAAGAGCTTTTAAAGACAGACTAAGTGGCCAGAAAGCCACAAGCACTCATCCTAGCAGCGAGTATGCATAATGAGAACTCCAATTTAGATGCATCTCACCTCGCAGCCTTAATATTGTTGACTAAACATCAGGCTTCCTCTTATTAGATAAGATTTGTTTTCAGTGTTAATAGTGAAAAGAGTCAAGGTGAGGGAGACCTATTTTCGCTTGCCTTGAAGAGCAGAAAAAACAGTGAAATGGGAGAATGGACCCAGCTATCAAGTACTGGGAACCAGAAGAGTTCCCCCACCCCATCAACTAATGAAGCTGAATGGTGGGAGATCCAGGGCAGATAGAAGAAAGTACTTTTTCATACAGCACATAGTTATTAAACTATGGAGTTTGCTACAAGATGTAGTGATGGCAACCAACTTGGATGGCATTAAAAGGGATTACACAAAATCATGGAGGATGAGGCGATCAATGGTTACTAGTCCTGATGGCTCTATGCTACTTCCAGTATCAGAGGCAGTATGCCTCCAATATACCGGTACCAGTTGTTTGTGAATCTGAGTGGGAGGGTGCTATTTTATTTATTTATTATTTATTATTTACATTTATTTATCGCCCATCTGGCCAGCAAACTGGTCACCCTGGGCGATGTACATAAGATAAAAACAGAATAAAATACATTAAAACAGTATAAAATTTTAAAATCTTAGCCCACCCCATATTCCCGGCTTGAACAGCCAAGTTTTTAGTGAGCGGCGGAAGCTCAGCAGAGATGGGGCATGGCGAGAGAGTTCCACAGTACGGGGGCCGCCACAGAGAAGGCCCTCTTCCTCGTCCCCACCAGTCTAGCTGCTCTGGCTGAAGGGACAAGGAGAAGGCCATCCGTGGCAGATCTTGTTGAGCGGCCCACTTGGTGTTGCTGGAGATGCTCCTTGAGATAGACTGGACCGGAGCCGTATAGGGTTTTAAAGGTCAAAACCAACACCTTGAATTCGGCTCGGCAAGCAACTGGTAGCCAGTGTAGCTCCTTGAGCACTGGCATGATGTGATCCTGCCGGTGGCTGCCTTTAACCAGGCGAGCCGCCGCGTTCTGTACAAGCTGTAGCTTCCGAACCGTCTACAAGGGTAACCCCACGTAGAGTGCATTACAGTAGTCTAGGCGAGAGGAGTCCAAGGCATGAACCACTGATGGGAGCAGATGATTAGGAAGGTAGGGGCGCAGCTGCCGTATCAGATGGAGTTGATACAGCGCCGCCCGGCTCACAGCTGACACCTGAGCCTCCATGGACAGCTGGGAGTCTATTGCACTCATGTCCTGCTTGTGGACTTCCCATAGGCCTCTGTGTGAACAGAACGCAGGACTAGACAAGCTTTTGGCCTGATCCACCATGGCTCTTTTTATGTCCTTAGCTATGTTCATCACCATCTAAAGAAGGCAAATTAGCAAATCAGTTTCCATAACTAGTGTGGATTTTTCCATTTCACTGGCCTACAAGCGTGAATAATTGACTTGGCTTGTTGGTGATCAAGTCTTTCAAATGCTATATAAAAATTTTTTTTAAAAGACATGTAGTACCAGGCCCCACTGAATGATGTCCAAAGCTAGGCAGTGAATCTGGAGGGATGGACACTACTATTGTCTTGTTCTCGCTGTATTTATAGCTGTGTCACACACACATTGACTCACCTACCAATCAAACACGGGCATTCATTTCAGCTTTTCATCTCATGAAAATGGCTCCATCTAGCCCAGTGTTCTCCAACCTTGGTTCCCCAGATGTTTTTGGCCTACAATTCCCAGCATGCCCCAGCCAGCATAGCTGTCTGGGGCATGCTGGGAGTTGTAGGCCAAAAACATCTGGGGAACCAAGGTTGGAGAACACTGATCTAGGATGGCAATTTGCAAGGGAGATTTAGCATTTCCTAGAGCAGTGTTCTCCAACCTTGGTTCCCCAGATGTTTTTGGCCTACAACTCCCAGCATGCCCCAGACAGCTATGCTGGCTGGGGCATGCTGGGAGTTGTAGGCCAAAAACATCTGGGGAACCAAGGTTGGAGAACACTGATCTAGCCTAACTACCGGCTCTTGCTTCTTCAAAGTTCTGCATTACAGGTTCTGTTTCTCCGGCTGAAATCACATGTGCAAAGACACAGGCTGGCTAGGAATGTTGTCCTGTGCTTGTGTGGCGGTGGAGAGGCCCAAGCCAAGAAAGAGGAGTTACTTAAGACAGTAAAGGCGCAATCATATGGAGATGAGCGTAAGCCTCCAAACTAGGAGGCTCACACTCATCCAAAGCAGAGCGGGTGGAGCAGCGGAGGCGATCTTCACCTTCCTGCTCCTCTTGCTCTGCATTTCTGCTAGACGGCCATTTTCGGCCATCTAGTGATGGCATTCCAGAGGGGGAGGGAAGGAAGCGGGAGGGAAGGAAGCCAGAGAGACTTCAGGATACCGCCTCCTATACCCCCTCAGAGAGCAGCCGGTGCAGTTCTTTCCGTGCCGGCTGTGCGGGGGCAGGAGAGCGGGCTCAGAACTTCGATTCCCAGTTCCGAGGTCGAAGCGTTGTCCCCGACCTCAGAGCTGGGAATCCAAACTATCCTACAGCCCCTCAAACATTGTCTAGGGGTCATAGGATCATTCCCTCTGGGAGCAATCCTAGGCACCTTTAGATAGAAAAAAGTCCTTCGACTCCCAGCATAAATTGCAGGACTTTTTCCTGTCTAAACATGCATAGGATTGCGTCCTAAGACAAAATAGCAGGGTGGCTTTAAAAAATCCATTCTGTTTTTTTAAAAAATCAGATAAAGTGGTTTTTCAAAATTTTAAATAGCATTTTTCAATTAAAGTAATGTAAATACTATATTTGTCTGAATAAATAGGTTAACAGTAAATCATCTGGATATAAGCATATTAGCCATACACTTAACCTCTAAACTGAATCAACATCGCTACCAGATACACTGAGTTAAAGGAGGCTTTTCTATGAAAAAGAACCAATCTGATCATTTCTCAAATACAAATATTTACACTCTACCTACCAAACATAGGCATTTCATTTTCGCCTGATGAAAATAAACTATTCTAGTCTGTCTAATAACTATCAAACCTTGCTTCAATCAATCATGGGCATTTCATTTTTAAACTAACACATAGGCAATGGCAGTGTGCAAGACACTGCATTCCAGAACAAAACAAACGGTAGTGCATCCAGTTTATAGATTTTTTTAAAAATTTAAAAATTGAACACATTTTAAAAATGTGAAACGTTTCGGCATAAAATGTCAGCTTCAGTCACAAATAAGAGTACGGTATCCTACAATACCACTTATAAACTGAGCCAGAGCCAATCAGGAGCAGGCCAAGCCTGAGCCTCAATATGAAAAACAAAAATTAACAATCAGCATCTGTATTCAACAGCAGATCAAGCTACATTAGTAAACATCATGGCTTGTTTCATCTCATCCTTCACATTGACAGCACATTTCAGCTGATCAATAAACATTGTACAGTCATGCCTTGGATTGAGAGCATAATTCGTTCTGGAAACGTGCTTGTAATCCAAAACACTCTTATATCAAAACGAAATTCCCCCCAAAAAAATTGTACAGAGATTTTTAATTTAAGCCGTACTGCAGTACTTGTATTGCAAGATGTCGCTTGCATATCAAGTCAATTTTTTTAAAATAAATATTTAAAAATTTGCTTGTCTTGCAAAACGCTCTCAAACCAAGTTACTTGCAATCCAAGGTATTACTGTAGTCTTAATCTTTCTCCTTTGGAGGCTTCCCTTCAATTGCTAGCACAGAGATCTTCACTAAAGTTGCTCTGCCAGCATGTTTCTCCCTCATATGAAGGGACCAAGTCTAGTTCATTTCATTTTCATTTTCTACTTTGTTTTTGTGAGGGTGAGGCTCGGTCAAGACACAGTGAATCAACACTGGAAAGAAAAAGAGAATACAAAATTGTCCAGTGTGCATATTCCTGTATTTCCATACTTAGGCTGCAATCCTATAATTGCTTGCCTGGGATTCAGCCCTATTGAACTCAATGGAAATTCTTTTTAATAGAAACGTATAGGATTTCACTGTTAACCTCAAATTGGCTTGGGTGTTGGTCATAAGAAAGACCGTATATGGGAAAATTTTAAAGGCATTCCCTCTATGGGTAAAAGAAAAAAAGAAAAGCATGCAAACCATATACAGTGAGAAAAAAAGAGATGCAAAGCCTGCTTGTAAGACTGAAACAGTATAAATAATACTCTATTTGGCTATAAATTAACATGGTTTAGTGGTCAGATATGCACCACTGTTCAGGAAACACATGAAAAAGTGTCAATGGGAAACTTGATTTAAATCAGTGATTTAAATCAACCTTTTCCCTGCTGAGTTCAGTCACTGATTTACATCAATCCACCCTGACACTCCTATAAAATGTGAAGCACTGTGGCCCAATGGATAAGACTGTTAAACCTGTACTCAGGTCCAAGGCGAAGGTTAACCATGAATTCATTGGGGAAGGCTTGCATCACTCATGAACGAATTGGTTATACTTGCACAACACAGGCACCCTCTAGCATTTCTAGTTATCACAGAAGCGTTTATGAAAAGGAAGTGGTATTTGGAAGTTATTCCACCTACCCAACATCCGCTTGAGATTTCAGAATGAACACAGCACCACCATTAGTCACTTCCTGCTCACAGAATGTTGCTGCCTATAAGTGGGTTAAAATGACAACTGTTGCATCCTAGAGGAGCAAATTGCCATCCTAGATCAGTCTTCTCCAACCTTGGGTCCCCAACCTGTCTGGGGCATGCTGGGAGTTGTAGGCCAAAAACATCTGGGGACCCAAGGTTGGAGAACACTGTACTAGATACTGAAAACTGAGTGCTCCCTTTCACACACTGAGTAGCACAAGCCACTCATGGTGGGTAGAAAGCAGACCAGGATCTACTGGTGGTAGACCTCTGGATGATTTGCAATGGATCAGCAAGAGTTTCTGATTCCCAACTGTCTAACAACTGCCTAGCACCCATCAACCCCAATCACCATAGTTAAAGGTCATGGATGATGGGAGTTGTAGTTCAAAACATCCAAAGGACACCAGGTTGGGGAAAGCTGAAACCATGGTTTAGATGACCATCTGAACTGGGTCACACATATTATATATTATGGGTAGTATCCAACACAGCCAGTCCACTTACAACATGGTAGCATAAATTATTATTTATTATTTATTTCATTTCTATACCGCACGATAGCCAAGGCTCTCTGAGCGGTTCACACCAATAGAAGACCCCTAGCGGTACACCAACAGCATAAGCTGGTGAGACGGGTTTCCCAGGAAAATTTGTCACACCATTGTACACTATTGGCGTACTCCTTAGAGGTATTTTTGAAATATGGTAAGCGGTGTATAAATCTAAAGGCTCTCTCTGACACACACACCCTTCTATTTAGACTATATAGGTAGAAGTTCATAGACTGTCAAGATACTAAAGACTGACAATCTCAGGAAAGAATTCCAGAACACTGAACCATCGTTTCCAAACAACAAAGCAGAGGGTTACTTTAGCTCTTGTAACCCAGAGCGAATACAGCAGAAACAGACTTATAAACATTTGCTTCAACAGGTCAAGTTGGCGCCCCCCCCCCCAAAAAAAACTTAGCATTTCCAGATAATTGTGGCTTTGCAATGCCCTAGCATGGCAAAACTTCATCCACATTTCCTGTTTAATAGAAAAAACGAATTACACAGTAGCTTTTTTTTCTTAGCCTTTTTAAGCCAATAGGATAACACCATTCAGTAAACAAAAAGCAAGCACAAAGATGGTGGGAAATGTTTGCATCAGAGCTTTGAGTTCTCTTTTACACTATTCTGAAGGCTTTCATGTGGCCGCACATCACTGACAGATTGTACGAAGCGTCTAATGTTCTAAGTGGAACAGATGGATATTTTAATTGCATAGAGAGCTCCGAGGTATATCAATGCCACTATCACCAAGAGGGGAGTTGTTACAAAATTTCAAGTAATAGTGTCCAATGATGAAAGGCAAAAGAATCATCAGGAAAGCAGCCTGCCTTGCCGCTCTTAACAGATATGACTAACAGCCCAAGCAAAGTGAAACTGGACAAAACCGGATGGGGAGAGCAGAACTCAACCCATTTTCTATATGCATCTCAGGGTATTATATTCATTTATGGCTGCAATCCGGAGCACGTGCCCTAGCAAGTTCAATGGAGCTTGCTTTGTAGACAGCACGCACAGATAGGGTAGGAAAAGTTAAATATTTGCAGACCCAAAGGCAGAGGTAAGATGCAAAGATGCTTGACAATTACTTGGATGGGAGATCCCTCCTCTAGTTTCCTGCATTGAGCAGGGGGTTGGACTCGATAGCCTTGTAGGCTCCTTCCAACTCTATCTATGAAATCTATGAAACCTCTAAAAAATACCCTAAAGTTTGAAATACATTAAGATTTCTCACCAAAAGTCAATCCAATAAAAATGTGACACCACCAGGGGTGGGAGGATATCCCTAATTTGAGTAACTTTCAGTTTGAGGGCCTTATTTTTAGGGTCAGCTAGTTTTAAGCTGATCCGGTTCCATTAAGCAAAACAAAATGCTGTCATATAAAGCACCAAACAACGTGGGTCCCAAATATCTGAAAGAGCACCTCCTCCCCCACAGACCAGCCTGGGTGCTATGATCAGGAGGAGATGCCCCATTATCAATACCACTACTCTCAGAGGTTTGTGGGGCAGCGGTGCGTGAAAGGGCCCTCTCTGTGGTGGCCCCGAGGTTGTGGAATTCCCTCCCCTCTGAGATGCATCTGACACCTTCGTTGTAAGCACTTCACTGGCAAGTCAAGACACACCTCTTTACACAGGCCTTTGGAAGTGGAAGACTGATAGGGGATCCTGTTGTTTCCCACCCTGTGGTGAAGCCATCTTTTGGATTGAGTTTTTAAATCATGGTTTTAAGTTGTTTTGTACCATTCTACTGATAGGTGTGTGCCCTGAGGCTGTAGAGTGAAGGGTGGGCTATAAATCTAAAGAATGGGGGTGGAATTGCCAACTGATCTGAAAAACAGTCTATTCTTGGCCTGTGCTTAGTCTGCAGAAGTCAGCAGGTGCATTTCACAGCATAGTGATAAATCCTGGGGGAATACAGGCAACCATTTGCCAAGAGAACTTACCAGAGTTTACATATAGCCACTTGGTAAGCCAATCATTTACTCTGCCAAGTGGCAAGTAAAATCTTACCCACACTTCTGCACCTGAACAGAAATTCGGGAAGCCAGGAGAGTGCTACAATCCTCCACACCACTTGCCAGGCATATACGGATGACCCGTTTACCAAGTAACTGCAGGCAACTGTGACTTGGTAAAATAATCATCTGAATTCATCCATCATCATCATCATCGGCTCATGTCTCCATATCAAATTTATGTTAAAAAGGCACAGCTACAGAGGAGTTTTTGAAGTGAGATAGATTTTTGGGGTTGGTTTTTTTTAGTAACAATAATATAAGGGCCAGTTGTTAGCAAGCCTCATTACGCATAGTGGCCATATTGCACCAAACATATGAGAGATCATATCCAAAGTAAGGTGATCATGTCTTAGAGCAGTGTTCTCCAACCTTGGGTCCCCAGATGTTTTTGGCGTACAACTCCCAGCATGCCCCAGCCAGCGTAGCTGTCTGGGGCATGCTGGGAGTTGTAGGCCAAAAACATCTGGGGACCCAAGGTTGGAGAACACTGTCTTAGAGGCTTAGATTTCCAAGTCAAGAAGCAGCAAAGCCAAGGCTGATGCAATCCAGCACTACAGATTTCAGGAAGGCTGCTTTTAAAGAAATGTGCATGCCATGAAGTGTTCAGACAGAAGCTGAAAACTGTGCCACTGGAACTGGAGCCTTCAGCGCATAGGCAACCTAACGAAAGAGCAATCCATGCTTCTAGGGCCAACACGGGGTACCAGTTAATTACACAAGACAAATTGTTACAGTCAAGATCATTTTAATATCTACTAAGATGCCCCAAAGGCCCTGAAGGGATAGCTGTAACAGATAAATCCTCATTTCAGATGAAACATTATTTGGCAATTGCCTACGTTACTCTGAAATCTCCTAGCAAGTAATCACAGCAAAACACTCTTCAGCTTTTGCCCACTGTGATCTCTCATTTGTCTCCATTTATTAAATTTTAAGATGTATTAAGACTGTTGGGAGAAATTAAATGTTCTACAAGTTTATAATTTTAGTTCAAAGAGGGAAGATGTAAGCTGAGATAAAAATATGTTTAAAATGTTGTATAAAATGTATAAATACATTTATATAAAGATGTATTTATAATGGTTATTTGGGAGAGGTGAAAAGGTTACCTCTCACTGAGGGTAGTTAATTCGTGGCTGAGGCCTGCTGTTGGCAACTTGCCAACAGTCAGTAAAGCTGTTGCTAGGGTTACCAAAGAAACTGTTCTGACCCTAGTGGTACACAATTAAGATTTGCCAGCTTATATATCAGACAGGAGAATTCAAAGATCAAGTTTTGATAGAATGTTTGTAAATACCTATTCGCTCTCACTGGCAGGGGTGTTGAACCATTTTGGGCCCATTCTGCCCCTCGTAGGCGGGATGACATCGGGGGCAGGGGCCTGACTGTGACATCGGGGTGAGGGCACCCCTGATATCACTGGATCCCTGGCTGTGCAGGCTGTGGCACCTTCACTGGGGAGCCTGCTTTGCTCCCTGGAGCTTTTCCCAGCCAGAGTGCTCCTCTGCCACCTCAGTCACGAAGCCGGCTTTGCTCCACCTGGGCTTTCCCCAGCGAGGCAAAGCCCAGGCAGCGTTTTGCCCACCAAAGTGGGCTTCATTGCGGGAAAGGCAACAGAGGGTTGAAGCAGACTATGCTGTCTTTGCTCCTTTATTGCTCCGAGGCAGGGCTTTGGGAAGGCTGGATGAGTCAGCTTGGTGGACCAAATTTGGCCTGTGGACCAGAGGTCTCCTAACCCTGGCTTATAGGCCAAATGAGGGGCGGATACTGAGGAATTGTGAGCCACTGGTCAGATGTTCCTGACTGAAACTGTATATACAGGGAAGTTCCAAAGTGTCAAGGATCAGCTGGAACTGTGTAATCTGGTGATCAACAGAGACAGCATCCAAAGAAGGAGAGTCTAGGAAGTAGCAGAAGATTCACTGAGACTCCAGAGGTGGTTCTCCAGGATAGCTTCTGGCCACAGTGATATAAGGCAGCTGGCTTCAGGAAACAGGACAAGGCAGAAAATGTGACATCTTCCTGGCTGTATTCTGACCCTCAAGTTAACTGATTAGAAGGAAGACTTCAAGAGTCCAGAAAAAGAGCACCAGTCACAAGGAGGTCAAAGTCCATTTTGAGGGACATGTGAAGGGCTATATTCAATCCAGTATCCTTTCAGTGAAACTAAAGACCAGAGAAAGAACTCCAAGACTTGTTGCAAGAACATAAGAAGAGCCATCTTGGATCAGACCAAGGGTCCATCAAGTCCAGCATTCTGTTCACATAATCTAGCATTCTGTTCACACGGTGGCCAACCAGCTGCCTGTGGAAAACCTACACGTACATGAACCCTCTTGTTCATGTTTCCCAGCAACTGGTGTACATAGGCATACTGCCTCTGATACTGGAGGAAGCATATAGCCATCAGGACTGGTAGCCATTGATAGCCTTCTCCTCCATGAATTAGTCCTATTCCCTTTTAAAGCCATCCAAATTGGTGGCCATCACTACATCTTCTGGAAATTAATTCCATAGCTTATACACTTCCTTTTATCTGTCCTGAATCTCCTACCTTCATGGGATGACCCCAGGTTCTAATATTATGAGAGGAGAAAAATGTCTCCCTACCCACCTTCTCCAAACCATGCATAATTTTGTACACCTCTATCATGTCTCCCCTTACTTGCCTTCTTTCTAAACTAAACAATCCCAGCTGTTGCGACCTTTCCTCAAAGGGGAGTTGCTCCAGCCCTTTGATCATTTTAGTTACCCTTTTCTGCACTTTTTCCAACTCTACAATATCCTTGTTTAGATGCAGGGACCAGAACTGTACACAGTATTCTAAGTGTAGTCACACAACAGATTTGTATAAGGACGTTATGATATTGACAGTTTTATTTTCGATTCCTTTCCTAAATATACCCAACACGGAATTTGCCTTTTTCACAGCACAGTGGGTTGACATTTTCATCGAGCTGTCCATCACAACCCTAACTTATTAAGGTTTATACATGAAGGGCTATACACTGTGCAATGCAAAGCAACTTATGCCTAGGGAAGAAGAGACTGCTGTCTATCCATTCTGTTTGAGCACAGTCCCCTGACAATACAAAGTATAAGATGGACAAACACATGGAGGGTTTTTTTTTTAACACTTCCCTGTGTGCTTTAGGTTCACCAGACTTCCCAGTTCCTCCCACCACTGTCACTTTTATTGCAAAACCTATTTGTGTGAGCATTAAGCTAAAAAAAAAAAAGAGGGGCAGGAGCAATTCAGAAATCAAGCCCACCACGTAAGAGAGAATGACTGAAAAACATGCACCTTTAAGTCATCACTCATTCTGACTGGAGTATACTGCTAAAACAGGACACTGTCAGACTATGCCATATCTCGGTAGCCTTTTCATGACACATAAACCCCCTAGAATTACGTACCGTAAGTCATCTTGAAAAATAAAGGTTTTTAAGGTGGGGGAGCGGGAGGCAAGAAACCTGAATTGCCTATTTTGTGTCAAGTAATACAGCTATAGCTAAACAGCAGTTCAAATGTTTACACCTTAAAGTTCAATGAAATGTAAAATATAAGTCATGATATGTATTATATGGTTGGCGGTTATAAATAGATTTTGCAGTGGAAAGTTCAGCTTTGATGAGTCCTTTTCTGCCTCAAACATTATAATAAAGTTTGCACAAGTCTACAGGTTAACAGGCACAAACACACACCTCTTTCTCTGCTACAGAAACAAAACAGTTCATTCTGCATTAAAAACAGTACTAAGAATCAAGAATGAAAGAGAGAAGCCCTCAAGTAAATATCTTTATAACTCTTTTAGTACTTGTAAGTACCCAATTTAAATAATGAGATCTCAGTAAATGGAAAGGGACACATTCTTCAAAGTTGGCACCTCATACTTAAAAGGTACTCATTCATAGACTGCTTAGAGAGATCTTCTGATATGGCAAGTGATAATATTCCTTAATAAAGAGTAACAGTGCAATCATCTGCATGTTTACTTAGAAGTATCCGCCACTGGGTTCAATGGGGCTTACTCCCAGATAAATGTGCATAGGACTACAGCCCAAGATGTGTATTCTAGGTTTCTTCTTAGACTTGCCTCTAATCCTGCAAGCTTGAATCTTCATCTCCTCTGAGCATCATCAGCACTACTAGAAGAGAAGAGAACATACAGAAGGTGTCTCAAAGCAGCAAAATCTTCTCTCCCATCACCAGGGTGGGGAGGGATTTATCAGGCACATACATTAAAGGAGGTGTTTTGATATGAAGTAGATAGTGAATTGATCTCTTAAGGCTAGTGTACACATTTAAAACCCATGTTAGGCTAGCCGTAGAGTGTTCTTATTCCCTCTCCACCCCCCTGGATTCTCACCTAGTCCCAGTTCGCATGTCAGGGCAGCAAAACTTGGGTTATTTAATCCATGATTCATGTGGAGCCCTGTCCTTGTTTGGGTCAGCAACACTATCTATAGCCAAGATTCTTTCTTCTTCAAGCTACAGAATGCCCGTATGTAAGTATACTACATTGAACAGAGGCAATTCAGATAACTTTATGTGTCAGCTCTCTAGAACACAAAGGATTTTCTGTACTGGACAAAAAATTCACACTACTACTAATCAGCTGAGAAAGCCTACAAATGCAAGCAACTGCCTAGTTTCACACCATGAGGAGTAGCCTTGCTGGGTGAGGATTACTTGCAATAATAGCATCATACCTGTATACAGGTAGTTTGAACATTAAACATTACTATAGTTAATAACAGACGTTTCTCCAAGGAGCTCAAGGAGGCATACATAATTCTTCCCCACCTTTCCCCCTTACAACAAACATGTAAAGTAGGCTAGGATGAGAGACTGGCCCCGGATCACCCAGTGAGCTTCATGGCAGCATAGGCATTTGAACCTAGTCTGACACTAACCACTACACCATGCTGGCTGTCATTACCAATTACCTTCAGGAGTCCTGTAACAATTGGTTAAAGCATGTCTCAATACTTGTAGCTGCTTATAACAGAAAAAGCAGTATACAAAAGAAAGCCATTTAGATTTCAAATACGTATACAGATCTTATCAGTACCATTCACACACACAAGATGAAATTTGGAACCAAGGCTCTCTTCACTACTTCTTCTACAACTCTCTGCAACCTACATATAGGCCAGAGATGGGAAACTTGTGGCCCTCCAGATGTTTTGCCCTACAACTCCCTAGCTGGCACAGCCAATGGTGAGGGATGATGGGAGTTGTAGGCCAGAACATCTGGAGGGCCACATGTTGCCTACCCCTGATAGATACAAACACAATTCTTTAAAGGAGGCCTATTAATGGGGAAATATCCAAGCAGAATACAGTGCAATCACAGTCTGGATCCACCTGGCTGCCTACCTTGGTGTGGGATTTTTAAAAAACGGGAGATAATCAGGCACCTGACAGGTGCCCAATACAAATAAATGACTGGTGGGCTTCATTGTGGATCGTAAAGTTGCAAAGTAGTCAAATGAATCAAAACACATGCATTTGTCCAAGGAAGTTCGGCTTGCTCAGAGATGTAGGTTTTGCCTTTCACATCTTGTACTGAACAAGCATTACAAGGCAAGGATCTTCACCCAAGAGGAAACACAGTACATCCAGTTTAACCCCAGATCTGCTGAGCCTTAACAGGAGGAAGATCAATTATGCTCCAGCACAGTCTCTCCTTCTCATATACAAAAGGTCATTTGGAGCATGACTCACATTCCTATGCACACATTTTCAAACAGTTAAGAGCATCCATATAGCAGTTACACACACGAAGCTAACAGCGTCATCATCTAGAACATGAAATCTTGTAGCACCTTAAAGGCTAACAAATTTATTCTGCCATACATTTTTGTGGACTGCAATTCACTTGGGTACTCGTGTATCATCAATTGTTACACAGATCTACCCCATCCAGTCACACTCCAGACAAAAAGGCTGTCTCTAGTCCTTATTAAGGAGGCAACATTAACCAAACACAACTGTAATTACAAGTCCCACCATTTCAGTAGGATTTGCTCACACAATTATGGACAGAACTGCACATACACACAGCCTCAGGTCAGCCTGTGTGTGTGTGTGTGTGTGTGTGTTTGAGAGTCTTGTTCAATTGATCAAATCTCCATGATAGATCAACCCATTTTGCAGCTCCTTACCATTTCAGAAGTATTTTGCCATTCAGCATGGGGGTTTGGTGTTCAAGAAAGACAAGTCCAGAGGTGTCCTTGGACCCACTAGCAGGACAGATCTCCAGGTCTTGTTCTTAAGATTTTTAAGCTCATCCATTTACAAAAGATAGGTAGCCACACATCATATACAGTAAGACTCAGCAATTCCAGACAAATCTAAGGCACATTTCATCCATATATATATGCATTTTACACTGGACAAACCACATTATGACAAACTGGTAACACTAACACGGCATTTTTGTAAAGAGGGAACAGACCATTCTTTGCACCTACAAGACTCCCCTCCCCTTTTTATGTTTGCTAGAGGAGAAACACCATACAACTGGAAAGATGGCTACCTCATTCCAGCACAGGTGGACCAAGAAACAGGTATCAGCTAATGAACACAATGAAGGGATTTGTGACTGGTCTTTTAAGATCAACAAAGCAACCTCACCCCCAAAGCTCACCTGCTGCGCCTATGGGGGGGGGGGGATAGTTCCATATAATGGTATCCCAATCCTAACCACATTTACACAGAATCAAGTCCCTCATACCCCAATTACAATGGAGCTCATCTTCTCCACATTCTGTACCACAAGAAAAGCCCCAGAGAGAAAACCTTCACACATTTATTAAAGGTACTTGGAACAAAAAAAATCACCTGAAGAGCAAACAGGTTTTGAGGCAAATGGGGGTTATATTTTCTAAAAGATCTTCCCCAAGCACTCTTCTTTCTTTCTTTTTACAACTCTTACCTGGTGTTCCTTACCCAATTATAAACAGTCTGGAAAAGGAAGACAAAGAGATCAGCACCAAAACATTTCTGACCTCTCTCTTGGAAAGCTTCCAATGCTTGACAAAGCCAACGTGGGGAAAGGAGAATCCATCATGAGCATTTGCCAGTGGTGTGCATCACAGAATGTGATCACTCTCCTCTCCCACACACCGAAGCTTGACTTCTCCACTTCACACAATGACACACACACACATATATATACACACATACACGCACATTCTCCATTGGTTTAATTATTCTGTAGTAAATGTTCAGGCAGGCCAGCTGCAAGAGATCTCATTTAACTCTTCCTTTCCTCCACTCCTGTGCCTTAGACTGAGAGGGAAGAAGCAACCCCGCGAGCAAGCAGGCAGGCCGGTAACGGATTATTCACACGCCTCAGTGAACCCAACACACACCTCCCATTCATTCCTCACCCACCTGCATAGAAGCGGATGAGGCAGCCGGTCTCCGAGTCCATGCCCTCCTCCTGCACCCGCCACAGGTCCCGGAAGCCCAGCTGGGAGAGGTAGTCGTTTTGGATCTGCAGGGGCTTCTCGTGAGCTTCCAGCCTGCGGGCGGTCTCCCCGTGGAGTTGCACATACAAGGCCGGCGGCGGCTGCGGAGAGGCGGCTTCCCCGACCGGAGAGGAATCTCCCCCCAGCGCCTTCCCGTCGCCGGGGGACTCCCCGGAAGCTCTCCCCGCCCGGGGATCCGCAGCACGCACCGAGGGCAGGTCGGCCGGCCGGCGACGCTGGCTCCTGCCGGGCCCCGATCCTGCCCCTTCTTCGTCCGCCGCGGTCGGCAGAGCCGGGTCCGCCTCCAATTCCTCCGAGGACGACGAGGAGCCGCCACCGCCGCCGCTGTAGGGATCCAGCCGGTCGGAGGCGCTCTCGGCGCTGGGGCTGAAGCTCTCGGTGTCGGAGCCCCCCAGGAGGGACGGGCAAGAGAGCGGCGGGCCCGACAGGTAGAGCTCCGTGGGGGGCGGCGGCGGAAAGGCCCGTCCGGGGCTGCAATCGGAGGGCGAAAGGCTGGGCCGGGCACCGGGCCGGCTGCTCTCCCCGCCGCTGAGCGCCAGGCGCCCGGGTCGGGGCGCCGCCTCCCCGCCCCCCAAGCCGTTGTGGGTCCCTCGGCGGTTTCGCGGCCTTCTCCCGGCCGGGATCGGGGTCAGGCTTCCCGCCGGAGAGGCCGAGGCGTCCATCGGGTCTTCTGTCCCGCCGAGGGCAGCTGACGGTTCTGCTGCCAAACCCTCCTCCTCCTCTTCTTCGTTGTCCTCTTCTTCATGGGGAAGGCGAGTCTCCGCTCCTGCCGCCGCCGCCGCCGCCTTCCCCAAGACCCGGACGGCACTGTTCCCCCCTCCCCGGTGTCCGAGTTGCAGCAGCCGAGACGCCACCTCGGCCGCGGTGGTCTCCAGGGTGCAAAGCACCGGGAGCAGGTAGCAGCCGCCGCCCCCGCCCCCCCGCTGTTGGTGGTGGTGGTGGTGATGGTGGTAGTAGTAGTAGACATGGACGCATCCCCGCTGGAGATCCCGCCGCACCCAGTCCCGCTCGGGCGGTTGGAGGGGCTGGAGCTGCCGAGGTGGCTTGGGCAGCAGAAGCAGCGCCTTCCGATCTAAGCTGCGGGTCCCCAGTGAGGCGGCCGCGGCGACCGGAGCAGCCGGGGAGGAGGAGGAGGAAGACGGCGACGAGGAGGAGGCGGCGGCGGCAGCCGAGAGGTTCCTCTTCAGCCGTCCCCTCCGCAACAGCAGGGAGTTGGCGCCGCCGCCGGGAACAGCCGCCGCCGCCTGAGTCCCGTTGGCCGCCAGCGCGAGCGAAGCACCGCAGCCGGCTCCAGCAGCCACGGCCCCTCGCTTCCTTCGCCGCTGCTGCTGCTGCTGGCCTCCGACTACACCCGCCGCCGCAGTTGCTGCTGCTGCGACGGTAGCGGCTGTTCCTTTGCCGCCTTCCAGTGGGCTGGGTCCGCCTATGCCGCTGCCGCTGCTTTCGAAGCCGGGGGTTGCCTGGCCTGAGTTGCCCGGCCGCTCCCCCTTGGCGATCAGCGGGGCCGGCGGCGCTTCTCGGCTCCCATGCTGGGGTTGCTGCGCAGGTTCCATTGTAGAACGCCCGGACACGCCGCGTTCCGGAGGGGGGAGGGGGAGCGGGATTATGTAGCAATTGCGAACATTCCGTCGGTGTCTCCGCGTTCCATTCGGCTCAGTCCCGCCGCCGCACAGCTGCCGCTGCCGCCCTTGTCGCCAGCGCCATTAGGGACTGGGAGAGGGAGAGGATCAGTAGCAGCGGCCGACCAGCGCCGCCTCCGCCTCCTCCTCCTCCTTCTTCCCTCCCACCCGGTCCGGCCTCTCCTTCGAAGGCTCCTTATGAATATTAATTAAAGCAGGCCTCGATGAGAGGTGTGTAATCTCTTTTTCTCCCTCCCTCCCTCTATTAGCAACGCCATTCGGGCGCCTTCTCAATATTCATGAGTGGTGTCGTCATCCCCCGTGAGGTCGGGAAGGGCGGGGCTCCAGTGATAAACAAAACGTGACAATTTGCGCCCAAGAAGAAGAAGAGAGAGAAGAAATCGAGCTGTAAAAGGGTAGCCGGGAAATGTAGTTCTCGGTCTCAGCCCTGCCCCCCCCCCCGCAAGATGCGCTTAAATACAGACTACATATCCCATAAGCCACCGGGCCCACCCTATTGAGCGGGAGAGAAAGCACTCGCTCCCTTGTTTTTTTCTCCTGCCGCTCAGTCTTGCCCGCCCTTGCCGTTCCTAGTGCTCGTGTTACAATTGCCCTTGCCTCTTCTCCGTACCTGCCCGCCCTTTACGTTTACATATAATGGGATTTGTGGGGATTCGAATATCCACGCATAAGTCATTTGCAGAGAGGCTGTGAAATAGGGACTCGTTCATTGTAAGCAAAGCTGAAGTCAATGTACAACTTCACAAGACAGCCTGATGTTTATACTTCACTGCTGAAACAAGTCGACGGAATTTTGTTTCAGTTTTGATTTAGTTCCTTTCAGCCATATCACAGCGAACAGATGTGAAATCCATCAGTGGTCTCAATGGGTTGTATCCAATGTTAGTCGTACTTAGAGTAGTCCCGTTGAAATGAATGGAGCTTAAGTTAGGCTAACACTGGATACAACCCAATGGATGCGATTACTGGTTTTCATCAGCTTCCTAATATTTCTGCAGTGGCTAAGGTTCAGAAAGGATTTTCAACAGTAATTCCTAAGCTATGTCACGACACACTGGCATGCTATGAGAAATAAATTTATCCCATCAGCCCAAAGTACACAATCATGCAGGGTTCTGCCTGCTGCATTCCTATGGTGAACTGTTCTGACTTTGTTTTCTTTCTGAGAGAGGGTAAATCCTTATACCAGAGTTGGGGAATCTGTGGCCCAGGAGCCATATGCAATCCTCAGCCAAGTGTTGTGTGGACCTTGACCCACTTTGGCTCCAGTCCACTGTTGGAATACAGAAGCTGGCAGGATTCATAGTAACATAGGAATCTGCCTTATACCAAGACGGACCCTTGGTCCATCTAGCCCAGTATTGTCGATGCTGACTGGTAATGGCTCTCCAGGGTTTCAGGCAGGAATTATTCCAGTCCTATCTGGAGATGCCAAGGATTCAACCTGAGACCTTGTGCATGCAAAGCATATGCTCTACTACTGAGCTACAGCCCATCCCTGCCTTATCCATTGTAAAAGTCAAGCCTTTTCAGGTGTAAGAGTGAATTGTGCATGTCTTAACTATCAGAAGTATGGAAAACAATGGTTTGCAATAATCAGGACTAGCCCTACCATTAGGCAGAGTGAGGTAGCTGCCTTATGCAGCTGGTTTGGGGTGTCATGAAAGGGCAGCAAACTACAGTAATACCTTGGATTGCAAGCATAATTCGTTCCAGAACCGTGCTTGTAATCCAAAACACTTATATCAAAGCGAGTCTCTGGCAGGCGTAAGCGGGGCCAATTTCGGCCCACTACGCCTGCTCGAGGCAAGCAGTTACATTCCCTACACTACTTGTATCGCAAGACGTCGCTTGTTTATCAAGTCAAAATTTATTTTAAAAAATTGCTTGTCTTGCAAAACGCTCTCAGACCAAGTTACTTGCAATCCAAGGTACCGTATTTTTCCGTCTATAAGACGCCCCCATGTATAAGACGCCCTCCACTGGGCAGTTTTGCAACTGCGCGATTTCTCTCCTCGGCTTACTTCCGTGTATAAGACGACCCTCAATTTTTAGTCTAGCGATTTTAAGAAAAAGTATAGTCTTATACATGGAAAAATACTGTATTACTGTATTATGTTTCTTTAATTGATTGATGATGCATTTTAACTCCCAGGGAGAGGCTCTTGGCGGATTTTCTGTCTCCGCTGCCAAAGTAACTTGGCCAGTCTTGGTACCATGCATAGGGGGCAGGGGAGAGCACCACTTGCAATATTCTACCTCGGGCAACAAAACCTCTTGGGCCAATCCTATATATACTTATTTCATCCTCACAACAATGATGTGAAATTGCTTAAGCTGCCAGAAATTGACTTGCCCAAGGCCATCCTTTAAATTTCACAGCTGAGCAAGGAGTGGAAGCTCAGCCTGCTCCCATGTTCACATCAAACATTACTGTATCTAGAGATGCAACCTAGATAATGCCTACTCAGAAGCCAGTCCCTTTGAGGTTAATGGGGCTTACTCACAGGTAAACGGGCATAAATTGCAGCCCAAATGTACATTCAGAGTTGATATGGCAATTTCAAGAGGTTGGGGGGGGGGTTTGCTTCCATTTTGCAATAATGTAGCAGTAGTGGCAAAGCAGTCCAAGGTCACCTTAAACCAGAAGAATTGATGCCACCAGCATTTGTTTGCAATGTCTCTCTTCTACAGAAATCAGTGAAACTCTTAGGCTGCAATCCTATACGCATTTACCTAGGACTTACTTTTGAGTGGGAATCATAGAATCATAGAAAAGTAGAGTTGGAAGGGGCCTACAAGGCCATCGAGTCCAACCCCCTGCTCAATGCAGGAATCCAGGTCAAAGCATCCCTGACAGATGGCTGTCCAGCTGCACCTTGAATGCCTCCAGAGTGGGAGAGCCCACGACCTCCCTAGATAGTTGATTCCATTGTCTTATTGCTCTGACAGTCAGGAAATTTTTTCTGATGTTTAGGTGGAATCTAGGTTCCTGTAACTTGAGCCCATTATTCCGTGTCCTGCAAACTGGGATGATCGAGAAGAGATCTTTGCCCTCCTCTGTGTGACATCCCTTCAAATACTGGAAGAGTGCGATCATATCTCCCCTCAGTCTCCTCTTCTGAAGGCTAAACATGCCCAGTTCTTTCAGTCTCTCCTCATAGGGCCTTGTTTCCAGTCCCTTTATCATCCTTGTTGCCCTCCTCTGAACCCTCTCCAGTTTGTCTATGTCCTTCTTAAAGTGAGGTGCCCAGAACTGGACGCAGTACTCAAGATGAGGCCTAACCAGTGCCGAGTAAAGGGGAATTATCACTTCCCGCGATTTGGAAGCTATACTTCTATTAATACAGCCCAAAATTGCATTTGCCTTCTTTGCAGCCACATCGCATTGCTGGTTCATATTCAGTTTGTGATCTACCACAATTCCAAGATCCTTCTCACTTGTAGTATTGTTGAGCCAAGTGTCCCCCATTCTGTAACTCTGCATTTGGTTTCCTCTCCCTAGGTGCAGCACTTGGCATTTATCCCTATTAAATTTCATTCTGTTGTTTTCGGCCCAGCGCTCCAGCCTATCGAGGTCACTTTGAATTTTGTTTCTGTCTTCCAGAGTATTAGCTGTTCCACCCAACTTTGTGTCATCTGCAAATTTGATAAGCATTCCCTGTACCTCCTGATCCAAGTCATTAATAAAAATGTTGAAGAGCACTGGGCCCAGGACCGAGCCCTGTGGTACCCCGCTCATTACCTCTCCCCATTTTGAGAAGGAACCATTGATAAGCACTCTTTGAGTCCGATTCTGTAGCCAATTGTGGATCCACCTGATAGTTGTTCCATCTAGCCCACTCTTAGCTAGCTTACTAATCAGGATATCATGAGGCACTTTGTCGAAAGCTTTGCTGAAGTCCAGGTATATAATGTCCACAGCATTCCCACAGTCCACAAGGGAGGTTACCCGATCAAAAAATGAGATCAGATTAGTCTGACAGGATTTGTTCTTGACAAATCCATGCTGGCTTCTAGTAATCACTGCATTGTTTTCAAGGTGCTTGCAGACTGACTTCTTTATAATCTGCTCAAAAATCTTCCCGGGGATTGATGTCAGACTGACTGGCCTATAGTTCCCAGGTTCCTCCTTCTTGCCCTTTTTGAAGATGGGAACAACATTTGCCCTCCTCCAGTCGTCTGGCACTTCACCTGTCCTCCATGATTTCTCAAAGATAATAGACAGTGGTTCTGAGAGTTCTTCTGCCAGTTCCTTTATTACTCTAGGATGCAGCTCATCAGGCCCTGGAGATTTAAACTCGTTCAGAGTAATCAGGTGCTCCTTGACCATTTGCCTATCAATCTCAAGCTGCAATCCTGCCCCTTCAGTCTGCACTTCAGGTTTGCCAGGGGGGTCATAGACCCTCTTTTGGGAGAAGACCGAGCTGAAGTAGGAATTGAACACTTCTGCCTTTTCTTTGTCTTCTGTTATCAATTTGCCATCCTCATTGCGTAGTTGAACCACCAGTTCTTTCTTCTGTCTTTTACTGTGCATGTATCTGAAGAAAGCTTTTTTGTTGCTTTTAGCATTCCTCGCTAACCTTAGCTCATTCTCAGCTTTAGCCTTCCTGACACTATTCCTGCAGTTCTGTGCTACCTGCCTGTACTCTTCCCCTGTAGCCTGTCCTTCCTTCCACTTCCTATACGTGTCCTTTTTTGTTTTCAGGTCATCTTTGAGTTTATTGTGAAGCCACATTGGCTTCTTCTGTTGCCCTCTGCCTTTTTTCCTTTTGGGAATTGTTTGCAATTGTGCCTTTAAAATTTCCTTTTTTAAAAACTCCCACCCCTCCTGGGCTCCCTTTCTCGTGAGAGTCGCTTGCCATGGGATCTTACTAATCATTGTTCTGAGTTTGTTAAAATTGGCTTTCCTAAAATCCAGGGTACGTGTTTGGCTACACTCAGCTTTTGCTTCCGTTAGAATCAAGAACTCAAGTATAACATGGTCACTTTCCCCCAGAGTTCCCGAAACTGCCACTTTATCCACTAACTCGTCTCTGTTGGTTAGAATCAGGTCAAGGATAGCCGATCCTCTAGTTCCTTCCTCCACTTTCTGTAGGAGGAAGTTATCAGCAGCACAGCTCAGGAATTTCTTGGAGGGGCCATGTTTGGCTGAATAAGTCTCCCAACAGATATCAGGGAAATTGAAGTCTCCCATTACTACCACATCATGCCTCCTTGAAACAATGGCAATTTGCTTTTCAAAAGTTCCATCCTCGTCTTCTCCTTGATTGGGTGGTCGGTAGTAGACTCCAACCGCCATGTTCGTTTTATTCTTTGCCCCCTTTATTTTAACCCAGATGCTCTCAATGGGGCTGCCAAGCTCCTCTTCCTGTATCTCTGTGCAGAGATACGTATTTTTAACATACAGTGCAACTCCACCTCCCTTTCTGTTGCTTCTGTTCCTTTTGAACAAGTTATACCCTTCAATTGCTGTATTCCAGTCATGGGAGTCATCCCACCAGGTTTCAGTTATCCCTATCAAGTCGTACTTGCCCTCATGTATCAAGAGTTCAAGTTCGTCTTGTTTGTTGCCCATACTCTGGGCATTAGTATAGACTATAGAGCAGTGATGGCGAACCTATGGCACGGGTGCCACAGCTGGCACACAGGGACCTCTCTGTGGGCACTCGAGCCATTGGTCACCAGATCGCGAAGACTGTCCCCTTCTGCAAAGCACTAATGATCTTGTTCTTTCTCACAGTGTGGAACAGAATGATTTTATTCTAGAATTCCTGTTACAGAATTCCTTTCTACATTGTTAGCACATTTAAAAGATTTTGAAGAATGATGCACAGAGCATGGCTTGGATGTAAAGCCCTAACAATTGACCTGAGTGCTGCTCTCAAACTAGCGGAGTATGAGCCAAGGTTTGACAAATTATCAGCATGCATGCAATAGCAAAAATCACATTGATTGTGCAAAAGCATGCCCAATGCAAACTTTTACCTAATGCAGTGTTTGCAGTCCAAGACATAAAGTGTTTAAAATGTGTTAAGCACGTTTAGTTTTCTTGTTTATCTTGCTCATCCTAGTACAGGTTAACTTTTACTTTTACTAATCCAACACCTGTAGAAGCAGGGAAAGGACCCGGAGTAAAGCTTGCCCCATACAATTTCAGTCTGTCATATAATCATATTACAAGTTGAGAATCCCTTATCCAAAAATACATGTGCCTAATTATTTAAAAAAGTTTGTATAAATTCCCTTCAGGCTATGTGTACAATGTAGTACTATAATAAATTTTTTAGTTGATTTTTTTTTCAACAAAAAACTGTTTGTATCATTGAAAGCTCTGTTATTGTGTTTTTCTTTTAAGACAAAAGATTTTAATTAGTTCGGACAACTGTATGAGTTGTTTTTCTAAAACTAAAACCTCGGTATTCAGGTTTAATTGCAGTGTTGGCACTTTGAAATAAATAAGTTGGTTTTGTGTTGCAGTTTGGGCACTCGGGCTCAAAAAGGTTTGCCATCACTGCTATAGAGACATCGAAGACTATGTGCTTTATAGTCCGACTTTCCCCCTACATTTTGTGGTAGACTATCAGACTTACTTCTGAGTAGACATGCATAGGATTTTACTGATGATGCATTCATTCCTCCAGAGGCAATGGGTCAGCAGAAGGCTTGCAAAATGGGAAGAGAGCAGAGATGGGGGTTCAAGGCAGGGGTGTCTGTTTCTGCCCTAGAGAATATAGGTTGCAGTTTTAATAAGGAGTTATTAAATGAGTCAATGTGTGTTAGAGGAGGGGATGGTTGTGGATTCAGAAATAGCCCATGCCTCAGACAGAGCTGTGTTGGTAAAAGAGGCTTCAGAACCCATATTGGGTTAGATGCAGACTTACGCTGGATCAACTGCGCTGGTGGAAGTGGACCCCTCCTTCCCATGGCAGCCCCTCCAGTCCTGTGAAAATACTACACAGAGCCCTGGTTTACATGATCACCACAGCCCACCCTGGCTTATTTAAGCCACAACAAGCTGTGGCACATGCAGGAGCCATATTGCCTATTCAAGCCACATCTGCTGCTTAGTGTTTCATCGGAACCCAGGCAGCAGAGGTTGTTTGAGGGTTAAACAACCCTGAAATAACCCATGGTCTATTGTTGGGTTATTTGAGGGCTCTTTAACCATCAAACAACCCCTGCCTCCTGGTGTGGATAACACAACAAACCATGGCAGCCCTGCCCAGGGACTGAATATTCAAAACAGCCCCACACACATGCCACAATCCACTAAGGCTTGAATAAGCCACAGTGGGCTGATTGTGTGAACCGGCCCACATAGTCAGAAGACCCTGTGGAATGGGGTGACCTGTGGTGTGTTGGGGAGGGGGCCTCCTCAAAAATCGGATGGAGGGACCTTCTGTGAGTAGAGTCCTTTCTCTCATGGAAGGTCTCTTCCTTTTGCAGAAGGCAGATTCTCGATCCAACCCATTGTGTGTGGATTGGACTGTGAACCATCAGTAGCAATAGTTTTTCCCACTGTGCAGTTTCTGTGATCTTAACATGCTTCTTTCATTCTCACATTGCCCAATGCCTAAAGGTGAGGAGTTATTTGCATCATACATTGCGATGCTCCAGACATGGGGTTCAGGGCCTTAGCCACAGCAGGATATGGCTCCCTAAAAGAGATTTGTCCTGAATTTTCTGCAATCCTATGCACATTCCAGGGGGCGACATAAGACCCATTGAACACAATGTGTCTCACCTCTGAGTAAACATGCATAGGCTTGCTCTTTAGTCTCTAGCCCTTTTACTTACAGAAAAGTACAGTGCAAGCTTATACTGTACAAGTTTACTCAGAAGTAAGTTCTACTGTGTTCAGTCAGGCTGAATCTTGGTAATTGCAATTAGGACTGCAGCCATAAGGAAAAACATGCAGGCAGTATTCTTCCCAATGGATTAGTAAGAAGTAAACCTGCCTTCTAGTATTCTCACCAATGATGCAAAAGTACTGGGATGCAGCACTTGTCTTTTTCTCTTTTTTTTAAATTACAACTTTATGTTGTGTTATTACGACTGTTTATTAAATTGATGTTAATTGAAACATATTAGACTTTAGGTTTTTGCTATTTCACTATGATTTATAATGTGCCAGATATGCTCTTAGTTCATTTTTTAAAAATTATTTAAAGTTTTTCAAACAATATAAAACAACTAAAATAACATACATACAACTATGTTCTTAGTTCAGAACACTTTTCTGGCTACAGTTGCCCTGGCCCAGCATAACAAGGTGGAAGGTGGTAGCACACTCAACTGGAATCTAGCTGCTTTATTTAGGTACCTAAGCAAAAGGGCCAGGGGACAAGGGCAAAATATATTTACTACAGACCAGAAGCAAACTACAGCTGCAATCTAGTGCATTCCTTCCTGGGAGTAAAGACAGATTATGGAAGAATTATTGGGAAGGAGGGGCTACTTAACCCTTCCTCTGCCCAGTAAATCTCCCCTACAAATCTCCCCCACCACGATCATTTACTCATTTCCCCCCTGTCAGGGTTAAGCATTCCTGCCATCCACCCACAGATTCTCCACTGCGTGTGCTCCCTACACCTGCAGTCATATTGACCCGGTCTGCATGATTAAAACAAGCCACCATGGCTTAAATAAACCACAGTGGTTTTAATCTGCAGTGCATGCCAGGTGCCTTTTCCCTAGTTACCCACCCAGGCACAGCTTGTTATGTGATTTGATTCTGGGCAGCATGGCTTGTTTGAAGAGGAAACAGCCCTCATATAACCCATGGCCTGCTCAAATAAGCCATGCCACCCAGGTTCAGATGACACAACAAGCTACATCAGGACAAGTAACTAGGGAAATGGCATCTGGGACGCACTGGGGATTAAAACAAGCCACCGTGCCTTGTTTGATCATGCAAACTGGCCCAAAATCTTAGTAACAGGGCCAGTCCAAGACATATTCATCATCATCAGGCGATCACTCGTGACCGAGTAAGATTGTCTTCCGGGATAAAAGGAGGAAATTCTAAAGAAGATTGTGTAGACTCTAGCGATGGGTCCGTAAGTGACTGTGGAGGCCAATTCTAGATCCACACAGCTTCCCACAGTGAGGACACAGGTTACCAGATAGAAGATGGTCCTGTAAAGGATTCATTTGACGTGCTTTTCGCTTAGCACGTTTCTCCCTTTCACCTTGCACTCGGGCTTCTTCAAAGTCCATGGAACCTTTGTGAAAGGCCAACCTCCATTTAGATCGTTCATGGGCCAGAGCTTCCCAGTTTTCGATGTTTATATTGCATTTTTTTAGATTAGCCTTATGAACATCTTTAAACCTCTTATATTGACCACCGATATTCCGCTTTCCATCCTTGAGTTGGGAGTAAAGTAACTGCTTTGGGAGACGGCAGTCAGGCATTCGAACAACATGACCGGTCCACTGAAGTTGGCGTTGAAGGATCATTTTTTCAATGCTAGTAGTCTTTGCTTCTTCCAGTACACTGACATTTGTTCGCCTATCTTCCCAAGTAATTTGCAGGATTTTCCGGAGGCAACGTTGATGAAACCTTTCAAGGAGGTGGAAGTGACGTTTATAGATAGTCCATGTTTCGCAGGCATACAATAAAGTTGGTAATACAATGGCTTCATAAACCAGTGTTTTGGTCTTCTTACAAATATCCCGATCCTCGAACACTCTATGTTTCATTCGAGAAAATGCGGCACTTGCGGAGCTCAGACGATGCTGGATTTCACTGTCGATGTTAGCTGTAACAGAAAGATAGCTGCCAAGATAGAGAAAATGATCGACATTTTCCAGTATTGTCCCGCCAAGCTGGATAGATGGCATCACCAAAGGATTGGCTTGCACTTGCTGATGAAGCACTTTGGTTTTTTTGATGTTAAGTGAGAGACCAAGTTTTTCGTATGCTTCTGCAAAAGCATTTAGGATAGTTTGGAGATCATCCTCTGAATGTGCGGAGACCACATTATCATCAGCATACTGAAGTTCCACAACGGAGGTTGTAATTACCTTACTTTTTGCTTTCAGCCTGCTGAGATTAAAAAGCTTTCCATCTGTTCGATATATAATTCCCACACCGGTGGGAAGTTTCCCCTTGACAAGATGTAAAACCATGGCGATGAAAATGGCAAATAATGTTGGGGCGATAACACATCCCTGTTTAACACCTGATCCTACTTTAAATGGAGCATCATGAGAGCCGTTGTTGTCCAGGGCCAGTCCAAGACATATTGCTGGTTGGGGCAAAGCACAAGATGCCTCCCTTCCCCAGTCCACATACAGAAGCTGACTTTGAATGGCAGTTGACTCTTACTTCAACACGGTTTGGCAGCATAAAACAGTTCTGTCCTCCAACAGAGGGCAGTAGCCAGAGAGTTCATGAGGAACAACCAGGAAGCTGTCACCACTGCCCCCTCCCACCAGCATCTGCCATCTGAGGTGGTCACCTCACTCTGCCTAATGGTAGGGCTGGTCCTGCTTGGCAAACACAGGAGTTGAAACAAGCATTTGCCAAAATGTGTGGCTCTGCTTTCACAAGTCTTGCTGCACCATTCAGCCATCTATTCCTGCCTTCATCTATCTATCTATCTATCTATCTATCTATTATATTTATACCCCACCTTTTTTCCTTAAAGGAACCCAAGGCGGCTTACATAATCCTCCTCCTCCTCTCCGTTTTATCCTCACAACAACCCTGTGAGGCAGGTTAGGCTGAGAGTCAATGACTGGCCCAAAGTCACCCAGTGAGTTTCATGGCTGAGTGGGGACTAGAACCCGGATCTCCTGAGTCCTGGTCCATCTATACACACGCACCCTGTAGTGCCACCTGAAATGGATTGCTTCACACCGCAACCCTGCCCACTGCCAGGGGCATTCAATCTACCCTGGTCGAAGCTGGTAGGGGAAGAAGGCACCACCTACCTAAGGATGCTATCCTTCCCTGGAATTTCACACCTGTATCTTCCCGGTATTGCCTCACCTTCCCATGCGGGGCTTGCCCCCAAATGTAAGAACCACTGCATCATCGTGAAGGTGCATCTGTGAATGATCTCAGAGTTCCTCTGTGAACTTTTGGGGGAAGGGGCATAGTTATGGACACAGCAAGAGGAAGCAATGGCCAGCCATGGAATGTAGGAACTGCTTCCACTGAACAATATTGTGATGCATAGCAGGGGTGGGCAACCAAATCTGGCACTCCTGGCCCCCACCCAGGTGACCATACCCCTTTCCCCAACCACCAATCATGGGGGGAGAGGGGTTCCTGGCTTTTGTGCAGTTCTTCCCTATTCTAAAAGGCTGAAATACTCCTCCTCAGGATCAGTTATGGGCAGTAAGTGTTTTAAGCTACAATATGCTGGTATTTGGGGGTGGGTATTTTTGGTCCCACCCCCTTTGTTTTCAGCCCCGCCTGCCACTGGAATGCAGTTCCCAAGAGCTTCTCCAAAATTGAATTCGGCCCTTAGGCTGCAAAAGTGCAAAAATATAAATATAAGAAAATATGGGCAAACATAAAATTCATTCTGAGTATAGAATTGTTTGTACAGTGTAACCCCAACCTTTATTGCTGGTGTTCTCTCTTGACCAAGACACCACCAATTAATTAGCAAAAATTATGCCTTTTTGAATACATGCAGAGGGAATCATAACGCCTTTTCAGATCTTCCTCCAGAGGAAGTCTGCGGAGTTCACTGTTCACTGATTGATTAATAACTGCAGCTTCTGCCGGTAGCTATGCGCGCTTCCTCCTACAGATTATCATTTTGTAAAGGCTGCAGTAAAACATTTTGCCAAATGTTTGTTCAAAAATGCTACGTTCTGTCCTAAAGTGAGAGATATTGGCAACAAGCGAGAGACATCATCATTACAGGAGACAGAAAAAGAACTTCTCTCCAACAAGCATTCTAAATATGTTTTCAGTCAGCAAAACATGGATGACTATAACTTAATGCAAAGGTTGGCTGCAATTCTGAAGATGCTTCAGCTGTGAGTTGTAGTACCACTGAAATCATGGGAATCTCAGGTTTACTGCCAAGTGGGAGGGAGCGGATGGATACAAGATTCCCCCGCCCTCCACATTTAGACTAATTAATTTAGGGTTGCAAGCTTTAACAAGTAGTTATTATTCTGGAGGTATTCAAGCAGAGACTGGACATCCATCTGTCAGAGATGCTTTAAGCTGGATTCCTGCACTAAGCAGGTGGGACTCAGTGGCCTAAATGGCCCCTTCCAGCTCTATGATTCATCTAACAGTAAGCCCCACTGAGTTCAATCAATGACACTTGCAGGAAAGTGTGTTTAGGATTGCACTATAAGGCTGCAATACTTTACACACCTTCCTGGGAGTAAGTCCCATTGAACTGCCCAGGACTTATTTTCTAGTCTATATGTGTTCATCTTTCCTGAATCCCCCACCCCACCAAAATAATTAAAGGTATGGGATGTTAATTAAATATATGTAAAACATACTGTACAAATATAATCGTTATAGCAATTTTATTGCTAAATTATCAATCAGGAATCCCTCAGATACGGTATTATAAGTGAAGACAAAGAATATCAAATATGGCTTCCAGAACAAGGACCCCTACAAGAATCAAACCTATTTACAACACGGAAAAAAATGTATAATTTCATTTAAAAGTTCCACATATAGCATAATACATCAGAATCTTTCATTAAACAGAAGTCACCAGTTAGGATCCAGAATGGTGCTGCAGCATTTGGATAAAGCATTGATGTTTTCAGTTGAGATTTTAATTGGTTCCAAGTACAGAAAGAGGCTTTAAAAAGTACTTCCATAGTTTTCATATTGCACAGCCTAGAGTGCTATTCTGTGTACAAATAAGAGTTTTAGAATTCTGAAAAAACGGGGAAAGTTGAGATTGAAGTATTTACTACTATTAAAAAATACTATTTCAAGTATTTTTTTCATTTGGTTTTTTTTAAATTTGGGTAATACACTAGAGATTAATATACTAAATGTAAGTGTCTTAGCAGAAGATAAGATCTGTACATTAAGCAGCTCCGGATAAACTAACTTTGTATTCACATATGCTTTGACTTTAGAGACCTTCATTAGACTGTTTACAACAGAAGTACTCTGCTAAACTTAAGTGCCTCTATACAACAATATTCTATATGTGCATAGAATGGCACTGTCAAGGTACAGCTGATTAATCAGTGGAAGCCCATTTTAATCAGTGGGAGTGAAAGTTAAGAGCACACTTGTTCATATTTTCATTCAGGCGTGTCATTGCAATATTTTTTATTTATTTATTTATTTATTTATTTATTACATTTATACCCCGCCTTTTTTCCTGCAAGGAACCCAAGGCGGCTTACATAATCCTCCTCCTCCTCTCCATTTTATCCTCACAACAACCCTGTGTGGTAGGTTAGGCTGAGAGTCAGTGACTGGCCCAAAGTCACCCAGTGAGTTTCATGGCCGAGCAGGGACTAGAACCCGGATCTCCCGAGTCCCAGTCCAACACTCTATCCACTATGCCACACTGGCTCCAATATAAAATGGAGAGGAGGATTATGTATGTAGGCTTGGGTTCCTAGCAGGAAAAAAACCAGGATCATCATCATCATCATCATCATCATCATCATCATCATCATCATCAGGCGACCACTCCTAACAGAGTAAGATTGTCTTCCAGGATAAAAGGAGGAAATTCTAAAGAAGATTGTGTAGACTCTAGCGATGGGGCCGATGGGGCCGTAAGTGACTATGGAGGCCAATTCTAGATCCACACAGCTTCCCACAGTGAGGACACAGGTTACCAGATGGAAGATGGTCCTGTAAAGGATTCGTTTGATGTGCTTTTCGCTTAGCACGTTTCTCCCTTTCACCTTGCACAGCAGTCAGACATTCAAACAACATGACCAGTCCATTGAAAATGGGGTTGAAGGGTCATTACAAAGGTAGACCCATATCAACATACTACCAGTTCTAGCAATTTTCACCAGGAGGTCTTTTGTAAAGCAAATGGGTCTCAATGGCCCATTCCAGACCAAACCACCCCAAGATACCTGCTGATAAAAAGGTGGTGCAGCTGCCCTGCAAGCCCTGGCTCCACTAGACCACTGACTATCAGAGTGCTCAAGCCACCTGATAGTTTGGGTTGCCCTTTTCTGCACCTTTCCCAGCTCTACGATACCCTTTTTGAGATAAATTAACCAAAACTGTACACTGTATTCCAGGTGTGGCCACACCTTGGGCATCATATTTTCTGTTCTTTAGTTCCTAATAATTCCTAACATGGACTGGAGATGGCTCGCTCACTACAGAACGTAATTGTCCCTCTTTAGGTGTTTGCATAATTCGTTCCGGAAACGTGCTTGTAATCCAAAGCACTTGTATATCAAAGTGAAATTCCCCATAAGAAATTTGTACACATATTTTTAATTTAAGCTGCAATAAAGAATGATAGTGTAAAGTCTTCATTTCTCTTGACCGTACTACAGTACTTGTATTGCAAGACGTCACTTGTTTACCAAGTTAAAATTTATTTTAAAAATTTGCTTGTCTTGCAAAACACTTGCAGACCAAGTTACTTGCAATCCAAGGTTTTACTGTATTTATATCCTACCTTTTTTCCTGCAAGGAACCCAAGGTGGCTTACATAGTCCTCTGTTGTGGTAAAATTGATCTACTGCGTTGTTTTGGAAAGGTTCTTAGAGAGGAAAGTTTATTAGTGAATTTTGGATGGCATCTGAGCACAGTCAGGAATGCCAACCAGAATGAAAGGGAGACACTTCCATTTATACCAAATAGCATCATGTAGAGGTCAGGTGACAATTGAGTCAGTACAGGAAACTGAGAGACAATTCAAAAGGAGACATTTAGACAAGAACAAAATATCAGGTATTGCCCATCTTCCAGCCATCATGGTAATCAGTAGTCTTTCCCAAGGTGATAATGGCTCACAGTACTTTTAGCATAAGAAGGAAAGAGACTTAGGCAAATCAATAGATGTGTGATTTGTCCTCAGGGTTGTTCTGCAGAAGGTCAAGGAAACGGTCTGACATGTCAGGACATGTTTCTGGAAGGTAGAAGGCAAGGTCTGACTTGCCCTTCCAGGCCTTTCTGTTAAACTGAAGCCTAAACAAAATTTACTTCTACACCTCCTCCTCCTCTCCATTTTACCCTCACAACAACTCTGTGGGGTAGGTTAGGCTGAGAGTCAGTGACTGGCCCAAAGTCACCCAGTGAGCTTCATGGCTGAATAGGGGCTAGAACCCGGATCTCCCGAGTCCCAGCCCAACACTCTTACCACTACACCACACTGGATCTCACTATTGACTCAATCAATCTTTTCTTGCCTATTAATCACCACTAGTTGGCTGTGGTCACTCCCACATTGATTGCATCTTACACTTATTAGATTGGATTCTGTATTCATTTGTGTTGTGCGTGGTACTGAGCCACCCATACTGCCATCTCTCACATTGTCTGACATTTTGGCCTCACTTAGTAAAAAAATAAAAATAAATTGTATACTTCTTCTCCGTTTACTATATGCTTAGTTATTTAAAATATTTAGAATCATAGAATCATAGAATTTCTGTAGTGCTTTTCTATAAAATATGTATCCAAAGTGATTCACAATACTATTAAACACACAATAAAAACTATTTCTAAAACCAACAATGGACAAATATGGGCACCTACTTAAGGCTACCACTTTGTGCATCTGACAAAGTGAACTCTGGACCACCAAAGCTTATGCTACAATAAATGTATTAGTCTTTTGAGGTGTAAGTTTAGCTGCAAAAGACTTACATGACTACCTCTTTGGAAGGTCCTGGCATGGATGTTCACCCATCCATCTTATAAATGAAACGGAAGAAAGCCTCATTGCCCCCTGATTGGATTTGGTATTCATTTTGTGCTCTGCACAGTACTGTGACACACCTACTGCTATCTTTTACATTCCTTGACTTTTGGCCTCAAGTTGTAAAATGACTTTCTTCCCTTTCCCCTCCCCTTCTCTCTGTACTCTGAATCTATCTATCTATCTATCTATCTATCTATCTATCTATCTATCTATCTATCTATCTAGCCACTTAAATGATCACTTCATCCCTCCAGTGAAGTGGGCTCTGGCCCATGAAGCTTTATGCCACCATAAATCTGTTAGTCCTCAAGATGCCACAAAACTTTTTTTGTTATTGTTCATGCAGGCACCTCTCCAGCCATTTTCTGGGTAACACACACACACACACACACACACACACATTAAATAGTTGAAGATAACAAATGATAGAAAATAAAGATTGTAAGGGGGCAGTCGTATGGGACAGAAACCCATAGGACCAAGGGCCCTGCTCTCGGAGGGCCCTGATCCATCCATCCTAAGTCCCACTGGCAGGAGCCCGGCAAAGGCGGGAGGAAAGGCAGGGGCTTTTATGGCCTCTCCATCCACAGAAAACACATTTTACATTAGATGGGCCCCTGAGCCTATCTAACTCACTCACCTTGCTGGGGGCGGGGATGGGAGCTGAGACAAATTTGGATCCAGCAGATACATGACCTCTCCCCTCCCCACCCACTGGCATGTCCCCCAACACACCCATTTCCTCCCCTCCCGAGGCTGGCGTTGCCTCTGGAGGGGAGGAACCCAGAGGGACCCACTGTGGAGCTTTCTGCAGTGGTTGGGAGGGACTTGGCGGGTTGTGAGAGAAGATCCACAGTTAGATCTCCTCCTCCGAGGTCAGATCTCTGTCTCTGGCGTTGGAGGAGGAGATCTGCTGCATCCAATGGTCCCTCAGGTGCCATCAAGGGCCATAGTGTTGCCCTCTAAGGAGCGTTTGCAAAAGATTCACAACGCTTTCTTTCTTTATTAACAAGATTTCTATACTGCTCCAAATTCCAGTATGGAGATTTTGGAGCGGTGTACAATAAAAGATAAAACAAGTAAAAGAACAAAACATAATTAAAAACAAAATTGTGAAGAAGAGAGCCTTTGCGGGTTCATACACACACACACACACACACACACACACCCTCATGTGTGAACCGGCTAAAGGCTGGGGGTGGGGTGTGTTGTGACATGTATCACATTCACCAGCTGTGGCACGTTGTTTACACATGGAAGGAACAGAATGGCTGGTAAACAAGTTTGTTATGTCTTTCTATGAATCTCGTGCTTTCGCAGGGGTTACTAGAGTGTATGGGAAACAGTATGAGCCTGTCACATGGTTTGTATGTTCTGGTGACGTACTGACTTGTTGTTTTTCTGTCTGAAGCCATTTTAGAGAGATGCTGAACTTCTCTCTTTCTCTCTTGTCTTCTGACTAGTGCTTGCTGGACTAATGCAATCATGTAACGTCCTTGTTGAGTGGAGTAAATCTCAACTTGCTCCACTGGATTAAATGCTTGCTATGCATTGTACTCTGCACATGGACTGTAACGAGGAAATGTATACTCTGTAGCATACACATACTTTGCTATTCAAATAAACAGATAGCTAAATAGACCTGTGGAGTTTACAGAGTTATTTCCTTGCTCCTTGAAGTAATCTGCAAAACGAGGAAGCTGGGCTGGTGTCAGATTACAGGGAGCTGGCTGACAACCGAAACGCTGGAAAAGCTGCGCAGGGAGAGGGGGAGAAGGATATGAAGTTCTGTGTGTGGATTTATGGGCATCTGCACACAGGAATAGGATTTTAAATCTTCCATCTCACACACGCGAGGCACTCTGTTTTTCCTCACGCCCTTTCAGGGTGTGCATAGTTCCTCTAGAAGGGATGGTGCCTGGAAGTCTGGAGGAGCCAGGCTGAGGGCTTTCATATGCAGATGTAGTTCAGGCCCAGTAAGCCATGAGGCATGACTCATGAGCCTCCCTCATCCTGACTGGCCAGGTGAAGTTCAATCTAATTGGCTGAGAGGCAGCAGAGTTACAAGGAGGAGGGGAGGGGGGGAAAGGCATATTTCCCAAAGCGTGGGTTTTGGTCTTTGTTCTACCCGGCTGTGGTAATGGCGGTAAGCCAAGGACCCCAGGCAGCTCCTGGTGAAATTAGCTGGATTGAGGGCTCTAGTAAAGGCAAGCCTTGTGGGAGTTTTACCCATCTCGGACCTTCGGGTAGGTGTGGTAATCTCCCTCGGGCAGCGAGGCTGTGCTGGATTTAACCCTTGAAGAGAACACCCTCAGGTAACAGGTGTGTGCCTGAGAGATATTAAGGAATCAGGTTTTATTGTTTTGCAGCTTTACTGTGTACTAAAGTGTCTCTCTCTTTATTTAGTGTGCTTCTCTCATTTCCCTAATCTTGTTGTAAAATGCTACCAGAATAAACCTTGTCTTGGTTTTACCCCACATGGTGTTTGTGGATTGCTCTGTGGTTTCAGTAACTAAATCCAGGTTACAGAATTAAAGGCGAGTCCCTCAACAGAGATCCAAGTAGGATTGCAGACAGCTGAGGCTGGCAATCTGGTACCTTGAGATCTCAGGGGGTCTTGGTCCCTTTGGAGTAGGAAAGGGTGGGGGTGTGGCGGGCCAGCCAGCCAGCCCCCCCTTCCTCCACATGGTGGCAAGCGCTGGGATTCGAAGCTGAACCACAGAGTGTGTGCATGTGGGCAAATGAGAGAAATTGGAGAGGCTTTGGTGCATCAGTAAAGGTTTATTATTTTTTAGAAATGAAGTGTGAGATTGAGCCTTAGGAAAAACGTTCAGATTGCTGGCAGTCTGTGGGAGCATTGAAGGCAAGAAATCTCAAAGTGCCAGGGTGTGGCGAAGAAGCAAACTGCCATGCTAGACAAAGGGATGGGGTTGTACCAGCAGAAAAGGCAGGGCTAGTTCCCTTTTCCAGGCATGGAGAGGCCAAGGGGACAAGCAAAAGAAACTACCCATCGAGTACAACAGAGGCTGGGAGTAGCAGTTGCCAGTGAGTAAGCAGAGCCAGATCCTACCATCCCCATCGCGTGCAAGAAGTCTGCGGGTGAGCAGATGGCGGCTGCGTGATCCCAAAGTTTGGGGGGCTGGAGGAGCCCGGGAAGAGAGGAAGAGGTGGTGTGTGCACATGCGCGTGTGTTCCAGGAGGAGGGAGAAGACCAGAAAACCTCTCCTAAGAGAATGGTGAGCAAAACTTTGAGTTTTGGAACAGCGTTTGATGAGTGATTTTAGTTGTGCTGTGTGCCCCAGAGAAAATGTTGAGACTTTTGAATTTGGACTGTCCAGTTGCTCTTGGGGGGGGGCATGGTGAATGGACAGGCTGGGCAGCAGCAAGCAGAGGGGGGCGGACATCAGAAAACACCCCCCCCCCCAAAAGAGACTTTGTCCCTGTGCAGAAGAAAAAGGTAATTTCTCTCCTAGCCAGGGAAGAGAAACGGAAAAAGGAATTTCCCTTCAGGCGTTTTTCTGCTGCCACCTGAAGACAACGGACTGAGATTAAGTGTTTGTTTGATTAAAGCCAACACATGTTGATGACTTGTTCCTGGGAAAAGGGAGGGAACAGGGATTCAGGTGTAATTGTGTTGCCTTTGTGTTGTCTTGTTGCTGGGCGGGCGATCCCAGTGTACGCAATAAAGAGCTGAAAGGAGCAGAGAGAGAAGGGGATTTCCCTCCTAGCTGGCGGAGAAGCACGGACAAAAGAATTTCCCTTCCAGGTGTCTCCAGCGAGAAGAAAAGAGGACTGAGATTGGAGGTTGATTAAAGCCAATAAAAGTTGGGGAATTGTTCCTCGAAGGGAGGGGACGGGTGATCCAAGTGTATTTGTGTTATCTAAAGTGTTGCTGGGTTGTTGGGGGACCGGGGACCAGTGCTCCCAGTGTAAACAACTGAACTATTTGTGTTGTCTTGTGTCATGTGCAAAGGTCAATTTGAAATGATGATGATGATGATAATAATAATAATTGCTGCATTTGTTCAAAGGGCCTCAAGGGGGCAGGGAAGAGTTGCCAGAGGAAAAAATCAGAGGCGAGGGAACAAAGCAGGCTAAAAGACAGATTGCCAAGCTGTGTGTTCTAGAAGCTTGGGTGGAGCCTCCATGGCTAAGCATTTGAGTCTGAAAGAGACAGTAATCCCGTGCAAGTTTGGGTGGTGGGCTAAAGGAGCCAAGCCCAAGAGGCTGGAAGATTGCCAGGCTGTGTGTTCTAGGAGGTGCATTTGGGAAAAGGGGGGTGGTGGGACGCCACCAGTGAACCTTTAGAACAGTCATCCCATTCAAGTCATTGGGTAGAAAAGGCCAAAAGCAAACCTTTGGGAAAAGGGAGTGGTGTATTCCTGTCGTTGGGTGGTGGAAAGCCACCGGCAGGCCTTTGAAAACTGAGTAGAGCTTCCAAAGCTCAGCATTCAATTCTGAGGGAAACAGTCATCCCATTCAAGTCATTGGGTAGAAAGTGCCAAAAGCAAAGCTTTGGGAAAATGGGGTGGTGGGAAGCCACCGGCGGGCCTTTGGAAACTGAGCAGAGCTTCCAAAGCTCAGCATTCAGTTCAGAGGGAAACAGTCATCCCATTCAAGTCATTGGGTAGAAAGTGCCAAAAGCAAACCTTTGGGAAAAGGGGGTGTGGTATTCGTGTCATTGGGTGGTGGGAAGCCACCAGCGAACCCTTAGGAAAAAGGGGTGATGGTATTCACGTCGTTAGGTACAGGGTGGCAGAAGCAAGCCTGTAAAAGCAAACAAAGGCGAAAGAGTCACATTTCAGTCAGCAATCTGCCCCCTACAGGCTGTGTGAGAAACAGCAACCCTGAAAAAGTTTTTTTTTTTTTTTTGATAGAGGGCCAGACAGGCAACAAAAGGGTTGAAGTTCTCATTTGAATTGTGATTGATGGTTATTGATTGTGTTTTGCTGTTTTGATGTTTAAAGATTTTAAGAATTAAGATGTTAAAGCTGTGTTAAGACTATAGTTAAGGTGGTTGATGTTTTGATGCTTTTGTGTTGTTCTGTTTTTGTGTAAAAGTGAAGAAAGGTGCACTAGTGGTAGGAGGCTAGCGCAGGCTCTTTTCTTTCTTTCTTTTTTTGTTAGTATAGATGAAAGGAGAGGGTTAACCCCTCATTTCATCTTTTCCCAGAGGAAAGGGTGTGAAGAAGAGAGCCTTTGCGGGTTCACACACACACACCCTCATGTGTGAACCGGCTAAAGGCTGGGGGTGGGGTGTGCATAGTTCCTCTAGAAGGGATGGTGCCTGGAAGTCTGGAGGAGCCAGGCTGAGGGCTTTCATATGCAGATGTAGTTCAGGCCCAGTAAGCCATGAGGCATGACTCATGAGCCTCCCTCATCCTGACTGGCCAGGTGAAGTTCAATCTAATTGGCTGAGAGGCAGCAGAGTTACAAGGAGGGGGGGAAAGGCATATTTCCCAAAGCGTGGGTTTTGGTCTTTGTTCTACCCGGCTGTGGTAATGGCGGTAAGCCAAGGACCCCAGGCAGCTCCTGGTGAAATTAGCTGGATTGAGGGCTCTAGTAAAGGCAAGCCTTGTGGGAGTTTTACCCATCTCGGACCTTCGGGTAGGTGTGGTAATCTCCCTCGGGCAGCGAGGCTGTGCTGGATTTAACCCTTGAAGAGAACACCCTCAGGTAACAGGTGTGTGCCTGAGAGATATTAAGGAATCAGGTTTTATTGTTTTGCAGCTTTACTGTGTACTAAAGTGTCTCTCTCTTTATTTAGTGTGCTTCTCTCATTTCCCTAATCTTGTTGTAAAATGCTACCAGAATAAACCTTGTCTTGGTTTTACCCCACATGGTGTTTGTGGATTGCTCTGTGGCTTCAGTAACTAAATCCAGGTTACAGAATTAAAGGCGAGTCCCTCAACAGAGATCCAAGTAGGATTGCAGACAGCTGAGGCTGGCAATCTGGTACCTTGAGATCTCAGGGGGTCTTGGTTCCTTTGGAGTAGGAAAGGGTGGGGGTGTGGTGGGCCAGCCAGCCCCCCCTTCCTCCACAAAAACCAATCAAACCGTAGCTGGTTAGCTCAGGAAGGCTTCAGTGCTTCAGGAGGCACTGAAAACAATACAGTGTTGGCTCCTGCCGGACCTCCAGGGAGTTCCACAGAAATGGAGCCACTACGCTGAAGGCTCTTCTCCGGGTGGACTCCAATCGGGCCATAGGTCCATATGGAACCACCAGGAACATGCCATCTGATGACCTCAGTGCTATAAAGGGAAGCAAACAAATCTGATGGGATCAGTTAGATGTTACAACACCCTGGGGCTGCCACCAAATACCACAACCTCATGTCAAGTTCCCCCACCCCAAGTGTGTGTCAGCACACTTGGGATGTCAGCACTGCACCATTGAGAGCCAGTGATTTTGAGGGGGAGTAGTAGGCATTCATGATGTAATGATGCTACAATATCATTGGAAAGTTTGCCTAAACGTTAAGGGAAGGGGGTGGAGTTAATGTGACATGGGCTGCCATTCTGGAGTCTGACCCATGTCAACTGTAACATCTAATTTTGTTCCTATGCTTTAATGGTCATGGGGTAGCTTTTTAGTGTGATCCCATAAGGACATACACAGGAAATGCTTCATTATATTGTTGCATTGTTCTCTTGGGGTTACCTCCAGAAAAGTAACATGGATAACCATAACCCAATCAACATTTCACTGGTATATATACTTGCTTCTGGGGTGGCTTTATAAGGTGAACACTGAGTTGTTTTTAAATCAGTATCTCCATAGCTTTGCACTCAGTGCAGTGTGGCTATAACCTTGTTACATCATATTACTACCCAAGCTCTCATCACTTGATTCTCATCACACATATTTTTAGCAAGACATTGTACTCATTCCTTAATGTGACTGAGCTTGACAACTATCCACAGTAAGCAAATTTTGTAAGCAAATGCATCAGCTTGGATTCTATCCCATTATGTAATTTTAAAAATGCATTTGTTTTGAGATGCAACTAAAAATAAAACATTGTTTGGGTGCACCAAGACCTAGATCATCAGGATGCAGCTAAATATAAAGCACACTGTGGCTGTGTATTCACTGGCATAAATCTTCAGGTCTGCTGTACAATTGGCTGTACAATTACACACAACTTAACTTGCATTGCCTGTACTAGACCCTTACACACGGGATGCATAGCTGACCTGTGAGAATAGGGAGGTGACTGCCACTGAAATACCTACGGTAATCATATCAGCATCTGCACTATATTAGAAGTGGCATCTGCACTGGGTAATTCTGGGCAGTATTGTTGTATGCCTTTCAACGTCCATTTAGTCAAGGGATTTTTCATCATTCAATAGAACCACTCAGGCACAGATGCGACATAAAACCTCAAATGAAAAGTATGTATCGGCATTACATGGGCTCATTTGGATGAGCGCGATTTATATTCACATTTCTTCTAAAAAGGCATGCAGGGCAGCTTACAAACACACACATACTCATATTTAAAACAGAGGAAAAAATATTAAAACAGCAGCAGAAAACTGTACAGCCATTCAACTCAAAACAAACGTTTGGTGGGATAAAAATGTTTTAGGTGCAATCCTATATATGGGAATAAGTCCCATTGAAATGAATGGAGCTTATTTCTGAGTAGACATGCATAAGATTGCTGTGTTGGTCACCTTTTCAAACATCCCAGTGGACTGTGTTTAGTAAACTTGCCTTGGGAGGGAATTCCAGAAATGTGGCACCACCACAGAAAAGGCCCTGCTCTGAGTAGCTGCCAACTTACAGTACAATCCAATGCACATTGATGTGGATGTGTAAGTCCCACTCAGCAATGGGGCTTGCTCCCTAAGTGTAATTAGGATTGCAGCTATGACATCGGATGGCAGGAAGCCAATGGAGTAAGGCTTCATTTGATGGTCTCAAAAGACAGAGGAAGTTCACATGGTAGAAGTTCCCTTAAATATGCTGCACCAAGGTGGTAATGTGGTATTTGTTAGAAGGTACCGTACTTCTTACTTCCTCCAGAAATAAAACTGGCCTCTGATCTTCATGGCTATGGAGAAAAACCTGAAAAGTATGTTCATTTTTCAAGCCAGAGGGAGAAGTCGGAGAGAAAATGAAAATGGTAAATACTTCAAGTTCACGAATTGATTAGAAATACGTAATGTAAATCCTGGGTTGCAGGCTTCTACGCAGAGCATATGTTCTGCAAAGAAAGAAAATTTATGCAATTAGGATGTCGCCATCATCATCATCATCATCATCATCATCATCATCATCATCATCATCATCATCCCTTCTATTTCTGATGTTCAGGCTGCGAGTGCCATTGTGTATATAGCCAAAATGTTGCTACCCATGTTCAACAGGGAGGTATCATTAGATCGCCAATGTTTGCAAAAGTAGAAGAAATCATTAGAGAGAGAGAAAATCAACTAAGGGCGCAATCCAGTGCATGTTTAGACAGAAAAAAGTCCTACAACTCCCAGCATTCCCCAGCCAGCCATGTTGCCTAGGGAGGGTGGGGTGGGATTCTGAAACAGCCCTGTGGAGAAAGCCTGCACACCCACAGTGGCATGAACCCCAGCTTAGTTTCCCCTTTAGCGACCACACAGTAGTTCCCCTGGCAACCCGTCTGCATAATCCCCCACCAGGGGGGGGAAACAGGAGATGCAGGACTGGCCAGACATGTATACAATAGGGAAACATCTACCCGAATCCACAAGAGGACACCTGGATCATCTGGAGGTAAAGGGCAGTCTCAAAGAGCTGCAAAGTATCCCCTGAAGGCACCGGTAACTGCCAGACGTCATCTTTCCCGGGCAGGAATAAGCCCCCCTGACCGCAAAGGGGCAGGAATAAGCCCACCTGATCGACAAGGGGCGGGAGAGGGGGAGGGACAGGGTAGAAAACCCCTCTACCCACCCGAGAAGGTTTGTTGGGAACACGGACGAGCCGACAACGTCCAAGTCCAGCTCCGGCTGGGTCAAGCAGCTCTCTTCCCCGAGCCAGGCGGGCTCGGAGTCAGGCTAGAAGCAGTACGGTGTAAAGTCTTTGGTCTAAGGTAACGCTTTGCTACAATACGCTAGCCTGGGAACCAACTCATTCATAGATCTGAGGTCACGATCAAGTCTTGTTTATGTGTAGTATTCCTAGAAGTCTATTAGTTCCGCTCCATTTAACCTGTAGTAAATAAAAGTGTCTATTTCTGTTTTATGAATGGACTGGTGTGCTTTTTAGGTCGCGGCTGAGTTTAAGTTGCTTTAAATTGCTTGACGGGCTATATCTCAGTGCTGGTTAACCCGTTAAGTGCCGAACTCACGCAGAAGACCCAGTTGCTGGTCTTCCACAAGCCCAATGAGAAGGACAGGTTGCTTACCTGTAACTGTAGTTCTTCGAGTGGTCATCTGTGCAGTCACACATATGGGCTCTGCGCCTGCGCTGAGCTTCCTTCGGAAATTCTTTAGCTGAGGCGAACTGGGCGGGAGCCCCTCCCCCATTGTGCCTGTTCCTCAGCACGGCTCCCGCCCATTCCCTCAGTTCCCTGAGACCGCCTATTGCGGCCCCATGAACCGAGAGATACATGTTGGTGTAACCCCTGTTTGTCGTGGGATTACACTAAATAACATATTCATTCATAGCATAATGAACTGGAGCGACGCACCCAGTCTCCACTGGCAGGTCCATCGAAATCGATAATGACGCCGAGCGGGGACGGATGGGTGGGTTGTGTGACTGCACAGATGACCACTCGAAGAACTACAGTTACAGGTAAGCAACCTGTCCTTCTTCTTCGTGGTCTCTGTGCATCACACATATGGGCAGAGTAACAAGCTGACTTACCGGTGGCGGGACGGCGGCCCACATCACTGCAACACCGATGAGAGGACTGCCCGGCCAAAGGCATTTGCTTCCCGAGCTCGAAGGTCAAGTCTATAATGTCTTATGAATGTCGATGGCGTGGACCAGGTGGCTGCTCTACATAGCTCTGGTAGAGGGATGCCTTTTCCAAACGCCACGGACGTAGACTGCGCTCGGGTTGAGTGTGCTCTCACTGAACCAGGTAACTCTTTGTGCGCTATCTGGTATGCGAGAGTAATTGTTTCTACAATCCATTTTGAAAATCTTTGTCTGGACACAGGCTGACCTTTCGATTTGCCGCCATAACAGACGAATAGCTGCGATGTTTGCCTGAACGTGGCAGTTCGATCTTTGTAAAAAGCCAGGGCACGTCGCACATCTAGTGCATGCATCTTCCTTTCCAAGTCGGTAGTTGGGTTTGGGAAGTATGCTGGAAGGACTATGTCTTGGTTGGTATGGAATTCAGACACCACTTTTGGGACAAAAGAAGAATCAGGCCTGACAATTACTTTGTCTTTATGGAAGACCATATAGGGAGAGTCTTCTCTTAGTGCACAGAGTTCACTTGACCTTCTTGCTGACGTGATGGCGACCAGGAAAGCTGTTTTCCATGTCAGCAAGCGGTGGTCTATGGTGGCAAGCGGTTCAAATGGCTTCTGCTGGAGAGCACGCAACACTAGTGGTAAGTCCCAGCCCGGTATCAAGTTTTTGACTGGAGGGATGATGTTTCGCAGGCCTTTCAGGAACTGTTTTATTAACGGGTGAGTGAAGACTGTTCCTGTGGTGGTATAAGGTCTATTGGTTGAAATTGCTGCCAGATACACTCTTATTGACGATAATTTTAAGCCTCTCAGCATCAGTGTGTGCAAGTACTCTAAAATTGTTTGAATTGGGCAAGTTTTTGGGTCCTGCCCCAACTGGGTCACAAAGTTCGTAAAACCTATCCACTTTCTAGCATAAGACACCCTTGTAGATGGCTTGCGGGCAGCTTGCAAGATACTACGGATGGCTATCGGCAGGTTTTGTACCATCAGTGTCGAATCCTCCATGCCATGAGGGAGAGGCTCTTTAGGTCCGGGTGCTGAATCTTGCCTTGTGCTTGCGTTAGCAGCGTTGGGATGATTGGAAGCGACCGGTATTCCCCTCTGGAGAGGTGCAGAAGTTGAGGGAACCACGGCTGCCTGGGCCACCACGGCGCTATCAAGATGCAGTCCGTCCTGTCGGTCCAGACTCTCGAGACGACCCGTGTCAACAGAGGGAGAGGTGGGAAGATGTAGAATAGACGCCCCGACCACTGCATCATAAAGGCGTCTGTAATGGAGTCTGGATCCGACGCTGCTCTGCTGCAGAAAAGGCGGCATGCAGTGTTCTCCGAGGTGGCAAAAAGGTCTACTTGTGGATGACCCCAGATTGAGAAGATCCAATGGCGTATCTCTGGATCCAGCTGCCACTCGTGGGATTGCAATGACACTCTGCTGAGTGTGTCTGCCAATGTGTTGTCTTTGCCTGCGATGTGAATCGCCACGAGGGAGATGGATCTTCGAATTGTCCAATTGTAAATTCTGAGGGTCAGCCTCGACAATCTCAACGACCGCGTTCCCCCTTGTTTGTTGAGGTAGGCAACGACGGTCGTGTTGTCTGTCACTACCTGGATGTGTTGATTGTGCAGGTGTGACTCCAGTGCCTTCATGGCCTTCCACACTGCTGACAGTTCTAGCATGTTGATATGCATTTTGCGCTCTATAGGATTCCAAGTGCCCTGAGCTGTGTGTCCTGTACAGTGCGCTCCCCAGCCCAGGAGGGAGGCATCCGTTGTCAGAATCTTTGTTGGTTTCAACGGATGAAATGGTACACCTTGTACAAGATTTCTTCTGTCTGACCACCATAGGAGTGTCGCCTTGATGCTCCTTGGAATGGAGAGGCGAACCGAAGGACACTGTCTTTGAGGATTGTATGTACGGATAAACCAGTTTTGGACAGTCCTCATGAGTAGACGCGCATAACACACAACCTGCACTGTTGATGCCATGTGCCCAAGAAGGCGTTGGATCGTCCTTGCTGAGCTGGTTGTGGCGCGATATACTGATTTGGCAATGGAGAGTACCTTCTCCACTCTGTCTAGGGGTAAGTACGCTCGCTCGTGAACAGAGTCCAGTAGCGCTCCTATAAACTGAATTTTTTTGGTAGGAGTTAGTATTGATTTTTTGGCGTTGAGACACAAGCCTAGTTCTTCAAGCAGGTTCAGTGTTGTGCGAAGAGCTGACTTGAGGCGAAGTCTTGACGAGTCCACGACCAGCCAATCGTCGAGATACGGGAAGATCCAAATCCCCCTGGCACGTAGATTCGCACAGACTGCCGCCATGCACTTTGTGAACACCCTTGGAGCGGTGGAGAGGCCGAAGGGAAGAACCACAAATTGGTACGCCTCGTCTCCTATTTTGAACCGCAGGTACCTCCGACTGTCTTGATGAATGGCGATGTGAAAGTATGCATCTTGCAAATCTATCGACGCGAACCAATCCATCTTGCGAAGTAGAGGCAGTATCGACTGGATGGTGACCATTCTGAACTTCTTTGTTGTTATGAAGAAGTTGACAAGTCGGAGGTCTAGGATCGGTCGAAGTCCTCCTCCCTTCTTCGACACTGTGAAGTACCGAGAATAGAGCCCCTCCTGGAGGCGACGTGGGTGGACAGGCTGGATGGCGCCCTTCTGCAACAGAGCGTCCACCTCCTCCAACAATGGTGGAGTGGGCTGTGTGGTACTGATGCCGAGGAAAGGGGGGAGGACGTCGAACTCGATCTGGTACCCGTGCTGGATGATTTTGAGGACCCAGCGGTCCGTCGTGATGGTGTGCCACGACGGGAGGTATGCGGCAAGTCTGTCTGTGTAGGACACTATTTGCTTTGGCTCTAATGTCATGTCCTTTGGGTTTGTCAAATTTGGTGGTTTTGTCACGTCCAGTATATTTGTCATAGCCAGTTTGTTTGTCAAGTCCAGTTGATATTCCTTTTTGGGTATGGCGGAGGAGTCAAAGGCGACGTTTGCCTGCTGCCCCAGTCCTCCTAGTACCCTGGTACCTCGTGTGTTGGAAAGGTCTCCTTGCTCCAGCAGTCTGTCTGTCCTGAGGACGTGTGTCTTGTCCTCTTTGGTGGTACCTTGGTCGAAAAGGAGTTGAAGGAGCAGGGAACCTGGTCCACTGCCGCGGTTTGAATTGTTTTTGCCGCGGTAGGTTCCCAAGACCCATCTTTTGTGCAGATACTTTGGCCTTTTGAGCGGTATCTAATGAGTCGTCCGTCTTCTCATTAAAGAGACCCTCACCATCAAATGAGAGGTTCTCTATTCTGGCCTTGACATCATTATTTAGCGCTGTTGACCGGAGCCATGCATGGCGTCTCAAGGCGACGGCACCAATGAGGGACCTTGCATGGCAGTCTGTCTGATGCCTCGCGTTGTTCATTTGCATCGTCGAGATGCTCATAGCCTCCGCTTGTAGCGTCCGTGCTAGGTCCCTCCTCTCTGTTGGCAGGTCGTCACAAATGTTTCCCAACTTCTCTATTAAGAAGTGCTGGTAGCGCGCCATGATCGCCTGGTAGTTGCTAACTTTTAACCCCAGGGAACCGGACGCGTAAATACGCCTGCCACAGGTATCCAACTTCTTCCCCTCCTGGTCTGTAGGGGTAGAGTGTTGCTTAGAGGACGAAGACTGGGCTGATTCCACAATGATGGAATTTGGTGCTGGGTGCGAAAATAGGAATTTTACCCCTTCCGGTTGCACCTTGTAGAGCGACTCCAGTCTCTTGCCCACTGGTGGAATTGCTGTTGGGGTCTTCCACGTGTTCTTCACAGTTTTTAATAAGTAGGGCAAATATGGGACCAGCGTGGGAGATGTCTGTGTGGCCAGGATGAAACTGTATACTGGGTCTTCCATCTCTGGCTCTTCAGTTTGTGTCTCGATCCCCAGTGCCGCGGTCATCCTCATAATGTGATCAGAGAAAGTACCCAAGTCCTCTGTTGGGGAAGTGGACGTTTGGGCTTCTACTTGCAGATCAGGAGAGGTATCGGGCAGGCCTGACAACTCAGAATCACTTTCTGAATAAGGCATGTCTGAAGAGGATTCCGCTGGTGGTGCTTTTGTTTTAGCAGTGGCACTTAAGTGCTTTGTCTTTGCCACTGATTTTCCTGGGTTTTTTGCTGGGGCTGGACTTGTACGGCGTCGATCGCGACGTTCGACATCGAGCGGGCTTCGGTGTCGAGGTGAGCGCTCGGTGTCGGTAGATCGGCGACGAGACCGAGACCGACGATCGATGTCGACGGAACTCTCCCTGCGGCGATGGCGGCGTTCGATCTCGAGAGGGCTGCGGCGACGTCGGGACCGATCATGGGATCGACGGTATCGAGATCGAGAGCTGCGGTCGTCATCGAAAGAGCTGCTTCGATCTCGACGACGGCGGACGACATCGGGAGAGCTACGGCGTCGAATCGACTGGCCAGCCGAGCGTTGTCGAGATCGAGATCGATCGCGTCGGTCCCTTCCCGCATCGATGTCGGCGCTTTCTCTCTCCCTTCGGTCCCGAGGAGGAGTGTGGCGCTGCTGGCGGCGTACATCGTCCCTTCGATAGGTACGTGCATATCGATGCGAAGAGGAGCGCGAAGACGAAGACATCGATCTCGAGAGGGACTTCCCGCTTCGGTGTCGAGGAGGAGTCGACGAGACGGAACGCCGTGGCGGGCGTGCGCTCTCTGTTCTCGGAGAGACTGTTGGGACCGGCGTTGGGGATTCTAATATCTCCCCGTCCGAAATAGACACGACATGCACCGAAGATTCCTTGGATTTCTGGGGAGACGGAGGTGCAGAGGTCTGTCCCTTGCCTGTCGATGGCAATCTTGATCGGTGAGACGAGCTCGAAGCTGGTCTCTCGATCCTCTCCGGTGATGCCGACACCGCGCGGCTCCCTGTCGAATGGGCGGGAGTTGCAGGCTTTGAGAGAGGTCGGCCATGTTTTGGGCTTTTTGCCTTGGCGACATCTCTTTCCTTCCCTTCCTCCCTAGAGCGTTTTTTAGCTTTCTTGCTCTTTTGCTGGGAGGTGGTTTCTCCTTGGGCTTCAGACTGAGGCGTAGCCACCTTAGATGTGGTTGCCCGAGGCATAGAGGGGCCTGCTGCAGATAGTGTCTGCTGCCAGAGAGAGGTCTTTAGCTTTAAGGCCCTCTGTTTCCTCGTAGGCTTCGTAAAGGCCTGGCAATGCTTGCATTTTTCTACAATATGCTCTTGGCCCAAGCAAATAAGGCATAGAGAATGCCCATCAGCTGGAGGCAATTTAGCCTTACAGCCAGAGCACTTCCTAAAGGGGGCTTTAAGAGCCATTCTAAAGAAGAGGAAAAGCTTTGAAGGGAGATTAGGCCGAAGAAAGGTATAGGACAATACAACAACGAGGATAATTTTTTTTTTTTTTTATAGGACAAAGAGTGGAGGAGAAAGGAGTAAAGTTGTGAGGAAAAAGTAGAGGAAAAAATACTATTTTTTCTATACTCAGCCGAAGAAGAATGGAGAACCTCGAAGAAAGACTATAGCAATAGGCGGTCGAAGAGGAACTGAGGGAATGGGCGGGAGCCGTGCTGAGGAGCAGGCACGATGGGGGAGGGGCTCCCGCCCAGTTCGCCTCAGCTAAAGAATTTCCGAAGGAAGCTCAGCGCAGGCGCAGAGCCCATATGTGTGATGCACAGAGACCACGAAGAAGAACTGAGCATGCTCAGTGGGCACAGAATGCTGACTGATTGTTTCAGGGAAGATGGAAAACCAAGGGGAGGGGGAATAGTATGGAGTGTCTGGAATCCTGCAAACAAAGAAGTTGAAGAAACAATGGTTAAAACCCAAATTAAAGAAACGGGTGGGCCACTTGTGGTCCTCCAGATGTTTTGGCCTACAACTCCCATCAACCTTAGCGAGCATAGCCAATGGTGAGGGCTGATGGGAGTTGTTGGCTAAAACATCTGGAGGGCTACAAGTTGCCCACCACTAATAGGAAGGCTAAACAAACATGCCTGGCAATGATCCAAATGCCCCAAATGTCAATAAGAGGCCAGTAATTAAAAAAATATATATCTAATAATATATCATGTCCATAACAAGAAATTAATAAACAATTGTGTAAAAAAACAACAACCCAACCCTAATGGGTCATCTAATGAAGTCTGCAGGCAGGGATTGTCTTGTTTAATTGATTCTATGTAAGTCGCTCTGAGAGCCTTTTTTGGCTGAGGAGTGGTATAAAAATACTTCAAAAAATACTTCAAATAAATAATGGGTCATCCTCAGCAGTACAACAAACAACAGTGTATATCCGCAGCCTCTCCAGCTAACACTCTTGGAAAACAGCATAGATGAAAACAGAATAGCATAATGTATAAACAATTTCAGCCAGACCAGAAGAGTGTAGGTGTAACACCTAAATCTGATTTTAACATTCCATTAAAGAAGAAGCCATGCTCCTAAAGACAGTGGTACAAAGCCCACAAATTCAGAAAGGGAAGATGTTTGCATCAGTTCCCAGCTAAAGTTGCTGTCACACAATTAAAAAAGAGAGAGTGAAAACCAATGAACTATATTTGTGTCTTCATATATATATGTCTGACTGTATGTATGTATGCATGCATACGTGTGTGTGTCCAAAAATGAATGTTAGGGCATAGGCATATTGTAGCAGTGGCTTCTGAAGAAGTGAAGTTGATTGTCTTGTTCTGTACTAGGAGTCGAGTCCTTCTGTTACTGCTTGTCTGTTTTGACCCCTACTGATTAAGCCTTCATCATTAAGGGTACAAATATACTTTGCAAAGCTATCCCAACTCCATTTTTGTTTGCTGGGTTAATGTGTTTTTTAGGTTAACGTCATCTTCTTATATGTATTTGTGTCTGGAATCCTGAGCAGAAGCACTGCAAAATTTTGTTCCTAGTCCCACTTGTATATACTAAGCTACAGCGTTGTGGCTAAGATTGGACCTTGGGGCCAAAGTCCAGGGCCCCACAGCCCAGGAGGCCCCCAAATGACCACCCAGAGTGTGGCAGGTGAGGAAGGCAGCAGAAGCAAACTCCATTTTATGCCAGTACTCATGATGGTGCTATGATTTAAGTAGGTTTAAAATGCAAAACTGCACTTGCTCAGAGTATTTTCAACTATCCCCCCCACCTTCAAATCAGGGTTGGCAACCACTCTTAACATATCAGGATTGGAATGCAGAAGCAGTTGTAAAGCATGGCAAGGTGTGTGAGGGGGGAAGAGAAATCTTAATTGTATCTTTCCCAACTGAATTACGGTAATACCCCTTGCCATCTAAAGGGACAGCCCAAAGGACCATTAATTCCACGGTCTAACATTATGGAGCTGCACCACTGTCCTGCTAAACAATGACACAGTAAAGAAAAATTGCCATACTTTATGAGAGTAGTATTGAATTATCAGGTTATTGAATCAAAAGGGACAAGCCTTCCCTGGAGATCACTTGGCTTGCTTCATTTTCATTTGTAATCTAATGAGAGTTGGAACTGCATCATACCCACCATGGCTCTGTGATTAAAACAAGTTGGACAAGAGGCCTGCAGTTCTTAACTCAACAGCATTTTGCATACAGGGGAGGGAAGACTAAAGTTTCAAAATCTTCCCTCCCAGCCAAATAAATGCCTTGGATTGAGAGCATAATTTGTTCCGGAAACGTGCTTGTAATCCAAAACACTCTTATATCAAAACGAAATCCCCCCCAAAAAATTTGTACAGAGATTTTTAATTTAAGCTGTACTACAGTACTTGTCTTGCAAGACGTCGCTTGTATATCAAGTAAAAAAAATATATATATTTAAAAATTTGCTTGTCTTGCAAAACGCTCTCAAACCAAGTTACTTGCAATCCAAGGTATTACTGTATTGGTAAGAAGGTGAGGAAAGTAGAAAATGCCACATGATTCAGTAGGGAAGAAAATGTAAACTAATTTAAGTGAAGCTAATAAGTTCTCTCAATGGGATGCATTTATTCACTCATTCAATTTTGAAACTGTTTTCTGGAGGGGTTGCTGCTGCTTTGTTTTTTAATATGTGTTGGAGTGAACATTATTGTATTAGTTATTATTAATGTTGATTGCTCTCAAATGCATTATGACTGACTGTTTTGAAACGTTTGTGTTAGACTTTGCTAGGTAGTAGCAGGATTCGTTCTCTCTTGGAAAAATGGTTTGATAGGCTGTTGATATGGATTATTATTGCATTATTGTAATAAATGTTACATTCATTAAATTGTTGCTGTCTTTATGGGCAGTATCCAACAGGGTGCTTATGCCCCTGCTGATTCCCTTCCACCCTGCCGATTCCCTTCCGCAAGCGCTGCATCCTGCCGATTCTACTACACAAATGGGACCCACCGCTTATGCAAGGGAGATTTAGCATTTCCTAGAGCAGTGTTCTCCAACCTTGGGTCCCCAGATGTTTTTGGCCTACAACTCCCAGCATGCCCCAGACAGCTATGCTGGCTGGGGCATGCTGGGAGTTGTAGGCCAAAAACATCTGGGGACCCAAGATTTCATAGATTTCATAGATCACAGAGTTAGAAGGAGCCTACAAGGCTATCGAGTCCAACCCCCTGCTCAATGCAGGAAACTAGAGGAGGGGTCTCCCATCCAAGTAATAACCAGGCTTGACCCTGCTTAGCTTTTCACACTCAGAAGCCCCGAAATTAGTGGAAATGCTCATTTCTTGAAGGAGGCAGGTCGGCAGAGCTCCCTTACACAAGCTCCTTCGATCTGCTTCCTTCCAGAAACTAGCATTTCTGCTCATTTCAGTTTGCCCCCGGAAGCACTAAATCACTTGCGCAAGTGGTGGTGGCCGCTTGCGCAATGAAATTGGTGGGGCGCGGGAAAATCGGTGGGGGCATCCAAGCACCCCATTGGATACTGGCCTCTGATACAAAATTGCTACTGAACTTCCTATCATTGGGGTTTGATATGATGATGTTTTGCTATGTACTGTTTTCATTGTTATTTTCTTATCTGTTGTAAGCTGTTTGGGGCACAATCTCTCGTGCTAAAGTGGCATGCAAATAAACTGAGGATGGTTAGGATTAATCAACAGGCTATAGTTTGGATGTGCCATCTGTTGGTTGCTGTACGAGAAGTTGATTCCTAAGTCAGTGGTGTGTGGGGCAGATAACAGCACCATGCTCCAATAGAATGCGGGGTGGGGATTTGGTATTCATCCAAAATGGTAGTGCTTCAAACTTCAACTATCTGACCAGCCTAACTCTGCTTGCGCAAAATTCATGCTGGCTCTGGTGGCATAGATAAATATGTAACAGAAGGGCAGCTCTCTTAGCCTAAGCTGCTGAGAATCTCAAACTGCAAATGTAGACCCACACACCAGAGAGTAAACTCCATTAAACTCAATAGAACTTACTTATGAATAGACAAGATGGTGATGATGATTCTGCCTTTTTTCCTGCAAGGAACCCAAGGCGGCTTACATAATCCTCCTCCTCCTCCCCATTCTATCCCCACAACAACCCTTTGAGGTAGGTTAGGCTGAGAGTCAGTGACTGGCTCAGGGCCAGTTCGTATGACCCAGGCGGCGAGCGGGGGAGGCACCACGGGGCTGCCCGTGGGGTCCAGCGGGGCGCCGCAGACAACCTGCACCCCGCACGCGTTGGCAGACCCCGGCGGAGCCGGCAGTCCCCGCACCGCAGTGCGGACCTCCCGGCGCTAGGGGGTGGCAGCTCAGGATGCCCAGAGGGGCTGTTTGGCCCTACAGGCCGCAGCGGCCGCAGCTCCGGCCACTCTCGGCTGCCGCCTCTGTGCGGCCATGGGAGGACCCCGCGGGACGGCTGCCTGCTATTCGCATGGCAAGGTGGCCACGCGTGGTAGGGGCTTACCCCTCTACCGTCCATGGTCACTTTGCATGCTTTGCACACGCGCCTGTCCCGCGGGGGCGCCCCCGGCTGGTATTCGCACGACACGGGAACCGCGGGGGGCTTCTGCTCCCCTGTGGTTTCTGTGTCGTACGAACTGATCCTCAGAGTCACCCAGTGAGCTTCATGGCTGAGTGAGACCTAGAACCCGGATCTCCCGAGTCCCAGTCCAACACTCTAACCACTACGCCACACTAGGATTTGTTGGAGGATATGGAAAGGAGTCGGTCCTATACTGGTTAGGACGAAGCAGAGTTTTCCTCCTTATGTGCAGCCTGGTTATTGAAACTGGTTATCACCACGTGGGTTGTTAAACCCTTGTCTCTTAAGGCTCTTAAAAGGAAACGGATTGTCCAAACAAGTTTTAAAACTAATAAAAGCATTTATTAGTTTTACTTACAGTCTATTTATTCATATATGCAGGATGCATATAGGCAGATTAGAGTCTTGGGTGTTCAGAGTCTGCTTCATTGGAGATCACTGGCTGGAAGCCAGCTCAGACCTTGTGTCCATCAGGTTGGAGAGAGAGAGAGAGAGAGAGAGAGAGAGAGAGAGAGAGAGAGAGAGAGAGAGAGAGAGCGCTGGCCACAGAGAAGTAGGAAGTAAGGAGGAGGAGTTACAAAACATGCACCCTCAGGGTTGCTCAATTAACCCTTTCCTCCCACTGTAACCAGGGATGGGGACTCGGACTCGACGACTCGACTCGTGAGTCGGACTGAGTCCCCCCTCGGACTCAAGTCAGACTCGAGTCCCAATATTTTCAATGGGACTCGAGACTCGACTCGGAACTCGACCCCAAGGACTCCGCCACCGCCGCCCGCAACCGCCGCCGCTCACCTCACCGCCATCGCCGTCTCACCTCACCCGCACGCAGCCACCGCCGCCGCCATCGCACACCGCCGCTGCCGCCATTGCATGCCACCACCGCCATCGCACACCGCCATCGCACGCCGCCGCCGCTCACCGCAGCGGCGAGGTGAATGGCGGTGGCATGCGATGGCTGCGTGCGGGCGGTGGCTGCGTGTGGGTGGCGGCGAGGTGAGACGGAGACGGCAGTGAGGTGAACGGCGGCGAGGCAGCGAGGTGAACGGCGGAGAGGCGGCGGTGGCGAGGCGGCGGCAGGAGCAGGGACGAGGGAAGGTGGTGGTGGCGGCGGCGGCCCATGGAGGGAGCGGGAGGGTCTCCGTGGGAGGAAGGGCAGCTCTTCTTCCTCTTGCAGAGACCCTCCCGCTCCCTCCATGGGCCGCCGCTTTGGGAGTGACTCGGGACTCGAGTCACCATTTTGGCCCTTGGACTCGAGACTCGACTCGAGACTCAGGTCCAAAGACTCGTGACTCGACTCGTGACTCGAGGCCAAGGACTCTTCAACATCCCTGACTGTAACTAGTGGTTACATTACCTCGTTGATTTAAGCAGGCAATATTACAATTTCCAACAATTTCAACCTTTTAGAAGGGGGGGGACTGCAGAAAAGCTGGTAAAACACCCAATGATCTGTGGTCAGGGGCAACGAGGTGGTGCCAGGGGAAAGGGCGTGGCCCTCTGGGAAACCCCGAAGGGCCAGGTTGGGGCCACCTGGAAGGATGGCTCTTGCCCCTGGGCCTGAGGTTTCTCACCCCTGCTTTACCCCACACTTTAGTCAGGGAAGAATCAGTTGAAACACAATGTGAATAGGATTAGCACTGTTTGCACAGGAACCAATGCAAATGTCTTTTAAATACTGGGTAGCTACAAATAACACATTCTTTGTTGTTACATAATCAAGTGCTAAGATTGTCGAGCATTCATTGGGCATTCAAAACTGAATATATTTGCTTGGAGGAAAAACCAGATTGATTTCATTTTCAAGCATACAGTATTTATTAATGCCTGAGCAAATGAATCTAGGGCACACCAAGGCAAGATCAATATTTATGCAGCCTACTTTAGGGGGAAAGAGATGCTTCCGAGCAGCAGGGGATCTTATCATTATTATTTCCCTATGATTTCTTTCCATGTCTTGGACTAGGTCCATTTACATCATTTAAACGATTTACTCGTTGTGGGTTAAACAGAACGATGCTGCTGACATGGAGCCCGAGAAAAGGGATGGAGGTTAGAAGAACCACAGACTACTAAACAGTTGGCTTCTTACCGGTGATATTACACAGTTGTTTCTTCGGGTGCAGGCAGCAAACGCTTTGGAATCAGGTTCATAATGCTTGGTGGTTATTCCTAAAAATGACAAAATAGGTCATGATCCTAAAACTACTCCAGGTGACATTGCGTATCCTGGCATGCCCGTTTCCTTAACAGGCTTGTGTACCAAGAATGTACTGTGCACATTTGCCAAGGACATCTAGTTGCATCAGTTTCTCGTTCCTTCCCCACCCCCTCAAGACATCCATTTGGATTCTGCTCTAGCTCCACCCTTAAATCCCAGTTGCAGCTCTGGGAATGCAACCCAGGCAAGAGATTGCAACTGAGAAGGGATGAAGGCAGGCAAGGCAATAGACAAGGAGCTGGGGAGGAATCCGATAGCCTCCAGGCTGAGAATGAGATGTAGTAAGTGGATAAGTGGATGAACATTCGGACTTGGGTCGAGCACTACCTGTTACACTGTAGGCGGATGGCATCTCCCCTGTAGCCTTTTGAAATGCTTTTGCATGCCAGAGAACAGGCAGGAAATACCCTCCCTGCAATTGGCAGAGGATCCCAGGGGCATGTTTACTGTATAATTTCAAATGCTTTCCAGCCTTTTCAGAAAAGGTGCGGTTGTCTCAATTGCAATGGTGAGCAAATTAACAAAAAAAAACCAAACCTTTATGAGTATCCTTTTCAGGTTGGGTGGCAGTCTGTAAGCAAGTACAAGCCTACCACCCAAGGCCAGTGAGAGGGGGGTGTCATTGTCCAGGATGGCCTGCACTTGCTTACAGATAGCTGCCCAACCCTCAAAGGACACTCACCAGCAACAACAGATCTTGCAATAGAGATACAGACACAGGAACCAGACCCAGGGGCAGGTACAGATGCTGACTCTGTCTCCACCTGTACTCTGAACACTATTACAGGACCTAACAATGCCACCCACAACATCAGAGGTTCATATACCAATGTGATTTATGCTGTAATTTGCCATCAAGGCCCTACTGCAGGGGTCTTCAAACTACAGCCCGCGGGCCACATCCGGCCCGCCAGGTCTTTTCATCCGGCCCGGCGGCCGATCTAGAGTTGTGAGGGAAGAGGGGCGGCTGAGCCGGCGGGGGGGCATGGGCCGCCTGCCAGGGCCGCCTGCCTGCCTGCTGCCCTGCATCTCCTGCGGGGGGGAAGGGGAGGAGGGGCGGCTTAGCCAGTAGCGGGGCGCGGACAGGCTTTACTTTATCCGCCTCGCCGCCCGCTGGTCCCGTCGCGTCACTTCTGGCGCGGCGGAAGTGACGCGACGGAACCCTGCTCCAGTCACGTCCATCCTGGACCCCGCCCGCGCTGTTTTTCAAAACTGAGCGCGGGCGGAGTCCAGGATGGACGCGCCGGAGCAGCGGCGGCGGCGGACTCGGGCGGTGGCGGAGGCCAGGTAGGACGGCGGCAGGGATGAAGGCGGGAAGCGGCGGGTTACGGTGGGTGGGCGGGAAGCGGCGGGTTACGGTGGGTGGGTGGGCAGCGGCGGGTTACGGTTGGTGGGTGGTTGGGTGGGCGGGAAGCGGCGGGTTATGGTGGGGGGGCGGGGGGGCTTTACCTCATCCGCCTCGCCGCCCGCTGGTCCCGTCGCGTCACTTCCAGCACGGCGGAAGTGACACGACGGGACCCTGCTCTGGCGCGTCTATCCTGGACCCCGCCCCCGCTGTTTTTCAAAACTGAGCGCGGGCGGAGTCCAGGATGGATGTGACGGAGCGGCGGCAGCGGCGGTGGCCTCGAGCAGAGGCTGTGACGGAGGCACCGGCAGCAGCAGCAGCAGCGCGCAGGGATGGCGGCGGCGGCAGGGGGGGTATGGCGGTGGGGGGGGGTATGGCGGCAGGGGGGCAGGTTACGGGGGCAGGGGGGTGCTGCGGTGGCGGCAGCAGCGGGGGGCGGCGGGGTGGTCCTGCAGCGGCAGCGGGGGACGGCGCGGGGGGTGGGGGGTCCTGCGGCGGTGGCGGCGGGGGGCGGGGGATGGCGGCGGGGGGTTCCGGCAGCGGGGGCGGAGGGGGTCCTGCACCGGCGGGGGGGGCAGCATGAAGGAGTCCCAGTGAGTCCGGCCCCCCAACAGGCTGAGGGACAATGAACTGGGCCCACGTGTAAAAAGTTTGAGGACCCCTGCCATAATAAATGTGCTAGTCTTTATCATTCTTGTGCTAGCTGCCTCAATGGTTCTGACACAGGCCTGCCATTCCAGTGTTTTGCCTCTTGAAAAACACAGCATCCTCTTGGCCAAGATAACTGGCATCCACATAGACAACCCCAGGCTTTACCCACATTTCCAGATCCACAAACAGGAAGCTTTTTGATGTTTTAAGTTTGCCAGAGATACCCAGAGCAATCTCCTTTTTAATTAACACCTTTTTAGCCTATCTCCTAGATCCCCAAAGGTGAGAAGAAAGCCTTTCTAGCTACTTCCTATTCTTTTGATTGGTTGATGCTGTTTGTCTGGGACACCTAGCTCTCTGGCTAAACACCATAAAAATGGACTAAAATCTCTTTATTCCTTCATCACCTCCTTTTGATCATCCTTTTGATGCTGTGTATTGAATCTACCCAGGTAACCTACATTTTGTGAGTACTTTCCTCCAAGAGTTTTAGTGTAGGCTAGCAAGCTTCTTATGATTTTATTTTCCAAGTACTTTTTGGCTTTCCCTTTGTCTCTGGTTGTTCTCTCAAGAAACAGCGGAGGACATGGCCAGAGGCAGAAAATCCAAATGGTGCTCAGGTTTGTTTCCTTTTAATGGTATCCCACTATCTGCCACTTGTGGTGAGTTGCCTGCCTCACACTGCCTAATGGTAGGGTGGTTGGCAGTAAGGAAGAGAGCAAGAGAACACAGCAGAATTCTTTTGAAAGAAGAATGTACATAGCTCCATGTTCCCAGCCCATGAGCCCAAGCAAGCATGGGCAATGGGTGGTGGGAGTTGTAGTCCAACAAAATCTGTACCCCATGCCTGGAGTAAAGTATGTTCCAGAAAACTGCAGGGGGTTGTATCCAATGCTAATCTTAATTTAAATTCCATTCATTTCATTGGGTCTATTCTAAAAGTAGGACTTACATTGGATACAACTCAATATCTTCACCCACCAAGGTGACAAACCTGTGTTTGGATTGTAATATTTCCAGCTGAATGAATGCTCATCCATACCAAAAACAAACAAACAAACAAACAAACAAACAAACGGCTATATACAGAAAACAAGATGTCAGGTAGAAGGCAAGACTAGAATTCTCTTCCACAACATCTGATTTTCCATGTGAAATGTTTTTCTTTTCTTTTCTTTTATGGTGGAGCATTCAATGATGTGAGCCCCCCAACAGCTGCAGTCTGAAGTTACTTGGTAAAGCCCATAGGTACGTTTACCACTTTTAAGTGAACCAGTCCCAGATAACTTCCTTTGTTTGTTACATTTATATCCCACCTTTTCCTCCAAGGAGCTCAAGGTGGCACACATGATACCCCTCCTCCTGATTTTATCCTCACAAGAACCCTGTGAGGTAGGCTAGGTGAAGAGTCTGACTAGTCCAAAGTCACCCAGTGAGCTTCATGCCTGAGTTGGCTTGGCACTAGAACCCAGATCTCCTGAGTCCCAGTCCAACACACTGACAGCATCACACTGGCTCTCCTTGTGGGAAAAAGGCATGGGGGTGAACAGTACAGAAAGGAAGCCCTTCACCTATCTGAATAATTAATTCAGTCCCTGATATTGTTTTCCTTTATTCATGTGAATGCAGTTTGGGAGAAGTGAGATGTCAGAAACTGTAAGACTGGGGAATATTTTAACACAGCCTTCCACAACCTGGTGTCCTCTAGATGCCTTCGGCTGCAACACATTTTGCCTTTGTAAGCTTGATGGCAGGGCCTGTCACAGTTTTTAATTGATGTGAGCTGCTTTGGGAGATGACAATCGTCTGAAAAACAGGACAAAACTACAGTAAATAAATAAATAATGCCAACAGAGTCAAAATGTGTACAACCAGCCATCGCCTCTTGTTAACAAGGATGGAGAAGAGACTGAAGACTTCACAAGATGGGGTGGGGGCTGGGAGGCATGCGCATGTGCACACACGCACGCGCACATGCACACGCGCGCGCAAGCGAGCGCAGGGTAACCTGGAGCTGAATGAATGATTGTTCTGATGTGACTCAACTGCAGTTTCATCATAGGCTTAATTTCTCCCAGATATTAGCAATCTGGCGTTAAACTGATATGAGTAATAACAAAAGAATTTGGTTCAGATCCAAATTCCTTTCCCCTCAGAGTCTCTCAGTTCTTTCTAATATAATTCAGTAACTGCAGGGAATCGAACAGGAATGGATGGAATTCCATATGGTTCAGTTCTCTGTTGACCGCTGGCTGTCTTGAGCAGAGGTGGCTGGCAACTGTCGAAAAGAACCAACGGATTTGGGCCACAATATAGGAAGAGTGGCAATCCCTCCTTGTCTCTCCTAATCCCAAAACTTGCTGATTCCCTTTACTCTTGTGGAGTTTGCACCAGGAGGGGAGGATTGTGCCTGTTATGTTTTATTTCATACTGGATTGGATCCAGACTGAAAGAGCAATCCTATCTACCAAATTGGAGAGATCCAAAGGGGACTGAACCACCAAATCCAAAGCCCTGCCAAGCTCATGCCAGCAGGCTGGAAGGGAGGAAAGAGGAGCCTCCTCCCTTTCTTCCTGCTCTAGTTTTGTTTTTGTTTTACTATTTCCCTCCCCTTGCAACTAATGGGAGGAAAATTATGTACACCATCTCCAGAGGTGTACTTTCCCCTCCCATCATGTTGAGCATGTGATTGAGGGCCCGGAAGGCGTTAGATCTACTCCTCCAATCTTATTGAGGACCAAACTGCTACCTGCATATGCCTCAGCAGGGGAGAAAATCCCTTGTACCAAATTGATAGGTATTTTCTTTCAGCAAATCATTCACGTTCGGGGGGGGGGGGGCCCAAAGACAACGACTTAAGCATCACAATTGCAATGGGACAAACCCAAACACCCCCTGGATTGTGGACATCCTGTTCCTCCATGAATCCATGAATCCTACATGAATCCTACATGAATTCATGAATCCTACATGAATCCTACATGAATTCATGAATCCTACATGAATCCATACAATGTAAAGGGCTGCCAATTATTCTTTTGGAAGTGAAACTAAATGCAGTCCATGAGGCAGAATATCCAGTAGCCAGTTCATTTTTTACTTTGCAAATATGTAAGTAGGAAATAACAACCTTGTCAGTCATGTTGACAAAGTGTTTTCTATTACAAAATAACCCCAGGCCTGTTTCATTCATGTTTGAAATAGATCACACAATACCTCTCATTAGATGCTGAAAATGTTAAGGATTCCAAGTGTAATTACAGTACATGCTTCATGCCAGCAACAGAATATATGGTATTCTATATGCAATGTGAAATAGTTATTCATTACTTAAAGATCATGGTCTACATTTATTATTTATACTTCTATCTCATTTCCCAGTGAAAATATGCCCCCGAAAGCAGATCACAATTAAAAAATAAATAAATCACATACAACTTTAAATGTGTTCATTTTGTTACTAATAGCACCTCACAGAGCTCTTTGAAAACAAAAAAGTCAAGAGGGGTAGCTGTGTTAAGTCTGTTGCATTAAAGAACAAAACCAAAGAGCCGTGTGGGACCTAAAAGTTGCTAAACTTTATTCTAGCATAAGCCTTCATGGTCAGCAGCCCACTTCATGAAATGCATGGAGTATTATGGAGCCTTTCAAGTTTACATACAGTATATATGGAGGGTGCAGGGCCAGGGTGGGTGGGGGGAAGAATTGTAAACAGTGAGGTCAGAAGGAAATTGAAGTGCTTAATTCTATCACCACCAGTGACTTTAATCGGGATAAAGGATTTTTATCGCATTACATGTGTAAATTAAGTTACCCACTGCTAGGAGGTTTGTGTGATCAGCAACGGTTGCACTGCAAATGACCACTGTTAATAATGTGATAGCCACCATCAGTACTTGTTGGAAATTGTAATGTTGCCTGCTTAAATCAACAAGGTAATGTAATTACCTTGAGAGCCAGTGAGCCTTGAGAGCCAGTGTGGCGTAGTGGTGAGAGTGTTGGACTGGGACTCTGGTGGAGATCCAGGTTCTAGTCCCCGCTCGGCCATAAAACTCACTGGGTGACTTTGGGCCAGTCACTGACTCTCAGCCTAACCTACCTCACAGGGTTATTGTGAGGATAAAATGGAGAGGAGGAGGAGGAGGATTATGTAAGCCGCCTTGGGTTCCTTGCAGGAAAAAAGGCAGGGTATAAACATGATAAATAATAAATAAATCACTAATTAGAGTGGGAGGAAAGGGTTAATTGAACAATTCCCAGGGTGCATGTCTTTGTAATCCCTCCTCCCTAGTTCTCTGTGGCCAGCCCCGCCCCCCCTCTCTCTCTCACAAGATGGACACACAGTCTGAGCTGGCTTCCAGCCAGTGATCTCCATTGAAGACTCTAATCTGCCTATATGCATCCTGCATATATGAATACATGGACTGTAAGTAAAACTAATAAATGTCTTTTTTAGTTTTTAAACCTTGTATGGACAATCTGTTCCTTTAAAGAGCCTTTTACCAGGGTTTAGCAACCCACATGGTGATAGTCAGTTTCAATAACCAGGCTGCGCATAAGGGGGGAAACTCTGCTTTGTCCTAACCAGTATAGGACTGACTCCTTCCCATATCCTCCAACAGCACTTTTTGCATTTAATTGCCCCATGAGCAGCTTACAATTATTTCACACATACATACACACATAAGAACATAAGAAGAGCCCTGCTGGATCAGACCAAGGGTCCATCTAGTCCAGCATTCTGTTCACACAGTGGCCAGCCAGCTGCCCATGGGATCCCACAAGCAGGACACGAGTGCAACATCGCTCTCCCACCCATGTTTTCCAGTAACTGGTATACATAGGCATACTGCCTCTGATACTGGACACATACCACCAGTACCATATGTACCGTATATACGCTTAAAACTCTCCATAATACTCCATGCATCTGATGAAATGTGCTATCGAGGGCTTCTGCCCTGAAAGGCGACCTAGAAATATTTTAAATAAATAAATGTTGTCCACAAAAGCTTATGCCAGATAAAGTTAGTTTTTAAGGTGCCAGAAGACTCTTTGTTGTTTTTGGAAAAGAAAAGAAAAAAAGATAACTTGGGCCTTCTTTCCCCAAAAGAATAAGAGAAAAGACAAGAAATTGTAGCAGTTCAGAAGTGGTCTGGACATTTAAGGCACAGACAGCCTTGTCCAGTTATCAGGGTGACATACAATGTGATTGAAAGACATCCTGGTTACAACTGGAATGAATTTGCTCTAAATTTCTCCTCTGTGAATTTTTGATGTCAAATATTCACTAGATCTTCTCCTATGTTTGGATGGCAAATAACAAAACCCTGTCAAATACTTATTCAACTGAGATTTGATTTTTAAATATTTGGCAGTTGATGCTTTGGCGTCATTTGATAAAGCAAAAAAATGCCAGAACATTATTGCTTCCCAGCAAAAACATGGTCCCCACAGCAGCTAACAATGTTGACAAGTAAAGGCGTTTAGTATTTTAGTATTGACAACAAATTATAATTTCATATTTGACTCTTACTGAAGTCAAGTGATGCCAAAGGGTAAAGCACTTGAATTTTTAAAACTTAACCTTTATTAATTTTTTCCTCCCTCCAGCTCTTGATATTTTGAATCCCTTTTCTCAACAAATCTTTTACTTCTCATTCACCTAAAATGCCACTAATTTCATTGTGAAGTTCCTAGAAAATGTCACCATTAGGATGTTTTATTTAAAACTATTAAGAAACAGTGATTATAATTCTGATACCCAGTATTGGAGCAGTCCCCTCGCCGGATCGTCACCTTGAAGTGGTGAGTGGGCTTGCGTGTTCCGATGAATCCTGTGAGCAATGCCGTCGGGAGCTATGTACTCCCAGTAGGGTCACCCATGGCGGTAAGGTCCGGGGAGAGGAACCAGACAAAGAACGATCCAAAACATAAAGTCCTCAACGGCAGAACAGGCGGAAGATAATTAAACCTAAATTACAACGGCTGTGAAGGCGGATGAAGGCTGCAGCAGAGAATGGTTTTCCAATCGTCAGGGTAACCGTGCCATTGGATCTCTGCCATACTCTGTCAAGTTTGTGTGGTGATTCGTTGTGCACCGATCTCCCCACATAAAACAGTTTCACGCACAGGCGTCTTCCAACCCAACCCATCCAACCCAACCCAACCCAACCCAACCCAAACAAACAAAAAAAAGTCCCATGGCGACTGGCGAATGGCAACGGGGGCAGGACTGTGAATCTGGAAGCCCCTAGTCATGGACCAGCACATGGGCGGTGGATGCAGACTCAGTCGCCCTGTTCAAGGAACGAGGTAGTCGAGCAGCTCGGCAGCTGTATCCATGACTGAGCAGCCCTATTTAGGATCCACTCTGCTCACCCCGTATGGGGAGGGGGCTAGAAAAGGTGCCCTAAACATAGTCTACCTCTTTCTCCCCTGACTGGATTACCGCGTCCAGTGGGGTCACCATTTTAGCGGTCGAAAAAGACATTTGAACTTTGGAACATGGAATATACGGACATTGCTGGATAACATAGATAGTGAACGCCCTGAGCGTAGGACTGCTATTATTGCAAGGGAGCTGAGACGGTTTAAAATTGACATAGCAGCACTTCAAGAAACTCGAAGGGCAGGAGAGGGACAGCTGAAAGAAGAAAAAGGAGGTTATACCTTCTTCTGGAAAGGACTACCTGAGCAGGACCGACGAATACATGGTGTAGGCTTTGCCATCAAAAATGAACTAGTGAACTCTTTGTCAGAAGTTCCTACTGGCATTAACGAACGCCTGATAACTCTTCGATTAAAGCTCGCCAATAACCAACAGGTAACTATTTTGAGCGCTTATGCACCAACATTAGATGCTGATGATGACATCAAGGAAAGTTTTTACAGCCAGTTGGACACTCTCCTGTCAGAGATACCTAAGGAGGATAAAATTATCCTCCTGGGCGATTTTAACGCAAGAGTCGGGCGTGACTTTGATTTATGGCCAGAAACTATTGGAAAAGACGGAGTAGGTAATAGCAACCCGAACGGACTCTTACTTTTGTCTATATGTGCAGAGCATAATCTCACTATCACAAACACGCTCTTTCGACAAAAGAATAAGTTTAAAACATCGTGGCAGCACCCACGGTCAAAGCACTGGCATCTTCTGGATTATGTAATTGTCCGTGTTAGAGATCGCCGCGATGTACTTCTTACTAGGGCCATGGTGAGTGCCGACGACTGCTGGACAGACCACCGACTAATCCGGTCCACAATGGTTATCAACATTGCTCCCCAACGTAGGCTTCAAGGAAGGAAACCAAGGCGTAAAATGAACATCCAAGTCCTTCAAGATCCTATTAAGCAAACTCGTCTTCAATCACTTCTTAAGGAACATCTACCTAGGGAACCTCCTGACAACATTGAGGACCATTGGTCTAAGCTGAAAACCTCCATTACTGCAGCTTGTGAACAAACTATTGGATATGAAACTAAGAAACATCAGGATTGGTTTGATGAAAATGACAATGAGATTAAATATATAATTGACCAAAAAAGGAAAGCCTTCCAAATATGGCAAAATGATATTAACTGCGCTGCCAAGAAAAAAACCTACGCTAGCGCAAAGGCTGAGGTCCAAAGAAGAACAAGAGAACTTAAGAACGCTTGGTGGAAAAAGAAAGCTGAAGAAATTCAACAACTTGCAGAATCTCATGATGCACGGGGCTTTTTTAAGGCCACAAGGGCCATTTATGGACCAAAAACCTATGGTACAAACCCTTTACAATCAAAAGATGGCACCAAACTCTTAAAAGACAAAGAGTCTATTGCACTGCGTTGGAAAGAGCATTATTATGACCTTTTAAATCGTAAATCTAAGGTGGATAATGAGATTTTTTCGCAAATCCCGCAAAAACAAATTAAAGAGGAACTTGCAATACTCCCCACTTTGGATGAAGTAAAAAAAGCCATTAATCAAATGAAGAACAACAAAGCTAGTGGACCAGATGGGATTCCTGCTGAAATCTTTAAAGAAGGGGGCCCCGAACTTGTACAACATCTTCATAAACTCATCGAAAAAATCTGGATAAGAGAAGAGATCCCAGAAGACTTCAGGGATGCCATAATTATCACCCTCTTTAAGAAGGGTGATAGAACAGACTGTGGAAACTATCGGGGCATTTCTCTCTTAGCAACCGCAGGTAAAATATTTGCTAGGATTCTCGCAAACCGTCTTCTATCTATTTCAGAAGAGATCCTCCCTGAAACTCAATATGGTTTCCGCCCCTCTAGAGGGACAGTAGACATGATTTTTACTGCACGTCAGCTCCAAGAAAAATGCCGGGAGCAAAATCAACCCCTTTATATGGCATTTATCGATCTGGCTAAGGCCTTTGATACTGTAGACCGTACAGCTCTCTGGACTATCCTTATGAAAATTGGATGCCCCAATAAATTTGTGAATATCTTGCGACTTCTCCATGACAACATGACGGCAACGGTTTTGGACAACAACGGCTCTCATGGTGCTCCATTTAAAGTGGGATCAGGTGTTAAACAGGGATGTGTTATCGCCCCAACATTATTTGCCATTTTCATCGCCATGGTTTTACATCTTGTCAAGGGGAAACTTCCCACCGGTGTGGGAATTATATATCGAACAGATGGAAAGCTTTTTAATCTCAGCAGGCTGAAAGCAAAAAGTAAGGTAATTACAACCTCCGTTGTGGAACTTCAGTATGCTGATGATAATGTGGTCTCCGCACATTCAGAGGACGATCTCCAAACTATCCTAAATGCTTTTGCAGAAGCATACGAAAAACTTGGTCTCTCACTTAACATCAAAAAAACCAAAGTGCTTCATCAGCAAGTGCAAGCCAACCCTTTGGTGATGCCATCTATCCAGCTTGGCGGGACAATACTGGAAAATGTCGATCATTTTCTCTATCTTGGCAGCTATCTTTCTGTTACAGCTAACATCGACAGTGAAATCCAGCATCGTCTGAGCTCCGCAAGTGCCGCATTTTCTCGAATGAAACATAGAGTGTTCGAGGATCGGGATATTTGTAAGAAGACCAAAACACTGGTTTATGAAGCCATTGTATTACCAACTTTATTGTATGCCTGCGAAACATGGACTATCTATAAACGTCACTTCCACCTCCTTGAAAGGTTTCATCAACGTTGCCTCCGGAAAATCCTGCAAATTACTTGGGAAGATAGGCGAACAAATGTCAGTGTACTGGAAGAAGCAAAGACTACTAGCATTGAAAAAATGATCCTTCAACGCCAACTTCAGTGGACCGGTCATGTTGTTCGAATGCCTGACTGCCGCCTCCCAAAGCAGTTACTTTACTCCCAACTCAAGGATGGAAAGCGGAATATCGGTGGTCAATATAAGAGGTTTAAAGATGTTCATAAGGCTAATCTAAAAAAATGCAATATAAACATCGAAAACTGGGAAGCTCTGGCCCATGAACGATCTAAATGGAGGTTGGCCTTTCACAAAGGTTCCATGGACTTTGAAGAAGCCCGAGTGCAAGGTGAAAGGGAGAAACGTGCTAAGCGAAAAGCACGTCAAATGAATCCTTTACAGGACCATCTTCTATCTGGTAACCTGTGTCCTCACTGTGGGAAGCTGTGTGGATCTAGAATTGGCCTCCACAGTCACTTATGGACCCATCGCTAGAGTCTACACAATCTTCTTTAGAATTTCCTCCTTTTATCCCGGAAGACAATCTTACTCGGTCACGAGTGATCGCCTGATGATGATTGGAGCAGTTTTCAAAATCCCAAAATAAAGTTCAGCTGTCTGTACCCATAGATAAACTCACTGGCCCTTGCAGTTTATTAGCTTAACTACAAATGGCTTCTCATATGGTGAACATTGGGAGTTGGGAAGGGTTGCAGCAACACTTCCATTAGCTTCGCTGAAAATCAGGAACCGGTTAATACAAGTCTAGGAGTACCCAAGAGAAGGAAGTAGGATTCCAAAAAATGTATTCCATCCTGATATATTTCCTGCTTCTTCATCCATTTAATGCAAGAGTTGCAGCTCTTACAGCTGGGATACATGAACATTCCATGGCTCCCGAGAGTCCCCAAAGCCTGAGACTCAATCCAAGCTGGTTGTAGAAAAGGGAGATAGTCTTACTTCTAGATCATCCTGAGGGTGGTCTTTAGTGGTCCTAGGTGGCCGAGTGAAAAATGCTTAGGCACCGACTCCAGTGGGGAAATTGAAGAATGAAGCAAGAAAAGAAACGAAAAGAGCTGGCTTGGGGACTGAAACATCTGTTTGTGGCCTCCTTTGAGGAGTTCCCATCCTCCTGAACTGGCAGCGGTGATGCTTGCTTCTTGCTAACCTAGGCTTGCTTGCTGGCTGACTCACCTGGTCACCTTCTCCCAATGCGTTGAGAAAGGCCCCCAATTGAGTGAGTAGGCAGAGAGGAAGCCAGTCTGAACCAAACACTCCAGTAGCCGTTGCGCATGCAGATGCGTTGCTCTGCTCATGTGATGCACGCTGGTGCCACTACTACTACCGCTGCTGCACTGCTGCCTTTGTCTGAATGGGGAACAAGTAGGCGCGAGGCAGAGCTTTGACAAAGCAGCAGTGAGGTGTTGGAGGACAGAGCTCTGTGTACTGTGCAGCCTGCCCTGCACACATGTGCACACACCCCCCCAGCAAAATGTATTGGGCCAGCCCTGCATACAAGAGGCCTCCAAAGACCATTTCAATAGGTAGCAAGCTCACACGTTTTCAGGTGTGACTCTGAAGATTAAAAAGTATATATTAAGTTATGCAAGATGCAGAGGCACGGGGAGGAGAGGAGCTGTGTTTCATAGATTTCATAGATCATACAGTTGGAAGGAGCCTACAAGGCCATTGAGTCCAACCCCCTGCTCAATGCAGGAAACTAGAGGAGGGGTCTCCCATCCAAGTAATAACCAGGCCTTTCATCAATATCGAAGGCATGGGCACTAATCAGTAGATGGCTGTTACGCTCACACAGCTATAGTCCAGGCAGCACTCACAACAACCACCAGCAAAATACTAGTGCGTGCGTGCCAGCGGGAGTGGGGGATGGGACATGGGGCAGGGGGCACGGGACACAACAAAAATTAGATTTCACAGCAATAAAAATCTTGTTTTGAGTTCAGGCAGTCCCCAGGTTACGGAGTTCCGTTCTGAAGGATGTCTTTAAGTCGAATTTGTAGGTCGGAACAGCATAGCGTTCTATATGTTAAAATCTGCATACGCTAAGTACTCTATGTAAATGACATAGCTCAGGGAACCCAGAGGTCCGTTCTTAAGTATGGGTTGTCTGTAAGTAGGACGTTCTTAACTCGGGGACTGCCTGTACTGAGAAAAGGCTGTTCTTTTGCAACAGAAGTACTTGTGGAAAGTGATCTGGATCTCCTAAAACAACTAAGGAAGCATTATACAATTTTTGTTTGTACAAAAAAGAAAAAGAAAAAACCATCTGGAAAGGCCATCTCTCTCTTTCTTACACACACACATGCACACAGAGTGTTTCCTTCTTTGGCTGTCGAGAAACACATTTTGTTAATAATTCAGAGAAGAAACATTGCTGTTTACTCAGGAAACCATAGCTACATATTCCCAGATGTGTCTCACGCTCCTACGTTAAGGAGGCATGTGTTTGCTTGGGCGTGTGAGTGTGAAATTCATGTTTCAGCACAATCAATCAGAACAATATTTTATCTTTATAGAATGGCAGGTTATTACTTGTTGGTTGTTGTCCCAATTCTGATAAGACTAACATTTGCATCGTTTTCAGCAACAAAAGGAGGGAAGAGAACCCTTGGCTGACCTTACTGAAGACAACGCAACAACAAATTCCGGCCACCTGCAATGCTTGCTCCTGCCCCCCCCCCAGTGAAGAATTATGAATAATGGAAAATGAAGTAAGTTCTGAATTATTTAGCGGGGGGGGGGGAATCTATCAGATACAGATTTAGCAGAGCTTTCTTTCCTTATTTTTATTTCCATGATGTATTAAATGGCAGTCCATCAGACTATCTTGGGTTAAATAAATAAAACTTATACAATGCATCCTACTCCATCAAATGAGCACTGCCCATTTTAGAGGATTTGACCCATAAAACCCTGAAGCTCTCAGAATGGTGGGTCTGCAGCTGCTTATTGCTTCCATCTTATCCTGGAGGGAGCTCAGAGAGGGAGGGGGGAGGGAGGGAGAATGAACAGTTCTGCAAGTTTCTGGTAAGTTGAGAGAAAGCCATCTATAGTTAATGCCTATTGGCAAGCACCCATGACATCACCAATATGCCTTTCCCCCAATATCTGATTAAAAATTTGCAACTGTTTTTAAAAGTTCACAAATATTGTTTGTTAAATGAATGGTTAACATTTATGCATATTTATTTATTTATTTATTATATTTATACCCCGCCTTTTTTCCTGCAAGGAACCCAAGGCGGCTTACATAGTCCTCCTCCTCCTCTCCATTTTTATCCTCACAACAACCCTGTGAGGTAGGTTAGGCTGAGAGTCAGTGACTGGCCCAAAGTCACCCAGTGAATTTCATGCCTGAGCGGGGACTAGAACCCAGATCTCCCGAGTCCGAGTCCAACACTCTCACCACTACGCCACATTGGCTCTGAAATATAAATATGAAAGTATTTATGTTTAAACGAGGGGTGGGCAACTTCAGGGGGGCTGGGAGCCATTTTTGCCCCCTCTGCACCCCATGCACACCTGTGGGCCATACTCCTGCTGCCATGTTGCTGAATTCTGCAAGGTACCAGCGGCTTTAAAAAATACAGTAATACCTTGGATTGCAAGTAACTTGGTTTGAGAGCATTTTGCAAGACAAGCAAATTTTTAAATATTTATTTAATTTTTTTTAACTTGATATACAAGCGATGTCTTGCAATACAAGTACCGGTACTGTAATACAGCTTAAATTAAAAATCTTTGTACAAATTTTTTTTGGGGGATTTCTTTTTGATATAAGAGTGTTTTGGATTACAAGCACGTTTCCGGAACGAATTATGCTCTCAATCCAAGGCATGACTGTACCAAAATTCAGCAGCAAATTGCTACAGAGAAGTAAGTAGGTCAAATTTTGCTTGTTCTCAAGCTACATTTGACCTTTATGGAATGCCAAATAGGTAAAGAGTCATATTTTTTTGCCGCTAGTACAAATTATGGTGACATGGCTGTGGCAGGGGTCCATGGGGGCTGCATGAGACCCAGAAGCCATGTGTTGCACACCCCTGCTTTAAACTATGTTTTAAGATGGCCAACACCTTCATATTTTCTACTGATGTTTCCAGTGAAGCTTGTGTTAGGATATATAGAACAATTTTTGGCCCCAGACCAGTACTTTGTGGGCCACATGCCAGAAGTGGGCAGAGCTGCCAACCAAAGTGGGCAGGTTTACTGCTATTTTCACTTATATTATATTATAGAGGATCTGGTACAGAAAAACCATCAAGAAATGGTTTTCAATGTAATAGCAGGAAGAATGGGATAAGCTCGTAAATGGGGAAATGGTGAATCCCATTTAGAAGATTAAAATCTTTTTTATGCATATGCAGAAAAGATATTGGAAAGTTTTATTTATGGTTACCTACTATTTTACAGAAGGAAAATTCTTTCCCCCCCCCCACTCTCTCTGCCAGCCAATTAATTCTCCCATCTCTTTCTCTCTCTGGATCATTACCCATAGAAGCGCTCTCTCTCTCAACAAAGATGGCAGCAGCTGGAGGCTCCTTGGCTGGTGGCAAGAAAGGTGTCTGGGGGCATATTGGTTCCCATGGGTGCCACGTTGCATATCCCTGAACTAAAGGGTGCAGTGGAAAAGTAGAAGGAATTCCAACTACCTATGTCAGATAGTATGGCTGGCTGTCCTGGACCAATACATAGTTTACACAGTAACGTAAACACACTGGGAATGTGTGAGGTAAACTGGGCCTCAAGGAGCCAGAGGGAGACTTTAAGTTGAAGCCAGCAAATGACTCAAAATGTCTATCAAGTAAGAGACTTTATATCTAACAAGGCATTTTTCACCACACAACTTAATTTTGTTTGCCTCACTGGAGGAAATTGGATATTAAAAAAAAAAAAAAAATAGAGGCATGAGAAGAAAACAGTAAATCATGGAAGAAGATAGTCAAAGCTACCATGCTGTGCAGTGCCTTATCCACATTGATGAATCCCATCTAGTGATAATGTCTTAGGGTCAGTCTAGATATAATGTTGCATCTCTGGCGGTTCTTTTCGCTCTGGCTAAAAACAGCTGTGGGAGGGGGCCTGTTGATGTAACATTTGTTGCTTTCATTTGCTGTTGCATCTGTATGAGTAATGCAGGCAGGAGATTGGAGTATGCCACAAAGAAACTTTACTAAACTGCACAAACTCTTACCATGATAATATAAAATCGTCCCTTTCTACTTTTCTTTGCCTTACTTGCTGTTCCATGCTTCCCTAGCTACAACCATCTGTGGAACACTTTGCTTCCTGCTTTGAGGGTCAGACTAAAAGGGATGGCAAAGATATGTAAATGCATCTCCCAAAATTTGTTTTGTTTGTTTGCTAAATGGACTAGTAGGGGGCCTCAACTGGGATTTGGGCTGTGGCTTGGGGGAGTGCACATTTAACCCTTCCCCCTTTCACACATTCCCTGATGCAAATTGCCTTCCTGGAACTGCTATTGGCGAGGGGAAACATAATAGCTACCCATAGCTACCCATATCAACAACTTCAAGTGAGGTAGCCATGTTAGTCTGTTGCAGCAAAAAACAGAGCCTTGTGGCACCTAGAAGACTGAACCGATTTATAATGGCATAAGCTTTCATGGACTGGAGGCCACATCATCAGATGCACAAACTGTAATCCTCTGCTGGCAGATTTATGTATACGGTATATGAGTATATTATAGAAGGGAAAAGTTTGAAACAAAAGGGGCCAAGTGGCTATAAAACACAAAAAGTACCATCTGTGTCCATTCTACACAAGCTGAAATGTACACAAGATGAGTATACTGGTGATTTGCAACAACACTAATTAATTGTTGATTCATTCTACCTTTGCTGTGTTAATCAATACCTGTAATGGGACAGGAAATCATTGTCTCCATTCAAGCCTAAACAAATAAAATCAAACTTTAGCAATCCTACGTACTTGGATTCTTCCTTTAAAGACCTGGAGTCTTCTTTTAAAGTTCCTTTGAAGAATGGCAACTTTCAGTTCAGCAGGATAGAGTCCTGAGAGATTTAAATGTCTAACAACATTTAACACTTCTTGCATTTGCTAAAGTGGACTCTAGTCCATAAAAGTTTATGCCACAATACATTAAGGTGCCACAAGACTCTTTGTTGTTTTAAGCACCCATATTGGGCCTGTATGTTTCCCCTTCCACAATCAAAAGGAGGTTGGGGGGGGGGGGTTTGGCATGGGGCAGAGCTGCAGCATGGGGGGGGGGGGAAGGCTTAAAATAAACCCTCTCCTGCACCACATCCCCAATCCAAATTGAGCCGTCCTGCCCTGCAGCAACTTTGAATGAAAATATATTAGTGATGCTTTCCTCCATCTCCAACATCACTTCTAGTTTGGCTCTCTGCTTTCGTTCCATAAATCGCCTGCAGTTAGAGAAGCAGTTCTGGGAAGCCCGTTTCAGGCATTCTACGTACCATGTTGTATGAACGAGTAAAGAAAGGAGCTTTCCAGCCCCGCCCTGCCCCGCCCTGCCCCGTCCCCGTTGCCGCATCTATTGCCCTGTGCGCATGGAGGGCAACAGTCTGAACAGGACACCCTTCTGCATTTGTGGACATGCTCCACCGTGATCTCAGGTTCAATCCTTCGCAGCTCCAGATAGGATAGGAAAAGACTCTTGCCTGAAAACCTGGATTGCCCCTGCCAGGCAGTGCAGAGACTGCATTAAGAGACCAGATGCAAAAGAGGGCAGAGCTCTTGCACCTTTAATAGCTGTATGGGGGAGAAAATTATTTCAGCAGGCATCGCCTGCATGACAGCCGACACCTGCTTCCCATCTTCTACACAACTGTTAAAAGTTGCAGGATCCCTGTCCTCTTTTGCATCTGGCCACCCTCAGCTAACTGGACCAAAGGGCTGATTTGGCATTGGGCAGCTCCTTGCACAGTTTGGTTCAGTTCCAGTCACCTGCCTGCATTATTTGTCAAGGGTGCAACAGCCAATAAAAGCAGCAAACCACCCACCATATCTGATCTACAGGAATAGCATCACAAAGCATGAAAGGAAAACACAGAACCAAACAGTTTAATAATGTATGAAACTGAGAAGAGTTTAAAAAAAATAAAACTATCCATCATCCTAATTAATTTAATTAACAACTCAGACAAGGAGATTTTGGCACAGATACATTTGCTAGAACGATGCATAATTTTCTTCCTACTTCAGGTCACACACAAAAAAACAAATAAAAAGTTTATTTATTATGGTGGAAGTGCAGCTAGTAACATCAGGACTAAATCAAGCAGCTTTTGAGGAGAAACTGTTGAGGTTTAGACTACAATAGTTAACAAGAGCTATTTTAACACTGGTAGTCTTTGCTTGCAAAGTGGTTTCTAATGGTCTTAAAATATTGTCCTTGTGTTGCTCTTTTGCCTTTCATTCATCTGTCAGTTACAAAATTCATTAGCATCAATGTGCTGTATCCAGGATTGCCAATTGACCACAAACACACCAGACCAAAAACCATCCTGGCCTGGCTCCTGTGCCTTTAAGGGCAGCTGGATCTTCAAAACTCAACTGATGACACTTTGCACATCAAGGAGATTAGTTAACATTATCAGTTGCTAATGTCTGCAGGTCAAGTTACTGTTACAGGGACCTGGTGATTAAGAGAAGAAGTTGACTGTGTTGGTCAACACGGTTGACTCATAGTTTATGTAAAGCCATTTAAGGTGATAACCAATATCCTGGTAACACTGTGCACATTAACAAAACAATGAGCAAATTACAGGGGGCACAGCCCTGTTGCCTTTTGCTAAAGGGGGGATATTTGGCTAAAACTGGGGGCAGAGGGTGAGACTTGTGGATTTTATTAAGGGCCCACTACCTCCCCCCCCCCACCAATAATTCAAGCCTTGCCACAGATAATGCGATAATAAAGCCAACTCTTTCCTACCTGCTCTATGCTGTCTGTATCTAGGAGAAGCAATTTACAGCAACCTGCAATAACCAAACAGGGATGTTTGCACTTCAGCACATAATTGATTACTGTTTGTAATTTCCATAGCATTTTCTACTCTGCACAATATGTGAGGACATTGTTCAATTGGCAAAAAAGGAGGCAGAGGCTTCCTTTTGATTTTTGAATTGCCAGCTTTGCAAGCAGCCTCTGGCTGCGCCTGGAAAGCAGCTTAATCTGAAGCAATTAAGAGGTGATAACAATCTCCACTGGGTAAAAAAATCTGCTTCTTTAATTCTTGCATGCTAAAGGCACACCTACAGAGGCCCCCTGCAGGGATGACAACCCTGTTTCTAAGTTGATGGTAACTGTGCACACATTATGTCAGTTTCCAAACTGCCCTTATTCCAGTAGCCTTATTGGCACTAGACACCTAGATTTTCTTCTATGCTGCTTTTCAGAATACGAGCGCTTTTCTGCAGCAAGATTAGCACAATGACAGCAGGTTGAAAATTTGGCTTCCACCCATGCAGGCCAGAAAGGGACTGGAAAGCGCTTCTTCCCCTCTTTTCCAGTAGTAACCAAAAAGGTAAAGAGTCACCATCAATAAGCACCAAGCAGAAATGAGGTGAGACAGAGAGGATACATTTAATTTTGGCACTGTCATAAAAAAGTTATTGTCCCTCAACATACCATTTTTATTTGCTCTAAATTGCAAACCAAACCATAAGATTTCAATTAACAGTTGCAATTCTCTAGTTAATAGAACCAGTCATACTTTTTCATGGGATCCCAAATTCCCATCCAGCCTAGTTCTAACACACACCAGTTCCATCCTGTGACTAATACATGATAAGGATAAAAACATGACAGCCGCTTTACTGAATCAAATGACCATTTCAAATCAGCACTCTTGCTCCAAGTGGCCAGCCAGCCAGGTACCCCTCAGGAAGCTCACAAGCAAGGCATGACAAAAAGAACGATTTCCTGTTGATTTCCTACTGATTCAGATCAAAGATACACTGCCTCTGAAAGTGAAGGTTCCATTTTTAAAATCTACATTTAATTAAAGTAAAATTCTTTGATGGCAGATGTTGTTTCCTTAGTCACTACAACTTAGTGTGTACATGCATGTGTGTAAAATGAATTTTTAAAAGAATGTACACAGTCCTAATATAGTTTGCAGGATATATAACAAAGCAAACTGGTACAGATGGTAATACAGGTTGCATTAAGTCTGGATCACTGGGTGGGCAAGGTTAAAGCCTCCCACACAAGCACACATTGATCCCGATCATGATGGGAGGTTTCCACCTGTAAAGATGGACTAAAAGTAATTTCAAATAGATAAATAGATAGATAGATAGATAGATAGGAACACTGTTTTCCTGCTGCTGGGGCAGATCCCAGGATCACTGGGATGAGGGGGGGGGGGATGGGACATGAGGTTAAAGCCCTCACAGCCACATTCTGATCAAAAAATCTGATCAATTCTGAGCAAGATTGCTGTTTCCACAGAGTGAACAGCACCACTGGAACAGTGATCTGTTCCCTTCCAGACAGCTGATGGATGATCAGCTGTGTGGGGGGGAATTGGGCTGCCACTTGTGGATTAAGGGGTGTGTTGCTTGCACAGATGTTTGCCATATCCTCAGTAGATAGGATCCTACTAGCATCCTGTCTGTACAGTAAATACCTAGAATGTTTCCCTTTTCTTCCATTGGAGCTTCTGTGCATTTAACTGCAATGTGACAGAATTCCACCAATGAGGCTTCCGGATCCTGTATCTCCATGGCAGGAAAAACTTTTACCTGTTGAAAATGGCAACCCTGGAATGTATTGCTAGTAACCTGCATAGGATCAGGTGCCCAGTCTCAATCATTCTTTCTGTTCCTGTGAGCTGTTTCAGTTTTAAGGTGAAGCACTCCCCCAAAAATGTGCCCCTCAGAGAGAAATACTTGAAACTGAAACTCTCCAAGGGCTACAAGACAGCAAAGCTGTTCCCAATTAGAACAGAAGTGTCTGCCAACTCACTAATCTTCTAATGGAATTACAGAAAGAAAAATCTTATAAAGAGAAATATTTGCCCTTGGCTTAGCATTTAAGAAATGTGTTTATTGTATTGTTCTAACACGTTTACTGGCCTTAACATGAAGTGGTGGCAGCAATTGGCCATACAGATTCCAGTAAAGGTGCCATTTTCCTGCTTCTAACCCTCTATGTGCTGTTAAAATAAGAATTAGAGGTATGGTTGCTACTTTCCTCCACAGCAGAGGCTCTGTCTGTGCCTTTAAAAACAGAATGACAAGCAGAAATTTAGCAGGTATTGCATTTTCCACTACATCTCCAATGCTAAAAAAGACTGCATCAGATGAATTTCTGCCTGTGATGCAGCTCTTAAAGCAGAGGTGTTGAACCTCTTTCAGTTTGAGGGCTGAATTCAATTTCGGAGATGCTCTTGGGGGACCGCATTCCAGTGATGGGTGGGGCAAAAGGTGTGGGGCCAAAAATACAAAAAAATACCAGCATATTCTAGCTTAAAGCTGCCAGGAACTAAGCCTTAGATGAGGCATCTCACCCTTTTCGAAGGGGGAGAAAACTGCGTAAAAACCAGGGAATCACCAAACAATTAGCAGTCGGGGGTGGGGGGGTGGCCATCTGAGGAACACTGGAGGGCTGGACTGGGTGGGACCCCAGGCAGGCTAAAGGTGACTCTGCTGGGTAGATTGATCCACCAGAGAAAAAATATATTGGTACGTGGAGAACGAACTTCAGCCACCAACCAACATTGAAGCCCGTTGGATTATGTATAATATTGCTGGAGGGAAGCTGCCCTGAGTTTGCTCTAACTCAGGCATGGGTAACACGTGGCCCACGTACTGCATGTGGCCCTTGGTGCAGCCCCCGCCGCAGGTGAAAATAACCTAAATTTAGCTTCTTCTTTTTTTAACCCTTCTGTATCTGTTTCCCACCAAAACTGCCAGTTTTTTGTTTGTTTGTTTTGCTATGACTGAATTCAGCAGCAGGAGTGCAGCCCGTGGAGGATCCAGGGGGGGTCAAAAGTGGCCCCTGGACACCCCCCCCAAGTTGCCCACCCCTGCTCTAGCTGAAGACCTCCCACAGCAACAGTAGCAAATGTTAATAACAATCACCCTTTAGGACTTCTGTAGGGCTTTGGAATGTGCAAACCAGGCCTTCTCATATATTCTCAGTAATCTTTTCAACAACCACGTAAGTCACCTCAGTGGGCGTCCCTCATCCTGGAAGGTGTGGGGGCATAAACATGGTCTTCTTGCAAAATGAGAATGGCTGCACTGCTGGGGGTGGAGGGTGGCCATGTGTCCTCTTTTACAGAGGACAGTCCTCTATTTGAGGTCATCATCTGTTTGAAGGGCTTCCCTGTCCAGTTCCAGTTCCAAAGATAATGAGCCGTAAGAGCTGCTGCCCATCAACAGTTGGCACCCGGCCAGCAGACTGAGCAGGCAGGCAGGCACACCAGCCACCTGGTCACAGTCTTCCGCACTATGGTGAGTGTCAAGGTTCCGCTACTGCAGGGACCCCTTGATCTGCCTTCGGGAGATCTCTGCCTCTTCCCAAAGCCTCTCCCTCTCTAGGTTATCAAGTCCTTTGCCTGCTTCCAGTAACGTGGGTGTAGGCTGTAGACGTGGTGAATAAGTCACTCCAAACTTTCAGGGTAAACAACAGCACTTTACTATTAATATTAGGGTTTTTACTTAATAGAGTGGTTATAATCCAAAAGCAAGTATGATAAAATAAAACAAACAAACAAACAATCCAACGTTCTCTAGTATAACTTCAGACTACCTATCTGCTATGCAGCCAGTTTCTCTTTCTCTTTCTCTCCTTCTCTCTGCTGTTTCTCTGCTGCTGCTTCTAGCTCTCTCTCAGCACACACTGACTGCTAGCTGACCACACCCCATATATATAGCCTTCCCAGGAATGGAAGGTTATAATCATGTGACCTTGAATAGGATATCTAATTCTTAATTTCTATTGGGTAACTTAAAACTCTCAAACTCCCCCTCCCATCCAAGTGTTTGGGCCTTCAGGCTTCACTACTCGAGGGAAGTGTTTGGGCCTTCAGGCTTCAACAAACTCAAGCCTGAGTAGGCCTCAATCCCTCACAGTGAGATGTACTGTATTCCTATTGAAACTGTAATTCTCCCTAAATTTACATTTATAGATATAAATTAGCATTTCCAAATTGTATGCAAATTTGTACCATATTTTGCCCACTTTTTTTTGGTGATGCATTTCCTCTCTTTTTTATTCATAAGGGGCCACCCTGTTGGGGGAAAGAGAGGCGTTTGCTAGTCATTGGTCCCTGGGCCCCTGGCAAAGCCCTGAAAGCTGGTCTGTGTTACCCTCCTACTGTAGATGTAGGAGGCGATAGAGGTCAGGAGAATAGGGGCTTGCCTAAGGCTACTTTGTGAGTTCAGGGCAGGGACAGAACGTGAGCCTGTGATCTCTGCGTTCATCACTCAATCTCTTACCCAGTACATTAACCCTACTAAAGCTTTAGTTGATTCATCTACCACCTTGCAACCCAATATCCATACACACTGAACATGATTAGAGCAAGATGGCAGCTGATTTAGGAGGGCTTCCAACTTTACACCAAGCTGACCTTGGGCTGGTATATGCCACAATTTTGCACTGCAGCATATCTTGCCAGTTAGGGAATAAAGTCAACAGCATCACAGCTCAGACTATTTGAGCTGTACATTAAGAACATAAGAAAAGCCATGCTGGGTCCAGCCAGTCCGGCATTCTGTTCATACAGTAGCCAACCAGCTGCCCACAGGATTGTAATACGTGTGTGTGTGTGTGTGTGTGTGTGTGTAACAAAACCCAGCACTTCTTTTGCAAAAGAATCCCTTTGTCATTTCAGTATAAATACACAGCAGTAGCATTTATTACTATCTCCTGACGTGGCCATGATGCATACATGTTTTATTGAGACTTGTTAAGCTTTGTGTTCTGCGGTGGCTATGGGGGTTCACTTCCTGCACTTTAGGCTCTGACATGCACATGTCTATGAAAAGCAAGTCTCTTTCCCCAGAACGCCACTTTCCCCATCCTGCTACAGTGTGCGCAAGAAACTGGCTAGCCAGAAGCAACGTGCACTAGGGCAGCCTTCCTCAACCTGGTGCCCTCCAGATGTGTTGGACCACAACTCCCATTATCCCCATCCAGTTCTCTCTGAGGTTAGCTGCAGTCCTCACAGTAGCTGGGGGGAAATGGATTTTCTCAGCAACATATGGTTGTGAGCCATCCCTGTTGTAATACAAAGTATTTTGGGATCCCCTGATCTTGAATGGGTAATGAAGACCAACTAGCTTTACAAAAGACCTCCTCCTGGTGGAGATGGAAACTGCTAGAATTGGTTTGCTGATATGGGTCATCTCAGCTGCCTACATTTTTGGCCTCTCATCACGGGCGTGACTGAAGGAAAGGTCATAATGAGCACCTGCTCTTCAAAATTTACCACTACAGCGGTGCAACAAAGCTCTCTGGCATTTGCTTGCTCTGTGTGCGTGTGTGTTTGCGAACACAAAATTTACTGACCCCAATTCAGCGCTGGATATCTGTAAGGAAGCAGGGTTTCTTCCACCTGTGCAAACTCCCCATCCTGACTGCAGTGCTGAACAGGCTGGATCAGTCCTCAGATGTGCATGGGTCTGTAAACCCCCATCTGCGGTCACTAGTTGATCAGGGCCTACATGTTTATTTCAGAAAACCCCAGGGGAACACAAGTGTGGTTGCACACACATAATTTACATTTTCTGAGGCAAGCAGGCCTGGAATTTGCTGGAGAAAACTGTAGCAGTTAAGACCTTTGCCCTAAGTTCAGGAAGGGATGGGAAGGAACATCAGCTCAAATCAACTTGTGGAATTTTCTATGCAGCACCACCCCATTCCAACAGTGCCAAACAGAATCCTCAAGTTAGTGGTCTAAAATAAGTAAAGAGACCCAACTAGGCAACTCAGTAGGGTGTATGATGTGCTAATTTGACACAGGTTTCCCCCGCAAAGGTTAATAAATGACCCACAGAAATGGCAACCATGTATTTAACATGACCCCACACAGTATTTAACATCACCCCCTTTCTCCAGAGGCTGTTATCGTTGTTGCATCTTTATAGCAGTTGTTCCTTCCTAAACTTTGTTCTTTTCCCTTTTAAAATTAGCTGAATTGTTTGTTTGTTTTTACCAGATAAGGTCTTCATCCAATAGAATGACATAGACTTTAAAGGTTCTTTTCTCCATGATGTAGCAAAAAGGAAAACATAGTTTAGAAATAAAATGAGGAGCCACATCAGTTTAAACTTCACATTATGCACACATGCATGTAACAAACTCCTGAAGAGCCCCCTGGGAGTTTTACAGGAAGAAATCCACATCTGGAACCTGGGATGTGGGGAGAGGGAGGACTTGGGAGGTGATGATTTTGCACAGAAAAAAACAGCATCATCAACAGGGACCCAGCAGGATTTTCTGCATCTAGCACATCAAAGGTGGGTAAACCTGAGGATTGCAGGGGATCTATTTTGTTTTTCATTAAAAAGAAACCAGGGGTCCACTATTTGAAACCATATGCAAAACTGTTGTGATTTGAATCAGGGATAGAGATTTCTTAGTTTGTTTTTTAAATCATTGGCCTGGTTCGCACATAACAACAAGCCAGAGTACGGGTTGAATATGGGTTGTCGTTGAATCCTGGGTTGTCATTATGTACAAACCCTGCACTATGGTTTAACTATGGGTTGTTTACCACAAACAACCCAGAGTTCACAACCCTACATCAAACCATGGGTTTGCATGTAACAACAACCTGTGATTCAACAACAACCTACGATTCGATGACAACCCAGGCATCTTTCCAACACCGGAATAACTCTTTGTGAATGGCCATGGTTAATAATGTAATTCTCACTGTCAATTGCCCTGCTGAGGCACTGGCCTAAACGCATGAGGGCTAAAAGTGGGAATGGGGCAGGGCATGCAGGCTCCAAAGTCCACTCCACCCCTGATTATGCATGTTTGGCATGAAGGTCTGAAGGGGGCTTCTATGCATGTTTGGGTGAACACACTTAGAAGGCTCTGTATGATCAGGAAACCTCATCAAGCAGGGTTCCCAATCATAGAGGCTTCTACATGCATTTCCCCGAACACCTGTAGAAGACCCCTTCATGCTAAACACACAAAGGTCAGGGTGGAGCTGATATGGACATTTGTGTGGGGCTAGCATGCATGTCCCTGAACCGAATCCCCATTTTAAGCCCTCATGCATCATATACAGGTGTGTATGCATGTGTGTACACACACAGATGTGAAAGGAGGGAAAGGAGGTCAGAGAGAAATGGCAAAAATACAGATGGACAGTTACAATCTTAAATGTATGTAAAAGAAGCACAGTGACCATTCACAAAGCATTGTGGGTGATAAAGCCAACATCCTGGTATTGCTAAGTTAATTAATACGTGTGTGAGTGAGTGAGTGAATCCCTTATCTTGATTATTGTTGTTGCTGCTGCTGCTGCTAAAAATTAGGTGTCAGAACCTTCTGACCATCTACTGAGGATCACCCAGGGACCACTCTATCCTGATCTACCTTCTGCCCACTCCTGCACTGCACTGTGTGTGGGCCACAATCCCAAGAGGCATAATAGCTAATCTGAGCACCACACAATAGACTCTCATGTGCCCCCTTCCCTGCAGCTCTGTAGGCAGCACGCTGTGTCAGTGGCTTAGGGTGCAATCCTATCAGGATGCCCGTAAGCCCCCGAACTCCTCACCTCCCCATCCTCCCATGCTGCATTTTCACTTGACGGGCTCTTTTGCCTGTCTAGCTGGAGTGTCTTGGAGGGGGAGGGAAGGAGGCTGGAGCGGCTGCAGGATACCTCATATCTTGGCCTCTCCGGTCTCTTCCCTTCCCCTCCCCGCCCCCGAAATGCCCCTTTTACCCCCTCACTGAGGTTGCAGTCTCAACCTCGGAGAGCAGCTGGTGAGGTTCTTTTTGCTGTGAGGGGGCAGGGAAGGGTGGGCGGAGCTCTGACTCCCGGCGGCTCCGAGGTCACAGCGCTGTCCCCGACCTCGGAGCTGGGGATCCAAACCATCCTATGGCCCCTCAGATGCTGTCTAGGGGCCATAGGATCGCTTCCTAATTGACAAAAATGCTCCTGGGATATGTTAGGAGTGCTGTCTGCAATAAGCAGCAGGAACATATGTAGAATCTGGGCAGCCTTTACTTCCAAGCAAGGAATGCACAAATTACCATACAAAAATGTATCAGACCACTAGGGCTGCTTTACACATTACATTTTAAGGTTACACAAGGGGTGCAGCCAAATCTGGCCCTCCAGGGTCTCCCAGATGGCCCCGCCCCCTTTCCCCAACCACCAATCATGGTTAACCTCTCCCCATTCTAAAAGGTTAAAATGCCTCTGCTAAGGCTTAGTTACTGGAAGTAAGAGCTTTAAGCTAAGTATGCTGGTATGTCCCCGCCCCTTTTTGCTTTTGGCCTCACCCACCACTGGAATGCAGCCCCCAACGGCTTATCCGAAATGGAATTTGGCCTGCGGGCTGAAAGGGGTTCTGCACCCGAAAGGCCTTCCACCAGAGGGTCGCACTGTACAGGGCTACACATGAAACAGCCTGTAGTTTGGCATAAAACAATTCTAGCTGATAGGATGGTTAATACAAGCTGCTAACATTTGTCCAAGTATATTCTTCTTCTTCCAGTACAACACCACTTTGGTTTGTGGGAAAGCTATTTTTCCTTGCTTATGAGTTACTTGCTAAGCCCACAGATGAATTGTCGCAGCAGTGCTGGCTCCAGGTTTGAGGGGGCCACATGGGCAAAGTGCCCTCTGGGCTCCCTCTTCCATTGGTAACTCATGGAAGGCTTACTGGGCAGCGGCCGCAGCACTCTGAGCAACGCCGGGCAGCTGGGTCTAGCTACCATTTTAATTTTCCACAATGTCCCCAATGTAAGACTACTCCCAGGCATTATGGGAAGTTAAAATGGCAGCTAGACCCAGCTGCCCAGTGGTGCTTAGAGAATCAGCGAAGCTTGGCTTTTCATTTTTTAAGGGCGAGTCCAGGGCAGGCATAATCAGCAGGCCCTGCCAGGGTGCTGTCAATCCTGATGTCTTGGCCTGGAGGGCCTTCATGATGTGGCCAATGGCATATGTTCTGACCACACAGCTGTGGCAAGATCCGACCACACAGAAGCATTTTGGATGGCAGTTACATGTTCACTTAAAGAGCTGAGCCAAGGCATTTGAGAGACAGCGGTGGAACAGCAAAAGGTGCCTCTCCCCTAGTCAGGATGCATATGATCTAAAGCAGACCAAGTTATTTTGGAATCTGTGGCAGAAAATCCCACATGCCCCACTCTTTGGAAGCAAAAATACAACAATAAAATATATAATTAAGCATTTGCTGCCCTTTCACGACACCCAAAATCTGGTGGCTGAGGTAGCCACCTCACTCTGCCCAACAGCAGGGCCCCATTTTCCTTTTCCTTGCACCTTCTTACTTGTCACAAGACGGTCTCACATACCGTAGAGAGCATTCAGGCTGGATCTATACACGCAGCTGCAGCAGGAGGTGGTGTAGTCCTGACCTGGTAGAGCGGACTGTTACACTTCAGGGTGCATGCAACCGCATAAGCCCTAGCCAGCAGAGCCAATGGTGAAGGATGATGGGAGTTGTAGGCCAAAACATCTGGAGGGCCACAAGTTGCCCACCCTGATGTAGAGGAATACCATTCTTGTATATTCTGCCATTTTAAAAAGTGAATACACAAAACACCCTCTAAGTAGAATACAGGCAGAACACTCATCTCCCTAGTGTTCTAGTTTTGTAATCGCAATATGAGGCGGGGTTTGGGGTTGATGTTTTCATGAGGGAGCATTCTACAAAATGTGATTCTGAGTCTGAAGTGTTACAGGCTATTCTTTCACTTCAAGCCTCTACACCCACACCCACCTTGTATTGTTGTATTTGTAGACCTCAGGGCTAATTAGACATTACACGGAGAAATATGCAACATTAGCCTAAGACTATCCTTGTTAAACAAGTAAGAATGCTTCCGGATGGGCAATCAGAAAAATTGTAGGAAGGAGCCTTTGCTGCCACCTAAGGGGCCAAAGTAGACATTACACACAGACGCACCTAACATTGCCCTTACAGCAGGGGTCCTCAAACGTTTTAAACAGGGGGGCAGTTCATTGTCCCTCAGACAATGCCCGGACTATAGTTTGAAAAAAATATGAACGAATGGATCAAGTAAAAAAAAAAGGACCCGGGTCCTTTTTTTTTACTTGATAAAATGGAAAGTTATTATAAATTAATAATAAATTAATTATAAATTAATTTGCTGTTTAAAATTGAAATACATTAAATTTTAAAAAGGTATAGAAAGGCTTGATTTGCACACTGCACATATCTTATTTGTAGTGCAAAAAACCAGGAAAAAACAATACAATATTTTTAGTATGAGTAATAAGCAGTATTTACCAGCCACAGAGCTGGTGGTCCACATCCTGCAACTTTGTTCCACATAAATGTGCATAAGATTGCAGCCTTTCAGCCTCATCTTATGCATGTCTACTTGGAAGTAAGTTTCATTGAATTCAAGGAGACTTTCTGCCCAGATAAGTTTACAAAGGATCACAGCCTTAAAAGTACAAACCAATTCCTTGGGGTAGGTCAGGGAGACCTGGTGCCCAGAGAACACAGTGAGAGCCAGTGTGGCATAGTGGTTAGTTAGAGTATTTGACTGGGACTGGGAGGTCCTGGTTCTAGTCCCTACTCAGCCATGAAGCTCACTGGGTGAGTTTGGGCCAGTCACTGACTCCCAGTTTAACCTACCTCACAGGGTTATTGTGAGTATAAAATGGAGAGGAGGAAGATTATGTAAGCTACCTAGGGTTCCTTGCAGGAAAAAAGGCAGGATATAAATATAACAAACAAGTTACTATCTGGTCCTACAAATTTCTAGAAGTAGGGTGAGAACCATGCTTCCACCAAAGTCTGTCTCAGACTCTATTTAAAAAAAAAAAAAAAACACCATTCAAGGATTCTTACTGCCTTATTTCTCTTCTTATTAGATATGGGCTAACACCACTGTGGTTTGGCAGGGCTGAGTTCTCTCTTCAGGTCAGGGTAATAACTACCAGTTATTAAAGTAAATACCCGGGATTAAGAAGTGAATGACAGTTCTTGGGGGAGGGACCACCTTTTGCAGTGAGTCCCCTTAGCTATAGTTTTAGGAATGCTACAGGGGGGAAGACTTCTGGATTTAAGAGAACCCTCACCTTTCCTCCTATGATTCGAGCACTGGTGAGGCTATGAGGGACATCTTGCATTGTTTATCACCATTTAAATATGTCCCCTCTTTCCTTCCTTGGCTTTGCAAAGCCCTTGCCTCCTCTGCCTCTCTTGATATATCCCCCAATTTATTGACTCTTAGAGAGCAGGTGAGACTGAGCTGGTGGTGGTGGCGCGCGCGTGAGTGCGCGGCCAGCGTCTCCTCCGGTGGGGGAGACAAGGCTGAACTGGCGGTCATAGAATCATTGTTGCCAAATGCACAAATCCCGCAATCACTTTAAAACCCGCAGACTCCCTTATGTTTCTTCGCCATCGGACATTAGCGCTGGGAACAAAGAGTGACTTACTTCCAAGTAAACATGCAGAGGGTTGTGCTGCAAGTTATTTGTGGAGTCACAAAACATGCTTACACAAAAAGCAATCCCCGTTTGCAATGGGACTCACTCGACCTTCCCCAAGCTGGCGCCCTCCAGACGTGACAGCCTATACCTCCCATCATCCCCACCCATGGTGGCTGGGGGTGATGGGAGCCGTAGTCCAACACATCTGGAGGGTGCCAGCTCGGGGCAGGCTTGGGGGCTGCGGCCAAGCACCCAGCCGCCGCTGCCTCCCATTGTGCTCGACGCTCTCTCCCTGCTCCTGCACTCAGGCCTCGCAGACCCGCCTGTGCCCCCCAGGAAGCGCCGCCATCACGGCTGCTTGGCAACCAGCCCACAAGGTGGCCCTTCCCCCCATCCTCCCTCCGGGGCCAGGCCTCAGCGGGATGGGATTCGGCGACGTTTACCGGTGGTGCAGCGCGGATCCCGGCGCGGCTTCACTCGCGGCTCAGCACGCACTCCGGCTCAGCCATCGCCCAGCGGCTCCCGCGCTCCAAGGTCCTTCCATGCACCGCGCGGCCGGTGGAGACGCGGCTGAGCCGCCGGCGGCGGGCCATGCGTCAGCACGCGGCCAGCGTCTCCTCTGGTGGGGGAGATGCAGCTGAGCTGGTGGTGGCGGGGCGCGCGTGAGCGCGCGGCCAGCGTCTCCTCCGGTGCAGGAGGCGCGGCTGAGTTGGCGGCAGTGGGGTGTGAGCTGCACGGAGCCTGGCGAGCCGCACGGAGCCTAGATCGGCCGCCGGGCCGGATGGAATGACACGGCGGGCCGGATGTGGCAACCTCCCTCTTCCATTGGTAACTCATGGAAGGCTTACTGGGCAGCGGCCGCAGCACTCTGGGCCTTAGTTTGAAGCAGGGATGTTGAAGAGTCCTTGGTCTCGACTCATGAGTCGAGTCACGAGTCTTTGGACCCGAGTCTCGAGTCCGAGTCTGAGTCCTTGGTCCAAAATGGTGACTCACGAGTCACGAGTCACTCCCAAAGCTGACTCCATGAGTCCCTATTAAAATCAATGGGGGTTTTCCCCAATAAAATAAGGCTTCTTCAGATGTGTGGCTTAAATAAATTCTAGGCACAAATGTGCCTTTTTATTTCAAAACTCTGCAACTGATTTTCAGCCGCAGGGGGATGGAGGGACTCTCCAGCGTGGGGCAACCCCCCACAACAACACATCAATCAAAATAAATCTCGACACATCGTTGGGGCTGCGCTCCTGGTAGCCGTCCATAGTGGCCGAGCACTGGTGCGCCTCACTTCCATGCGCTCTTCGCCAGCGATCGCACTTCTCTCCACTCCTTCTGGCACAGCCCAGGGATGTTGAAGAGTCCTTGGTCTCGAGTCCCGAGTCGAGTCTTGAGTCCCATTAAAAATATTGGGACTTGAGTGGGACTCGAGTCAGAGGGGGGACTCAGTCCAACTCATGAGTCGAGTCCTGGAGTCCGAGTCCCCATTCCTGGTTTGAAGACCCCTGCCTTACAGCTTTTAAACACGCCCCCCCCTGCGCGCCCGCGCATGAGGGGGGGAGAGAAAAATATACTTCTGAAGGACTGAAGAAGTGGCAGTGGAGAGAGAATGGACTTTGAAGAAGCCTGAGTGCAAGGTGAAAGGGAGAAACGTGCTAAGCGAAAAGCACATCAAACGAATCCTTTACAGGGCCATCTTCCATCTGGTAACCTGTGTCCTCACTGTGGGAAGCTGTGTGGATCTAGAATTGGCCTCCACAGTCACTTACGGACCCATCGCTAGAGTCTACCCAATTTTATTCAATTTCCTCTTTATATAATTTTCTTTTTGTAATTTTATCCTGGAGGACAATCTTACTCGGTCACGAGTGATCGCCTACTACTATCTCGAGATCATCCTTCCCCACGGCTTTTCCTGCTGCAGAGGGGACATTTCGAGGGGGGGAAATGACAGACAGGGAAAGGGTTCAGCACCCCTCTGCCGTTTCTAGAGTCCCAGTCGCCTCTCTAGAATCTCATTTTCCTGTTTAAAAGGGGACTATTGTTGAAAGAACAGTAGAGAGGACGACAGCGGTGTCACCACAACACAAGCATTACCTAGTTGTAATCCTTACGAACAACCCTGTAGGGCAAGTTAGGGGTATTCCATCAGCTCTGCTGAGACACCCGCTGCCTTTGGTACTTGCTCAACTGTCACTTGGCAGCAGCCATTCCATCAGGCTGTTTCCATCACAACTGGTCGTAAATTTAAGAACTACTGCTAGCGTTTGCTTTCCCCCCCTCAACCCAGCTCCCTAGACCCTTTTTCCTTTTGAGTTATGTCCTTGAGATTGTAAGCGTCAGGACAGGGAGTGTATTTTTTATTTTTTTTATTTTTAATTGATCTGTAAGCTGCTCTGGGTGTCTTTTGGGTTGAAGAGCAGGATTTTAAAAAAAGCTTTAAATAAATATTGTTATCCTCCATATTACAGATGGGGGGTGACTAAGCTGTGAGAGAATGGAATACCTAAAATTACTGAGTGCATTCATAGCCAAGGCCAAAGTCAAACCAGTCTCTAAGGGTGCAATTCACCTCGAAGGTGGGGTGGAACAATATATGGGATGGACGGATTGTGAAAATGATGTCAATTAGGATAAAGGAAAATTTTTATAAACAAATTTGGAGATGGTATTTAACTCCAGTAAGATTAAATAGAATAGATAATAATTGTTCTGCATTATGTTGGAGAGGATGTCAGGAAAAAGGGACATATGCTCATATGTGGTGGAGTTGTAAAAATGTATTGGTGTTTTGGCGAGAGGTTTTTACAGAAATATCGAAAATTATTGGTACTAATTTAGAGGTCTGTCCAAAATTAGCATTGTTATCAATAACTGAGAAGCTTATTTGTGATCAAAATACGAAGGAGTTAATTGTAAACTTGTTAACTGCGGCCAGGCTAATGATAGCGAGAAATTGGAAAGTACAACATGTTTTCCTAATAACAGATTGGTATAAGGAAGTTTGGGACATAGCCCTAAATGATAAACTAACTAGTAGTATCAAATGCAAAAAAGGATTGCTAAAGAAGAATAATTTTATGGAGATATGGAATCAATTACTAGACTATGTATTAATAAAGGGGAAGGGTAACATGCCTTGTCAGGATATGTTATATTTTTGGAATTTAGACTTTATTTGATCAAGAGGATAGAAGTATATTAATTGGTCCCTTGGAGGGTGGGGGGGAGCACTTTATGATTTATTGTATGTTGATTATGTTATATTTGTGTGATAATTTTGTATTTTGTTAAATATTTTTTTTTTGTTATAATTTGTTTTGAAAAAAATAATAATAAAATATTTAAAATAATAATAATAATAATAATAATAATAATAATAATAATAATAATAATAAGGGTGCAATTCTGCGCATGTTTAGACAGAAAAAAGTCCTACAACCCCCAGCATGGCTGGCTGGGGAATGCTGAGAGTTGTAGGACTTTCTGTCTAAACACGAATAGGATTGCTCCCTAAGTCACTTCACCAGCAATCTGGTTTTTCATCACATATTCAACTGCTTTAGAGATACTTCTAACAGAAAAGCATCTGGGGGGGGGGGGAAGTCTGCTAAACCATATTATGAATCAATTTTTCCCCCTTCAAAGAAAACAGGAGGCTTAAGACACAAATGAAAAGATTCACCATATGTCTATTTCCAGTTATTGACAAGACTCAATTAAACCATACATGTTAATGATTAGATGTTCATTTGAACATACTGTTCTTCAGTATAGCCCAAACTCTTATGTGTTTATGTTATTTATAGGATGCTCCATAACAAAAAGGTTCTCTGGATGGCTCACATTAAAAAAGAGATAAAAATATAAAATACAAAAAAGAGGAGGAGGAGGAGGAGGAGGAGGAGGAAGAAAGGAAGAAAAGAAGAGAAAACACAGCATTAAAATGTCAGATAAGATCAGGAACACATCCAAGAAAACAGAGCAGAGAATAAAAATCAGCAAAGCTAAAGCAGGGTTAAAAGCTACAACATGTCCCTCAGCCCTTTCTTTTATTTTCCGTAAGATTCAATGTAGTTCACATTGGTCAAGCAAAGTGAGAACTTTAGTTTACTGTACAGTTCAGCAGTCTCCATTTTGTAAAAACAAGATACTTGCCGCACCTGAAAAATTAGCACACATTTTGTGGCATAAGCTTTTGTGGGCCTTAATCCACAATGGCCACATTCACAGGTAATTCTGAACCAGGATATGCACAAGCAGTGTGTGAGTGCACACAGCCTCCTCACTCCCCCCTTTGCACAAGTGAGAAAACTAAACCAGGAAACCAAAATTAACCAGAACTTTGACTTACATGTGAACCAGGAACTATGGTTAATTGCTCCGAAACAAGCCAGCATCCCATGTGGATGACGCCCATGTCAGATGCATGAAATGTTATTCTCAGTTGGCAGATATCTGAGTACAGACAGAAGGGAGGCAGGAGGAGGAATGTCATGATGACACAGGGACAGGTTCGTCCCATTACTCTGCAAATGCAAACAAGAGCCAGTGAAAAGGGAAAGAGGCAGTCAGAATGGGTGTGACCCACTCCCAACGGAGAATGAACTGAGAAAGCAACCTGAACACCACACATGAGTATTTATCTAATGAGGGACAATTATTTTCTGTAGTGAGCTCGCTACTCCCAGTCTCCATGCAGCCCAGGCCTTATGGTGGGAAATATACTGATGAATCCAATTCAGCCCTTCCTTGCTGGAATCTGTTCTGTAAGTCTGGCCCTCCTGGTGACATCAGGGGCTGGCCCACCCCCTTGATCAGATCTCATCAGATCCCTGGCCTAAGTGGCCAGCTGCAGCTCTTCCAGTTGGCGCCTCAGGCAGGGAGCCGGATTTCCTTGTCTCTCGCCTTCCTCCTGTGTGGAAGGCAAAGGACAAGCGAAGTGCACAGGGCCAGCACTGGCAGGAGCTCCTGCAAGTGTCCATTGAGGGTGCAGCACTTAGCCCGTCACTCCCCCTCCCAACTGTGTGCATGATGTAAGGGGAATCTCCTCCTTACCTCTGGTCTGAGGGGGGCAGGGCACACAGGGGAATCCCCACTTCTTCGCTCAGCCATGAAACTCACTGGGTGACTTTGGGCCAGTCACTGACTCTCAGCCTAACCTACCTCACAAGGTTGTTGTGAGAATAAAATGGAGAGGAGGAGGAGGATTATGTAAGCTGCCTTGGGTTCCTTGCAGGAAAAAAGGCGGGGTATAAATAAAATAAATAAATAATAAATAAATAAGGCTGTTGGGGGTGGCTTGGGGAGGGGTCGACGGAGGGAGCCCAAGCCTCCATGGGCCAGATGGGAATCTCGATGGGCCAAATTAGGTCCATGGGCTACAGGTTCCCCATCCCCATCTTATGCAATGTTTCCTTCTTTTAGAACAGGGGTGGGCAACGTGCGGCACTCCAGATGTTGGACTGCAGGATGCCTCCACCCTAGCCAGCATTGTCAATGGTGGGGGATGGTTGATCTATTTGATTTGTACCCTGACTTTCTACCAAGAAAATGGCTTTCAATACAGAGATGATGGAAGTTGCAGTCCTACAACAGCTGGAGGGCCAGGTTGCCCGCTTTTGTTTCAGAATGAAGAGCTAAATTTCCTTTTACATAGTTTTAAAAATACTGCTGCGAAACGTGACCCAAGATTCAAAAGTAGTTTTTTCAGATTAGCCGATGACCCTAAGATTTAAACTTGCCACCCGGAAGACCTCAAAACCCAAGTTTCAGGGGCCATAGCCTGGCTGAGATAGACCCAACAGTTCTAGAAGAAAGAAACCTCTCAACATATGTATTTATATCCTACACATTGTAATGCTACATGTCAGGGGAGGCTTTTCAAACTCTGGGTAGTGTCCAATGTTAGCCCTACATAGAGTAAACCCATTGAAATGAATGAGACATAAGTTAATCACAACTAATTTAAGCCCCATTCATTTCAATGGGACTACTCTACCTAGGACTAACATTGGCTACTACCCTCTGCTTAACAAGTTTTACAAGGTTTTTCTAGTTCTCTCAGTCTGATGATGATGAACGTTTTAGTGCAAAAAAGAAAAGAGGGAGAGGTTCTGTTGTAAGAAAGCCAAACCATTAGAATTCTCAAGCCTCAAAATGACAGATAAGTGCTTTTCTGGATACCTGGAATAAAAGTAAAGACGTAGGTTTCTTTCCTTTTTATACGTGAGCTTGAATCAGCTTTGTAACAGCTTTTATATACCGTAGTTCTTATAACTGTACAGCTTCCACACTTCCACAACTTGTAAGCACAACATTTAGGCTGACTCAAGTTCTTCAACTGTGACATAATGTCATGTTCCTATTAAGGCAACTAATGAAACAGAGATGGAGCCTCTGTTAGGACAAGCCGTGGGGCTGTTAGCATGACACAACAGCCCCCACAGTGAAGCTGCTGCACATGCTGGGCACCATTTTGAATACGCCACCTCCACTCGGGGGTTGTCACTTTGTGCGAACCCAGCAAGCGTGGGCTATGCAAGGGTTAAACAACTCTCGCATAACCCATGGTCTGTTTCAGGGTAATGTGAGGGTTGTTTAAGTCATCTTTGCCTGTTGCTCGAGCGGCATACGCAGCTAGGGACTCGGTCAACTCTTCAGTGAGCTGGTCCTCCCAAGTGCCAGCTGAGACCTTTTCTCTGCCCAGAGAGCAGCATGGAACTCCATGTCTCTTTCTGCACAGAGAAAAACAAAATGGATGGGGCTTGGGGGTTAGGCCAGATGACACTCGGGAGGGGGCAGACCCCCATGCCAGTGAGGGGCCCACCCCGTCAACATCATCCAGCCCACCGGATTGGGCAGGGGAGGAATCTGGCCCTTGGACCAGAAAAAGGTTTGCCACCCCTGCCGTAGGCAAAGTATATTCACATTTTTAAAAAAATAATAAAGAGAATGATAAGTGTATTAAAGTATATCTGCAAGTTTAACACATTAAAAAGAAATTATAAAGGCAGACAGTCTCTGAAACTCGAGGGGAGAGGCAAAATGGATGAATATGTTTCATACTTGATCGTTTGAAAACTTGATGGCAAGTTGAAGAGCTGAGATCGGAGTGTGGGTGAAGGATACGCGGTGACCACCATTATCATGGTATTATTTTGTTCCTCACCCCAAGACACACACTAATGCCTCCTCAAGAGGAAGAGAAATTAGTTAATTTACATTTGAAGCAGCCTCATTAGGCTTTAGAATGCTCAGAGGTAAACGAAAGAAATCTATACATCATCTTTTCACAGCATCCGTTTCAAGTGGCCTGCAGACAGCAGCCATAATTACATCATATTATTACATTTATTGATTTCTACACTTAGGCTATTTAAGATGAGAGCCACTTATTTTGCTGTCTGCCTACAATCATGGGACAAATTGCAGAATTTAGTTCCACTGAAGCACACGTTCATCCATCGACTATTTAATCTTCCATTTGAAAAGACAGAGACCCGGTTCACACGATCCTGGCGTGGTTAACAAGGCACGGTGGCTTGTTAACCCTGCAGCGCATGTCAGCTGGGTGCCGGCCAGATTCCCCTAATCATCCTCACTAGTGTGGCTTGCCGTGTTGCCCAAACCTGAGCAGCATGGCTTGTGTGAGGGCGCAGCAAACATCAGATAACCCACGGGATGCCGTTGGGTTATTTGAGGGTTGCTGCCCCCCCCCAACAAGCCATGCCACCTGGGTTCAGATAACACGGAAAGCCGCACTGGCAAGGTTAATTAGGGAAATCCACCAGTCCAGAGGTCTGTACAGAGCAGTTACCTTTATTCCCAACTCAAGGATGGAAAGTGCAATATCGGTGGTCAGTATAAGAGGTTTAAAGATGTTCTTACAGGGATGTTGAAGAGTCCTTGGTCTTGAGTCACGAGTCGAGTCACGAGTCTTTGGACCCGAGTCTCGAGTCCGACTCCTTGGTCCAAAATGGTGACTCACGAGTCACGAGTCACGAGTCACTCCCAAAGCTGACTCCAGGAGTCCCTATTAAAATCAATGGGGTTTTTTCCCAACAAAATAAGGCTACTTCAGATGTGTGGTTTAAATAAATTCTAGGCACAAGTGTGCCTTTTTATTTCAAAACTCTGCTAGTCTGCAACTGATTTTGGCAAGAACAGACCAGGCAGAAAAACCAAAATAACCAGGCAGGCAGAGGAGGCAGGGAACCCCAAAGCAGGCACGCAGAGGCCTTTGTCTTGGACAATTCAACTGTTGAACTGGTCAAGAAGAGACCAGGCAGACAGAGGAGGCTGGGAACCCCAGACAGGCAGGCAGAGGCAGCCAAACCCAAAATGTCTGAAAGTTTGCATTTTAGAAAAATGATTTTAAAAAATAAACTTGCTGTACTTCCTAAAACTTATCCATGTTGCATTTGAGGAACATGATTTTTTCTAAATGGTTGGCCCCCATGCTGGAACGGTGAGATCTCATCACAATTCCACCCTCACTGAACACCCGCTCCACTGGTGATGAACTTGCTGGAACCAGAAACACACTCAGAGCAGCCACACAGAGTAATCTCAGGTCCTTCTTCTGCCTCTCCCAAGTACGCAACACATCAATCAAAATAAATCTTGACACACTGTTGGGGCTGCACTCCTGGTAGCCATCCATAGTGGCCGAACAGCGGCACACCTCGCTTCCATGCGCTCTTCGCTGGCAATCACGCTCCTCTCCACTCCTTCTGGCACAGCCCAGGGATGTTGAAGAGTCCTTGGTCTCGAGTCCCAAGTCGAGTCTCGAGTCCCATTAAAAATATTGGGACTCGAGTCCGAGTCGAGTCAGAGGGGGGACTCAGTCCGACTCACGAGTCGAGTCCTCGAGTCCGAGTTCCCATCCCTGTGTTCTTAAGACTACCGTATATACTCAAGTATAAGCCGAGTTTTTTAGCACATTTTTTGTGCTGAAAAATGCCCCCCTCAGCCTATACTCGAGTCAGCGTCTGGTCTGAAAGCAGGCTGAAGAGAAGAGATACGGTAAATCACTTCCAGCTAGTCCATTTCCCTTCTCCCTCCCCCCTCCCTGCTTGCTGAGTCACGAACAGCAAAATCTTTGCTTGAAGTTGAAGCTTGCTTGAGAGATAGCTGCCAGAAACTCAAGCTTTTGTCTCTTAATTGGTGGTACATCTACATAAACTTTCTTCTTCTAACTCCAACTGAGGAAAACCAAAACCTCTATGCACTTATGCTAATCCTACTAACAAACACCAGGATTTGTAATGCTAATTTAACAGCCTCTACCTCTCTGGCTACTAGATTGAAAGGCTAGCTAGATTGAAAATATAGACTTAGGTACATTCCTACATTTTAAAAATTCCTACATTCCTACATTTTGTTACAGATAGACATAATAATGTATAGTGTGGTAGTGGTTATTATAAGATGCTGAAGCTGAAGCTCTGTTTAGACATACAGATGATGAGGAGAAGAACTCCAGTTTTGAAGGATTTTAGCTCTTGTGTTTTAGCTTGGTTGCTGATTGAGCTAAGGTTGTTTAAAGTTACGGTATTTTTGATACCATATTGTTTTTGTTGACCCCCTTTTCCACTTACAGAGCTAGTTTACTGTTTTTCTTTGAAATAAATATTCAAAAACATTTAACCTACTGATGCCTCAAGTAATGTAATTTTATTGGTATCTATCTTTATTTTTTAAATTTACCAGTAGCTGCTGCATTTCCCACCCTAAGCTTATACTCGAGTCAATAAGTTTTCCCAGTTTTTTGTGGTAAAATTAGGTGCCTCGGCTTACGGTATATTCGGGTCGGCTTATACTCGAGTATATACGGGTAATCTAAAAAAAGGCAATATAAACATCGAAAACTGGGAAGCTCTGGCCCGTGAACGATCTAACTGGAGGTTGGCCTTTCACAAAGGTTCTATGGACTTTGAAGAAGCCCGAGTGCAAGGTGAAAGGGAGAAACATGCTAAGCGAAAAGCACGTCAAACGAATCCTTTACAGGACCATCTTCCATCTGGTAACCTGTGTCCTCACTGTGGGAAGCTGTGTGGATCTAGAATTGGCCTCCACAGTCACTTACGGACCCATCGCTAGAGTCTACCCAATTTTATACAATTTCCTCTTTATATAATTTTCTTTTTGTAATTTTATCCTGGAAGACAATCTTACTCAGTCACGAGTGATCGTCTACTACTACAGATGGCTACCTTTTGCCAAGTGGTAGCTTACCACAGTGTGTGCATATAGCCATGTCATACGTCAGTCATCTTATTGCCCTGCTAAGGGGGGGGGAGAGAACCTTACCCCTTTCCAGAAATCCAGGGAACCTAATCAAGTCAATCTTATCACACTTCTGCAGCTGGGTTGCTTACACTCCAAGGTCCTTAGTGCTGCTAAGGCATTGTTTTTTCTGCTGTCAGCTAGACTCAAAATTAAAATGGAGGTTCTACACAGCATTTCATATGGAGCTATATTCTCCAGAAAGATATGGCAATACCCAGTCCAGGGGGCATGATCCTATGTTTACTCAGATCAAATCAAATCAAATCTTTATTACGGTCCAAGACCAGCATAAACAGACAATAGATACACAAAATTTGTACAATACCAAGTTTTAGGCTGTCCTTCAGTAAACCATATCAGGATGGCATACAATAAAAACAAAATATCAGTATAAAATCACACTTAAATATGAGGAAGACAGAGCAGGGTTTTGGCCCTTTCTCACAGCTTCAGACAAGGCCTAAGAAGTTATAAGTGTATGGCGTGTTCTTGTAGCCAGAAAGCAAAATTTGGCAACTTTATATGTTATAGAAGGGTCTCTGTCCGTAAGTAAATGCATGGTGTAAAATTCATCAGTGTTACCTGGAAAATCATGTAACAAGGGATGGATCAAGTTTGACCGGGCATCTAAGTAGAACAAGCAGTATAAAAGGACATGTGTAATTGTCTCTGTCTCCCCTGAGTCACATGGGCACAGCCTCTGACGACTGGTATATTTTGGTATTTGCCTTCTAGAAACTTTGAGGGGAGAGCATTATAGCGAGCCCTAGAGAATGCCCATCTATATTTATAATAGGTAAGAGAACTTAAATAAGCCGCAGGCCCTCTATTCTGTATATCTCGGGGGGAGCAGTACATATATATGCTTTGACTTAAGTCATTTTGAAGTTCTATATCCCAGATCCGTTGTTTTATAATATCTTTTGCTTTCTCCAATCCTAAATTTAGCAAATATTCAGGAGAGAGACCATATGAGTGCAATTTGTTATCTATGGTGTTCCACCATTTTGTTTGGTAATTATCTTGTAATATTAGGGGGAGCAACCCAGTTGGAGTCAAATTAAGTTTAAGCCAATAGGATAAGGTGGTTTGCCACACAATAGCTTCAATTCTGAGTAATCCACTCTCCATTCGCAGAACCCCATTTGGGATGCATCTGGGCGTCAAAAATAGTGACCTTAGGAAGCCCGACTGTATTTTTTCGTACGTAGCTAAATTTGAAAAAGAACCCAATTGTGCTCCGTATAGCAGTTGCGCTCTCGGTTTTGCCAGAAACAATTTAATTGCAGCTGGAATGAAATTCCCTCCCCGCGACCGGAAAAACCTCAGGATTGCCGCTGTGCTTTTCTTGGCAAGTGTGGAAGCATATTTAACCTGTGCAGTTTTCCTTCTAGAAGCTTGGAAAATGACACCTAGATACTTGAAACAGGTGACTTGTTCTATATCATTGTTATCTATGCGCCACCAGTGGGTCTTAGTACTATTGGAAAAAATCATGATCTTAGTTTTAGAATAGTTGATTTGTAATCGATCCTCCTTGCAGTGTTGGGCTAGAGCCTTTAAGGCTCTTCTAAGTCCTATTTGGGTCAAGGAGAGGATAACAGCATCGTCAGCATAAAGCAGTATAGGAAGTCTTCTGTTTGCCATTTTGGGGGCATGTATATCTAGGCCTTGAAGCCGTTTGATTAAGGAATTTACCGGTATATATATATTAAACAGATGGGGGGCCAATATACAGCCTTGCTTGACTCCCAATTGAATTAGAAAGCTGACCATCACGATTACATCTCACTCTGAGTCTTGTATTATTATACAGTTTGAACATCAGCAATAGTAGACGTTTGTCAATTGTAGAGTTTTTAAGTTTGTCCCGTAAAAATGGTCTGGAGATCAAATCAAATGCCGCTTTGAAATCTACGAAGGCTGCATATAGACGAGAACTGGTATTGCGGGTGTATTTTTCTGCTAGATGCTGCAAGATCAAGCAGTGATCTAAGGTAGATCTTCCTGCCCTAAAACCTGCTTGCTCATCCTCAAGAATGCTCTCTTCTTCTATCCATTCACATAGCTTCCAACACAAGTGTCTTGCATATAATTTGCTGATAATGTTTAAAAGGCTTATGGGTCTGTAGTTAGCTGGGTCATTCCTATCACCTTTTTTATAGATTGGGATAATAACAGGGATGGGGACTCGGACTCGGGGACTCGACTCGTGAGTCCGACTGAGTCCCCCCTCTGACTCGAGTCCCACTCGAGTCCCAATAATTTATGTGGGACTCGGGACTCGACTCGGGACTCGAGCCTAAGGACTCCTCCGCCTCCGCCCTCGCCTCCGCCGTCCTCACCACCTCCTCCTCCTCCTCCTCCTCCTCCTCCGCCGCCGCCTCCGCCGCCGCCCTCACCTCCTCCTCCTCCTCCTCCGCCGCCGCCGCCGCCCTCGTCGCCATCGCCGTAGCACACAGCACGCCGCGTCACACCGCCAGCGCCGTCGCTCTGTTTTTGGCGGGGTTGCTGTGGTTCAAAAACAGAGCGCCGTCGCTAGCGGCGTGACGCGGCATGTCACGTCACGCCGCCAGCGCCGTCGCTCAGTTTTTGAACCACAGCAACCCTGCCAAAAACAGAGCGACGGCGCTGGCGGCGTGACGCGGCATGCCACGTCACGCCGCTAGCGACGGCGCTCTGTTTTTGAACCACAGCAACCCCGCCAAAAACAGAGCGACGGCGCTGGCGGCGTGCTGTATGTTACGGCGATGGCGACGAGGACGGCGGCGTGCTGTGTGCTACGGCGACGAGGACGGCGGCGGCGGCGGCGGCGGAGGAGGAGGAGGAGGCGGAGGAGGTGAGGGCGGCGGCGGCGGCGGCGGCGGCCGGCGGCGGCGGTAGCAGAAGCGAGGGTGGCGGCGAGGGCAGCGGCGGCGGCGGAGGAGGAGGAGGAGGTGAGGGCGGCGGTGGCGGCGGTGGCGGCGGCGGCGGCAGCAGAAGCGAGGGCAGCGGCGGCGGCGGAGGTGGAGGTGAGGGCGGCGGAGGTGGAGGTGAGGGCGGCAGCGGCAGCGGCCCACGGAGGGAGCAGGAGGGTCTCCGCGGGAGGAAGGGCAGCTCTTCTTCCTCTCGCGGAGACCCTCCTGCTCCCTCCATGGGCCGCCGCTTTGGGCGGGACTCGGGACTCGACTCGAGTCACCATTTTGGACCTCGGACTCTAGACTCGACTCTAGACTCGGGTCCAAAGACTCGGGACTCGACTCGGGACTCGGGACCAAGGACTCTTCAACATCCCTGGATAATAATATGTTTACTCAGAAGTTAGTCTTGTTACAGTAACCTGGTTTCTCCCAGGCAGCCTCTTTAATTAGTAGCTTCATCTTTGTCTTTTTAAAAAGCATATTTGGCACCTGTAATTAATTGCTTCTTGTTCATTCACATTCAGAACTGACCCTGAATTGAGTCCGTTCTTCTTCCCTGTGGGACCAAGGAGAGCTTCAATTATTGGTTTACTTTCTTCAGCAAGAACAATTGCGGTCATTTTTTAACATCACAGTTGCAAAATATAGGGGCAGTAGCCCCTTTAGAAAAAAGGGGCAAGAAGGAACCGATTTATTAAAGGGACAGATGCTCTGAAAGGCCACAATAATGTTTTGCCAGACCATGCTGAACAGGCTAGTATTACAACCGCATTTTAAGATTAGAACAAACCCACCCCAAATCAATTCTGAAAAGAAGGGGGGGGAGATGGGAGAGTAACAAAGAAATATGCAGTACAATGGTTTGGCAATGCCATCATCTGGATTCTCTGTAAAAGCGAAGTGAACTAATGATGTCCTCTAGCCTCAGGTTTAATGCGCAAGACCTTTCCTTTTAATAGTGCTCAGGTGAATAGACAACCTAGCACTGCAGTTTAATTGCCACTGCAGTGCAGTGCTGCAGAATTATTTGCCATAAAGACATACCTGTACATTGGCATAGTTTCCCCTCTGTCACAGAAAGATACCTACAGAGCAATTTGGTATTGCTTTCAATAAATTCAGTATATGAGAAATCTGTGAGCAGATTCCCTGGAACACTTGCATGAGCAAAGAACATGCCTGGATTCAAGACAGAGTTGGAGAAATATATTGTGCAATTGCTTTTCTTATAACTCAGCTACAGCTAACTGGGGCCATATGCATATGATTTGTAGCCCAGTGAACCATCGTCACGCACAGAATCCAGTGCTGGTGCCGATGCTAAGCACATCTGGGCTCCATAAACTGTCTGGATGGGAGAGTATCCCACAGCCATATTGAGAGCTTCTCTGAGCTCATTGGAGGAAAATAAGTGTAATGAATAAATAGGGCTGCAGTGTTTAGTTGAATTTAACAGACTAGAAAGGTGCCTGTTTAACTGGGTAGATTAAAAAAAAATAAAAGTACAGAGCAGCACCCCCCTTTCCTCCCATCCAGAATGGAATGCTGCTGCCAAGATGGAGCCTCTCCTGACATATGTACAGTAATACCTCGGATTACAAGTAACCCGGTATGCGAGCTTCTCGTAAGACGAGCAAAATCTTTGCACAAATTACAACTTGCAACACGAGCCCGGTCTTGCAATACGAGCCGAGCCACATGTGGAGGCGCAGTGTGGCTGCTGGCTCGGCCAGCAGGCCTGTGCCTCTCACAGCGGCCGCCGCTTGCTCGCTCAGGCAGCGCCTCACCGTGCTGCGCCGGCTCCCAGGCGCCTTGCCCTGCTGCCTGGCGCGGTGCAGCCGCCACTCACTCGGCCAGCTCCTGGGCAGGGAGCCCCTTGGAGGCGTGGCCACCGCTCGCTGGCACCTTGCCCTGCAACTTGCTAAAGTTGCAAAAAAAGGAGATTCCAGTGAGCCAACAGATCGCCTCCTCTCCTCTCTCGTCTCCCTCACACCAGCCACGATTCTTTTCTAAGCTAAAGTGTAGGTTAATTTGTTTTATTTTTACTTTATATGTACTGTATTTTGTATTACTTTAATCGTTTTTATATGATTAAATGGTTGTGGAACGAATCATCTGAGTTTCCATTATTTCTTATGGGGAAACTCATTTTGATATACGAGTGTTTTGGATTACAAGCATGGTTCTGGAATGAATTATGCTCATAATCCAAGGTATTACTGTATATATACTCTATGCTTCCCTCCCTTAGAACTGTTGCTTTTATTCATATGCAAATATATTCAGATTTAACCAATCAATCCATTGAAACTCACCCCTATTTTCTGGTACACATTTCCCTCCCATCTCTTATAGTATCTTATCTCATCCTTCTCCAATGAAGTGCCCTCCAGATGTTTCAGACTCCCATAATCCCCACCCATTGGCCATGCTTGCTGGGGCTGATGGGAGTTGTGGTCTATAACATCTGGAGGACACCACATTGGGGAAGGCTGCCTTATCCAGATAGGAAGAGTGGCTGAAGGTATTTTAATTGGAGCTGAAAGTATAGCAAGATTCACCATGAGATTAAATATTCTATCAGACATTTTTCTTCTAACAGAAACCGAGTGTCAGCTTACTAACATGCCTTGCTTCAGAAGCCAGTACAGGGCAGACTATCACTGAGTAAACATTATTATAGCATGAGGCAGTGGTGAGGTGGGTTTGGATAGTGATGCATAGTGCAAGTACAGGTGTTACAAATACACAACTTGTTCCTATTTTCACCTGAGAGATGCTGGAAGGTGTGTCATACTGGCTGAGAACCCTGAAGATTTTTGCCTTTTCTTGCAGTATCTCACATGGCATGCTGTGCACAAGATAACTTGAGCAGCTCAGCTGTGACGCACCTGTTTTCTCTTGCGTGTATAATATTGTGAACTGGGCTGTGTTGGTTATCTGTGGGTGGACAATTCTTTGGTGTACAAGGGGGTCAGACTAGATAGGTTTGGGGCCCCATTTGACTCGATAAACCTGGGATGGGGAAGCTGTGACCCTCCAGATGATGCTGGGCTACCTCATTCCTGCCCATTAGTCCTGCATTTCTGAATTATTTTGTTGCATTTGTGAATTTTCAATACCCACCTTCCCTCTCAATTCTGTTAGCCCCTGTTTGTGCATTAAGAAAGTTGTTTGTAGCCTCATGTCTTAAGGGATCAGAAACACGAGCGTGGATCCTAACTAAGCATTTGCAGGGTCAGGCCTGGTTATTACTTGGATGGGAGACCCCTCCTCTAGTTTCCTGCATTGAACAGGGGGTTGGACTCGATGGCCTTGTAGGCGCCTTCCAACTCTATGATCCCATGATATCCTATGATATGATATCCTATATTCATGGACAGGACCGAGATCCAGCAGAGGAACCTACTGGGAGAAGGGCACTTTTGCTGATTCTCCCCTCCCTCTGCAGCCCTCAGCCCCATTGCAGAGTGTCCCCAGCCCTCCAGAGCAAAATGTCAGGGTCACAAGAAGCTGCAGGGGGAAGGGGGGATCTATGGAAGTCAGCTCCTCCCCTCTACTGGCAGGAGCAGAATTCCGCTCCAGGGATGCTCCCACCATTGAGAGCAAACTAAGAATCTGGGCTGTGATTTCCCATAAGCCACAGTTAAAAAAGAAAAAAAGTGCCCAGGCTGTTGGAAGCATAAGCATCCCGCAGGCAAGGACTGCACAGAAGTAACTAGCTGCGTTGTGTGTCTGGCAGAAGCTTTGCCCACCATGGAAGTGCAGTGAAGGGAAATACTTCACCTGTTGGATTTCTGCATGGCGAACAGCTGCCAAAAGAACAGAGCTCTTCCAGTTTGGCAGACTACAGGTGAGCAGCAACCTTTACCTGTAATCTGCACCAAAGACATTACACACAGTCCAGCTTTACATCATTTTGGTCTTATGGCCCATTTTACAGACAGGAACATAGGAAGTTGCCTTATATGGAGTCACACCATTAGTCCATCTTCTCCCATAGTACAGCCATTCCTTCGGAGGGAAAGGACCATTTCAGCCACAGGGCAACATTGATTAACAAATCCAATCAGAGACTCTGAGAAACGGATTAGGCAGTGTCCTCCCCTTGTTGCAGTGCTTTTAAAGAACTACGGCCACCGTTTTGATCACAGACCCCTCCTCTAGTTTCCTGCATCGAGCAGGGGGTTGGACTCGATGGCCTTGTAGGCCCCTTCCAACTCTATGATCTATGCAATCTATGAAATTACACCTTGCTGGATAACCTACTGGAACATAGGATGCTGCCTTATACCAAGTCACCCCGCTGGTCCGTCTAGTTCAGTATTGTCCACACTGACCGGCAGCAACTCCGCAGAGTTTGACATTAGTCTTTTCCAGCCCTCCCTGGAGATGCCAAGGAATGAGCCTGGGATCTTGTGTGCGCAAAGCAGGGCTCTGCCACTGAGCTACAAGCCTTCCCAAGTTCATCTCAAGGTTCTGCTTCTACACCGGGCACTGAAACACATTTTTCAACAAAGCATTGGGAAAGTTCATGTGCCTGCCTTCTCAAAATGAGTTGTGCCCTCGTCTTTTAGTATGTAGATGCTTTAAACAACGTACATTGCCACAACTTCTTGCTTTGCTAAGATTTCCCACCTTTTATTCCAGCCCACTGCCTCCGTCCCCAACTGCACAAAGCAAGTCTAAAGAAACCCCTTCACCAACCATCACATAGCTGTTGATCTCCCCCCCCCCCCATCTCTTTGTCCCTCAGAACTCCTGATGTGTCTTTATATCAAAGGCACAGCCAGCTGTAAAAATAATGTTTCGGCAGAGATGAAACAATTTCTGGGAAATATGCAAACATCCAAACAAACAAAACCAGGTTTGCAGAGAGCACAAGAGAAGCATATTTCTGAATAGAATAAAATTTGCAAATATCAAGGGACTTTTCTCGCCCTTTAGAGCAGCAATAGAACATCATCCTTGACTTGTTGGGAGATACAGCTATCAAAGAGAAGCAATACAAGCAAAACTGCATGGCTAGTATTTGAGTATGTATTCATGGGAGCTATTGAAGTAATATGCTTTAGTGAGTTCAAAAGGAAAGCTGGGATTGATTTTGAAATAAAAATGAGAAATGAGGACCACCAATTGCTATGGAAAAAGAGCAGTTCTGTGAAGGCTAGACTTGAAAGGGACAGCGTACATTCTACACAAGGTAGAATACAAGAGTCAAAGTTCAAGGGAAAACAATACTTGATGGGATCCCAACACAGAATTCAAGATTTAAAAATGATATGCAAACCATGTTTTTAGAGAAGCAGTACCCGGGAGCCACATCCTCAACACCCCAGCACCAACTTAAGCTCTTTCAGCCCATTGCATATACTCCGAGGGGTCAAAGCCCAAGACAAAGATATTTTAAGAGGGGAAGAAGAGGGACCAGTGGTGGTTCCAGGTTTTGTCTGGAAGCACAGCCCTCCTGTCTGGGGAGTCTGAGGCACTTTTTCATGTGCCAAAGTTCAGCCCTGTGGAGCATAAGTTAAATCCCAATTTATATCATGGCATTATAGGGATACGCTTGTTTAAAACTATAGGCTATTATCTTATTACAGTACTCATAGAAATTAGAACTTTTATCACTGAACTCTTGATCCATGGGAAAAGATGTAGTTTACCGTTTATTAAAAAGGAGGTTCCAGCCAACTTTCAGCATGAATAATTTTCTTACATAGGATTTAGTCTTGTGTTGCCTGCCGGTAGTGTTAACATTAGCAAGATGTTGAAGAGTCCTCACTTCCCATAGTAATGATTTGGCCAAAGATGGCCCAGGTAACAGCTCATTCTCCCATAATAGCATAGCTCTCCCCTTCTTCCGTGCAGCTTCACATGCTCCTGAACTGCAGCAGCCACTTTAAATTATGCTATTGGCTTCTAATCCATTGGATGCAGCCAAAAGAACAAGCTGTAATTTGATTACCCACAGGCCTGCACATTGACCTAGTAAAATATGTGAGTTTCTCCAGCTGGTTACAGCCAGACAGACACTTACCCACCTGCATTTGACACTCTCCCCGTGTCAGTTACTGGAACACTGAAAACCTTGCATACTGTTCTGTCGCTGCTGAACTCAATGAGAAGTAGGGATGCTGCCAAGACTCCGAATTGGTTTGGAGGTTGAATCCATTAGGTTCGTGATTTCCGAATGTGTAATGAGCCTGAACTTTGATCTAATGAATGTTACTTTTGTAATTAAAACTGAAATTGATTACAGATTTCGTACATGTTCTGCTCTTGCACTGTCTGATACAAACTCTGCCATTTATGTTGGTTACCATAACTCTCTACTTTCTGAAGGAAGTGTGAACATTCTGCTCGCAATGCACATACATGTGGAATTTTAACTTTTATCCTTTCTTCTGCCCATTTCCTCTGGGCCGACCGGTGGCTCCATGTCGCTCAACTATAGTATAGCATATGTGAACATGAATGGCCCTCAGAGTGATTTGCATTCAGTATGCCTGTACTAGAGGAGTCAAGTCATCCTATCCCACTGGGCACAACAGTATCATGGCAGAATTAAAGCAAGTTAGGGGCACCGTTGGGCAAGTAGAGGAAGGCCTTTCCCCACCTCCTTCTTTCTAGGCCAGCTCTGGACTCCTGTGCCTGGGAAGACTTGCATTCCCTCCCACATCATACCCTTTAATACCAAGCCCTGTGTCAGGAAAAAGGGCACAATACATTCAACACCCTGTATCCCGGTTCCCAATACACATGCTGAATGGTGACAAATAGCAATTGCTATATATTTCAGAAAATCTTGTATGTACGTATTTACTTACCTTAAATTACTATTAGCCTTCTGTCTCAGGGCTTTTCATGTTTTTAAACCAGTGTCACTCTTTGTACTTGTATCTGAAACATTATTCAGTAACATGTTTTTAATTGCTAATGGTCGGAAAATTCTTAGCCTGTTTACAAACAGTGCAATTGAGCATTGCTACCATATGTATTGCTCAGGAGCAAACATATTCGCTTTTGTGCAGCTCGGTCTTATGCATGTTCACTCAAAGAAATCCCACTCATCAGCTGGGTTCACTTCCAAGCAAGTGTGCACAGGATTGCAACCTCGGTCACTCTGACAGTTCACTCTCCTAGATGTCAAGACCTAGAAACAGATTCAGCTGCAATAGTTAAGTTGTTTAACACTTGTTGACTAATACTGACCTGACAAAGCATTTGAGTTTGTACTTGGGGAATAAATACACCTCATAAGGCCAGTAGTAAAACCATGTAGTCAAGACTATAAAATGTGGACTTGTACTTGTGCACATAAAGCTTTGTACTCCTCTCCAGCTGCTAAATTATCTTGTAACATACCACATTAGGGCAAATGTAGCATTCAGCACCACTGGCATAATACCACAAGTGGTACACTATGCCAGGAGTCTCTTGCCTTCTTAGAGGCCTCAAGCATTTTCAATGAAACTAGAAGGCAAGTTTAGCACTTGACTTGCTTCAGCTTCTGGTGCACCCACCCCAGAATGTGCAGTGTGAGCAGCACTGGGGAAAGTTGCATTGCCTCACAGAGAATGTGGGTGGTCAGGCTAAGAGGAAGAGAGAGTGGATTCCTGCAGCTACCTCTGCTTGCCTGGAGACAACTCAGTCAGGCTCAGTGTGGGCAGGGCAAGATCCAGAAAAGCCCAGATGAATCTCCTGCTTCTCTGCAGAGGTGGAGGCATTTCAGGTGGATCTTTTGGTGCATAGACTCCTCCGGTCCAATTTTCCAGTACTAATGTGGCTGACAGCAAGGGACAAGCCATGCTGTAGGGGGTCCCCTCCTCAAACCCTACAGCTTGTCCTGCTTGATGTTGCTGCAACATCATTTGCACAATGAGCTGAGCAAGGCTGGCCAAGCAGAAGCAGAGCATATTCTTTCCTCATCTGGAGCAGACATTGCCAACCCACTGTGACAGACTAAGCAGGGGCAAACAGGAGAATAAACTCACTAGCAGGCTTCACACTAATAAGAACAGAACTTCGTATTTATGTAGGTATCTTTCTGGGATAGAGAGGAATCCCTACCACAAAGCTGTTTGATAGTCCAGAATTTGCTCTATATTACGGTATATAGAAGGACCTGAGGCTGCAAAGCAAATAGATAGCCAGAGATGTGAACCAGGGACTTCCAGTCCCTCTTTGCCAGTATGCTGCATCAGATTACTTGTTCACAGGACATATTTTGAAACCATAATTCACAGCTACCTGAATTTGATTATCCACTGTTTTGGGTAGAATCACATTTCACATTTTGCATGCAAACATGAAATAAAAAGCCTTACTCCAAACCTTGGACATACAACAACGGTTATTTTGAGCCCAATTCATGCAGCCAGCCACAGGGTAGCCAAACAAATGTCCAGTGGCTGCTCTATACTGAACTAGCTGTTGCCCGCGGCTGCGCTCGCGTGGATTTTAAGATTTGGTACAATGGAAAAGATACAGTGTCTCTGACTGAAAGTGTAATGTTTAGGCTGGGTGCTGGCAGCAGAAAACTTTACTGACAGAAATATCTGTGATCTTAAATAAAAATCAGGTTAAACATGAGTCTACAGGTGATGAAGAGTGACCGTGCCAAGTTTGGGGTAGATCCATCAAAACATGATGGAGCCTATGCGACGACACCCCACAAACAGTCAATCATTTAAAAAGTTTCCCTCCCTTTTTACCCCCTCAGAGAACATTCTAAATGGCCTAGGGGAGATTTGCATAACCACCCCTATTGGCTCCTGCAGGAATTCATACGAACATTCTAAGTGTCGTATGGGCTATTTGCATAACTGCTCCTATTGGCTCCTACAGCAGTTATGAGGTGAGGCCAATTTGCATAACTGCTCCCCTGTTGTTTTGCCCATAGGAGATGAGTGGGGCGATTTTGCCTCCTTTTTCACCCCCTTAGGGACGGAATTTCCAAAAATCCTTGCTTAGTTGGTGCCTACGTCATAAAAACTGTGTTCCTACAAAATTTCATGTTCCTAGATTAAACGGTTTGAGCTGGGCATTGATGATGAGTCTGTAGTCAGTCAGGACTTCTTTTATATATATAGATTGTTTGGGTGTCGTTAATTCAGATGATCAACAGGTTTTGCACCTTTTGGTAGTTTACAGTGACATGATAGAAGTCACTAAATCCGTATGCAGCATTACTGTACTGAATAATTTGTCAGAAGCAGCCGCCATATGGCTGAGTATGAAATCACACCTGGTGTCTTTCAGCAAAAGCTCTGCAACTTCCCACTTATCTAGAATAAGGTTCATTTCATAGGTTACTGGCAGTGGCTCAGTCATTACTGCCCTATGGATGTTCCCATGCTGCTCCCAGTAAGATATGAAACCTCCAGGCATTTATTGTTAAGGTTTATTGTATGGTTTGTATTATGTGGACAGTATACAATCCATCAGCACCATCAGTGGGTAACCTGTGTGGTATGTAGCCACATGGTATATCTTAACGTTGTGGGAGAAGTTGCATATGTTAGTAGGAGTGGTGTGGGAGCAGCCATGGGATGGTAGCTACTGCACCAATAACTGTAACCTATCAGTGAGACTTATGCAATCCAACACTGCTGGCATCCCTTTAAACAGTGAGCTAGTCATTTTTCCTGGCATTTGCAGCCTAGTTTGAGCTAGTAGCAAGTTTAGTTATAAACTTATTTTTACCTTCCCCAATCAATTAAATAATTTTCATCTAAGTCTGAAATCTTTGGAGCATGTTAAAGTGATTGTAACTCTCCAATCTTCAATACAGGAAATGGGTAAGGCACTCTAATTTCACTGTCATGAATAATTAAGTACAGTATTTTCAAACATATGCTTTTTTTCTTTTTTTTTTATTGCTGTTAATTCAAGGAAAAACGCTGCATAAAATCCATTCTTTCTAGAAATATAAGTGACCTTTCCAGTACATAACATTTCAAATATCAAAGTATATGGTAAACATACAAATAAAGAGAAGGCAACATACCTCCCATTTACAGTACAGTATCTTAAATCATAAAATAAGTTCCATAAAGTAAACTGGCAAATAATTGAGAATGCAAGTCCACTGGTGCTTTGAACACCCTCACTAAACTCAGAAGCAGTCATTTCATTTTAATGTGGTCCAACATACCGAGCGCAAATAATTTTTTTAAACGAAAATATTTTCTATGCTAATTTTCTTTTAAATTAAAGCTCTCATCTACCCCTTTACACCCTCACTTTCAAAATATATTGGTGCTATAAATATAAATGCTATCTATGAAGAAATGTAAATCTATTTTCTTCAAGTTTCTTGTTTAGCAATTAGAATTAATCAAAAATGTTTTGACTTGTTTCCATCTGCTGCATATCTATGTTTTAAATAAGTAAAACCTACATTTCTGCTATGAATTGTGGTACCTATGGGTACACAAATGGTGGTAGTTCAGTGTTGATTTCAACAGTTGTAAGTTTTCTTCCAGATAAACTCAGTGCACTTAAGAAATCAAATATCACCTGGAAGCAATTTAGTACACCTTGGCTTTTAGAAATAAGATACAGCAGCGTTAAACTTAGTGATATGACACTAACATGATCAATCTTCACACTCATTGGAGTCTTTCACATTATATCGCGATCACACAGTGGTAAATTGTCATAAGAAAGTGACATTGCTATTTGGTAGACTGGTTCTAGTATACAAATACTTGACCAATTTTTAGAATACACACAGGTTTTTGTCCAGATTCAAATAAATCATTTACATTCTAAACACAGTACTGTAATAGCCTAAAGGGGAAGATGTTAAAATCTCATCATGTTTCTTTTGTTTGACAAAGTAGAATATGTTTAATAAAAGGTACTTGCTGCCAACTTCCATTACAAATGCAAACACACAAACTATGGCATTCATACCAGTTACTCACTTTGAACCAACAGGCTTTTAAAAACACTACAACAAAAATAAAATTGTTCAACATATTTCTATTTCAGAAATTTGCGAAGTTCACACAATTTTAAACCTTGCCCAGCTTTTTTTTTCTTTCATTCATTTAGGCACGTAAGAGCTGTATATACTGTGAATTTTCAATCTCTTAAGAAAAGCAAGCAATGCCCCCATCTGTTCACAAGCATAGGAATTTACTAGAATTATGGGCAGGATTTATTTAAACAGCTGAACATCCATCCAGTCCCATGGAGACATGTAGACTCAGCAAAGGTGGGAGAGAAGAATAGCAGCATAAGAAAAAGAGGGGAAGGGAAAGGTGACTTTTGGGAGCATGACCCAGTTTCTCCTTTCAACCATATGGCTGTTCAACCAGTGTAGTCAGAGGTTAAATGATGTTAAAAAAAGAAAAGAAAAAAAGGAGTAAACATTGCATGTCTCAAGTCTTCAGTGCAAAAGTCTATTCATTCAAATGCTCTTTTGATTTGATTGGCCGAGATAGCAACATGCTTTATGTAAGTCAGACCAGGAGCAAAACCGCTTTCTTCTTTTGTATTAGAACAGATGTTCATGAGCAATGAAAAAATGCAACAGAACATAAACACACACAAGGAATCTCTCAAATCCAAAGAATCCCCCAAATTTCCCAACCTTCATTTTGGTATGTAGGCAATGTTTACTTGGTTTCAGTCAGTAGAATCCAACGTATCATTAGAAGGGGGTGGGGGAGGTGCATATCTCAATCTGTAAGTGCCTAGAACAGGAAAAAGAACTTACTAAGTCACTGCTTACACTTAATAAAATTATGAGAAAAAAATATAAAAACCCAATGTGAACATACTCTTCCAAAAATGCGATTCTATTATCCAAAGGTTTCTACATCTATATAGCCTGCCTAGAAGTCAGTTTGTAAATAAAGAAAAGTCATACTAAGAACAGTTTTCCTGAACCACCAACAAGCACACAGTGGGCTGGTTCACATGCAACAAGTCCCTGCAGCTCGATCACTCCCACTTGGCTCCTCTTGAGAATAAATCCTGGGTTCCAACTCTGGCTTGTCAGGGGAGAAACAAGTCAGAGTTCTGGGTTTAGACCTCACAATAAACAATCCAGGAATGAAGTGTCCCTGGGTTGTTTAGTCACTGCTACTGGCAGGAGGAGCCAAACAGGATCGAGCAAGCCATGGGGATCAGCATGTTGGCTCATTCATAATCCAGGTTTTTAAAAACAACAACAACAACAACAACTGGGTTGTCATTTTGTGTAAACCAGGCCAGTGGCTACATTCGGGCATAATTTTAAACCATGGTTTAGCTTTATGAGAATAAGTCTAGCCTCACATACTCCCCTTCTCCTCCTCCAGCACAGTTACAAGGAGGAATTAGAAGCTTCTACTTCAGATTAATTGCAGTTTAATGTGTCATCAGAACCCTAAACTGTGATTAATCTTAACTATGTTTGTGAAAACAAGCCAGCTTCATAAAGTATGGTTTGAAGTTGGCTTGTTTCCACTAACAGAGTAAAGATTGATCACAGTCTGGCTGGGTTTTGATGGCACAGCCAAGCTGTGGTTAATCTAAAATGCAAGTGAAAGCTTCCAAACTCCTCTTTGTGGCCACACTGAAGAGGATAGCATGGGAGACACTAGACTTGTACTCAAAGCATTACATCCGAATTAGCCTGCTATATCAGACTTATAATCTTTGAGCAATTCCACTGATTTCAATGGGACTACTCTAGAGCACATAGCTTCAAATTATCAGTTTACCAAATTGGTCTTTTCTGTTCAAGTTTCACCAGTTAAAACACACACCAGAAATACCAGAGGGGGTGGAAATGGATACAGTTTACAATTACAAATGTTAAGAAAAATATAAAACTGATGGCACCCCATGATTTTAACGGTTTATTCACACTTATGCATATCTATATATTTTTTCAAAATGTCTCTGGTCAGTCACATTTGTAGGGAGGAAGGGAGGAAACAAGATCTAGCTATGCACAGGTACAATGAGTGACCTGCTTATTTTTTTAATTAAGTACATAACATATAAAGCATGTGTGAATTATCAATTTTAAAAGCCAGGAGGTTTTTGCTGGACTCCTTTGAAATTTAACACTAAAGAGATACAGAGTCACATTTTGGCAGCACAAATTCTAATAATCCAGGGAAATGCACTAAGTTTTGGGTTGCTTTTCCCTCAACTGCTGCCATATGGCCCAATTTGCTTGTTTATCTATGACTTCCATTACATCATTCTGTTATGACAACAAAACTATTTGGACCTATTACAAACTACTACTGTAAATGATTTTACAGTCAATCCTGCACGCCCACACACACACAGTCATACAATTCACAGAGAACAGAATGGGGGCAGCATGGTCAATAATGGAAGCTAAGTGAACTTAGAAGCAACTGTGTTGGGAGTTATGATTACCTTGTTGACTGGCTTCCATAGATGACTGCTTACAGTCCTGTGCATAGTGCCCACTAACACCACAATTATAACAGGACACATTCCCATTCTTCTTGGGACCTGATCCATTAGCATTGGCAACTACATTTGGAGCTGGATACACAGAATAGAACCTCCCATATCCTGGCATTTGCGGCATACCATAGTTGGTTTGGCTCCCCATTACTGGGTCATGCATCAGCCCATTTGCATACGGGCCCCGAGGCAAGTAAAAAGGAATTTGTGTTCCATTGGTCTGATGTGCTTGGTTGAGGTAGCTACCATTGCAAAACGATTGCAGATGGAGGAAAGGTGGAACTCTGTAGACTTGTCCGTGAAGTGGGTTATGATAAAAGTAACTGTTAATCTGAAGATTTCCATTGGTCCCACAGCTGCATCTGCGACCGCAAGACCCACAAGGCCCAGACCCCAATTGCTGTGGAGACAACAGAGTCCCAGTAGCATTAGTATTTCCAACAGCACTAATATAGGATGTGCTGTCACTCTGTGCAGTGCTGTGTGTTAAAGCAGGGCTTGGACTAGGTGCAGGACCTGGCGTGTGGGTAGGTATTGCAGGAGGAACAGTAGGCTGGACCTGACTAACACACAAACCAGATGATGGAGGTGGTGGTGTTGATGCCACAGTGTTCAGCACAGTTGTACTTTGATTGGGCAACACACTGGTAGCATGAAGAGTCACTGGTACAGTAAAAGGAGCTGGCGGAAGTGCTGTGGAGAGACCAGCTGCAGGAACAACTACTTTTAGATTTGGAGGCTGAGGGATCACTCCTGTGTTTCCCTCAACATGAGGCACCATTTGATTTAAGCCCATCATATGAGATGCAGGTTTTGATATTGGATCTGTAGTAGGTACCGTGGATCCTGGGAAGTTACCTGGGTTGTGGACTGGGATAAAGGCAGTGTTTGGTGATCCAATACTTAAGTTTCCTGTTTGTTGTTGTGGTCCACTAACTGCACAACTTTCAGATGATGCCTGTGGTGAAGATATTTTCATTCTGTGTATTGCTAAGTGCAATGCAGGGCTACCAGGCTGGACTGTGGGTGGGAGGAAATTGGCTGGCAAAGGGGAAGACAAAAGTTCAATGTGTTTCTCAGATTCACCAGCTGAACCCATTCCAACAGGAGCTGAATTCGCAACCACCATTCCCAATGTTTTTCCATCAGCAGATATGGGTGGCGGAACTACAGTTTCAGACTTCTGTGCACCATTGAGTACCACACAGTGCAGGGCAGGCATAAAGGAAATGTGTTGAAACTGCGAACTCAAAGGATCTTCCACAATATTTCGATTGTCTGATCTCATTGAAATCTGTGCAGGTGGCTTATTGAGCTCTGTAGCACCATAACCAGTAAACCTCATCACATTTTGGTTCCCAGAATCTTCAGAATTGCTGTCTGTGTCTGTGGAAAATAGGACATCATTAAACAATTCAAATTTCTAAAACCCATCTTTCCCAGACTTAAACCCCAGCTTCAAGTATCACAAGGACTATTCCACAGTTGTGTGTGTGTGTGTGTGTGTGAGATTAAGGTTCTAATTTACACTGATCAGTGCAGCCAACAATATCAATTTCCCATTACTTGCTTACAGGAAGCAATCAAGTTTGATAGCCTTATTCTCCGTGAATGACTTACGGTAAGTTTTAAATGAGAGAGCTAAAAAGTAGGTATGTGTTTTTAAATAACGGAAAATAAAGTCAATTAAAATTTTAAAGTAGTATTGAATAGCCTAATTATATTCTTAAGATTGTAATGCATGTCAATGTCCGCATGTTACAACAGCCTACCGTGGGTTAATTTACCCGCAGGGAACTGTCTCATTACGCTGGGCACCCAGTCTGGCACATTGTGTGAATCCAGGCAGCAGGGGTTACCTAACCCTAAAACAAGCCATGGGTTATTTAAGGATTGTCTAACCCTCAAACAACCCCTGCTACCTGGGTTCGCACAACATGAGAAGCTACAGCAAGCTGGACATCTGGCACAATGCAACTACCCCCGTGAGTAAATTAAACCACGGCGGGCTGTAGTGTCATGTGAACCAGGTTAATATATAACTTTGGCAACTTACATCAATTCAAGAACAGGCCAGGCAGATCAGAATCTTTGTTAAAGAAAAGTTAAAAGCCCACTCTGACAAAACCAATGTTCATATTATAAATTAAGTTTACTTTAGAAGATAAATATAAAGCAAGAGCTGGTAACAACACTGATGAAGAGTAGAGATTTGTTGATATACAAGACAGATGTAAAGGATGCAGCTATATAGAATGGCCACCTTTTGATTTATGAGTTCAAAAGAAGTGTTTGAAGACACTCTGAACATGGTTACACAGGTAAAGAAAATATTATACTTGGGAATTTTGCAAGGTTGCTTGCGGGTTATATTGTGGTACAATGTTCCGAACTTTGCTGAAGATGTACTACAGTTTTCTCAAATATATTAATGATTTAATTAGAGATGGGCTCCCTAGTGGGAAGGGAGAAGGAAAGAGGATCTAAGAGTAAGGCTCTCCCTCTGTGTAGAGGAATCCAGATTTTGAATCTTCATTTAGAATTTATAGTATACCAACTTGTTGTCAGTAAGGTTGCTAAGTCAATTCCTGGTGTCTATTGCCTGGGTACACCAATCCAAATGAAAGGAGAAGCACACTAAAGGGATTCTATACAGTCATGCCTTGGATTGAGAGCATAATTCGTTCCGGAAACGTGCTTGTAATCCAAAACACTCTTATATCAAAATGAAATCCCCCCCAAAAAACGTGTACAGAGATTTTTAGTTTAAGCCGTACTACAGTACTTGTATTGCAAGACGTCGCTTGTATATCAAGTAAAAAAAAATTAAATATTTAAAAATTTGCTTGTCTTGCAAAACGCTCTCAAACCAAGTTACCTGCAATCCAAGGTATTACTGTATATTCGTATTATTTTAAAATACACAAATCCAACCTCTGTCTTTTTCTTCTTCACTTTCAAAGCTTTCCCTTCCATCATGCCGTGGACTAGAAGGAGAACTGTAACTCTCTGAAGAGGTTTCTCCACATGTGTCATGTCCAACTGTAATGTCTAAATTTGAATCTAGAAGAGATTTCATATCAGCAAAGTTACTGCTTAACACCATCAACTAGTATGCATATTAACTTGCGTCTTTCCGTATCTTTTACCTGCTACCTAGTCACCAGTGCTCAGCTCTCTGAACACAGGTCTACTTAACACTGCAGCTTTCAAAAATAATAATTATGATCTAATAGTGAAGATAAAAACCCTTAAGACTGCACAACACCACAGTTGTAATATAACAGCACTATGACCAAGATTCCAAGAACTACTTTAGACACAAAGGAACTGGGCATGCTCAGTGGGATTTTTGACTTCTCCTCAAACTGACATGGATAGCTGGTATTCAAAGAAAAAACAACAGCCTCCCTTGGATGCATAGACTTAACGCATGATTATTTGGATTCTGGACCATGCGATTTTGGAAATACATGACCTCAGTTCAGTCTTGCAAATAAATTCTGAACATCCCCATCGTATGTCCTGTTCTGAAAGAGTTGTGTTGGCTACTGTTTAAGACATCATCTGTACAGTCCTGCATAGCCAACTCCAGGAACATTCTAGCATGCTAGCCAGGGAGCCAGCTCTTTTGCTCCCTCTTGTCGAGAGCAAGTGTCATTATTATGTACACATGCCTTAAGAGGAGAGAATGCCTTCCCACTCCCACTCAGTTCCTTCACAATTGCAATACAGATCTTTCTTCCAAGAACAAGAGCTAACTGCAACAGGAAAGGAGGAAAAGTTGTCTCGCCTCATTATTCTGTTACCATTAGACAGCTGTAACTGACAAGGTAAGAGAACAGGCATGACTACATATATTTTTTGACAGCTGCAAGTGTGTACTTGCACAACTCCAAAAGACTGACAAAATTAAAAAAATTATGCAGACATTTGCACACACTTGTGTCACACAATTTTTTTTAAAAGGTGGCAAACCAGCGATGGTTGCTCCAAAGTGCTGCTTGGGCATCAATGGAGAGGCTGTTGCTGGCTGTCACTGGCAGCAGCATGGGCGAGCTCGTCAAGAGCAGCAAGGGTTTTTTGCTGCTCTTGCCAAGTGGCCCATTTACTGCTTCCTGCAATCCATGATGGGATAAGTTTCCCAGGTTTCAACAACACGTCAACGCAACGTGGGTTCAACAACCGCTTGCACAAGCCATGGATAGTCAGGGTGGCTTCCTGCCCCCAAACAAGCCAGCCTGCGGGAAATGGTCTGAGTTCAGACAGCATGGCAACCCAGCGTGCCTAGTTACCTACAATGGGTTGCTGTGTTGTGTGAACCCAGTCACTGTAAGTTCTGGAACTGTTTGGACCAAAGAGATGGTCACTGGGACTGCTATTATAGTACAGAAGTAGTGGATTTTGGGATTGTTGCATCAAGCATTGTAGATAGTAGAACTACTGTTATCAGGTGGACATTGTTTTTAAGTGCAGGAGAGACTTGAATTTCTATCTTGTTACAAGATGCCACCAATACAACTCTATTCCTGCAAAAATTCAGATTGCTGAATATCATCAACACTGGCCATTTCATCTAGAGGGTCATTAATCACAAAATGCTTTCCCCATGCATCTCTAGAAACCTTGACTATTATCTAGTCCCATCACACTGATTTATTTTGGAGCATTGTTAAGTCTTATTTTGGGAAGAATTAATGAAGGGTATTCCATAGCTCCCTATGATATTAATCTTCCTAATCAGACAGGCAAGCATGCAGTACTGAAGGGATCAATCATAACAGGTGTTTCTATCAGAGTTTATCAGATCCATCGTATGCAGGGTAAACCTCATGACACCGAGGGTTTGTCAGTGCAGAGACCTGGAGAGAGAATCCACATAAGAGTATCTGTTCCAGCCGTCCATCTTGCTATGCATCCAAGACTGGTTGTCACTTAGGGTTTGAACCATAAGTAGATGCGGGGAGGAAGATGGATGGCTGCCCCAGCAAGGGTTAACTCAATAATCTATGCGCTCTTGGCATTTATGATCCCAAGAATATGGTGGGATAAAGTATCAAAGTGAAGACAATCTTCTAGATGAGGTGAACAAACTGTCCAAGAGACACTATGCACAACAGAGGTGTGCCTGGATCTTTCAATTTCATTCTCTGAAAAGGATTCTATGACCTGAATATCCAATGCAACAGGAGAGGTTTCAGGAGAGGGTGTTCAAGGCAACTTGTGGCCCTTCAGATGTTTTGGCCTATAACTTCCATTATCCCTCACCATTGGCTATGTTGGCTAGGGCTGATGGGAGTTGTAGGCCAAAACATCTGGAGGGCCACAAGTTGCCCACCCCTTGCAATAGGTGTTCAAGTCTGTCAAGGATCTGTTCTGGTAGACTCTGATGGGACATTTGTGGAAGAGGTGACTTGGGACTACTGACTGGGAACCACGTCTTCCAAATAAACCTAGTCAACTAATTCAGCGGAAGAAAAAGATGGCAGAGGGAATCAACGCAGTGGCTCAATGTGACATTTCCTCCTTCTGGGACTCTTGGAGAGGATCAGCATTAGCACAGCTCACCATTTCAGATACTGATCTTCACAGATGTGGATAGTGATTTCCTGACCTGGTGTCCTCCAGATATGTTGGACTAGCTCCTATTATCCCCAGCCAGCATGGCCACTGGAGGGCACTAGGTTGGGGAAGTCTGGTGATTTTGAACCCCACCTAGGTACTGATCCCTTGAAAGCTACAGTGGCCACCAGTGCCTTTTTCCGGAGCAAGGCCCCAAGCACAATACCAGTTATGTCAGGCTTATTTAGTTTGCCTTCGTGAAGGCATACCGTGTAGACTGTTCCCCATGTTACCAGAAATTCACCAAACACTGGTCACGTTCATCCAAATGAGTACTCTTTCTCTGCCACCACTTCGACAACCATGGCACTTTTTGAATACCCCCCATTGTGCTGCAGGCACACAAGTAGATGGAATCACTGATATAATAGCGCTGTTACCCTCTTAGCTAGAAGAAAAAGGAAGGCCTCCCTAATTAATAAAAAATGAACAGTTGAATAGTTCACCAAGGAGAATTCCCCTCTAAGTTCCCTGAGCTGCTGCAGTCATAGTGCTCAAAAGAAAACTGGATGGGGTGGTGATCACTTTGTCCTTCAAGGCTTGCACAGATAGTGTAAGATCTCTGCTGGAGTTGAGGGGCACGAGCAGCAGCTTCCTGGGTGAAGCTCTAAAATGGTCCCAAGTTGGCTCTATGCCGGTACAGAATCCATATGTGGAACTAACGGCACAAAGACCATGAAGAAGAATTTGGGGGATTTATTTATTTTTGGAGAATCTATCAGCATACATTTTACTGATGGAAACTATATTTTGATTAAGGGGCATCTCCAAATGCAGTATTACCTCATCTTGCTATTGCAATCCTAGATTCAGTATACTGCAAAACTGCATATCGGATGAATACATCACACTGTATAGATCAACACAGGATTCTTTAGAGATACTCCACTGTACTTGCAGAGTCTCTTAAGTACATTTCCTACCTTTTGCTATTCCTGGGTGGAGATGGTGAGCATCTGCAACTCTTAGGCAGTTAGTTCTGTTGGTTAACCTGGAGTCAGATCTCTTTACTTTATCTCTGTGTGGAAATACAAACATTTGTCAAAAGGAACTGGTAATTCTGTCATGGTATCATGAGGTATATCATTAGATTCAACGTAAAAGCAGTTCAAGGAAATGGGTTGTGCAGGCCAGGACTAAAAGCACTGAAACTACTGATTTCACACTACTACTGTGGTTATTATAATTATATTAATGTAATACATTAACATGAATTACAACATGTATTTATATATTTTGTGTGCATCTAGAAACGCATAATTAGCCTGTTAGATACCAAGTCAGCATCTGTGCACCATGGATACACAATATTAAGTTTGTAGTGAGTCTGAAAGACAAATATTTTCCTCCCATATCTTGAAGGGTAGAGGTATGTGGCAAAACGAAGTTTAAGCATCATCGACCACCACCAGCTCTACATATTGGCAGATTAATAGGGTGCTCTGGCCATTTCCAGAGAGACCTTCCCTCCAAGGGAAAATGGAAGTGCACATGAATATTCTGGCAAATTAGAATTCACAGCTCCTCCTGGCAGAACTGTGGAGTACAGTTATTATTGGTGGCTAAACTTATAGTTTTTTTATGGTAGAAAGTTGCATTTCTTTTCATTTTCCATTTCCTCCCTCTACCCACCTTTAAAAAAAGACGCAGGTGGAGCAATTTCACCACAGAAGCTGCGAGTGGCTGAAAGAAAAGAAAAAGAGGAACCCCCACTCCCACCCAGTAATATGTAGCTCATGTTCTCTGAGGATACCCCCACTGAGGAGCGGGAGGGAGATCAACTCTACAGTTTTCACTTTTGATGAAGGGATTCCTGCCAAGTGTCCTGCGCAGTAGCTTTGAGGTTAGAATAGCAATTCATAAGTTGCTGCTAACTCTAGAGAACCAGGTTGCCTCAAAATGATTTGGGGTTTTGCAAGCAACCCTACTGAATAAGCTAAGGGGTATTGTGAGCATACATCACAAACGATGGCAAAACTCAGGATGGTTTTAGCAGCATCCCCCCGCTCCCACCCCCATTTAAAAAAACAAAACTTACCTTTGTGAAGATGGGAGTAACGAGCAGTGGAAGGACACTCACAGTCTTGCAGGCAGACTCACCTGCGTAATCAATCAACAGCCTGAAATGATGCTCCTAAGCATGTTCAGAAGTGGCATTTCTAGCTGTGGAGTGACTTTGCCTGAAAGCCCTACTGTCGCTTGTTACACCCCACCTTCCTTCACAAAGGCAAGAAGATTTTTTAAAATTGCATCAGGGAAGGAGCAAGCCCAACTTTGAGCCCAATATGGACTTGACTGGGTCTGGGGCTAACTCTAAATGGGAACCCCTATTCAAGAACAGAGGGTTTGGGTTGAGCCCCCCTTTTCAGATATTCACCTCATCCCTAGTTGACACTTCTAGTCCAATCTCTGACTATACTTGTGGAACTGTGAACAGTATACCATGCTAAAAACAATGCTGCTATAGCCAGAAGAGCTAAGTTCCACCACAATTTTAAGTAATTCCCTACGCCAGAAGTTTCCATTTTGCTTGAAAAGGTGAGCTAGTACAGAACTGCCCACATAGGATGAATTAGGTTGTAAGTGTACATCTATTGATATGGACAAAGTGATGATGTCACCTCCTATTCAGCAAGTGTGAGATCCCGAGGACACAAATGCCATACTTGTCTCCAGATCACAAACTAAATCAAGCCTCATTGTTTCACTCTACTAATTGTGAGCCTGAGGGCAGGGGCTGTCTTATTATTAATCTTTGTAAGCCACTCTGAGAGTCTTTTCTGGCTGAAGAGCAGGGTATAAATGCAATAAATAAATATAATAAATAAATAGGCTCTGAGTGCCCTGAGGAATAAAGGACACTACACAGGAAGCACTGTAGAAATCCAAGGAGTTAACTGCCACCCAGGATTATCCATCAGGATTTGGATGCAACCTGCCCACTCACCACAATGCAAGCAAGCATATTATTTACTTTAGCACACAGAATTTCCAGCTCTCTTCCTGAAGCCTGCAATATCCCTGTTTGCTCTTCCCTGAAGTTCCTTTTTCTTTCCAGACGGTTAGCCATGTTAGTCTGTTGTAGCCTGTTGTTAGTCTGTTTTATTTTTCTTACAAGCCACATTTGAGTCTCCCACCCTACCGCCACCCAGCTTTCTGCTTATCTCTCTTTCTGTCCCTTCTCCTCATGGCCTTTGAGGGTTCATCCTGGTATCCTTGGAACATTATTCCCTTCAGAGAGCATAAAAGGGAGATTCCCCAAATTTGAGGCTTTTTGAGGAAAATGTTTGCCTGTTTTGTTTTCTGACCTGCTGAATCCAAATCTGTCTGCACCTAATCGAGTTTAGTGCTGACCCTGAAACCAAGGATGGCATCCAAGATGGAAGATGCTAACTCTTTAACAGCATAAATTTGACACTGCAGCCACACTGTTTAACCATTTTTGATTAAATTTTGAGGGCAAGCTAATATTAGGCCTAATATTTATCTCAAGAGGGTTTTAGAAGCTTAAGTTGAAAAATTACAAAATGGCAGCCAACTGAAATTTATTTTGGGCAATGCTGAAGAATCTATACAATATATATTATGAAACCAAATGTGTTACTCGTAGAATATTAAGTAACACATAGTTTGATGTATAGACCAGCCTTCTGTGACTCTGCAAGCTGAGAAAATGCTAATTTAAAATCCAAAAATGGTTGCCAAAATCACAATGTTTCAAAACTGAAATATATGCATAATTTTGTAATCAGCACAAACAATGAAAAGTTTACAGCTACAGAAATGGCATCCAATATCACCTTAGAACAAATCTTTACTACTTCAACTGTTGAATACTGGTTCAACCTTGTGGTCCTAAGGGCAAGTTTATGTAGCACCAGCCATCTAGGCTGCCATTCTTGGTTTTAGGGTCAATGCTAAGGTACAAACAGATTTGGATTCAACAGATCAAAAAGCCCGCCCCCCACCAACACAGGTAAATTCCCCCTAAAACTTGAGAAATCTCCCCGATTATAAGCGAGGATGGTAACAATTCTCCCTCTTTTCTTTAAGTTTATTCTCTCTTCCTCTTCCATTTTCTTCCTTTTTCCTCACTGCTTTTAAACACTAATAACCCCTTCTCCTGAAGTCTATTGAGAAAGTATTTTCTCAATAAAAATGGCTTTTTCTGGAGAAACCCTTCCTTTATGTATTCTGGCACTTTATACCATACAATTCTGTTCCTCACTTGTCAATCCATAGCTTACGCTCTCCCCACTACTCTTATTTGGCAGCAGCTCTGATTCTCTCAAGCTTCTCTATACTCACTGCTTGTTCTTCTTTCCTGCCTGGTTCATTGAGGCACCTGTTCTTTTATGATTTAACCCAGTTGCTGCAAGTCTAACCTAAATGCTGCACATGTATTTTCTTTGCCTCTCTGTAATAAACCATGTATTCAAGTACTATAAACTTGGTTGTTCTCTCTTCACTCCCTCTCTTCTGGGAGCACTAACTGATGCACTGTGACTGTGGGTTAAAGATTCTGACCCACATCTCTTGGCTATGGCAACACTGCTGTTGTCAGAGATGCTCATTCCTTGAACAAGGGAGATGTATCAAGAGGCCTTGAGACTCTTTCAGCTTATTTCAACCTTGGATTTAATTCTTCAATCACAAGTAGTAATCAGTGACTGAAAAGAGTTCAATGGTGGTTAACCTAGGATAACATTATTTTAACAACCCCAAAATACATTCAGTACAGAAAAGTATAGCTTCAGGTAATTCCTGCAGGAATTTCCCAAGTCCTGCCAAACTGTGAGGTCACAAGAACCAAGACACTCACTATTTAAAAAGGATAAGGTCATTCAGGTGTTTCTGAATTGGAGCAGAGAAAGGACCCTGAAAGCCAATTTTGTTACTGAAACCTTTTTACAAATTCCAAGTTACATTTAGTGTTTTTGTAGCTCTTCACATTCTAATGTGTTCAGTTTGTCAACCTAAAATTGTAGATAACAAAGACCATCAATTACTCTGGTTTCAATTCTGTAAAAAACCTGCACCATCCGTTTTCCATTAACAGAAACCTACACATTTGATTCCACCTATAATGGCCATATTTTTGCTAAACACAAGCAGCATTCAGTTTATTTTGAAAGTGAAATTAATACCTACTTTTCTGGTTGCAACTTTCCTTTCTTCTTGCTTATTACAGACAAGCTCCTCTTCTCCCCTATGTGCTAAACAACAAAATACCAGATCAGAAGCCTTCCTCTTCAGAGGCCAAACAAATTCTACAATTTCACTTAGGCCAAAGGAATAGCATAGACATTTCTAACATGTAACAATTAGTTACCAATTTAGAATGAGACTATGGGCAACCACAAAGCAAGCTGTAGCCCCCTTCCTCTGTGCAACCCTTAAAATTCACCCTGCTGCTTCTTGAGTAGCAATGTTTGGAGTTATTTTTCAGGGTTGAGTTTGTGTATCTCCATAATAAAATGTGAGGTAAATAGTTCAGCCACAGACAAATGTGCACAAATTGTTTAGAATCCCACTTATCACTGTCTTTATTTGTTTAATAAATCACTCCATTGCAACAGTTTACATTAATTCAGTCATCTCAGCAGAACTTGAATTAATTTATGTAGATACTGAGGAGAGAATACAGCACTGAACTGATATGATTTTACACTGTTTTAAGCTGTTTACTCTGCATCCCATATTCAGATGAACCCTACATAATCCCCGCATGCAGGAGCTGCTTGCAATTTGACAGTGCTCAGGCAGTGGCACCATCTGAGGGCTGTTTTTGTCATGCAAATCACAATAGCAATCCAATTCCCTTATGGAAATAGCCTGGAAGATGGGATGGTGGTTGCACAACTCTCACACAAGGAGTGGTACCATCCAGTCCAAAAGCAGCACCCTACAGGCACATACACTAGTTTTGAAGCATCACTGCTTCTCACCCAAATTCAGGTGAGGAACAGCACTGCCCAAGTTAAAAAAAAAAAAAGCACAAAAAGGCTCACATCCCAATTATGAACTGTTTAGTGCCCTTCCCTGAAAAAATGCAAAAGCTCCAAAAGCCTCTCTAGAACATGATTTCACACCAACTCCTCTGTTTTCCTATGGCCACTGCCTATATCCTTTCCCCTCAAGCACCTGCCACTCAGCCCACAGGTGTAACAAGTTGGTCATCCCTTCTTTAAGTTGTGAAAAGCAATGCAGCTAATCACTGAAACAAATTCCTACTGCAAAAAGAAAAGGTAATATTAAAAATGAAGCCCATGAATTCAATGAGACTCAGAAGTCACTGTGCCTCCTAATATGAAGTTCTGCTGCCATTTACTGATAAATTTCTGGTATGAAAAAAATAAAATAAAATACCTGATCAAGTAATGTGCAATGTTCTGGATGCTGCTGAAGAACACAGCCTTTTCTTCTCCAGTCTGCCACACCATTGTGTTCAGAATGTGTTATGTCAAAACCATCCAGTGAAGAACATTTTGTATTGATCGTGCTGTTATAAAGATATATAAGATTCTGTGATTGACAGTATCTCCAACCTTGCAAGTCCATACAGGAAAATCAAAATGTGCCTTTTCCAAGACCACTGGTTTCTGCTAGATTTCAAAGACCATGTTTCTTTCTATAGATTCCTCTAGCACAAAACGGCAAGTACCACGAACTTGTCCCTACTTGGGGCAAGTAGCAACTGCATTTATCCATCCACATGATCGCATCTGTTTCAGCACAGGTATTCTACCTCTCTGTCTTTTAACTGTAACAATCCTGCAAGCAGACAGCAGCACACACAATTTCTGGCAGTCTTAAAAAAATAGCTTCGCAAACATGTGTAAGAGAGTAAGTGTACATCAGTAGGATTGATGTGTTTTTCCTGATTAAAGAGTACTGCAGCCAAATTAATATGGGCTGCCACATCAGGGATGGCCCTGAAGTCATGCCGAAAAGATGAGATTCTGGGTATGAAGGCTAGTGAGGTGTGCTCATGCGCTGCACAGATTGTCAGACACTGAGCCACACTAATTATTTACAAAGCTGTGGCAGCATAGCTCACTCTAGGGTTCCTAACAACGCTTGCTCATGTTAATTGTTCCTCAAATGATCCTGTTTCAAGTTGCTTGAACCAATGTATGTAGAAGGTATGTACTCTACTAATTTTTTTCCTGAAACTGGAGGCAGATTCACAAATTATCACAAGATGTTCCCCAGCATTTGCATTCACAACTATCCATGCCAGAAGCTCAGTTCTCAGTTGCACTACTTTTCCATTCACCTGATACTTCAAATACAGAGTTAAGATCACAGCACTTGTGACTGCCAAGATCACAACGCATTGCCCTTCAAACTAGAACTCCCCAGCTACGTAGTTTTCGCTCCATAAGACGCACCGGACCATAAGACGCACTTACCATATGGTACCAAAAAATAAAATAATATTTTTTTTAATCAGCTGTTCCGTGGGGAATCAGCTGAGAGGCGCCCTGCCCAGGAGACCTCCGCTCTTCCGGACCAGCAGAGGAAAATAAAATATAATAATATAATATAATAATAATAATAATAATAATAATAATAATTTAAAAATTAGCTGTTCCGTGGGGAATCAGCTGAGAGGCGGGGGCTGCCCCCACCCTGCCCAGGAGTCCTCAGCTCTTCCGGACCAGAAGAGGAAAGTAAAAAAATAAAAATAAAATAAAATAATAATAATAATTTTATTTTTTTTTAAATCAGCTGTTCCACGGGGAATCAGCTGAGAGGCGGGGGCTTCCCCCGCCATGCCCAGGAGTCCTCCGCTCTTCCGGACCACCAGAGGAAAGTAAAAATAATAATAATAATAATAATTTTATTTTTTTTAAAATCAGCTGTTCCACGGGGAATCAGCTGAGAGGCAGGGGCTTCCCCCGCCATGCCCAGGAGTCCTCCGCTCTTCCGGACCACCAGAGGAAAGTTAAAAAATAAAAATAAAATAAAATAATAATAATAATTTTATTTTTTTAAAAATCAGCTGTTCCACGGGAATCAGCTGAGAGGCAGGGGCTTCCCCCGCCCTGCCCAGGAGTCCTCCGCTCTTCTGGACCAGCAGAGGAAAGTTAAAAAAAAAAATTAAATCAGCTGTTCTGTGGGAATCAGCTGTTTGGCGGGGGCTTCCCCCGCCCTGCCCAGGAGTCCTCCGCTCTGGACCAGCAGAGGAAAGTTAAAAAAAAAACCCCTAAATTTAAATCCTAGGTTAACAGGCTGAGAATGCAATTCTAAGCTCCTGGCAGGAATCAAGCATCGAATGAATTTGTTCAAATGAGAAAAGAATAACACAGCATAAATTTAACACGTACTTGGCCGCAGGACATTTCCCATTATGTTTCTTATGAATCGCTGTGTGCGGTATCATTTCTGGATAGAAGAGGAAAAAAATACATTGATTGAATTATCTTTAATTAAACCAGAACTACTCCTCCATACTGAATACTGAACCCAAGAGGCTACACAGAGAAACTTTTTGAAAACAAGTTAATTCTGTATGCCATTATTTTATTCTAACCCATAGCTAACCTGGTTGCCACCGTAAAAGCCTACATGGCCTAGATTCAGTATACAATATTGATTTCTTCTCCCTCATGAACATCAAGTATCAAAAAGATCAGCTAGTGAATCCCTGATCCATGTAGTGTCAGGTAGAGAAACTACCTGTTAAGACCATCTGTTAAGGCCTAACATCTGTTGTCCCTCCTTGCACCATGAGGTATCATAAGAATGTAAGAACCACCATGCTGCATCAGACCAAAGGTCCATCTAGTCCAGCATTCTGTTCACACACTGGTCAACCAGCTACCTGTGGGAAACCCACAAGTAGGACAAGAGTGCAATAGCACCCTCATCTTTATGTTCCCCAGCAACCTTAGCTCTTCTCAAGCTTTCAAGGGAAGCTGAAGAACTCTTCCCTTCCAGCTGACCTCTCAAGCTTAAGACCAAGTGTAAAAATTACCTGTTTTGCCAATCTGTTCTTGCTAATTTTTTAGATTGTTATTGATTGTATGTATTGTACATATTTTATAGATGGTTGATTGGAAGATGCTTTGACTCCCAACTTTGCAGTGCTGCTGAGTATAAGCAGTCCACACCAAGTAGATGTTCCTTGGGAGGGAGTCAGGGCCACCACTAGCAGTGGGTTGTCCCCACCCCTCCTTCCTCCTCAGTCCTCCACCCATATCCCAGTGGACTTGGCAACCCACAGGGAGCCCAATTGTCTGTCAGGTGCACTGTGGGTTGCTCAGCAAACAAACAAACAAACAAACAACCACTGGTTATTCGCAGGGTGGGTTAGCGTGACATGCGAGCGTACCTACTGTGTACATTTAGCATTCTGACTTTTACAACTGCTATACTGCCTAGGCAGAATAAATAGACACCCCAGGTATCTGAACAAAATAGTATGTTATCCCCAAAATTCACCTCAAATATTTGATGAGGCAGGGTAGAAATATGCTTTGGTACTTCATTTCTCAGTACTTTTCAACCCTGATGCTCTGTACTTTTACAAAAGCAAGAATATTACGACGACAGCCCAAAATCTTATAGCTTACCTTCCTCCTGACTTGAAGCTTCTGAGCTGTCCTCCTTGAAGTGTTCTGGCATCTTAGATGTCTTCAGAGTGGACTGGAAGTTATCTGAAAGGTAACAGTGAACAATGTCAAAAGGCATTATTTCAAAAGCTTAATTAGAACAGCTAGATAAATTTACAGAGAATTATGAAAAATTAGAAGCTAAGGCAACTGAGTATATTTTGCAGCTAATTGCATTAATATCCTCCAAGACACTAATGTCAGACTGACTTTGTATGATGCGATGGAAGAAAATGGTACGCTTAAAGGACAATAGCCAAAGTTACCTTTCCCTAATAAACCTGGTAAGGAGCTGAAAAGATGGCTCTACTAAGAGGTTTACTTTTACATGGAATTTTAAATGTCTTTTACCTTGTTCTCTTTGATATGGTCTTCGGACTAATTTGATGAACTCTATTCTATCCTACTACTAAGCTGTCTGTTTTCAGTATTCATTTCATATATTCCTACTTACTGACCACTTTGTTTTCATTCAAGTTGATACAAGCAAGTTTAAGACTTTGGATACCTTTCAGTTATATCAGTTTATAGCTTATTTATTTATTTATTTATTTAATGTTTAAAATAAAATATTTATTTTATGTTGACAATCCAACCATTTTGGAAAAAATAAATCCATATTTCAAAAAGCATTCTGAGAAGTACATATAGATACTTCCCCAATTTGTCTAATATTAATCTTTGTAAGCCACTCTGGGAGCCTTTTCTGGGTGAAGAGCAGGGTAAAAGTACTGGAAAATAATAAATAAATAAATAAACTTCTCCACTCCTAATTCTATTAAATTAAAACCATTCATTTCAATGCATCAACTAGTGGCAACATATCCACTGAGGAGTTTGAATATAGAAACAATGCGTTTTTTCAAAAGGGTAGGACTATCTTGCTATATGTCCCCCTCAACCCCTTGCAGTTGGCTGCCTTAAATGAGAAGCCCATTGCACTTTTTAATACAAGCTTTTGGTATACATGAAGTAGCACCTACTGAATAAATTGGTGCTTTCTAATGAGCTGAAGAGTAAGTACATAATCATCAAGGATCACCCCTGAGAGCTAGAACTGGTAAGGAGCAATAAGGACATGTGCTAGGCAGGGCCAGTCAACTCTGCTGATAAAGCACATGATGGCATTTACTGGAGCCAAGTACCAGATCCTAATAACTGATGACTTCAGTCTTCCACCAAGTAGAACATATCCTGTACTGTTTGTCTACACAGGGATGGGGAATGTGTGGCCCTCCAGATGTTGTTGGATGACAACTCTCACCACCCCTCACCATTGGCTATGCTGACTAGAGCAGATGGGCATTGCAATCCAACAACATCTAGAGGGCCACATGTTCCCCACCCCTGGTCTACAGGAACAAGGGCTTAGAGTATCTGTAGCTTTCCATGCACAGTGCATGTGTGAACTCTAAAAGTTAAAACTAGGGAGTAAAGAAAATTGCAGCATTCAAAATTTAAGGTTGTATGCAATGGATATGCAAGTGGAAGGCAGCTCGTCCAACCTATCTTTCTCTTCCCCTCTTCTTTCCTGCAGAACCCTCCACCAAATTTCAGGCAATTCCACCTTCCCATTGCAGCCCCATACCACCCCTCCAACTATTCAGGACCCCCCTCAAGTTAAAGTGAAGAATTTGGATTTAACTCAGTCCCACTGAAGTCAATGGAAATGTCTTTTCAACGTAAGCATGTCAGCTTATCTGACTCATTAATAATTTCACTTGAGTTCATAACATAATTTTAAAAAACTGAAGTTTCTTACTGTGAGCATGCAAAGATTCAGAGGACAGAGACTGAAAGAAGTTGTTTACTCTCTGATTCTGCAGAAAAGCTTGCGATGTAGTTGAAAACAGCTGCCTAAAAATATATGGAAATACACTTATATTGAAGAATCCAACCAAGGTTAATTTAAGACTAAAACTAGTTACTACTTTTTCATTAATTCAACACATTTTTTCTTCAAACTCAAGCATGCAGAATGGCAAGTGTGTGAACAAGTCCCTACACAAAAAGAGCAGGACAGGACATCTGACTCCATCTTCTTCTAATCCATATCCTATTTGGGGCAGGGCACAGAAGGAAATTAATCTAGGCTTGTGTTAAAATTTAACTCCTGACCCAGAATAAGGATCGATTCACCCATAATGTTTGGCACCACATGGACACAGAATGGACAGCTGAAGTATACTCCAAGTGTCTGGTATATAAACACCTGTATGATACACAGATGAATGAATATCTGTTACATGCACATCTGCACTGAATATCTGTTACATGCACTGGCCCAGTTTGAATGAGATGCTAAAGTTCTATGTGTGATGGGAGAGGAGGATCATGCTTACTCCCCAAGCATGCTTCTGCCCACTGGGCATTCTTGGGTCAGGTAAAACATTAGGGTTTGTGATCCCGCATCTTTGAAATTGTCTTCCGCACCCGCAGAGCTTTCCTTGCCCTTCTAGCTTTTAAGCTAGCCACACACCCCTGTTGTTGTTTTTACTCTGTCAGGCATTTAACCAATTTTAAACACTGGCTCTTACATAATACTCTGGTGTGGTTTTATGATCCTGAACTGTACTTTACTGTATTGTTTTTAACTTTCATTGTGAGCCAAATAAAATAATAAATTTGTACAGTGCCTATGTGAATGAAATCTAATGCACATCAGCCCAAACTGCACAGCTGTTTCCTCAAATCTTATATGGGCTGAACAGCATGTGGTTTGGGCCCATGCACACTGCATAGATTCTACATGTGTACAGTGCAAGTATTGCATCCAACACATGGATACCTGGTAGGCAGAGGTGGGGCCAGCATGCCCCGTAGGGAGGGCAGGAACGATCACACACACTTTCTCTCTCTCTCATGCACTTGCAGCCTTGTATAACTAGCCATTTTTAGGTGGGAAGTTTCATAGGTACATTTTAAACACATGTGTGAAGTGACTCTGCCTTTCCCCCACGGGTTTTTGCCTACATGTCCTCAAGTAGAAGTACTGAATCAGAAACATGAGAACTACCATGCAGGCAACTCCCATGTGCTCTACTAAGCCACCACTCTAGTTTCTGATGTTTTAAGCTTCACCAACTTGGTGCCTTCCAGATGTTTTGAACTAAAACTCCCAGTATTCCAGACCATTGGTCATGCTGGCTGGGGCTAATAGAAGGCTGGGGAAAGCTATTTAAAGCAATTATTGCCCTCCTGTTTAGCACTGCTCTTCAAGTGAAAGATGGAAAATGTTTCTCTTTTCCTTTTCTTCCCCCCTTCAAAAAAAAGGGGGGGGGAGAAACTCAACACTCTGAAGGGCTCACTGGCAGAACACATGCTCAGTATGCAAAAGATCCCAGGTTCAATCCCTGGCATTTCCAGGCAGAGCTGGGACAGACTCCCATGTGAAACCCTGGAAAGCCACCACCACTCAGTATAGACAACAGTGAAGTAGATGGACCAATAATCTAATTTGGTACATGGCAGCTTCCTATGCAGATCTCTTAGTTAAATAGATTAACTACATACAGAATATGTATGTAAAGCCAGTGCGGCGTAGTGGTTAGGGTGTTGGACTGGGACTCAGGAGATCCAAGTTCTAGTCCCCGCTCGGCCATGAAACTCACTGGGTGACTTTGGGCCAGTCACGGACTCTCAGCCTAACCTACCTCACAGGGTTGTTGTGAGGATAAAATGGAGAGGAGGATGAGGATAATGTAAGCCGCCTTGGGTTCCTTGCAGGAAAAAAGGCGGGGTATAAATATAATAAATAAATAAATTATGGGAAATGATAGAATCAAGTCAAATTAGGTCTTTTAGTAAAAATAATTATATCGTTGCTCAGAGCTTTACCTTATCATAGGATCTAAGTCTGGGTGTCTTCTTTCTTCTTGCTTCTGGAACCCCTGATTTAATGCTTCTAAAATAGTCTTGTCAAATGCTTCAGAAGAAAGATCCTTTGGAAGCTGATGATAGGGGTAATGTTAGTCATTGGCAAATAAAAGTAACCTGTATCAAAGTAGTTATGAAAACGTCTTTAAAAAGGCTGCTTCAATTCTAATTAGATCAGCACTATCAGACCTCCTCTCCTCCCCAACCCAGAAATATACTGATCAATTATTTATGAGGCATTTGTTTTTTAGACAAGAACTAAAAGCATGTGTTAAACTTGAATTAGCACAATTCAAGTTTAGCACAGCTAGAACGTAATCCTATTGATTGTGCCTTTGATGATCAGAAGTCCCTGATCTTGGAGGCTTCCAACCATCCAACGCAGGACAGGAGCAGCAGCAGCAGCAGCGGAGGAGGCGGCGATTTTTGCTACCCTGTCCTCCCACCCCTGCATTTTTCGCTAGATGGGCTTTTTTGCAGAAAGGGAGGGAAGGATGCTAGAGAGGCCTCAGGATAGCTCATATCCTGGCCACCCCGGTCTCCTCCCCACCTCACCCACCAAAACACACCCCGGGTCATTTTTCCAACCTTGGGGGGTAGCCAGCGTGGTTCTTTCTGTGTCGGCTGTGAGGGCTGGATCTCTGACTCCCCCTTCCGAGGTCAGAGCACTGTGTCTGACCTCGGAGGTGGGAATCTGCAGTATCCTATGGCCTCTTAGCCACTCTCTGATGAGAAGTAAAACTCCTTTCAGGCAATCATACTGTGTATATTCTGCAATAGTCAATTGTATTTCGTTATCTTCACTAGGGATGGGGAAGCTTTTTTCTATGAAAGGCCAGTAACCCATGGGAATAGTGAATTGGGAGCAACATCCAGTGGTCGACAGAACTACTCTATTCTACCCCCTCTCTTTCCTCTTCCCCAGCCAGCACCAGAGCCAGCTCAAATGGTGCAAAGCTGCCACTATAATCATGAAAGCAGCCAACTGCCCTGGCACTCCCCCTTTTCACATGAGCTGGGACACTTTTCAAAACTCCCAGTTCTCCCTATACTTCTCCCTATTATTATACTCCCCACACATATTTTTATCATGAACTAACCAAAATTACTATTAACAAGATCATTTTTAATTATACTTGACTTTATCTTAAGAGGTGGTTTCAAGACGTTATGAATACATGATAGGATCTTTTATAAAGTTATTTTCTAAGCCCATCAGGAGATTTCTTCTCCAAATCAGCCATGCTGCAGTTACAACTTTAAGACAATTAACACTTTTAATCTTATAAAACTCACCAACTTGTTAGCTTCCCCCTACATCACAATTAGTCAAAAGCCAATTCAGATATAGAAGTAAGATAGGGCAGTCACTGGATCATGGTCCCTATATAGTAGGAAGCTCCTCTTCCAGTATCATCCCTGCATTCCCAATACAGACTTCTCCCCTTTTGTAACCTCCTTACATTCTCCCACTCTCAGTGCTATCATCCCTTCCTAAAAAACTCAAACTGCTTTCTTACATCGTGGCTAATGTGGTTACAGCGGAATCAAAGAGCATTTTCCAAAGGTAAAGTTACTATCGCTTGCCAATTTGAAACCACTGCTTCCTAGCCAATCTTGCCCATGGCTTGTTTTAGGGTTATTTGATGGTTGTCTAGCCCTCAAATAACCCTTGACACTTGGGTTCGCATGAAAAAGCAAGCCATGGCAAGCTGGGTGCCCATGGGCACCTGGCACAACACAACAGCCCCCACATGTAAATTAAGCAATGGGCTGTCATGTAAATTAAATGGTGGACTGTGGTGTCATGAAAACTGGGTCATTGCTGGATCAAGAGCTTTTTGGGTCAACCTTGCAGATCAAGCACTCAAACTAGCATTGTATTTTAGGATACAGCACTGTAACAAGCTGCCTATTTTTATTATGCAATTTCTTTTGAATACTTACTTTTAATAGAAATTCCTGTAGATCCTGTTGTGTTTTTGTTACACAGGATATAGAATGATCTGACCAGATTACCTGATGAGAAAAAAAAATACCATTATATAGCAATACTTAGCTTTTACAGGACTAGAATGATACATTTAGAAACAAGAGACCTTTTGGCATTCAGGAATATGCCAATAAAAAGAGATACAACTCTGGGTCCCATGCCAAAGCTGGCTCATTTCATATCTTTAACTTCTAAACCCACACACTGCAATAAGTTCTCTGAAATATGTATTTATGTATCAAGTAGTTGAAAGTTATGAAAATCAGGATAGAAAAACTTGTTTTTATCCAAGTTAGAATATTTTAGAGCTTTCACATCAAGCTGCTGTTTTCTACAATATTTTGAAGTTTGTGTTTCTATTCTACTGTACGGAGGTATATTTACAAGCTGCTAAAATAACTCAGAGCTGCTATTTATATACAGGGCCTAATTTTGTAAATCCATGCACAGATCAGCATTGCTTGATCAGGTGAGAGCATCCATCTGGCATTTTAACCAGATTTTATCTGTGCAGTAGTACACATTTACTTTAACTGATCCTGCCCATTATACTCTCCACATATTACTTTATATACAAGGAAGCTGCTATAAGACACAGATGCTATCATTTTAGTGTATATTAGGCCAAGGTTCCACAAGTTTTGGCTAGGCTTGATAGCCATCCATTGTTTTTAGTAGCTAGCAAAGCTCAGGTTGTTAGCTTCCTGCTGTATAGAGTCAAAATGTGCATGCCCCATTTGTACCCATTGCCAACAAGGTGGTATTACAGGGGAGAAACAACAAGCAGAATAGTACATGTATATTGCAAACCACCCCTCCAACCTACAACACTGAAGGAACAGGTTCATAGTTTGGGAGTGCTCCTGGATCCATCTCTGTCACTGTAGGCTCAGGTGACTTCAGTGGCTCAGAGCACCCATTACTAACTTCAGCTGGTGCAACAACTACATCTGTTCCTAGCTTAGGGAAAGCCTAGCCACTGTGATTCATGCACTAGTAACCCCATGACTGGATTACTGTAATGCACTCTATGTGGGGCTGTCCTTGTGCCTCGTTCGGAAGCTGCAGCTAGTGCAGAATACAATAGCTAGGGTGCTCAGTCAGGCACCCAGCCATGTTCACATTACACCCATGTTAAAAGTACTGCACTAGCTGCCTATTAGCTACTGAGCCATGTTCAAGGTTCAAAGCTCTAAACATCTTGGGACCATGATACTTAGCAGGCCGCCTGCCACTATATATACACCCAGCTGACCTTTCAGATCTTCAGAGGAGGCCTTGTTGTTCATTCTGTGAATGTCACCAAGGAACACCTCTCAGTAGTGGAACACCCTCCACATGGCAGTTCAGGAGGCAGAAAATGTGGTATGTTTTAAATGCCTCCTGAAAACACACTTGTTTTATTATATTAAGCAGTATAGAAGTATTAACAATAAATAAAATAAACACTGATGGACCATAAGAGGAAGCCTGATGCCTTTGAATGAGGTTCTCTGCCTGTGTAGCCTATAGCTTTTTAAACATTTGTTACTCCCATGGCAGAGGATGGAGGCAGCTTTTCCTGCCGGTTGCCAGAATTTCTCATTTGTACTAAGCTCAGTAGAGCAATATACACTATTTGGGAGAAGTTTCAGTTACAAGCAATAAGCCTTACCTATGTCTTTGCAGCAGCTATGAGTATCAACCTCACACATACAGACCATAAGTATGCTGAAGATTAGTTTTAGTGAAAGTCCCACTGGTCTGTGAAAGGGTTCACACCAAGCGCTAAGCTATGATTTACTGCTATGCACACAAGCAGAAGGAAGCCCAGGCAAAGACTCTCCTTCCCCACTTGGCTGGGATAGGAATAAACCAGGATTCAGTTTCATTTCTGGCTTGTTGTTACATGTGAACCAGGAATGTGGTTTAAGATAAACTCTACTTAATTTAAAAAAACCATTGGTTTATGAAGCTGTCCTGCTTAAACTATAATTTATTTTAACCTACATTATTGGTTTATGGCCAGGGGTTGATTAAAGCAAAATGGAATCCTGCTTTATTCCTCCTCCTGCTCATGCAGGAGGAGGAGTGGGGAGCATGGGAGCCCAGCACTTTGCGCTGGCTTTCTACTTGTGCACATAGTGTTGAACTCTGGTTTAGTATTATGTGCCAACACAGTCTGTATGTCAATATTTTATGCCCAAATAACTTTGAACTGCATTACAAATATTTATAGCCCACTGATTGATCGCTTACTTTGAATGTATACTCCAGTTGCTTATCAGATCTTTTTCTTGATACACCTTTCGAGATTATCTTGTGAATATGTACAGCTGAAAGAAACACAAGCTAGAGATGTGAAAATATTCAATAATTCACAAGTGCTTTCCAAGATTTAATGTATGTCTATATCTACTTAACTATTTTGCCATATACAGGAGAGGTAGACCCTTAATATGATTTCTAGGTACTAGTAACACACCATTGCCTCCTTCTAGTCATTTAGTTTTGCAATGCCTTCATTATCCAATGGAATCAATACTACTGTGCTCAATATATACATTTCCCAACACATTTGCATATGCTATACAGTAATAGTCATCTGTCACAAGAATCTCAACCATGCAAAAGGCCTAATTGCACTTAGACTTCTCCATGTAGCAAACCAGAATTAAATCTGAGTTACATCTCAAAGACTTTGAAGTAATTCCAAGAAGGACAATGCCACGATTTTGGAATCACTACTTCTTCCTCCTAGATAGTGAAACATTGCTAAAGGATACTTTAGTGAAATGTAATGGCCTTCAAAGCAGTATGGAATAGCCACTCTTATTAAGTTGTATAGAAAGGGACAACCGTTTCAAGTGAGTAACTGTAAGAAGAGGGCAGAATAAAACAGGTTACAATGGAAGCAGAATTAGCAGTAATTACACTGCAAAAAAGGGCACTGCACCTTTAAGGCACATTCAGCCAACTCTCTTTTAAGCACTTACATTTTACCTAATGATACTGTAGGATTGCATTCCTTTCTACTTTATGCAGCATCACAGGCTTAGTTCGAAGATAAGAGAATATTAAGGTGAAGGAAAATGGGTTAAAAAATTAACACATCGCAACAACTGCATTTTAGTAGTAGTATCCAATTTCTGTTATATGCTGGGGAGAAGACCTTTTTATGCAATTACAAGAAGAGGGGGGAAAGATCTAGTAAGGCAGGGTAGGTTAGCATCCACCAATATACACCAGTGGGTGCCAATGTACACCAGTGGGTGACCTAAGCATGCTCCTATACTACCTGTTAAGAGCATGAGATATAAGCTAGAAGCCACTCATCTAGGTTCAGCTATGAATTCATTGGGTAGCCTTAGCTACGCCAATCTTGGGCCCTCCTGACACCTGTAATATTAGATAAATACTGGCCCATCTTCAACAGTTGTGTTCCAGTGAATACTGAGAAAGTTTTTTTTAAAGCACCAGTTGCTTCCAGACAAGGCTTATATTGTGCCACTGCCCTGTCCCATCCAGGCAATATTACTGGGGGTCCAGATGATGTTGGCTTCCATTTGTAATCCTCCTGTGTTTTCCAACCGCTCCTTCTGCCTTACCACAAAAAAATCGGTTGAGGAAAAAGTTTTCTAGCTTATTCAGGTACTGAGACCAGAGATAAGACAGAGATTATCAAAATCCATCATCTCACACACAGCAAGATTTTAAAGCAAAATCCAATTCTCTGTGTTTGAGAGTAATCATTCAGAAAAATGCACTATAGATCAAGTTCTACAATTAAATATTATAGGTGTATGGAAGACATCGATTATCAAATATAGGTTGTGTTCGCCTGGAACAGTAAGCTAGAATTCTCCAGAATTAATTGACTTACCATGAATGAACTATACAGAAGTACAAGCAGCCTGTTCACTCCAACTTTGCTCCTTCCTGCAAGCACAACCACTAAACCAGGGGTGGGCAACTGTGGGGGTTCAGGGGCCATTTTCACCCCTATGGGCCACAATCTGCAGGGCACTGGGGAAAAACGCCGGTTCACCAGCAAAAACTGGTGGCAGACTCCTAAGGAAGCCTAAAACAGATAGCTCTCACCAGTTTTCAAGTGAGATTTGGCCATTTTAGGCTTCCATAGCAATAGTGAACCTGATATTGGCGACAAACTGGACATGGTTTTTGCCATAGTCTCAAATTTTGACAGCTTGGTGGCAGCCAGCAGAGGGAAGCAGCAAGGGGTGGTGAGGTCTGCATGTAGCCCACAGGCTGTGTGTTGTTCACACCCACACTAAACGAACAGGAAATGGTTTGTTTAGCATGTTGTTGAAATCAGGGATCCTAACCTGTTGCTGCCTTTAAAAGCCAGGATCACAAACCAGGTGCAGCTGTAACTCTCAATAGGAGAGAACTGAGAGGATGGAAGCAGGTCTCAAGAGTCTACATTCCCTTTGCTGGAACCTTTCCTCTGGTAAGTGACCCCACCCCCAAGACAGCTCCTTCTAATCTCTTAACTGCTGTTAAGAGCTATGCTTAATTACAATGTGCCATCCTGCTCCTATTAAAGAGCTTTGCAAGTAGCAAAAATAGACACGCTTACAGTTTGTGACTTCTATCAACTGGACAAATAACCAGTGATGTGGGGAAAATTTAATCAGAATGTTTTCCACTGCCCTAACTGATTGAGATCTGATTTCGCATATTTGATTTATATTTAAAAAACAAAACTTTAGAAGTACACCATTTTAACTTTACGTGCTATGTACGGTAAGTATCCAGTAGCCAAAACTAGTTGAACTGAAATATATCAGGGAAAAATGCAATAAAGCATTCTTAACATGGTTTAAAAGATTAAATGAAATTCAAAGATTTAATTAGAAATTATTTTTATTACTTTTACTTGTAAATATCTTAAGATACAGCAACTCAATAGCAAATACACTCCATACATTACTTGGGAATTTAAGTAAAATGAATGCATGGAAAATATAATAACTGAAGAGTTGTACACATAAGCATATGTACTCCCTAAGAATAGTCACCTGAAAAAAATTAACTATAACTTGGGATTTTAGATCTGACTGGTGTTGAGACTTTTCCCACATCGTGACAGCCCACTGTGGCTTCATTTACCCATAGGGCTGTTGCGTTGTGCCGGGTGGCCAGTTTGGCATGCCGTGCAAACCTAGGCAGCAGGGGTTGTTTGAGGATTGTCTAACTCTCAAAACAACCCCTGCCGCCTGGGTTTGCATGACACAAGCCACAGCAAGCCAGCACTATGCAACAGCCCGCACAGGTAAATTAAGCCATGGTGGGCTGATGCATTGTGTGAACCAGGCCATTATGTCAATTCCAGTTGCCTACTTTGACTTGCATTTCTAGCAATACGAAGTTTTCTGTGGAAAAATATAGTGGAACTCTTTCTACCCCACCACTGCAACTAACTGGAATTCGGAAGACCAACGGTAAGAATTTTTGCCAGCCCTTACTGGCCAAGCGAAAAATTGCAGTTACTAGCAAAGGCAGAAGGATTAGCATTACTAAGGTTTTTAGGCACCTTTGCCACACAGCTGCCAAACAATCCACAGCCATCCTCCCAATTTTGGAGCTGGGAAGATGGCAGGGATTACTGTGCAACTTGTGCAGCTTCAAAGTTGGGAGGAACACTGGCTGGTAGTCAGACTCACCAGTGGATGGTGCCACACTTACCATGGCAAGTGTCTTGTTTGCATCCTGCAGAAGACACAAGACGGGAAAGAACTTTGTAAGCATTTAGTGTCCCAAAACATGAGATTTTACCTACCTTCTTGCTGTGGTCTGTGAGAGGCCACCATAAGCTTATCATGATGTGCTGCTCTTTGTTCAAGTAAACTGCTCTCATTTCTTGGCATGCAGGTATGGGGAAAGTTCTAAATTGAGGAAAAAGAAAAATCAAAATATTAAACATAAATGTAATCACATTTAACAATAAAAAATTAATAGTGGAAACAGTAAGCAATGTGCATGTGAAAAAAATAGCAAAATGCTCTATAAACAACTTAGATCTCTACTTAAAAATCTGATTTTTTCATAAATGGTTATCAAAACATGCTCAATTCTTCAATCACACCGATCACTTAAAAAATTTAAAGACAAAGTCTTACAGCACCTGTTAACATTTATTGTGGCTCAGGTTTTCATAGTCAAGAGTCTACCATCAGACTCATTTTGCTGTAATAGACCAACAGCTACTCTTAAAACATTAGAGAAAAGACACTAATTTCAAAATGGCTTATAAAATACTTACTTGGTTCATTTTACAAATATTCCTTAAACCAACCCCTTAAAGCAAGGGTAGGCAACCTTTTTGGGCCCATTTGGCAATTTGAGAAACTGACCTGGGTGTCAACACAAAATGGACCGCTCGGCCTGCAGCAACCTGCCATCTTCATTTCCTAAGAATGTCTCTGAGCTCCATATGGCCCAGAGGCATTCATGGGAAAAGAAAATGAGAGCAGCTAGAGGCCCTCACTTTGCTTTGAAGTGATCCCAGCTGTCAGTGAAAAACTTTTGTTTTAAAAAAATTAAAAGTGAAAGGGGTAGGCAACTTGGCAGTACCAAGAAAGGTGTCTCAGCATGTACTGGTGTCTGTGGGTGCCACATTGCCTACCAATGCCTTAAAGAGCAAGAATAATCACTGAACTCAGGACAGAAGCATCCACAGACAAGCCTCAAATCAAAATATACTCAACTTAGAAAATATCAAATTCTACCCTGCCAATACTAAAAACACCCCTACATTGAGAACACACATACATCTCAACTTAAATGCTAGTCAGCATTCTTCACAAAAATACATTTTAAGAACATCTATTACCTACACTCCATTAAATTTGGTCAAATTAAGGTATGTGCCAAACATCTAGAATGGTTAGGTAGCAGCACCTGTGTTTCCCCCCTTTCAATGGGGCCGTTCACGCATGGGTGAGGCTGTGGTTCATGTGGGGCGCATGTGGCTACCATTTTGAATATGCAACCCCCCCTTAGGGATTGCTGTGTTGTGTGAAACCAGTGAGTGTAGGTTATGTGAGGGTTAAACAACCCTCGTATAACTAATGGGTTCACACAACATGACAACCCACACTCAAGGCTGAGTATGGGTTCAGTGTGGGTTGTCATTTAACTGTGGGTTGCTGTGTTGTGTGAGCCCAGCCATGCTAACAAACCACAGCTGGTTAACCATGGTTTGTTAACCACAAACAACCCACAAAGAGAAATCATGCTTTGTTGCTGGGTTGTGAACTGTGGCTTGTTCATGCTTAACCAACCATGGTTTGTTAGCGTGGCTGGGTTCACACAACAACCTATAGTTCCACAACAAGCCATGGTTCATCAACAACACACACTCAACCCATACTCAACCTTAAGCGTGGGTTGTTGTGTTGCATGAACCTAGTCAGTCTGTTTATTTAACCCACCCATAACCCATGCTCACCAGGTTCACACAACACAGCCTCTAAGCAGGGGCTGGATATGCACTTGGTGCCCGCAGGCTCCATAGTGTGTCATCCAAACCAGGTCAACGTGTTTGTAAATGTGGAAGTGATTTCTGGAAATCTTTTGACTAACTTGATGTGCCTATAGCAAATTCAACTGCTTCGAGGAAGGTGCTTGCTTAAATGCTTTTCATTCATTCACATGTGTGTCAAATTCAAGACCTTTCAAACATATGCCTTTCAAGCATTTCAAACATATTCTACACTTGTGGTAAGGAAGTTAAGCCAAAAGCAGCACACAATGAAATTAATCAAGTCCTTTTCCTATTCACTTACTGCTCCTCTATGCTATATAAAATATGCAGGTACTGTTCTATGTGCTTCTGGCACTTCCCCCTCTTTTTCCTGACCACCTGTGAGGTTGAATGAGCCTAGAAGTATCTCTTTATCCACTAGAGCAGGGGTGGGGAACTGCCAGTCCACAGCTCCCCCCCCCGCCCCCAGCAATTCGGTTTAGCCAAAAAAAGAAAAGAAAAAAGGTCCCATTCATGCAAAGACATCATGGGATGTGTGCATGCATGCACAAGGATACACTTTCTTTTGGCATGCAAATAGGGAGCTAAAGGGGTTATATCTGGCCATTTTATAAATTATGTGTTTTGACTTAGTTTCTCTGCATACAAAAAGGACTCTTGAGGAGCAGAGGCTTGTGAAGAAACAGATAAAGAGAATGGCATGTTCACCATCAGCTTCTCTCTAGTCCAACTAACACACCTTAGTGTGTATTTGAAGCAGCCTCAGTTTGAGATGTAAAATGGTGGGTTGTTCTCCAGCATATTATGTTAGAAAACACACTTCAGTTTCCTATGGATTCATGTTTTCTTGTTTATACAGCAAAATTGAAGTTTATTAACTCAAACAAAATACATTCAAGCCATTTTCCTCTCCCATTCGAAAGATACATGAAGCAAAGTGGTGTAACATTGCCAAAACCATGTCCAGTAGAAAAGTACTCAGAGGAAAGTCTGAGGAAATTTTTACAATTAATCATTTGAGAGGTTTTTTCATGTGGTATGAACAGTAAAAGACAGCCATTTTTAAACCAAGCATACAACTTGATCTATGTACATTTATCATTCATTCACATGTGTGTCAAATTCAAGACCTTTCAAACATATGCCTTTCAAGCATTTCAAACATATTCTACACTTGTGGTAAGGAAGTTAAGCCAAAAGCAGCACACAATGAAATTAATCAAGTCCTTTTCCTATTCACTTACTGCTCCTCTATGCTATATAAAATATGCAGGTACTGCTCTATGTGCTTCTGGCACTTCCCCCTCTTTTTCCTGACCACCTGTGAGGTTGAATGAGCCTAGAAGTATCTCTTTATCCACTAGAGCAGGGGTGGGGAACTGCCAGTCCACAGCTCCCCCCCCCCCGCCCCCAGCAATTCGGTTTAGCCAAAAAAAGAAAAGAAAAAAGGTCCCATTCATGCAAAGACATCTTTTTTCAAAGCCTAACTGCTGCACAGGGGATGGGGCCAAGGAGGGGAGGCAAGAAGAGAGGAAGGGGGAGAAAGAGAGAGAAAGTAAACAGAATGGAATAGAGGGAGGGGGTGGGTGTGTATGTCTACCCTGAGGCATCTTGCTTAGCCACCACTGGAAACTAGATGTTGGATTAGATAGACCTTTGGTTTGATCCTGGAAGGAGTTCCTTTCCTTATACAATATTCCTGTTTCAACTGTGCAAGGACTTTTCAGTTCAGATAGTTCTTGCCTATCTATATATGCATGCAAACCACTGTGGCACTTCAACAATGCAGCAGGACTTGTTTTAGAAAGAACAGAAAATAATTTTTTTATGGGGGTTAGTATCTCAGCCCCATGCAAGTGTACCTCATGACCTGAACTAATCTTTCCAAAGTGACCCTGAGCCCCTAATTTCTACACCCATCTAAACATATGGAACAAGGCCTAAAAATTGGAATGGCTGACCGAATCTCTTAATTTTATAGCAGTAAGTCCAGGAATAACTATTTATTAAAAATATTTATATCCTGCCTTTCTCTTTAACCACAGGCCTCTAAGCTGGTTAACAATAAGTGAAAACACAGAACGTTAAAACAAACAAACAAAGGAAGCCGTATTGGCCCACAATAATTTTGCTTTGGAAAACAAGATGCTTTTTAAAGGCAGTGGTGACTTAGGAGACCTCTGAGGAAACGAAAATGGAAAATTCCCTCACTTCTACAAGTATAGGAATAATTTGGGGGGCCCTTCTATAGACCTTCTACAAGGGCAAAAGGTTTATTAGAGCAAATACACACACCTCGAAACTAATACATCCGCTGGTTTAAGGCGCCACAAGACTCCTATCCTTGTACCCCACGCTATGGAAAACATAAGCCTGACTGACTCACAAGCGCGCAGAATCAGCTCTGCTCGCCCACCAGATCCCCGTCCAGCAACTAATGTAACGAGGGCTACTTTGAGAAGGGGAGGGAGAGCCGATCCCGACTCCATACACTATTATGTCACAAGGGAAAGTTCTTCTAGGAGTCGGCCCTGGCAGGCAGAAGCGGTATAGTAAGATGGTGGCAGGAAGGCTCCATTCATGACGTACGGATTCAGCAAGAGGCCGGCAGGGGCTGCAAGGGGCGGGAAAGGGGTCGTAACGCGCAAGGGATGGCCTTACCCGACTCGCATGGCAAGTGAACCCGTCCATCTCCTCGTCGTCCCGGCAAAGGGCCCTCCGCAGCCGCTCCAGGTGCTCCCTGAGAGTGACCCTCTGGTGAAAAGAGAAGGCGGGGTGCAGGGAGGCCATAGTGAAGAGCAGCAGCAGCTCCTCTTGAGCCACCAGCCCCAGGCCCCCCTCCACCGGCCCAGGCCCCGTCACGGCCGCCACCTCCTCCTCCCTTTCTTCCTTGGGACGCAGCGGGCCGAGGGGGCGGCAGCTTTGCAGGATGGCATCCACATGGGGCAGAAGGCGGTGGAGGCGGCTGGCAGCCTCGCGGTTCTCGGATCCCAGGAGCGCCAAGTACACGATGAGCTTGGAGCGCACGGCCGGGTCGCGGAAGTCGCTGCCGCCCGGCGGGGGAGCGGCGGGAGGGGGCGAACCGGCCGCTGCAGCACCCGGAGGAGAAGAAGGTGGCGGCGGCGCTGCAAGGAGCGGCTGCTGCTGCTGGCCGGTCCCGGGAGGGTTGGGATTGCTTCCAGCCGGGGCAGCGTCGAGGCTGGCGGAGGCGGAGGCTCCTGCCGCTGCGCCAGCGCCGTTGGCTTTGGCCTCGGAGTCTCGCAGGCAATGGTAGTCCTTTCGGGCCAGCTCCTCCAAGCAGGAGCCCAGGAAGCGCAGCTCTAGCGGGTTGAGCAGATCGAGCAGCCCCACGGCGAACTCCAGCCGCTGAGCCGAACCCAGCGCCAGGCCGAACCACTCGTAGACTGCTTCGCGGGCGCCTCCGGCCGAGCAGCCGCAGAGGCAGCGCAGCAGTGGCGACGGCGGAGGAGCAGGGCCGCCACCGCCGCCAGGGGGGATCGCTGCCCCCGAGCCGGCCCCGCTTCGACGCGGGTGACTGGCCAGGCCGCCGCCACCACAGTCTCTCAGCGAAACTCCAACCGCCGCTCCCTCATCGTCTTCCTCCACCTCCTTGTGGCTCATCGTCTGCCGCTGCAGCTGCTGCTTCACCGGCAGCTTCATCTTCAGCATCCTCGAGATGAAGGGAGGGGTGAAGGGAGTGAACGGGGCGGGCTCAGCGCCGCCGCTGTCGTCGTCAAGAGCCGCCGCCGCCGTTCATCGCCTTCCTCCTCCCACCCAGGAGGGACGCGCTACCAGAGCTGAGGAAGGTTTAGGGGCACTTTTACAACGGCTCTCGCTGAAGGGGCGGCGAGGACGGTAATGGCGCCCGCCGCTCCTCCTTTCAGCGGCTTCTTGAGGGAGCGCGTGACGACGACCCGCGTGCTGGGGGAGGGAGAGCGAAAGAAAGAGGAGGGAGGGGGATGACTTGAGTGCGCAGGTCACGGATGCTGCTTTCCTCCTCCTCCTCCTCCTCCTTGCATTGACCGGCGCGAACTGAACTGAACGAGAGGAAGAAGGGGGGGGAGAAGTGGGGAGGGGGAGAAGAGGGAGAGACAGGAGAGCGCGGTATAGAAGCAGAACGTCCCGCGCCAGCCAATCAGAGGATAGATTCGCGAATTGCGTCACCTCGCACCGTTCTAAGCTTCGTGTCGACCACCCGGCCCTGTTGGCGAGCTGGATCCTAGCGAAACCCCAGTCGCTTATGGATACTTCAGCCAGTCATTGCATCCCCCACATCAATAGGGGGCAAAGTGAGATGTAGGTCATACTTGAGAGATGTATAACGAGGTTGCCACTTTCTGGAAAGTCCGGGAAATGGACATTGGTCAGGGAAAGTCAAGGAAATTGGTCCAAAGTCAGGGAAATTGTGATTAAGTTATACTCGCGTAAGGGATTTTTGAGATGCTGCTGCAAGAGCACTTGAGGCAGTTGCAGTAGAGAAGCGGCAGAATACAAGTGCAATGTAATGATGCACACGTATTCCATAATATGATTATATGATTTTGAAAATGTTTATTGGCTGATGATTGTTAACAGTCAAATAGAATAAAATGAACCTGCATCTGATAGCATTATTTTATCACAGAGAAGTTGACTGGCTTCTTGCAAATGGGTAATTTGTGCGTTCAAACAAACAAATCAGTTTCAGTTGATTTGAAGATGTGAATATTTTCACAGGGGCCAGCAAGTTGTGGCTGGTTGGACTTAGTAGCCAGCCATTATTTCTTCTAGCCAGCTGTAAAGTCCAGTCCTGCCACAGTTTGTCTCCCAGCAAGTGTAGCTGCCAAAAATGAACATTGTACCACTTTGCAAAACCCATTTTGCAAGCACTGGGAAAAAGGGGGGGCATAGAAGGGACCCTTAGCAGCAGAATTTTTGGGGGGTGCTCATGTGCCAATAGGCTTCCCTCACTTTTCCAAGTGTGGATAACCCAGGGGCACATGAGCTCCCCTGAAAAAACCCAGGGATCATGAGGAAAAGGGTGTTTGGGGGGCCTCAATTGGGGCCGCGGGCGGGTTGGGTGGTCCCAAGTCCCAAGTGTCTCTCCGGTTTTGTCATTGACTTCCAAGTTACTAGCATTTATTGTACACTTGTGAGCATTTGTTCCGCAGTCATGGTAGTTTGGGGGTGGTTTACATGACGTTGCCATCCTCCAGGGCCTCTCCCATGCTTTCCAAGCATTTCCGTGGCTTTTTATTAGAGTGAGGAAAGTGTAGTATTATCTGGAAATGACGGAATGAACCACAATGAGAAGCTCATGGATTTTCGCAGTTCTGCTATACTGCAGCGCCACCGTGTGGTTGTGTAATGGAACATATAGAAAGGCAGGGAAAGGGGAAAAACACATGTAAAGGAGTGGATCTTAATACGGAAGCAGAAGTCTCAGTAAAGTGGTGGGTTAAAAGCCTCGCGTAGAGAGGCCTGCACTAAGAAGCCTGCTTAAGCCTTGCATAGAGAAGCCTGCAGTAGGAGTAAGCTGCCCTGAACACAGTGGGGATTCATGTCTGACTAAACATGCAGGATTGTGCTGTCAGTTGATGTTTAGAAAGGCTTGGGGAAATAAAAAGGTCTCCTGATGCTAAAAAGCAGGACCGGTGCAAGGCAGTTTGGTGCCCTAGGCAAGATCAGATATTTAGCGCCCCCCCTTCCCACTTGAACGCTGTATTTTTTTTTCAAGGCGTTTCTGGCGCCCCCTTTAGCCCTGCGCCCTAGGCGGCTGCCTAGTTGGTCTACTAATGGTAGCACCGGCCCTGCTAAAAAGGCATAAGAGAAAACACCAGGGGGGGACCCCTCCCAGCTGATAACATTCCAGAACCAGAAAGGCTCTCTCACATTGGTTATCACCCACAAAACTTTGGAAGGCAGGGGCAGCCCAAAAGGGTCTGCTGTCAGGTGCAGATTTCTGGGCGCAGGTAAGTACATGATGGAAAAGACAGTTCTTCAGGGAACCAGGCAATAAGTCGTATTGGGCTTTAAAAGTCAGCACCAGCATTTTGAGAGTATATTAATTTTCATCATCAACCACACAAAGAGTTAAAAGGGAATTGAATGGGGAAGGGAAGAGATGTGCCCTTTTGGCAGGGAATCTGTAGGAGAAAAGATGGGAGGAGACATATGCAGAGAGAGAGAAATGAAACTTAAAACTGCTGCAGTAACTGGTATATGAAAGTGAAACTCAGAGCTGTTTCTGGAGGGATAACTTCGTGCTTGGCTGAAAGTCCACTGCCCAACTTGACTCTCAGCCAAAAAAGCAAGAAAAGAAAAATGTATGATTGTGGCTGCAATCCGGAGTATATTCACTTGGAAAGCAGCTCCATATAAATCAATAGGACCTACTTCTATGTACAGTATATACATTTACTGTGCGAGCCTTACCGACTTTAACGGAGCTTGCTTCTGTTCCACGTAAGTGTGCATCTTAGGCAGAACATGTTGAGGGGGAATAGAGAAATGGTAGTACAAAATAGTTGTGTAAAAGTGGGGAACTTGTGCTCTTGGGGACATTGGTTGGGCCTGAGTAGAATCTCCTACTATTGGAATTGGCAACCAGAAAATCTGCACCAAATCTAGACTTTGATGAATATGGTGGTTGCTCCAAAAGCAGAAAGAGGTGTAGAAAGGTGATATCTATGGTGATGGGGCTTGCTGCCATTTACTCTGGGGGAAGAAAAAGAGTTGGCCCATCATCTTCCCTTCCCGAAGTAGACTCTTGCTGTAAAGTTAATTGCTGGTTATAGTTCAGTAACAATTCTACAAGAAGGCCATTAGGGGATGCTGTATATTGCAACCTGACAGAAAAATAAACCCTCTTCCCTCCTGTAACCGTTCTTTAATTGTGAAACTGGTTTATGTGACAGGAAGAGGTTGTTGGGGCATAGAAGATATCAGTCTTCAGGCAGGTGACCCACAACACCTTGATTTTCATCTTGCGAGATAAAACAGGTGTGTAGAGAGGTCCATCTGGTCATTTGAAGAGAGCAGTGGCGAACCTACTCTTGGCTACTCTAGGAAGTATATTCGGCCTCCCTCCACCCAACTTTCCAATTGTAGCTTTTGTCTCTCTTTTTATACTTCTTTGTCATTAAATTCATTAAAAGCTGCCCTTAAAAATAAATTAAAAATCACTTCAAAGCAGTCATTACAAATAAAATTGAAAATCACAGCTTCACAACTCACAGCTGATATAGGAACCTACAAAGTGCTTAATAGGCATGTCTACTTGGAAGTAAGCTCCCAGATAAGTGTGTACAGGATTGCAGCCTAAAGTGCTTCACAATTGTAAGAAAGATAATGTGGACTTGGTCAGTAGGTCCACTTTATCTTTCTAAGGCTGCAGTCTGAAACATACTTAACCTAGGAATGTTCTTTTTTTTAAGCAGTGAAACAAAGTATGTATGTTGTGTTCTCAATACAGTATGTATGAATTCATACAAATAAATTATATATAATTTGTATGAGTTCTTACATACACACATCTTCTACTTAATAATCTATGAAAAACAGAAATTATTCATATGCTAGTTGTTAAAAACTTACTCATATTATAAAACTAATTACATCAGTAAAAACAATACATATGGTTATATGTTATCTTGATATCTTGTGTTCCAATTATTTATAAATAAAATATTTTTCTAGCAATCTCTCATGTACAGCGTTCCTTAGATCTTTTATGTTAAGTAAGTTTAGTAATAAAAACATCTTCCAAATCCGAACGCTTTGTTCAGGATGGGGCTGTTCGCACATCACAGCAGCATTTGGCAGCAGATTGTGGGTTATATTTGCAAGGCTGCGCACTGTGCATTAACCGTTTCCAGTTGCACTAACAACCTATGAATGCCCTGTTTGTAGGTTGTTAATGTGACATCCAAAGCCAAACGCTTTGGGCTATTCATGGGTTTATTTATTTTATTTATTATATTTATACCCTGCCTTTTTTCCTGCAAGGAACCCAAGGCGGCTTACATAGTCCTCCACCTCCTCTCTGTTTTATCCTCACAACAACCCTGTGAGGTAGGTTAGGCTGAGAGTCAGTGACTGGCCCAAAGTCACCCTGTGGGTTTCATGGCCGAGCGGGGACTAGAACCCGGATCTCCTGAGTCCCAGTCCAACACTCTAACCACTACGCCACACTCAATAAACGTTGAGTTGTTTATTTTTATATATGACAAGGCAGCGAGATTATTGGAAATGCTCAACATTGCCTACAACAGAAGAATGCTTGGTGAAGATGCTGGAGTTGGCAGAGATGGCTAAACTTACATCATTAATTAAAGAAAAGACAATATCTGTTTATTGCTGAGTGGAAACCTCTAATAGATTTTTTGCAGGGATTAGAAAAAAATGATTTGTTTATTTGTGGGTTTGGTGAATAAGAAGAAATTTTTGAGACAATAGAAAAAAGAATTTTCTTTGTAATTATAGAGTAAGAGAAATTATTGTTACTTATGTTTGCTGTAGAGAAAATCGGAAGTCCGTCTTAGTCTTTCTTTCTTTCTTCTTTCTTTGTTAATTGTTATATGTTTTGTGGTGTTTGTTTTTAATATTAATTATAAACTGGGTTGTTTAACCCACTAACAACCCAAGGTGTCCGGGTTCAGATTTCTTGCTAACAACCTACAAATGGAGTGTTTGTAGGTTGTTCTTTAAAAGCAGAAGTGGCGGGTGGATGGGAGGCAGACACCTGCTCTGCTTCCCACTTGTGCACAACAACCCATGAATTGTTTAAACCATGGGTTGTCGTTACATGCCAATGAGGCCAATGTGGAGATTTCCAGTAGGAAACTATTGTTAAACAAATGTGGTAAGTAAGCTGGTAGGTAATTCTGTCTTTGTCAAAAAAAATAAAAACTTCAAATAACCAAGTGGTGCAGATTTTGGAGTTGGGGGAATAACGTATCCTGTTATATCATTTATATGACCTGTAATAATTTTTGCCTAATACTTGTATGTTAGCACAAGACCAAAATATATGTAATAAATCTGCCCACAAAGCTTGGCACCACATCTGGGAGTAAGTCACTTTGAACTCGGGAGGATTTATTTCTGAGCAGATATGCCTGTTATTGTGCTTTCAGAAGTATTAGGCAAAACAACTAGTCACCTTGATTAGGCAAAACAACCAGTCACAATCTACTTTGATGAAGGTCACTATAGACATGCTTTCAATAACTAAATGGGCAATGGGACGCTAAGGCTGCATTTGTGCTTTATTTAAAGTTCTGGATTTGACCTTTAAAGCCTTAAATGGTTTGGGACCAAATTATTTGAAGGACCACCTTCACCCACATTAGCCTCCCTGCACTTTAAGATCAGCAAGAGAGGCCTTTCTCGTTTGCCCACCTGTGAGAGCAGTTAAGCAGGCAACTAGATGAGGGGGCCTTTTCTGCAGTTGCCCCACACCTCTGGAATAAATTGTCATCAGGACTCTGCCAGGCCCTGCCCTTGCAGGCTTTTCAGAAGGCCCTGAAAACGTGCTACCTCCCCCTGATTATGTTTTAGCAGACTGGGTTGTGGCTGCAGTTGTCTACTGTAAGTTTTATTTTATGTTGGTGTTTGTTGTTTTTTAGAATATTTGCTGCTGTTGATGTTTTTACTGGGGTGTTTTTTTGTTTTTAAACTGTTTTTATTGTGTTTTTACTGTTTTTAATGCCGCATTGGTTTTTATGTGTTTTGTTGTTGTACGCTACCTTGGGAGGGCTCCTGCCTTGAAAGGCGGCCAAGAAATATTTTAAATAAATGAATAAATAAAAATTATTTGCTGGGAAAGACAGTGAGGGTACAGAGAAGGCCCACATATTACAACAGGATTTGGCCTGCGACTCCCATCAGAGCTGCCCAGCATAGTTAAGGATGAGGGCTCATGGGAGTTGTAGACCCAAATATCAGGAGGGCCACAAGTTGCCACCTCTATATTAAAAGGACCATTAGCGAAGGCCCCTCCCAGTGGAGCCTCAGGGGCAGATTAAGGCTCTGGCCTTCCCCCATGTAAATGGGCTGGTTTTGCCCTCTCTGCAATCTGAAATGCAGCAGCAGAGCTCACTTTCCCAGCAGGAGTGAATGGTAGCAATTTGCATATATAGGAGAAAGTGAGATGGACACAATGGAGACAGAGGCCAAACTTGCTCTCTTGGTGACCCCAGTTTTGTGAGGGTAGCAAGATTTTTTCCCTGACAGTCTTGCCCGGTGCAGCCTATTTGCTTCGTCCCATAGAAACAGCTATTATAGGGGTGTGCACGAGAGCCCACTCGAGTTGTATAGCCAACCTGTGGAGGGGCACCGGGACTGCACCTACCGGCCCCAGTCTCAACACCTTCGTGTGTACATTTTTGGCCATGCGTTCAGATGATACCCTGATGTGGCTTGGGTTGCACGGTGCTGCTGTGGATCAGATGTGGAGCAGGCATCAGGTTAGGTCAGGTTTCTCAAGAAGCAAGACGAAAAGAGATCAGCACCATGAAATGCTCCAAGTGGTGCTTGGACTGGAAGCTAGACAGGGTTGTGTCTGAAGGTTGCCCGAACAAGGATTGGAGGGGAGCAAGAATGAGGTTTAAATAGAAGTGTTGCTGGAGTTAGGCTGGTCCCCCCCCCCCCCCGCATCTATGCTGACTGAGGCTTTTATCTCTTAAAGGGTCGTGGACTGTTCTAGCAAGCTCAGGCTGTGATGACCTGGACGTGGCTGTGGTATGTTACTTTCCTCTTGGCCTGAATCCTCAGAGTCCGAGGACAGTAATCAGTAATGCAACCTCCTCTGGATGCAGAGGAGCTGGCTCCTGAGATTTTTCTGGAGATCTGTGTCCCGGGGAGGAGGAAGCCTCATGACGTCTTTCCATAGCCGAGTCTTCTCCCTGAACCATCAACTCTGCAGCTTCTGCTGAGGACAAGGGGCCGGGGTCCTCTGAGGACGAGGGTTCAGGGTCCTGCTTTGTGACAGTGCTCCTGCCACCCATTGACATCCACATGTTCAGTGGAATGTCCGCAGATATTTGTACAGCTGTATATGTGTAGGCTCTCAACATCAGTAGGAACCCAGAGTCACTGGGGGCTCCCACTGGCACAGAAAGCCACTGTACAGCTGTTCATGCATAGGTTCCTCTTGCCAATGTTTGTTCCAACGTGCAGATTTCGGTGGTGGGACCAGGGAACCCGTGGACATCATGAGGGGAGGTGGTGTGGTTCCACTGCCCACTCCACACATTGGCTATATGTTTGGAGGGAGCTCTTGTGAACACCCCTTATGTGACAGCCCTGCCTTAGAATTTGTTTTTTAGTGACCTGATGTTATAGGAGGCAACAGATAAAGGTCAGGCGACAGGCAAAGGATCCAAATGGGAAAAGAAAGCCGGTTGCTGGTAGGGTTAGGGATCCTGTTAGAGTGAAGGGTTGCAATTAGTGTATTTGCTTAGCTTAGGAAACCTACGGTGCAGTCCAATGCATGTTTACACAGAAAAAGGTCGTACAACCCACAGCATTCCCCAGGCAGTATGGCTGGCTGGGGAATGCTGGGAGTTGTTGCAGGACTTTTTTTTCTGGCCAAACATGCATAGGATTGCACCCTTAGTAAGGGCAGCCTTAATAGAGTTGTCACATCTTTTGCAGGCACATGCGTATGGTCTCAGCCAAGGCAGTCATGTTTTTCCCCCCAGTCTGGTGAGTCTTCTTAGCTGTAAACATGGATTGTACATGAACTACAGTCCTCAAGATCCAATCCTATGCAGAGTTGTTGGCACCAATGAGAGCTTCTCTCTCTCATGCCAACTAATAGCTAGGTCTCAGCTGCTAGGGGAGGATTTTCCCTGAGCCTGTCGTGTAGAAGAAATGGTTTTTAAAAACCCTTCTCGCACACCATGCTCCCAATCCTGAACTTGCCTCCCCTCCATTATTTAGTTTAAAAAATATTCATACAACTCCAGGTGATGCGTATCACACCACATGTTGTTTGGCTCTTAGGCGTGCCTGGTCTATTGAATTCAAGCATAAGAAAGTAAGTGTGTTTCCTATTCACTGTTACCAATCCTGAGCATTACTGTATATTATGGCAACTGCCGAGAGAGAGAGAGAGAGAGAGAGAGAGAGAGAGAGAGAGAGAGAGAGATTTAAATAGCTATTACCTGTGGAAAGAATTTGCAAAACTGTTATAAGCCATGTAATACTTTTATCCTTGGGGGCAGGGAAACACTGTTTCATTTTTGTTAATTCTAAAGCTGCACCTTACCTTTGAATTTGGCTCTCCGAGTTAGAACTGAGATAACTGAGTACAGCACATAGACACCTTAATGGAAACGTACTGCTGTTAATTACATTTGCCTCATTCCCTGAATACATGTTTTGTAATAACTCAAGATAAGAGCAATTCTTCTCTTCTTTTCGCTCTCAGCTTTTTAACGTGTTGTGAGCTCTTCATGCTGTGTCTACAGAACATCAGACAAATCCATTCAAAATCCCCACTGAGCAATTTCTGTCAGTCAAAAAATGTATCTAAAATACATGACTGAATTCAAGCAGTCTGTATAAATCTGTGGAGAAAGCCTGCACACCTGCAGTGGCATGAACCCCAACATAGTTTCCCCTTAGCGACCACACTAGTTTCCCCTGGCAACCCCTGTCTGCATAATCCCCCACCAGGGGGGAAACAGGAGATGCAGGTCTGGCCAGACAGGTACACAATAGGGAAACATCTACCCGAATCCACAAGAGGACACATGGACCATCCGGAGGTGAAGGGCAGTCTCAAAGAGCTGCAAAGTATCCCCTGAAGGAGACCGGTAACTGCCAGATAACTGCCAGACGTCACCTTTCCCAGGCAGGAATAAGCCCACCTGACTGCAAAGGGGCAGGAATAAGCCCGCCTGATCGGCAAGGGGCGGGAGAGGGGGAGGGACAGGGTAGAAAACCCCTCTACCCACCCTAGAAGGGTTGTTGGGAACACGGGCGGGTTGACACCTTCCAAAGCCAACACCGGCTGGGACAAGCAGTTCTCTTCCCCGCCCGAGCACAGGTGGGCTCGGAGTCATGCTAGAAGCGGGAAGGCGTAGAGTCTTTGGTCTAAGGTAACTCATTTCTGCAGTACGCTAGCCTGGGAACCAAGTCATTCAGCTTTTTGAGGTCACGACCTAGTTTTGTGTATGTTATAGTATTCCTAGAAGTCTATTAGTTCCGCTCCATTAACCTATCGTAAATAAAGCGTCTATTCTTTGATGTGAACGGTTCTGTGTGCTTTTTAGGTAGTGGTTGCATTTAAACCGCTTAATATCCCCTTGACGGGCTATATCTCAGTGCCGGTTAACCTGTTAAGTGCCGAACTCACACAGAAGACCCAGTTGCTGGTCTTCCACAAAATCCAAATCGAAAGCAATTTTCTGTCAAACCATTTTCAAGAGCTGTCAGCAAACCATGCCAAGAGCTGCTGCTTATCAATATATAATATTTGCCTTGTCAGAATTGCATTTAGTAAAGAGTAATTATAGCTTTAAAAAATTGGCTAAGAGTTACTGTCACATGATTAACTTAGATTTGATTGATTAGAATAATGAGATCTATGTATATTTGCATATGAATAAAACAGTAGTTCTGATAGGGGAGGGAAGGAGTTTACTCTTCCTTTTTAGGTGATGCACATATGCGTTGCAGCAAGCTTCCTCTTAGAAGAGGTGTTCCCTGCACTGTTAACTGCCATATTTGTAAGTTACTTTTAGTACAAGATCTTACGAAATCTAGAGGTGGCATGTAGGGTTTTTTTTTAAAAAAAACCTGCCCAGTGTGAGAGAGAGAGGGGGGGGGATGCATTGAATTGATCACAAGCTGTATATTTAAAATCTTTGTTTAGATCAGGGACAGGGAACCTCCTTTTATGGGTTCACAATTTGTCCAGGGGCTGCAAGATAGCAATGTATGTTGTGGAAAAATGAACCACTGCGTTGTGTTTTTAAGAGGTTCTTAGAGAGGAAAGTTTATTAGTGAATTCACGGATGGCATCTGAGCACAGTCAGGAATGCCAACAAGAACACAAGGGAGACACTTCCATTTATACTGAATAATATCATGTAGAGGTCAGGTGACAATTGAGTCAGTACAGGAAACTGAGAGACAATTCAAAATGAGACATTTAAACAAAAACAAAAGATCAGGTATTGCCCATCTTCCAGCCATCATGCTAATCAGTAGTCTTTCCCAAGGTGATAATCCCAAGGTGATACTGGCTCACAGTACTTTTAGCATAAGCAGGAAAGAGGCTTAGGCAAATCAATAGATGGGTGATTTGCCCTCAGGGTTGTAATCTACAGAAGGTCAAGGAAAAGGTCTGACTTCCAGGCCTTTCTGTTTAAACTAAAGCCTGGACAAATTTTACTTCTACATTCCCCCATTTTGTGCTTTTATAGCACAACTAACACTTGTAACTGTTACATTCAGCATCTAAAGCTTCTTTTACCTTTTCTCTCTCTTGATCAATCCTTTCAAGCATCAATTTTTTTTTCTGAGTCAATACAGAGCTTTTGCTTCTGCTGCATGTAGTAAAACAACACTTGCTTAACAACAATAATATATAAAACCCAACAAATTCAAGCAATAGGGTTATTAATCCATGAACAATTGCTCTACCCCAACTTCCTAGGTTTGGTATCCAGCTTGTTAGCCAAGACCATATTTCCAGGCTTTTGTCAGGGGCAACAAAAGCAATTTAAGTATCTTTTCTGATTGTAATTATCAGGAATAAACACACAACACTCTTGACCAATCAAGGCGCATATTCTACCTTTTGAGGCAAACACCATGTCTAATGTCATCTTTGGCAGTACTATTTTGCATTGTAGCATTGCGAAAACACTGCCCTTTCCCTGTAAGGGTACAGTCCCACAGTTTATCATTAAAACTCTTCCAGGTACTACATTTAAGAGAATTGCCCATAGTTTGATTACTTTGGGAGAACTAATTTCCATAATTGGTGCAGAATATGGGTTTGGCAGTATGGTTATTTCTCCAATCTCCGTGAGGGGTGAAATAATGCTTACATTGACTTTGTCCTACAAATGTGGAGGGCTGATTTTGTGTTTTGTTGCATGTAAAACACCATTCCCCCAATGTAGGAACAACTTGCAACAACTGGACCCTTTAGAGTACAAGGGTCTGTTGGTGAAGGTCAAGTTTACTAGTGTAATGGGCACTGGCCACATGGGAACTCCTCCCTGGGAATGTACTGGCATGTGGCTACATACCCCTAGCAGTTGGTAGCATTAAATCTTTGTGCAAACTTTAAAAAAGCTGAATGTAAGTATTTTCCTGGAAGGCAGATTGGATGAGGACTATGAGCTCTAAGAATATAACCATACTCCATTTAGCCATATTGTTTCAAATATTAATATTAATATTAATTAAGGCAAAAGAACCACCAGTCACTAACAAGAGCCCAACTACAGGTGTTTCTTCTTGTTCTGACTTTGATGTACTAAAGGGCTGATAAGTAAGGCTCCTGGCTCAGGCTGAGGTGGTGTTCTTTTAAAATGATGACATCAGTTCTTCTCGTCCGATCCTCTGGGTGTTGTCTTTGATGGTCATCCCGTCCGAGGTCTGAGATGATATTGATGTCCTGGCACAAATTCTTCAGCTTCAGGGGAGAGGTTAAAACTAGCACATTTCACCCTGAATTGGTGGAGGAGTTATTGTGTCCTCATTCTCATCGCGGGTAGAGATGTTGGGAGGCTTGGATCCACGTCTAGAGTCCTTGGCACTTCACAGCTTTAAAGTACCTGGTATGGTGCTTTTCCACTTTGGATCCAGCAGATGATCTTCTTTGATGTATCTTAATACGAATCCAGTCACTTGGTTCAATAGAGTGTCCTTCAGTGCTGGGCTGGTACTGAGCCACCTCTATCTGTGAATAAAAAGTCTTCACACATCTCATTAGGGCCTTGCAGTAATTTTGAATTGTATCATCAAGCAGGTGTATATGTCTGGCTAGGTCTAGATTGGTGTCTCATTAATATCTCATGAGGGGTCAAGTCCTGTTACTTGATTTGCTGTGGATCTCATACTCATGAAGGCTATGGGCAGTGCATCTAGCCATTTTAGTCTTGTCTCTGCACATATTCTAGCCAGTTTGCTTTTCAGTATTCTATTATGTCTTTCTATAGCTCCCGCAGATTGTGGATGATACAGGCAATGGAAATGTTGCTGGACTTGTAATGTCCTGCACACTTCTGTTACCACCTGTCCAGTAAAATGTGATCTCCTGTCACTGTTTATGGAGCAAGGTATTCTGAATCTGGGGATCAATTATTTTAGCATTTTTTTTTTGCTTACTGTTGTGGTGTCAGCCTTCACGCAAGGGTATGCGTCAACCTATTTAGAATACATACAAATAACTACAAGAACATATTGATAGGAACAACACTTGGGCATTTCAATAAAATCAATTTGTATATTTACAAAAGGTCCCCAGGGTGTGGGGTGCATGCTCATTTTGGTTTTTTATTTTTTATTTTTTTATTTTTACAGGCTTACCACTGTTATGAGCCTGGCATACCGCACATTGGGCACATCTGAGTTGCTGCAGATGTAAAATTTAATCCAAACCAATCTTTGTTAAACAATTCAATGATCCCCCCTTTGCTCACATGCGACAAGTCTATGGAGCATGTGAGTAATTTAGGGAAAAGAACTCTGGGCATCACTAGGCGGCCGTCCGAATGATGCCATAGAGTCTTTCGAGAGAAAGCAATTTGCCAAATTTCCATGTCCCTCTCCCCTCCCCCCCCCATTTTCTGGGGTCAAATTCTGGATAGCAGCAAGATTTTGCAATTCAGGTGTATTAGCAGGTGCTTGTGACATTGCTATAAATAAATGCAGGAAAAATTTACCTTTTGAACTTAGGCTTGCCTGTCTTTTGCCAAGAAGTCGGGAGGGGTTAACAATAAAAATCTTTAGCAAGGCAAACCAAGCTTTAGAAAACTAACCAAATGCTACCTTTTAAAACACAACAAAGCCAAAAAATAAGGCACTTATGCAACCAAAGGTTTAAAAATACTGGGATGCCAAAACTATTAGCAATTAGAAGCTGCAATTTTAAAATGCAGTGGCAACTGTGATGGGATTCATAGATTATATAGAGTTGGAAGGGGCCTACAAGGCCATTGAGTCCAACCCCCCCACGCTCAGACAAGCTGAGCCAGATGAGCCACAAAGGGAGCACTTGTGTAACTTAAACTAGAACACTTTTCTTGAAAACCAGCCTAATAACAATAAAGTGAAACAGGAATTGCAATTCTTTTAGTATCTTGGTGCTACTGTGCTATGTTGCACCCAAATACTATTTTAACAAAAGTTTTCTGCTAGCTTGCCATAAAGCTACTAGCCAAGCATGAATTCTGAAATTAAACTGCCCAAATTAACCAACATGCCTTGTTGGTTTGCCTTTGGCAAAAACCCAACTAAGCATGGATTGTGTTAAAGAGGGGAGGGGTAAAATTCAGGGAAGCCCACTCTAACAAAACTGGGCACTAAAACTTAAAGGCAAAACTTGAATGTAGCCACAAACACTCATGAGTGTTGCTGCCATTTTTAAAATATTTTGTTTGATTTTTTCTAGCAGCTATAACAAATATTTTTTTCTTCTCATTTTGGGACTTCTCGCCTCTAGTTCAGATCTGAGGAAGTGTGTGCTTTGGTTAGGAGCACACTCTCTTTCTCTCTTCACTAAACACAGGACTGGTGGAGACTCCAAAAGGCACCAAAACTTTGCTTATGCTCAGGAACTCTTTGCACAAAAAAGCTCACAAACGTTTTTGTTATTGTTGTTGTTTTTCTTTAACACAACACAGGGTTCTTTGAGTACTTCTTAATATATATATATATTTAAAAATACGCATTCTCTTTTTTGTTTATGTTTTTGACACTGCTTAACACAACTTTCTTTCAAATAGCTTTTTTCAAAATCTTTACTTCTTATCACATCTTTTACAACTTTCTTTTGCCTGCATAACTTGGGCAGAGAGGGTTTTATTTCCTTTTTTTTTTTTTTTATGCCCTTCTGTTTGCAATTCTAATGTTTCTTTTGCATCTGCCCTTGTCCAACCTTTCTCTTGGCCTAGTTTTTCTTTTCCTTATCTTTTTTTCTTCTTTTCCACATTTTCCTAAATGGCCCTCTTCCCCCCCCCCTCCTCGGGGCAGAGGGGACAGTCTACATGCCTTTAAATAATCATCTCTTTTCTTTTTTTTTTTTCAAAAACCTTTTGGCTCCACTCATTGGTGAAGCTCTTGAATCTTCTGTGAAAAATAGTTAACCATTTCTTTTTGAGCTTATCCTGCATCAGCTGTAGTCTCAGAGAAAAAGCCTGCCTTGATCAGGGGCAGACTCTTTCTGACCTTTTAAAGCTAACACAGTTCAATTCTCAAAAGGCACTAACACTTTGTTTATGCTCAGAAAACCTGCATTCTCAATACTCAGACTCTCTCAAAAATACTTCTTTTATTTACAGGTATTAATCTTGATCTAGTCAGTTTTAGGTTTTACTATTGTAGTAAGGGCATCTCTAGAATATTTCATTGCTGAAGCCTTCTATTTGTAGAACATTTAACTTCTTTGCTTTGACTCTGATTTATCACAGAAGCGCCTCAAGTAATTTCATTTGCATCTCTATCAATTTAACAGGATAATTAAACTTTGGATCAGTTACTGGACATTTCTTTTTTTTCTTCTCTTTCTTAAGACTACTGTTGGCAGAACAAGTCTTAAGTAATTGATTTAAGTCTATCCAGCTAGGGTTATAAATAATTACAGTTTCAAATTCTTCCTTGAATTTGACTGGTTCTTCTCACATGTTAGGAAATTATTTACTATATTCCTTAAATCTCTTGGTGTCTATGGGTCATGGACAGCCACTAGTCTTATCTCTTGCAGGTACCTCTTACTTAGTGGAGCCAGGGTGACTGACCCATAATTTGGGGTGACTAACAGTCTTTGAGAAGGAACAGAGCCAGGCAAGGTGGTTGCTTTTGGGTTCTTAATTTTTCTGGGCATCTAGTTCCTTCTGTTAACTGCTCTTTCTGGCTAGGCAGAGGTGGGTTAGGGTGAAGGAGTGGTCACTGGGGTAGTTTCAGCATCATCATGCAAAAACCTTCTACTTTCATCTTCATTTTGGGGTCTTTTCATGTAGGTAAGGATAATCATCTACAGGATTTTGCTTTTTCTTCCAAAAAAATTTTTTTTCTTCGCTAGCAATGGATATAGGAGCCAATGGTGGTGGTTGGCTGCAGGCCTGCTTAAATTTTAGTTGATCTTTTAATATATATATTTGAATCTTTCAAGCTTTTAAGCTTGGGATTCATGCATGCATTTTGAAGCTTCTTCATACCAATTAAAATACACTTCCCATTGAGTCTGAGGTACCTTACTTCCTCATGACTCGAGCGCTCCCCTTAAGTGCACTATCCTGTCCAAGTCAAACTTTCCTCCCAGTGGGAACTGTTTACTAGGATCATCCTTTTGTCATGACATTCCATTTCTCGAGAAATTTACACACCTACCTATGGCCATAAGGTGTGTACCTATAACATGCTAGCATTCCCTTGGGGGGGATCTCCTTTGATCTTGCACCCCCTATTCCTCACACTCATACAGGACACTCATCCAGGGCAAACTAATTGAGGGATGTTCCTCATTTGAGTCTCAGACAGCGGCTCAACACCTTGATCGGCTCACTCAGTCTTTCAACTGCGGCACAATCCCTTTTTGTCGGCTCAGTCAGTCTTATGACTTCAAATGGGACTCATGAGTCTTGGAAACAGGAAAAGGGATTTACTTGCTCTACTGGGACACAGGGTTCCACTACATACTGGTTTAGTATGTGGTTTAAGTCCTGGTCCTGATCAGCAGATTCATGAACAGTCACACGTCACTGGGTCACGAGGTTCCACTGAGCCCACTTGCTTTTGAAACACTGCCGATCATTGGGTTTCCCCTCACGAACAGGTTCAGGGCGTCTTGACTCAGTTTAAGTCCCAGACCTGGTCAGCAACTTATACACACTCATCCGTGAGAATTTTAGGAAGATGTGCCTTTTCCACACAGTAAAACCATGGGTACTGGGCAAATTGGGAAAAGGGAAAAGGGTCTGTCTGTTGGGGCACGAGGTTCAGCTTTCGCCTAGTCCCAGCCCTGGTCAACAGCTCATAAATCTAGCAATCATACTTTCACAGACATGCATACAATCCTATAGGAAATTTCTTTCGTCTCTAAAACCTCATGGACTCAAAGTTCAGATCGCGTTGGAGGGAAAGGATAGTCTGCTAGAAACAGGAGGACACACACCAAAAACCCAAAAGAGATTTCAAAAGGTCTCTTACCTGGGTTTTGGCGCCTGGGAGTTTAGTGGTGTTTCCCCGTTTCAGGCAGGTCCAGTCCCTTGAAGCGATCCGAGTCACGGCACCAAGATTGTTGTGGAAAAATGAACCACTGCGTTGTGTTTTTAAGAGGTTCTTAGAGAGGAAAGTTTATTAGTGAATTCACGGATGGCATCTGAGCACAGTCAGGAATGCCAACAAGAACACAAGGGAGACACTTCCATTTATACTGAATAATATCATGTAGAGGTCAGGTGACAATTGAGTCAGTACAGGAAACTGAGAGACAATTCAAAATGAGACATTTAAACAAAAACAAAAGATCAGGTATTGCCCATCTTCCAGCCATCATGCTAATCAGTAGTCTTTCCCAAGGTGATAATCCCAAGGTGATACTGGCTCACAGTACTTTTAGCATAAGCAGGAAAGAGGCTTAGGCAAATCAATAGATGGGTGATTTGCCCTCAGGGTTGTAATCTACAGAAGGTCAAGGAAAAGGTCTGACTTCCAGGCCTTTCTGTTTAAACTAAAGCCTGGACAAATTTTACTTCTACATGTATGGGGCAAAAGCCAAAAGTGGGTCTGGCCATCACATTTTCTCTCCCCCCCCCAACCCCTAGCAGACTGCCAGAGGAGGGACAGATTGCTCTTGCCAGAGATCTGAGTTAGTGATGTGAAGGCCAGGGGGGAAACTGGAAAAAGGGGATGAAGAGAACCAGAAAAATTCAGAGAAAAACTGTCCCCCCCAGCAAATCATGGGAAAAGGGGGAAATGATTTACTGTATTTCTAATTTTTCTGGGTTTCTCCCCATTTTTCCAGTGTCCCCCCCCCCCCCGGCCTTTACATCTCTAGTCTGAATTGCTCATTGGCAGAGGGCTTCTGAAATTAGGTTGAGGGCCACATGCATTCCTAGGGGCACAAGTTGCCCAACTTTGGATTAGATCAACCAATTCATCTGCTAAGTATTGCCGCCTCGCTAAAAATGATAACCTTTAGCCACAAAACAGTATATATAACCCGACGAGGAGAGAAGGGGGTGCCCTAACTCCCTGCAGTATAGGCAGCAACAAACAGTTCCCAAGGTAGACTGCTGCCACCCTTTATGCCCACCTCAGCCTAAGCCAGGGACTCCCAGACCTTACAGAGCACTCTTGAGCATTAGGGAATAGGGGTATAGCTGTACCCCCTCTATTCTCAAGCCTGAAACAGTTAAATAGTAGCAAGTAACCAAGCAGAAGGCACTGGAATTAGTACTGAGGTTTACCTGGAAGAAAGCACCCACAGCTCTAAAGGTAGAAATTAAATTTATTTACACAGGGGGAAGAGATAAAAAGGGTGAACAAAATTCAGAGAAACCTTTGGAACAATGCTCCAGGCAAAAAATAACAAAGCAATACCTAAACCTATCCTATATTCTCTGCAGGAATTCGACAGAGAAATCTTTCCCCTGGCATGGAGATTGTTACATGGCAATGGGAACCGACAGGCCTGTGGCTTACGCTGGCTCAGCTTGTCTGAGCGTGGAAAGCTAAGCAGGGTCAAGCCTGGTTATTACTTGGATGGGAGACCCCTCCTCTAGTTTCCTGCATTGAGCAGGGGGTTGGACTCGATAGCCTTGTAGGCTCCTTCCAACTCTATGATCTATGAAATCTATAAGTATAGGTCTTCCAAAAGGACAGGACCCAATGCAAGTGCTCACAAGCCCAAAAGCAAGTTGGCACAGGTAGACAAAGACAATTGGTGGCTCTATGCCTCCCCTTTTATGCTCAGACCCCTGAGAAGATCTCAGTTAGCCAATCACAGGCCTATCACAGCAGCGTTCCCAAACCCTGTAAGGGAGGGTAGAGAAGTTCCCACAAGACTGCGGAGGAGATCATTCAGCCCAGTTAACCGAGTCTCACTCTGGCCTTGTCGGCAGGACCGGTGCAGGGCTGTTTGGCGCCCTAGGCCAAATTATATTTAGCGCCCACCCCTCTCGTGCCGTGGGGGGGGGCTCCAGAGCAAAGCAGCCCTGCTCTGCAACCCCCCCCCCGCGCCGCCGCCGCCGCCACCACCTACCTCCCCCCCCCCGCTGCTGGCTGCTGCCGCCGCCTCCAACATTTTTTTTTTCTTTTGGAAAATTCAACGTTTAAAATTAATAATAAATAAATAAAAAGTGAGTGAACAAAGAGTGGCACTCCAGAGTAAACAAGCAGTGCGAAAGCCCTAGCCCCCCCCCGTGGGAGAGAGGCGCCCCCTTCTTTGTGCCCCGCTGGTCTCTAGCCAGACCCACGCCTCCCCTTTTGGGCTGCCTCCTCCTCCTCCTCCTCCTCCCCCCCTCGAGCCGCTCCGGAGGTGAGTTTCACTTTCCATTCCGCCTGGCGAGCCTCCGCCCGAGCAGAGCGCTTTTTTTTTTTTTTGCCGGGGCGGGGAAACCAGGGCAACAGGGCTGTTTAAGCCCTGTTGCCCTGGTTCCTCTGCCAAAACAACGCCGGCGGGGCTCCGGAAACGATGCGAAGGTAGGTAGGTAGGTAGGCGCGCACGCGCGGGGGGGAGAGGTGCAGCGGAGGCGGCGAGGAAGGAGCGCACCGTTTCTACGCCCCTCTTCCGCCATGCGCCCTAGGCAGCCGCCTGGGTCTGCCTAGCGGTAGCGCCGGCCCTGCTTGTCGGCTACAGCTATCTCGGGATAACAGACACACAGGTGGTTACATCACTCCGTGCTACTTCAGCTTGGCCAAATGGGAGTTGTCACACAGTTAGAGCAGAAAAAGAAAATGGAGTTCTTGATGTATGCTTTGACAGCTGAAGAGTAGCAATTGAGCATGGAAAGTTAAGCAGGGTCAGGCCTGGCTGTTACTTGGATGGGAGACCTCTGCTTTAGTTTCCTGCATTGAGCAGGGGGTTGGACTCGATAGCCTTGTAGGCTCCTTCCAACTCTATGATCTATGAAATCTATTATATTAAACACACATGGTTTTGTATGACTTGTGCATGATTCTAAACACTGGGAGATGCAAAAGGACTTGTTCCCTGCAGCTGGCTGGTATGAATATGCTGGGGACTTAGATCCTATGTATCTGAATATAAGCAATTGCTGGAGGCAACCATTCTGAGATAAAAACATATCTGCATACTACATTCCTTTTCTGTGTGGAATAGTACGCTACTAGAAATATGCATCTTAGGTGCTACTTGGCTTTGCGACTCATAAAGATTTTAGAGACCTCTCTTGTTCTTCTATCATTAAGTTTAATTTAAGGCAAATATAATTCTCCCTGAAAATGCCCCTAACAGGGGTACAGAACCTCAGACCAGTTCTCCAGATGTCCATGCTCCCTTCCCCCAGCCCCACCTCCTTCCCCACAACCACTGATGATCTGGTGTTTTTCTTGCTTTTGTACTGGTTGTTCTCCATTCTAAAAGGTTGAAATACCTCTCCTAAGGCTTAGTTGCTGACAGCAAGAGCTTCCAAGCGAAAATTTGCTGGTATTCTTTGGAATTTTGGACCCGCCCCCTTTGCCTTCAGCTCCGCGCACCACTGAAATGTGCCCCCCCCCCCCAGATCTTCTCTGAAATGGAATTCAGCCTTTGGGCTGAAAGTAAATTATAATGGAAACAGCACAAAGGCCCTGAGTACAAAGATAAAGGAAATATTTATTATATAATTATTTCAAGGAAATGATAAGGTTTTCAATTTTTGAAAAACAAACAGCAATTTTTGTGACTTATTATAAACATAAGTACCACATAACAAACTAAAAAGTATCCAGAATTCGTAGTCCAAAATAAACCAAAGTGTCCAAGGTCACTGAATGTTGTAACCAAAGTATGTAAATAAGGAAGATAATACAACGTTTCTAGATATGTTGCGTCGTTTCGTAATCTTCTTCAGTCAACAGTCAAAGTTTCACAAGATTCATAGATTTGTAATTCACAAAAGTGTAAGGCCTGTAGCCTTACGACGTTTCTAGATATGTTGCGTCGTTTCGTAATATTCTTCAGTCAACTGAAATAATATATACAGATTATAGTGGATACAAAAACATATAATATTTTAAAAAGGAACTGTACTAGATACAGAGCAAGAAATACTGAGATAAATGCTTACCAGTCAAAGTTTCACAAGATTCATAGATTTGTAATTCACAAAAGTGTAAGGCCTGTAGCCAATGCCTTTCAAAAGGACTGAGCTAAAATTAGCCCAACAAATTTATACAAAGTGCTAATACCCAACAGGTGTAAGCTGAAAGAATGAATTTACAATTAAAGGGGAAAGAATACAGAGTTGCCACATCTACAATTCCACATTGAAACAATGAAAAACAGAACAAATAAACCATTGATATGTATCATAAAGCCAGATATACATATAATGACTCCAATACATATAAAAAAGTGTACAAAGTTTGTTTTATATAAAACTAGACCAATCATATTCACAATTTAAACCACCGGGTGTAATTGTATTGAGGAGAAAAGTAAAGCGCGCCTCCTGCTGGCTGATTAGACGATCTACGTCTAGGGTATTGTAAGAATGAGAGTGCAGCTTCCAAATCACAAAAAATTGTAAATCTTTATCCTCATGTTTTTTATCTTTAAAATGTTGTACCATAGGGGCGGTTAGCACCCGATTACGGATCCTAGATTTATGTTCTTGTATTCGATACTTGATCTGGTGAGTGGTTTTACCCACATACAGTAAGTTACAGGGACATCGAACTATGTATACGACTGCTTTTGAATTGCATTTGGAAAAATGTCTAATGGTAAATTTAAACCCTGAATTAGTGTCATAAAAAGACTTGATCTGTAAGGCATGTGGACAGACTGAACATCTGCCACATTTGAAATGACCTGTAGTAGAAGGTGGAGGAGGGGGACCTAATTCATCAGAGTGAATCATAGAGTCACCTAGATTCCTTGTCCTTCTAAGTCCAATAGTGAGAAAAGACTGACAACCTGGAATATTAGATAGCAGGTGCCAATGTTTTCGAAGAATGTTTTTAATTTTTCCAGCTAAGGGAGAGTATTGGATGGAAGTATATATAGAGTCTTTATTTATATGTTTATCTTTATTGGTGGATGTCTGAAAAAGAGAAGACCTGTGTCTACTATGTGCTCTGTTTATAGCTTTATTAATAACCTGTTTAGGATAGCCCCTAGATTCAAGATTTACACTAAGTTGTTGTGCTGCCAAATGGTAGTCTACAGGATAAGAAGAATTCCGTTTAAGACGCAAAAATTGACTAAAAGGGAGGTTATCCTTAAGAGATTTTGTATGAAAAGAATTGTAATGCAATAAGGCATTCCTATCAGTAGGTTTTTTAAAAGGAGATAGGAAAATAGTTTGTAAAGAAGGATCTAGACTAACTTTGGTGTCTAAAAAAGAAACAAAACAAGGGTTACAAGAACCTGTAAATTGAATATCAGAAGATACTGAGTTAATCGAAGATTTAAATTTATCAAACCAAAGTTCTGATTCAAAAATGAAAAATAAATCATCAATATACCTTTTATAAAGCAAAATATGATTATTAAACTTGGAATTGAAAATAAATGAATTTTCAAAATAAGACATGAATAAATTAGCCACAGAGGGTGCCACAGAGGAACCCATGGTCACGCCCTTAACCTGTAAATAAAATTGGTGTTTATATCTAAAAAAATTGTGTTCAAAAATAATATCTAACAAGTCTAATAAAAAGTGGGTTGGAGGATGTTTAGAAAGTCTAAGATCCAGAAAGTTTGAAATAATGAGACGTGCATCATTTAAAGGAATATTACTATAGAGATACGGCTACAGGCCTTACACTTTTGTGAATTACAAATCTATGAAATCTATGAATCTTGTGAAACTTTGACTGTTGACTGAAGAAGATTACGAAACGACGCAACATATCTAGAAACGTTGTATTATCTTCCCTATTTACATACTTTGGTTACAACATTCAGTGACCTTGGACACTTTGGTTTATTTTGGACTACGAATTCTGGATACTTTTTAGTTTGTTATGTGGTACTTATGTTTATAATAAGTCACATAAATTGCTGTTTGTTTTTCAAAAATTGAAAACCTTATCATTTCCTTGAAATAACTATATAATAAATGTGAAGAAACAAGCCTTTGGGGGTTCCTGCATGCACATGCACACACACACACACACACACACACACACACGCCTCCTCATGTGTAAACCAAGTAAGGCCAGTTGAGGGGGGTGCTGGGAGGAAGCGAAAGGTACATAAAACATAAGATGGGGCATGGCGCCTGGAAGTCTGGAGGAGCCAGGCTGAAAGCGTTCATATGTAAATGTAGTCCAGGCCCAGTAAGCCATGAGTCATGACTCATGAGTTTCCCTTCCCCCCGCCTGGCCAGGTGCAGTTCAATCTAATTGGCTGAAAGCAGGAAAGCTACAGAAAGGGGGAGGGGGGGAAGAGCTATTTCCCAACTGTAGCCTGTTTGTCTTGGTCTTTGGTCTTCGCGTGGCTGCCCGGCTGGTGGAGCCATGGCGGCACGCCAAAGAGGGGCCCAAGCCTTCAGGGCCCCCCCTCAGGATCCGACCCCAGGTTGCTCCTGGTAAAATTAGCTGATTGAGGGCTCGAGTGAAGGCAAGTCTTGTGGGAGTTTTACCCATCTCGGACCTTCGGGTAGGTGTGGTAATCTCCCTCGGGCAGTGAGGCTGTGCTGGATTTAACCCTTGAAGAGAACACCCTCAGGTAACAGGTGTATGCCTGAGAGATATTAAGGAATCAGGTTTTATTCGCTATCTACTCCCGAGGAAATGTAATCCAAGAGTTCCGGTACCCTTTTCTCCAGAAAAAAAGCACTGGTTTTGCAGCTTTACTGTGTACTAAAGTGTCTCTCTCTTTATTTTGTGTGCTTCTCTCATTTCCTTAATCTTGTTGTAAAATGCTACCAGAATAAACCTTGTCCTGGTTTTACCCCACATGGGTTTTGTAGTACTCTGTGGCTTCAGTATCTAAATCCAGGTTACAGAATTAAAGGCGAGTCCCTCAACAGAGATCCAAATAGGATTGCAGACAGCTGAGGCTGGCAATCTGGTACCTTGAGATCTCTGGGGGTCTTGGTTCCTTTGGAGTAGGAAAGGGTGGGGGTGTGGCGGGCCAGCCAGCCCCCCCTTCCTCCACATGGTGGCAGCCGTGGAATTCGAAGCTGAACCACAGAGTGTGTGCACGTGGGCAAATGAGAGAAATTGGAGAGGCTTTGGTGCATCAGTAAAGGTTTATTATTTTTTAGAAATGAAGTGTGAGATTGAGCCTTAGGAAAAACGTTCAGATTGCTGGCAGTCTGTGGGAGCGTTGAAGGCAAGACATTTCAACTATGGAGTGAGTTCCAGAACAGCTTGTGTGCCCAGCAAGTGAGCAAAGGGCAGCAAGTGTCAGACTGAGCTTCAAAGAAAGCGTTCAGATTGCTGAAAGAGGCTACCCCAGTCTGGGGAAGCCTAGCTCCCAGCAGAGAGTGTTGAAGGCAAGAAATCTCAAAGTGCCAGGGTGTGGCGGAGAAGCAAACTGCCATGCTAGACAACGGGATGGGGTTGTACCGGCAGAAAAGGCAGGGCTAGTTCCCTTTTCCAGGCGTGGAGAGGCCAAGGGGACAAGCAAAAGAAACTACCCATCGAGTACAACAGAGGCTGGGAGTAGCAGTTGCCAGTGAGTAAGCAGAAGAAGATTCTACCCATCAAGTGCAAAAAGCGGGTGAGCAGATGGCAGCTGCATGATCCCAAAGTTTGGGGGGCTGGAGGAGCCCGGGAAGAGAAGAAGAGGTGGTGTGTGCGCACGTGCGTGTGTTCCAGGAGGAGGGAGAAGACCAGAAAACCTCTCCTAAGAGAATGGTGAGCAAAACGTTGAGTTTTGGGACGGCGTTTGATGAGTGATTTTAGTTGTGCTGTGTGCCCCAGAGAAATTGCCGAGACTTTTGAACTTGGACTGTCCAGTTGCTCTTGGGGGGGGGGCATGGTGAATGGACAGGCTGGGCAGCAGCAAGCAGAGGGGGGGCGGACATCAGAAACCCCCCCCCCAGAAAAAGAGACTTTGTCCCCTGTGCTGCCGAAGTGGAGGGCTGAAAGAAGCAGAAAGACAAAGGAGATTTCCCTCCTAGCTGGCGGAGAAGCACGGACAGAAGAATTTCCCCTCCATCTGTCCCCAGCGAGAAGAAAAGAGGACTGAGATTGGGGGTTGATTAAAGCCAATGAAAACTGTGAAATAGTTGCTGGAAGGGAGGGGGCGGGTGATCCAAGTGCATTTGTGTTATCTGGATTGTTGCTGGGGGGGCCCGGGGGACGGGTGATCCCAGTGTAAGAAGTTTAACTATGTTGTTTTGTCCCCAAATGAAAAAGTTAGTCCCAACTCAATAATGATGGTTGGAGATAATAATCATGATGGATGCATTTGTTCAAAGGGCCTCAAGAGGGCAGGGAAGAGTTGCCAGAGAAAAATTAGTCAGAGGCCAGGGAACAAAGAAGTTAGAGGCAAAAAGCCCTCTAGCGGCTAAAAGGAAGATTGCCAGGCTGTGTGTTCTAGAAGGGGCCTTTGGAAACTGAGTAGAGCCTCCAAAGCTAAGCATTCAATTCTGAGAGAAACAGTCATCCCGTGCAAGTTGGGTGGTGGGCTAAAAGAGCCAAGCCCAAGAGGCGGAAAGATTGCCAGGCTGTGTGTTCTAGAAGGTGCCTTTGGGAAAAGGGGGGTGGTGGGAAGCCACCAGCGAACCCTTGGGAAAAAGGGGTGATGGTATTCACGTCGTTAGGTACAGGGTGGCAGAAGCAAGCCTGTAAAAGCAAACAAAGGCGAATTGAAGAGTCACATTTCAGTCAGCAATCTTCCCCTACAGCAGTGTTTCTCAACCTTGGGTCCCCAGATGTTTTTGGCCTACAACTCCCAGCATGCCCCAGCCAGCACTAGCTGGCTGGGGCATGCTGGGAGTTGTAGGCCAAAAACATCTGGGGACCCAAGGTTGAGAAACACTGCCCTACAGGCTGTGTGAGAAACAGCAACCCTAAAAAGTTTTTTTTATTGAAGTCACATTTCAGTCAGCAAATTGCCCCCTACAGGCTGTGTGAGAAACAGCAACCCTAAAAAGTTTTCTTTAGGTTGGGGTTACCATATGATGTTTCTGTGTATGCAAAACTGTGTAATGCAAACCTGTAAACTTCTGATTGACGGTTATTGATTGTGTTTTGCTGTTTTGATGTTTAAGGAGCTTTAGCAAACCTATAAACTTCTGATTGATAGTTATTGATTGTTGTTTTGCTGTTTTGATGTTTAAGGAGATTTAAGAATTAAGCTTTAAAATGTTTAAGACTATAGTTAAGATGTTTAGATGCTTTTTGTGTAGTTCTGTTTTTGCGTGTGTGTGAAAGTGAAGAAAAGTGCACTAGTGGTAAAAAGCTAGCGCAAGCTCGTTTCTTTTTTGTTGTTGTTGTTAGTATAGATGAAAGGAGAGGGTTAACCCCTCGTTTCATCTTTTCCCAAAGGAAAGGGTGTGAAGAAACGAGCCTTTGGGGGTTCCTGCATGCACACACACACACACACACACACACACACACACACGCCTCCTCATGTGTAAACCAAGTAAGGCCAGTTGGGGGGGGCTGGGAGGAAGCGAAAGGTACATAAAACATAAGATGGGGCATGGCGCCTGGAAGTCTGGAGGAGCCAGGCTGAAAGCATTCATATGTAAATGTAGTCCAGGCCCAGTAAGCCATGAGTCATGACTCATGAGTTCCCTTCCCCCTGCCTGGCCAGGTGAAGTTCAATCTAATTGGCTGAAAGCAGGAAAGCTACAGAAAGGGGGAAGAGCTATTTCCCAACTGTAGCCTGTTTGTCTTGGTCTTTGGTCTTCGCGTGGCTGCCCGGCTGGTGGAGCCATGGCGGCGCGCCAAAGAGGGGCCCAAGCCTTCAGGGGGGGGCCCTCCTCAGGATCCGACCCCAGGTTGCTCCTGGTAAAATTAGCTGATTGAGGGCTCGAGTGAAGGCAAGTCTTGTGGGAGTTTTACCCATCTCGGACCTTCGGGTTGGTGTGGTAATCTCCCTCAGGCAGCGAGGCTGTGCTAGATTTAACCCTTGAAGAGAACACCCTCAGGTAACAGGTGTATGCCTGAGAGATATTAAGGAATCAGGTTTTATTGTTTTGCAGCTTTACTGTGTACTAAAGTGTCTCTCTCTTTATTTTGTGTGCTTCTCTCATTTCCCTAATCTTGTTGTAAAATGCTACCAGAATAAACTTTGTCCTGGTTTTACCCCACATGGGTTTTGTAGTACTCTGTGGCTTCAGTATCTAAATCCAGGTTACAGAATTAAAGGCGAGTCCCTCAACAGAGATCCAAGTAGGATTGCAGACAGCTGAGGCTGGCAATCTGGTACCTTGAGATCTCTTGGGGTCTTGGTTCCTTTGGAGTAGGAAAGGGTGGGGGTGTGGCGGGCCAGCCAGCCCCCCCTTCCTCCACAATAAATATTTCCTTTATCTTTGTACTCAGGGCCTTTGTGCCGTTTCCATTATAATTTACCTTGTGATATCACGGCATTATATTGTTTCCTTTGTATTGCATACTATTTTGGGCTGAAAGAGCTTTGACACGCCTGCCCTATTAAAAAAAAGAAAAGAAACACCTACAAAATAGAAATCACATCCTGCTTTATTTTCCTGGTTTGTTCACTGATATTAACCAGAGTCCTGCAGTTTGGATGTAATGGGTAAACTCTGGCTTAATGCAAGCTAGGATCTTCGCACCAAAGCCAGTGTGTGACAAGAGGAGGGGAAGGGTGAGGGAAGAATACTCGGCCCTAATGCTCATTCTTGGCTTAATTCCTGGTTTAAATCCAAAGTTTGCAGAAGTACCAAAAAAGCAGGGAGAAACCGAAGGAGGGAAAAGCTCTAAAACAGCTCACTGAGGACTGAGCGTGCTCAGTGAGCATAGAATGCTGACTGTTGGGGTGAAAAATTAATAATATATTTTAAAAAAATAATTAAAAAATAAAACATAAAATAAAATAAAAATGTTGGAAGGGGAATGGAATAGAGTGCCCTGGAAAAGGGCATGGCAGCACTCCGCACCCACCATTTCTTTGTAGGTCCCACTTGTTACTAGAATTACTCTGTTCCATCTGTAAAGGTCTTTTCCTCTGTGAGCTAAGCTTCCCCTTCTGCAAAGCGGCTCCTTACAAAGAAAATGACAAGACCTGGGTCTGGTCAGAGAGGAGGGATTCCAGCCACCCACCACAAGCCCCTTTTCCTTTTTAGCAAGCTCCTTTCCTTTTGCTGCCCACTGGGATTACTCTTCCTTTCCCTGGTGGTGGTATGAACAAGAACAGAGGAGGAGGAGGTAATTGCTTCTGGACGATTTTGTTCTGTGCCAGAGAGGACAGATAGCCTACACTCACCTTGAGGCACTCCATGGCTCAGATATGCAAGATATATGCAAGATATGATAGATCTCTCCTCATCCCTGCCCTTCTCCTGTCTTCCCTATTTCAATTTTTGTTGTTGGGTTTTTAAAAATTCTTTTTATGCTAGAGCAGGATTGCACTCATAAAAATTAAAGTTAGGAGAATTAATTCACGATGTGGTCCCTCCCCTGGGGAACTGGCAGGCCATTGCAAGAGCATGCAATAAGATGTGCATTTTTTCCGTGTTTCTTGTGAAGATGGGCATTGTGAGATTTTAATGGGGATATAATGCTTTATTTAGTGCCGTGTTGGTCCTCAGTCGTAACCCCAGTTCCAGCTGACTGAAGAACAGCAATGCCTTAGCCATGCTAGAGGGACCCAGTATGGAAGTGTCCCTGGTTTGGAATGTTATTATTAGCATTGCGGACGTACAGGTGGGAAATGAAGAATCGAGACACTCAGTTGGTGTTTAACTGGGCCACGTTTATTTACATATTTACATACAATGACCTGCAAAGGGATCGAGTGCGGGTTATTCTATTCTGGCCTCATAGGCCGCTCTGTTATGCACTTGGGCGGAGCATCAAAACCGGGAGGTGGCGAGGAAATCCGCCGCCTCCCCATTTTTTACTTTCTAGTGTTGGGTGCCTTTGTTGCGTCGCTCCCTCTCGGAGTCTCACGACAACAAGCTTGGCGAGAACAAAGGCCTCACAGGCGTTCCTGACCCCCAGCTGTCTGAGCCTATTGACCCATCCATCTGAGGCATCCTGAAACCGCCTGTCACCTGAATGGTGCCAGGGATGCTCACCTCACCCTATCAATACTCTAACCCGCACTTACCCGCCACAGAGAGGGACCAGCGCCTGCTTAGTCCCCTCTCCCCCACCTGCCAGGAAGAAGTTCCAGCAGGGCCCTTTGCAGATCCTTGATAAATACATCATTACCTTTGTCAGACAAATGGATTCCATCAATGCGGTACAGCTCCCTCTGGGCCAATACAATATCAGGATGGGGTACATTATAACCCTCGCCCCCCAGTCCTTTCACAATTTCTCTGTTCACCTTTCTGGCTGCTCTGTTCATAATTCTGGGGTTTGCGTTGTTTCTCCAGCAGTGTCGTGGTATAATGTGAGACCAGATGATCTGGACCGCCGGCCACCTTTCCTTGATGTTTTGGAAATCTGCAAGCGCTTGCAGTACCAGGGCTTTACTCTTGAGTAAACCCAAATCATTCCCCCCAAGGTGCAGCACCAGCAGGTGCGGGGGTTGCTCTTTGAAGCCAGACCCGAACAGGGTTTTCTGCCACCGCAAGCCGCGGTATCCCAACCAATGGATTTCAGCCGTTCGACCCATTCCCAGCTGAGTTCCTTGGCCCGAAGCTGCCGCCCTTCGAGCTGCCCAGAAAACAAAGCTGTGTCCACACACTAGAACCCGCACCGGTTTGGCCCCTGGATATTCTGCAATGAAGAAACAGAGGCCGCAGTATCGTTCATAGAAATTTGCGTACATAAGACTGATATGCTTACTTGGGAAGATAGGCGAACAAATGTCAGTGTACTGGAAGAAGCAAAGACTACTAGCATTGAAAAAATGATCCTTCAACGCCAACTTCAGTGGACCGGTCATGTTGTTCGAATGCCTGACTGCCGTCTCCCAAAGCAGTTACTTTACTCCCAACTCAAGGATGGAAAGCGGAATATCGGTGGTCAATATAAGAGGTTTAAAGATGTTCATAAGGCTAATCTAAAAAAATGCAATATAAACATCGAAAACTGGGAAGCTCTGGCCCATGAACGATCTAAATGGAGGTTGGCCTTTCACAAAGGTTCCATGGACTTTGAAGAAGCCCGAGTGCAAGGTGAAAGGGAGAAACGTGCTAAGCGAAAAGCACGTCAAATGAATCCTTTACAGGACCATCTTCTATCTGGTAACCTGTGTCCTCACTGTGGGAAGCTGTGTGGATCTAGAATTGGCCTCCACAGTCACTTACGGACCCATCGCTAGAGTCTACACAATCTTCTTTAGAATTTCCTCCTTTTATCCCGGAAGACAATCTTACTCGGTCACGAGTGATCGCCTGATGATGACATAAGACTGATATGCTTGCGATTGCCAACGCCCCACCGCTTGCACTCTGTCGGCGGAGAAGCCTACAGCTGCCGCAGTAGACACCGCGCCAATACGGAATGAGTGTGTTCCAAAGCGTTTGTCCCCTAGGCCCAATGCTCCCAGCGCTAATTTGGCTACAGACCAAAACTGGAACTTCGTGAGTGGTGACCCGTCAGCATGTTGGAAAAGCGGACCCTCTTTCTTTGGCTCCTGTAACCCCACCCCCCCCTACCTGAGGCATACCTGCGAGAACTGGTAAGTCTCGCTTCTCTTCCCCCCACGTCCGCAAAATTTCTCCCCGCCCACAGCTGCACGTGATGCGGGGGAAGGTCATTATGATCAATGGTGTAAGCAGACTTGATGAGAAGATAAAACTCGCTCTATAGGTTTAGCATAGAGTGAAATTTAGTCCCCATAATTGCTGTGTTTTAGTTTCCAGAGATCACAGACATTTGTGCCATGAACTATACCTTCTTTCCCTCTGTGCACGTAGGAAGACTATTGTGTAAGAATCGCCCGTACATCAACACAATGGGAGTGGGAGCTTGATGTCGCCTGTTGCAGGAAGTCCTTAAGCATGTGTTTCTTCTTTCCTCCCTTAAAATATATGTGAAAATATATGTCACAGTGGAAAAGCTCCTAGTAGTGAAAAAGCACATGCAGATACAAATGTGTCTAGTGCCACCTAGAGCATTTTAACAAAGATGCTGGAAGGAAGATTATGGGAATAAAGGGGCATTTCAAGGCCTCATCTACCATTGGTCTAAGTCAGTATTTTCACATACATGTTGCAGACTCTTACAGCACTGTGTGGAATGGCGTGTGGACTGCTTAACTTCATTTTCTTTTTTAAGAACTAGGTCTTTAATAACAGGATGTTCTATGAATCTTTCTGGTGAAATTGATGCATGCCCCGATTAGCCGGTGCATACCAGGGGGCCAGGTTGTTGTGCTCAACCCCTGCTCCAGGCCCCATCCCCTTGCATCATAAATTTTAAAAATCAAAAGTTGGGCACAGGACTAGGCTGATGTAGGAGAAGATGGGGTTTTAAAGAGAAGCAAGTTCTCTGGATTTGTACCTAGCAATTCTACAGGAAACTGTGTCCCGGAAAACTCTGGGATATCCATACAAGGTCCATAGCTCAGAGGTAGAGCACGTACTTTGCATGCAGAAGATCCCAGGTTCAGTCCCTGCAATCTCCCTTTAAAAAGGATCAGGTTGCAGGTGATGGGGAAAACCTCTGCCTGACACCCTGGAGAGCTACTGCCAATCAGAGTAGATACTTCTGAGCTAGATGGACAAACAGTCTGATCTGGTCTGATCAGTTACCTATGTTGTCAATGGATGTGATCCTTCTGGAGAAAACAAACAGCATTATATATTCCTGTTCTTAAAATGTGTGAATTACGGTAAGTCATGCCTTCCTGAATGCCTCTACAAAAGTACCTAATGCTGTTCACTCATGTTCACTTGAATACTGCTGTACAGTGAGAGAAGCCAAGTGAAGCCATCCCGGAAGAAACAGAGGAAGGCTCATATTAACTTTGTTGTACATACAGCAAAGTCAGGACTTTTGGGATGCCAAACCCCTGAAAGATAAGGGACAGAAGGCGGTTACTAAAGAGGAAATGTATACTCGATTTGATTTATAGTTGAAATGGTAGCATGCTTATTGTTGAGAATTTAAATGTGTATGTAAAAATTTCTAAAGGGTGAAAATAACAGTTTTTTGTGAGTGATTCTGAGTAAGTTTGATCACGGTGGCATTTGCTTTTTTCTAACACAGTACAGTGAGAGAAGGCAGGCATCCAGCACCAATACGCTGCTTTTATTAACTGCTAGTGGATAGTAGATAGTCCCATGTCATTTCCACCTCCTTGAAAGATTTCATCAACGTTGCCTCCGGAAAATCCTGCCAATTACTTGGGAAGATAGGCGAACAAATGTCAGTGTACTGGAAGAAGCAAAGACTAGTACTAGCGTTGAAAAAATGATCCTTCAATGCCAACTTCAATGGACTGAGCATGTTGTTTGAATGTCTGACTGCCGTCTCCCAAAGCAGTTACTTTATTCCCAACTCAAGGATGGAAAGCGGAATATCGGTGGTCAGTACAAGAGGGTTAAAGATGTTCTTAAGACTAATCTAAAAAAAAAAATGCAATATAAACATCGAAAACTGGGAAGCTCTGGCCCATGAACGATCTAAATGGAGGTTGGCCTTTCACAAACGTTCCATGGACTTTGAAGAAGTCCGAGTGCAAGGTGAAAGGGAGAAATGTGCTAGGCGAAAAGCACGTCAAACGAATCTTTTACAGGAACATCTTCCATCTGGTAACCTGTGTCCTCACTGTGGGAAGGCTGTGTGGATCTAGAATTGGCCTCCACAGTCACGTATGGACCCATCGCTAGAGTCTACACAACTTTTTAGAATTTTCTCCTTTTATAATTTTTTTTGTAATTTTATCCTGGAAGACAATATTACTCGGTCACGAGTGATCGCCTACTATAGTGGATAGTAACAAGACAGCTGAATCAGTTGAGAAGGAGATGGCCGGCTGAGGGCAGCGTGATTAATCTTATGAGCATTCTGGTTCCTGCCTGACATGTGATGGACTGAAATGGAACAACTTACCGGTACTTTTCACAGCCAGTAATAGGCAACCCAGCGTTGGGAGAAAATCCTTCCCTGGTACTCATTTTTGTAGCATAATGAAGATATGGATCGTCATATTTTGTTGGTTTTCAGTGGAATAATACGTGCATTTTATACCCCTCATATGCACTTAGTTTTCCCCCATATATTAATAGTTTTTATTCCATATATTATGAAATAAATACCGGTTCCTCGGTTCTGTCCTCGCAATCCCCAACACAAAGTACACGCAGCAGGTAATGACTGTACAGTTGCTTCAAACTCATTTGATACCCTTCCATTCACACCATGTTCAAAAGGAAAAAGGTGTACAAAGAATGTGCACAATTTTGTGTGAATCCATGTTCTTTCTTCCAGATGTGTGCCCTTCATTCAAGATTAACTCATCTATAGTGTTCTCACAGCTACTTAGCAAGATTGACCATTTCACTCTTTAAATCCCTAATGGGAAAGTTGGGAGGACGTCCGTTCCACCAAATCAGGCAAGTGGAATAGGCATGGCCTGTACCCACACAAACTGACCTAAAGCTTTACATATATCCGGAGTGGCCCAGGAGTAATGGTAGAGGTGGCTTGGGCTATTATGCTGCTCGGGGAATGTAAACTGGGTCGTAGCTTTAGGCTATATGCAGTCCATTTTTAGACACGTTTACCACTTACTGCAGTGGGGCTGACTCTCCAGTATGTGTGTATAGCATCACTATCTTAGTCTGATTGACTTTCATGCACTCTAAACCAGCCCGGCTAAAAGGTTATGCTGGGATTCCTGATACAGTGCAAATTCAGCAGGCATGCAGCAAACATGAAGCAGAGGGTGGAAGATTATGGGCAACTTCCCTGTGATCAACCACAGCCATCCATCATCCCAGCTGCCATCTTGCTGCATTTTGGGCCAGGGCTCCACAAATCCACTCACCAAGTTGCCGATGGTGATAATCCCTCCTCCACATCATCCCTCCTCTGAATAATCCACGAATGACAGGTAATTTAAGAGGTCAGTCTTGCCTTGCACTGGCTTTGCAGAAGCAGCGCACTGCTTCCGCCTTTTGCAAAAGGCCCATGAAAGGTGGACCGAGATGCCACCCTTCCCCAAGGGGGGGCGGGGGGAGAACCACACTAGGGATTTTTACTGGCATTGTAGTGCCTCACTGGCATGTGTCACATGACGCACACCCCAAACTGACCTCCTCATGCTATTTCTGCCATTATATCCCGGATTTCTTCAGACCAGTTATATCACAACTTTTTTATATGTTGTTTTTTCCATGGTATATATTTCAGTGTGTGCTAAACTTGTTCTGGGGGCAGGAGGAGTGGCTTCAGCTGGTGGTGGGTCGGTGGGTGGGAGTGATGCAATGAGGAAGTGTCCTATAGGGTTTTTTAAAACAGTATTTGTTAAAGTGCAAGTGCGGAGGTGTGAATCTACGAATAACACAAACCTCTCACATTGCTACAAGTGCTGGGTGAGGAACAATTAGATGAAAACGCACTGATATACATGTCTACTCAGAAGTAAATCACATTGCCTTCCATGGCACTTACTCCGGCAAAAGTCAGCACGGGAGAGGAGGGTTTGCTTAGGGCTTTCAGGAAGGAGCTGTGAATTACCGTACTTTTTTTTAAAAGCTCCTTTCCACCAGTGAACCTGTGCATAAGCTTAATGGATCTAAAAACACAAACAAATCGTAAAGGGCCACTTCCCTGCACACATCACCTTTCCAGCACCCCCTACGTCTCCCACAATTGCATTTGTGTGTGACACAAGATCACATTTTCAACACACTATTCATCAGCATGTGTCCTAACAGTGGTAAATGCATTTTGCATAGATACCAGGACAGTGCTCCCTGACAAATGGAAGGGCCTCTAGAGTGTAGATCCACCCCCCCCAATCCTCTGAATGTGTGTGGGGCGGGTAAGAAATGTCTTTACTCTCATCTTGCATCACACTTCAAAGGAAAGAAGTGGCAGAAGCCCCTCCTGCTATTTCCCCCTTCCCCATTGTCTCCACAAATAAAGGCTGAAGGAGAGGAGGAACTAGTTGGAAGAGAGGCCAGGAGTGAAGCAAAGCTGCTGCCTCCTCTCTTGACTGCTCTGTACCCCACCCAACAAACTTGGCAGAACAATCATTAGCTACAAATAAACATGTTTTGGAAAGATTAATCGTTGAGGCAGTTCAGAGCTTTTAGTTTCTGAAGTAACTGAGGGAAACACATACTAGTGAGGTGTTTTGTTTTTTTATATCCAGACTTTTCAGCAAAGAAACCAATTTAAATGTTCAGTAAAGGACCCACTTTTTTTGGTTCATAAAACATTAGTGTAGTTTAAGTCATTTTTATAAAAGGAATATAATATATACATAGTATGTCAACAACTTTGAGAGATTCCCAGCAGGGCACTGGGTTCTCAGTATGGCCAGCACCAATTCAGCACAGTAAAAGATCCTTGCGGCCTCCAGGAAATCTTAAGCTATGCTTGCATGAGCATAAATCTACAGGTCGGTTTTTATATCAATTGCATGTTATTGTACAGAGTCATCTTGTTTACTCTGTTCTATGCTGGGGATGGCTGTATATATGCCAATATGCAATGGAGCTGCACAGTCCACACCACAATCAGGAATGGTACTGAAGCTGGATCACATTTCTGATTCAGGTTATGCCCATGTGTTCCCCACTGCTTCAACTGGCTTTCACAACCATGTTCTTCCTGCATGTCTTGAGGAAGCGTTCCTGGTTAGCAGATGTAGGCTGCTTTCACACTAATAATGAGAACTTGATTTATGGTGGCTCACACAAAGTGCAAGATTTACGATCTCTGCTTAATGAAATGAGCGGTGCATCTCTTCTGGAAGCAAACTCACCAAGCTCTGGTCAAGCAAACCTTTTCTCTCCAGAGCCAAGCTCAATCAAAACTGGTTCTGCAAGCCTGCAGAAGGGGCCAGCTGAGTACAGCACTGATTGGCTGAAGCATGTGCTGACATGAATCCATTTAAACCCACACCTGAAGCAGTTTTGCAATCCCTTTTAAAACACATTTTGCTTTTAAAGAACAGGGTGATGAATGAACATTTAAATCAGTAAATGTACATGTGGTGTTTTTAAAGCAAAAAAAAAAAAAGGCAGAAAACCCACCCAGAGCAGGGGACTAACAACTGAATCACTAGTATGTTTGTCTTTTCCATAGCGAAGGTGGCGAGGCTGGGAGAAAAACACAACTGGTGTTTTCATGTTAATGTTTGTACATGGCCCAAGTCCATTATTCCAGCAAAATGCAAACTTGTGGATTAGAGCCTCTAGCAGCACATACAAGATGCTGAGGAGCTTAGTCCCTTGCATTTGGGACATTTGCAGTGACAGCAACGCATCTTATGCTGGAATCCCCAAGTATTCAGCTTGTTGCTGGAAGACTGTGAGAAACATACCACGTAGCATCAAAACTTTCAACAGTATCCTGTCTGCTTCCATAGCAGAGGATCACCAAGAGGAGCAAAGATCCCACTTCTAATCTGTCAATCATAACAATCTGAAATCTCATCAACAAATAGAAGGTTTTTGGCTGCTATTGCTATCCAGGTGCTGTTCTCCACCAGGGCCCATTCAGTGATTGACAGCATTCTTTTGACTGAATGCCAGAAACGAGCAAGCAGTCATTCATTTCCATCAGTGCAATGCTTGCTTTAGAAACTGCTCTTGCTTTCCCTCCTCTTGTACAGGTTGTGAGGCCTCATTATAATGATGTTTCCTGTTCGGATTCTCTTCTTGGACAATAGGCCCAGAAGTCCTCTTGTAGCCTCCCACAGTACTCGGTGGTCCTTCATGGTCCATACTGTGATTGGAATTAATTTCAGCACATTTTTCCTTAAACTGGTGAGCATTGCCTGCAAATGTCTCACAGCGGTCCAGATTTTCCTCTTGCACTGGGCTTCCCAGGCTGTCGTCACTTGATCCAGGAGACATGGACCCCTCTTGGGAGTTCTGACTGACATAGACAACAATGATTTCACCTTTAAAATTCATGACTTGTCCGCTTGAAATGAATGTAGAGTTTCCGTTTCCAGACACATTTCCTACAGGGTGTCAGAGCAGGGAAAGACACACATTTATAATTAATATAAAATTTGCACTGTGGGGAGCTTAAATAGAGAATAAGAGAGTTGTGCTCAACCAGTCAAGCTCCAACGGAAATAAGCAATAGGAGCAAAAGGAGAATTTTGTACCACAGGCCAACACAATTTGAGCGCCTCCAATACTCCCTTCATAAGGGAATATTGCATTACTGGAAAACTTCTAATTCAGATAGTAACAGCATAGTTTTGCCTCTAACACATCAGTGGTAACAGCAGCCTTCCCCAATGTGGCACCCTCCAAATGTGTTAGATTACAACTCCCATCATCCCCCAGCCACCATAGCCAATGGTTGTGCTCAGTGATGGGACTTGTTGTCTAACACTACAAGGGCACTGGGTTGGGGAAGCCTGGATAACAGCCTTGGCAAGTGACAGTGACAGAGTGGCTTAACCTGCACTGGGACAAGTGATGACTTGTACTGCTGTAGCGCTGCCAAATGTATCCAGTGCCAATGTAAACCCCGCCCCCCAATCAAGGTTAGGGTATGGGGAGTTACTTGCTGGCTTGCATGCTCCTCCCTTCCCTTTTGGGAGCTGACCATGGTTAGTGTTATTTGTGCACCAAGCTTAAGGCTAACTGGGTTAATTCAAACTCAAGTTTTCAAATCTGGTTCTAGCCATCGTCACAGACTCTGCTTTACAGCTAACGAGGCTCAGCATTAAGATTGGGGCACACATAATGCTCATTCTGGTCAGCTGGGAAAATGGAATTGTGGAGGAGGAATGCATGAGCCCACGGGACACTCCTGATCTCCTAACTACAGTTAAGAGATGAGGTAGTGTTACATCTACACCGGGCCCTAGTGATCCTGTGCCAGATAAAACTCTTATCAAGAAGCTGTACCTTCTCTACTATTACAGCGTATATTTGAAGTAGCTATAGTAAAGAAACAGGAGGGGACTCTACCCTTTTCCCAATCCATAATCCTATGGGTAGGATATCTGTGCCCTGAAAGAACCAGTTCTTGGAGCCAGTTCAAGGGACGAGTTGACCTTTTCGGTCAATGCTAAGAGCTTTTATGCCATATTTTATGCACTTCAGAGGCAGAGTGTTGATCCAGAAGACCGTGTGTTTAAATGACAGTGATAGAAACAAATTAGCAGAGAGGGGCATGCTCCCCAGAGTCAGATCCAGAAATAATCCAGAGCAAAAAAGCTGACTGAGGCTCCAAATAAAGTTCAGACTGGGTCCTGGGGCAGCTCAAGTATTGTTAAGGGTTTCCCTAGGCACTGAAGGAAGCACAGTAATGACACCTAGGGCCTAGAGGCCTCAGGCTGCTGCAACCTTTGCTTTGTTTTCTTAGCAGAGGAATGGCGGAGTTATGAAGGCTGCAGGTCTCTGTGAATCATGTTCATGCACAGTGTGCATCCAAGCTGAAAATCATGGGAGCTATAGTTCTCACATAGCCCAACTTTTTTCAGTTGCATCAAACATATATGGCAACATCCAAGACAACATCCTAATAGAAGCCTCCAGCCTTCAGAAGGTGGCCATCTGTCCTCTTTTACAATGGGCTGTTCTCTATTTGAAAGACTGCCAGAGGACTGTCCTCTATTTTGAAGGCATCCTCTATTTGAAGGGCTGTCCAGTCCAAGTCCAGTTTAAAGATGAAGAACCACCAGATGGAAGAGCTGGGCATTGAAGTTGCCCATCAAGAGCACCTGGCAGACTATGCAAGACACACAGGCAACCTGGTCAGTCTTCCACACTATGGCGAGATGTACTGTATTTCTATTTACCGTAAATTATAATAATCATTTCTAAATTTGCATCTATACATATAAATTAGCATATGTACATTTGATGCAAATTGGCAACCCCTTTTGTCTTTTTTTGGAGATGCATTTCTTTTTTTTGTTGTTGATTTACAAGTGGCCACACTAAGCCTTCAAGTCACAAGTGGGACCCTTATGACTGTTCCTCACCAACCTTTGTTCTTCCACTGCTCCAAATTATTTACCAATCTAGATTAAGTTTAGACCAGACATGGACTCCAGACTCTGGCATTTGATCAGAAATTAAATCATGTGTAACTCCAGAGTTTGCCAGAATCCTAACAATTAGGGTCTGAGGTTGAACAATGAATGATGTGAAGAGGGAGTTATGGTCCTAAAGAGCTATGCATCAAAGGGGGGAAATCCTTAATGCTGCAGTGCAACCTCTAAAACCACTGGGATTTAGTTAGGATCAGGGACAGAGTACAAACGATTTTAATTAATTAATTAATTAATTAATTAAATTTATAGCCTGCCTTTTTCCTGCAAGGAACCCAAGGCAGCTAACATAATCCTCCTCCTCCTCTCCATTTTATCCTCAGAACAACCCTGTGAGGTATAGATTCATAGATCATAGAGTTGGAAGGGGCCTACAAGGCTATCGAGTCCAACCCCCTGCTCAATGCAGGAAACTAGAGGAGGGGTCTCCCATCCAAGTAATAACCAGGCCTGATCCTGCTTAGCTAGTAGGTTAGGCTGAGAGTCAGTGACTGGCCAAAAGTCACCCAGTGAGCTTCAAGGCCGAGTGGGGACTAGAACTTGGATCTCTTGAGTCCCAGTCCAACACTCTAGCCACTATGCCACACTGGCTCTATTTTGGTTCTTATTGCTCATTTTGGATATTTAGTATATTGCATAATGGGGCAACTGTCAATGCACGTAAAATAATTATGCAACAAGCTATTATTTTTCAAGTGTTCACTTACAGCAAAGAAGAAACTGTTTTAAAAAAAAGGATCTGTGACTAATATTTTCATCTGCTCAGTTGTAAATCTCCATTTGTAAATGGAGTTTGGCTAGTGAAGGAATTTGCTTTTTATTCCTCCACCATCACCACATCATTTGGCTGGCCAGCTAGCTAGCCAGACTGGAGAGTGCCAGAAAATGGAGGTTTCTTTGCTGGGTGGAGAGAAACCACTGGCACCAGCATGTGACCACGCTGGGTCTAGACCATTTCCAGAATCTCAGAGAAAATAAAAAAGTTCCTGGCTCATTCATCTGATCCTTCTAAGTAACTGCAAGATTAATAAGGAGGGGCAAGCCTTACTATGAAGCAACATGAAGCAATCACTTTGGGCAGCATCTCTTAGCAGGGGTTCCATTTTTCTACCTCCAGCTTCTACTTCTGTATGACATTTAAAAAAAACTGAGCAGGGGACAGGTACCATTTTGATGTTTCACTCCAGATTTGAACATATGGACCTAGGGGGACTTATTCATATTGGAATGTTACTTTCTAGTTCTCACTTGACCTACAAAAACGCCAAGATTGGCCCTGGGTCCATCCTGCATAAGAACATGATAATCTCTTTGCATACAAATAACAGGACCTCTGGATGTATAGTGCTTACCTGATGCTGCTGGAGAATCTGAAGTACTGCAATTTGACTCAGATGTTCTTTTTGCATTCTGAGGTTTTGTTTCAGCAGATGGGTCACTTCTGGCACTGGTGTTGCTACCCAAACCACTCTGATCCACAGAGGGAGAGTCCGTGCCACAGTTGCCCAGTGCAGAAGGTCCACTTTCTTTGAGAGAATCTGTGGCACTGCCAGGTTTGCTGGGGAATTCTCTACGAGACGCTCTACAGTCAGTGCAAACATTTGTCTTCTCTGGCATTAATAGGGAGGCACCTACATCTTGGTTGTCAACATCCCTCATGTTGCTACAGGTGGATCGATGACAAGAGTTCTGAAGGCATTTGTGTGGGGAAGCATGAATGGGGTCCATTCCACAGGAAGGGTCTGAGCAACAGCAGTTTTCTAGTTCCACCAAACTTTCCATTCCTGTGAAGCACTGACTTAAGCTATCATTCTCCCCAACTTCCAGTGGCTCTGAGAAGGGTGACACAGGTTGGCTTTCAGGCTGACTCAGTAAAGGTAAATAATGAGGGCTGTGGGGCATTCTGTCCATATATTCATCTTCCATGGGAATCTGCCTGAAGTGGTCATCTTCAGCTGCAGTCGAAAGAGACAACATTGGGAAATCCTCTCCCGATCCATAGTGGACTGTATCAGGACCAGCTTTTCCAGTCAGGATGTGCCCATGTGGGCAACGTAAGTCCTCCGGAAAGGAATATTCATCAAGGTCCAACAAATATGTCCCTTCCAAAAGCTGAAGACCAGCAGGAGTTGCCACATTTGCATTTACAAATGTGTCACAAGGGGAATCCTGAAAAGAAACAAGGCACTTAAAAAAGAAGAAGCAAGAACAACCCCATTTTGTCAATGAAATGCTAACTATTTTGAAGGCTTGCTATAACATATAACCCTAAGCTGGCTTAGTGGCCAAAAGTGAGAGCTATGATCTGGGAACGTAAGAACCCTGGTAGATTGCACCAAACATCTATCTAGTTTAGCATCCTGCTCCCCACTGTGGCCAATTAGATGTCTCCTGGAAGTCCATAGCCAAGACAAGAAGGCAATAGGCTCCTCCCGAGGCCCGAGCAACTGTTTTTTAGCAGTATACTGCCTTTGAACATGGAGTTTCCATCTAGCCAAAATGACTAAGAGCCATCAATAGACCTGTCCTCCATGAATTTGTCTAATCCCCTTTTAAAGACATCTGTGATAACATTACACAAACATACTACTATATACATGCCACATGCACTTTTCAGAACAGATAAGCTTTAGCCCTCCAGAAACTTATTTCCAACGGCTATAGGAGTCTGCTTGAGGGCTTTCAAGTGTCCACAAACCAGCATATTAAAAATAAACAGCACTGTAAGTACAGCATGCCTGAAAAGAAGTGACTATATTTAAATAAGAACTTAAACAGATACTGTGTGATCATTAATCTTGTTAATTGCTGTAAACCGCCCAGAGAGCTTCAGCTATTGGGCGGTACAAAAAATGAAATAAATAAATAAATAAATCATGGGGAAGGAAATAATTCCTGTGTAGAATGGATCACACAGATCTTTATTCAGAATACACACACACACACACACACACGTGTGTGTGTGTGTGATAATCTATTAAAGCAAAAACCCATGGATTTCAACAAGCTGCAGAGATGTTACTCAGAACAAATATTTGATTCTCCATGACTTAATGCCAGAAGACCCTTTGTGGTTCTTTGTTCCTTGTAATCTCACTGTTCCCTCTTGCCCTTCCTTATGTGGTATGGCAGCTACTGAATAGCTGTCAACTAATCTATGACCTTATTTCACCACTTGGAGTTCTCCAGCTGCCAAGGAAATCAAGAGAAAGAGACTAGGAAAAGCATAAAACAGTGTGGAAATATGGACAGCCTTAGACTTCACCTTTGTCTGTTTTATTTGCTTGCATAGTTCATGAGCCCAGTACTGCAAATCATCTGGAGGGAGAAACAAAGATTGGAATCAATTAAGGTTTTAGAACACCATAAATGAATCACAAATCACGATTAATTCATTATCATAGTAGCCACACAGGAGCCATTTCCCCATAGCTTCTTCCCAGACGATTTGGATATCAGACTCCTGCTTGGCTAGCTGATGACCGGGGGAGTGGGGGGGAGAGAAGGAACGATGTCATTGGCCCCACCACATGGTTTCACATACAGGCCTGTGGCTTACGCTGGTTCAGCTTGTCTGAGCGTGGAAAGCTAAGCAGGGTCAGGCCTGGTTATTACTTGGATGGGAGACCCCTCCTCTAGTTTCCTGCATTGAGCAGGGGGTTGGACTCGATGGCCTTGTAGGCTCCTTCCAACTCTATGATCTATGAAACCTTGATATAAACATTGCTTGAATAGTGTGGGAAAACACCTTAGGGTAGCACTTCTAACACTGCTGATGGCAATATATAAATCACTCCTAAATAATGTCAAACCCATGTATTTCAGCCCCAAACTGATTAATGGATTACAGGCATAATCTGATTTTGTGTCCAGTTAAACCCACTGACCGCAATCTATCACAGTTAAGCGCCCTTAACACAAGTCTTTGCACAAAATGCAAACTTTTTGAGAAAGGTAGATTAAAAAAAATGCAGCTCAACTGAATTTAGGGGGAATTAACTACTGTGTCTCCTGTCTGGTAATTTTTTGTGTATCTGTTGATTCCTGTGAAGTGCATTGGCCACAGCTAAGAGCGCAAGTCCACTGAAATCAGTTGCCTTAAAACACTCATTGCAAGGTTTTTTGCTTCCTCTATAAATGGAAGATGTGTTTATCTGGACCACCCAGGCCTAAAATAGAACATTCCACATCAACTGGGTCTTTGTTCCATTTCATGTGCCATCAGGCTATGACTGACCTATTAATGATCTAGCCGTGTGCATGTGATTGGTTGGTTAGTCTGTTGCAAGAGAAATCACATGAATTGCCAAAGGAACAATTATATATAGCACTGGGAAGACTTGAAAGGAACAAAAAAAAAAATCCATTAAAACAATCTCATTGGCTCCATTGAAAGAAATTGTGTTTCCATAAGTTATGTGCTTTACAGGAAAAAACCCCTGTGCAAATGAAGACACTTTCTGAGGATCGAGTAAAAATATGAAAGATACTACAGCAGTAGCAAATACTTGGTTCCTATGAGGAACACTATATCTGTTTATGGTGATCCCTAAAGGGTTGTCATCAGGACCGCCCCTACCATTAGGTAGAGTGAGGCAGTTGCTTCAGGCAGCAGATGTCGGGAGGTGACAGCAAGGTGGAGGAGCGAACTGTGTGCCACATGGCCTACCCTGTGCCCCCTAAACTAGACTTCTACCTTCAGGTGCAGTGGAGGACACTGTCCTATCATCAGTGTTGAAGAAAGATTCAACTGCCAGTCCAGACCAGCTGGCTTTTGTACATGCAGTGGAATGTGGGCACCATCTTGTTCTTTGTCTCAGGCAGCAAAATATCTTGAGCCAGCCCTGGCTGCCATGTATGGATTTAATTATTAGACTGAAGATTCTGCATGGGAACATAGAAAACTGCCTAATACTGTCAGACCATTGGTCCATTTAGGCCAGCATTGTTAACACTGACGCAGCGGCTCTTCAGGATTTCAGGTAGGATTCTTTTGTAGCTCTACCTGATGATGCCAGAAATTGAACCTGGGATGTTCTGCACTGCACTCTACGACTGAGCTAAAGCCCCTCTCCTATCTCTCAGCCACACTGTGAGTAAAAATGGTAAAATATCTGTAACTGGGTCTCAGACACAAGATGGCAGGTGTAGATGTAATCCAGTCCAGAGATTCCAGTATGATCTGACTAAAATATTTTTAAGAGTTTGATTTTCAGTAGGAGCTATTATTGTTTTCCAATCCATCCAAAGGAGTCTTCCTGGAGAGCAGTACAAATTTACAGGGCTGGCCACAAAACCACTTAAACCAGTCTGACATGTTTTTAAGTTGACTCACAGCCTCACCCTCATCAAAGCCCAGTAAAGTCAAAGTGCTTGGATTTAAGCCTATTTTGTTCAACTGAAGTTAGTGGAATCAAATTACAGTATTTCAGCTTAAGTGAATTATACATCAATGGACAAGTTCCACAGAAGCCAACAGTCCTGATTCAGCAACTGCTTATGAGTGTGGAGTCCCAGTCATTTCAACAGAAAAAGATTTGCATGCACAAAGGAATTCACGTGCAGGTGTGTGCATAAACACAGTTTGTGTTACGAGTTTGCCAAAGAAATAACTTGTGGGAGGTATACCATCTGTGAGTATTCTAAGAAGGGATACAGCACTTAACTTCAGAGCAAGAGGGTATATTTGTGAAAGCTGCAACTTACAGTGCAATCCAATGAAGCTGCCTGTAAATCTCCTCCCCGCCTCCAAAAGCCCATCTCTGAGGTTGCTCTTGTGACCTCAAAGCCGTAACTGTTGCGGTTCTTTCCGCACTGGCTGCGAGTTCGGGGGGAGGGCACTCCGAGTTCGGAATCCCAACTCTGACCTTGGAGCAAGTTTCCTAGGTCGGAGCTGGGAATCCAAATTATCCTATGGCCGTCTAGACTCTGTCTCATGGTCACAGGATTGCACCCTTATTTGCTAAAATAACTTGATTCATCTTCATGTTCTGTCATTGCATGATGTAGTGAGTTATGTTTGTAATGGCTATTAGTCAAATACAATAAAATGTTCAGACTCTATTTACCAAAATGCAGAACTGAAAATTTTATTTATTTAACAGTATTTTTAGGCTGCCCTTATGGGTAGAACTTTAAAGCACACTAAAGATTAATTTAAAAACAAATCTAGTGATTCATATCCTAGCCTTTCTGAAGGTAAATTAGAAGTTTAAACAAAAAATGCACAGGTAACATGTAGCCTTCATAATAAGACTAGACATAATTGGATGCTACATACCAGTCAGAGCTTTCCTCTTATTGCGATAGTGTATAGTGAGGACAGCAATGCCGACCAAGGCAACAAGGAGTGGAGCAATCAACATATAAAATAACTTGTTGGTTTCTGGAAAATGAACAAATCGTGTCAGAGCATTTTGGAAGTTAGATTCAATTAGTAATATAGTTCCTGGATTGGTTCTATTCTTTTAGAGTATCATTTGTTTTATAACAGAAATTTCAGTGGTATGGAAAAAAAATGGAAGTAGTAGTCGTTCCGCTCTGTTAAATTCCATGGCCTTTCATTGGCTGACATATTACAAGTTTCACTGGAAAGTACACAGAACAAAAAACTGAAACTACATTTACAATTTAGGTTACATGCAAAACAAATGGCATAAATCCTGTTTCATTTAGACTTCCAAGATGAAATCCCAAATAACTGAGATTAGTCTTTGGCCTATCAATTTTCAAGCTGAGAAAATAGCACAAACCCTTAAGGAACTTTGGGGCTTCAGGCCATAGGCCAGCACACCTTGGGGTCAGACACCATGGCCATGCCCCCGGGGGGGGGGGGCTGAGTGACAGCCATGGGAATGGCTCAAGCTGTTGACAGCTACTGCATTTTCACCTTCTGACACTTCCCCAAGAGGCAGGCTGGGAGAGACAAATCCTTTTTGAAAGCACATAGGTTGTCAGAAACAGGATCCTTGACCTGTGTGCCACACCTTGCCACTGTGAATCTGTATGCAATAAATATATCTGTGACCTATTTCTGTTGTTGTTGTTGTTGTTATTTGTATCCCGCCTTTTTCCCAACACTGGGACCCAAGGCAGCTCACAACCTTTAAACTCATACAATTAAAACAGAAATGGAAAACTACAAAAGTTAAAAATAGAATTAAATCATCAATAATATTCAAAATTATATATATATAAATGTAGCATTAAAACAGTACAATATACATAATTATACACACACACACACACACACACACACACACACACTGTAGAGCAGTGATGGTGAACCTTTTTGAGCCCGAGTGCCCAAACTGCAACACAAAACCAACTTATTTATTTCAAAGTGCCAACACTGCAATTAAACCTGAATACCGAGGTTTTAGTTTTAGAAAAACAACTCATACAGTTGTCCGAACTAATTAACATCTTTTGTCTTAAAAGAAAAACACAACAACAGAGCTTTCAATGATACGAACAGTTTTTTGTTGAAAAAAAAATTAACTCAAAAAATTATTATAGTACTGCATTGTACACATAGCCTGAAGGGAATTTATACAAACTTTTTAAATAATTAGGCACATGTATTTTTGGATAAGGGATTCTCAACTTGTAATATGATTATATGCCAGACTTAAATGGTATGGGGCAAGCTTTACCCCGGGTCCTTTCCCTGCTTCTACAGGTGTCGGATTAGTAAAAGTAAAAGTCAACCTATACTAAGATGAGCAAGATAAACAAGAAAACTAAACGTGCTTAACACATTTAAAACACTTTATGTCTTGGACTGCAAACACTGCATTAGGTAAAAGTTTGCATTGGGCATGCTTTTGCACAATTAATGTGATTTTTGCTATTGCATGCATGCTGATAATTTGTCAAACCTTGGCTCATACTCCGTTAGTTTGAGAGCAACACATGCAGCACTCAGGTCAACTGTTAGGGCTTTACATCCAAGCCATGCTCTGTGCATCATTCTTCAAAATCTTTTAAATGTGATAACAATGTAGAAAAGAATTCTGTAACAGGAATTCTAGAATAAAATCATTCTGTTCCACACTGTGAGAAAGAACAAAATCATTAGTGTTTTGCAGAAGGGGACAGTCTTTTTGCAATCTGGTGACCAATGGCTCGAGTGCCCACAGAGAGGTCCCTGCGTGCCAGCTGTGGCACCCGTGCCATAGGTTCGCCATCACTGCTGTAGAGTAAAAACAGCATTTCATCGCATCCCAGGCTAGCCCCAAATGCCTGCCGGAACAGGAAGGTCTTTGCCTGCCTCCGGAAGCTTACCAGGGAGGGTGCCACTCTAGCCTTCCTGGGGAGGGAATTCCAGAGTGGTGGGGCAGCCACCAAGAAGGCCCTCTCCCATGTTCCCACCAGGCGTGCCTGTGATGGTGGTGGAACCAAGAGAAGGGCCTCCCCCGAGGACCTCAAAGTGCAGGCAGGCTCGTAGGTCTTTCAGATAACCTGGACCTGAGCCGTATAGGGCTTTGTAGGTCATAACCAGCACTCTGAATTGTGCCCAGAAACAGATTGGGAGCCAGTGAAGCTGTTGTAACAGACGAGTTGTATGCTCCCTGTAACCAGCCCCAGTCAGCAGTCTGGCAGCAGCAATTTGGACCAGCTGAAGTTTCTGAACACTCTTCAGAGGCAGCCCCACGTAGAGCGTGTTACAGTAATCCAAATGGGATGTAACTAAGGCATGTGTCACTGTGGCCAAATCAGAAATCTCTCCAGGAATGGGCGCAGCTGGCACACTAGTTTTAACTGTGCAAATGCACTCCTGGCCACCGCTGAAACCTGGGCATCCAGGCTCAGGGGTGAATCCAGAAGTACACCCAAGCTGCAAACCTGTGTCTTCAGGGGGAGTGTAACCCGATCCAACACAAGCTGACTCCCTATTCCCTGATCTGCCTTCCGACTGACCAGGACCACCTCTGTCTTGTCTGGATTAAGCTTCAATTTGTTTGCCCTCATCCAGTCCATTACTGCCGACAGACACCAGTTTAGCACAGCAACAGCTTCCTTGGAATTAGATGGAAAGGAGAAATAGAGTTGGGTGTCATCAGCATACTGGTGACTCCGAACCCCAAAACTCCAGACAACCTCTCCCAACAGCTTCATGTACTTTATGTTAAATCGCATGGGGGACAAAACAGAATCCCGGGGAAGTCCACAGGCCAACGGCCAGGGAATCGAACAGGACACACTCCCCCTGTCTAGTTCCTGGCGTAGGTCATCTACCAAAGTGACCAAAGCTGTTTCTGTCCCATAACCAGGCCTGAAGCCAGACTGAAATGGATCTAGATAATTCGTCTCATCCAGGAATCCCTGGAGTTTGGATTCTATGTAACGTTTGTGTCATGTGTAACTCCACCTGCCTCTCGCGCAGCTCCACTCCTGCCTGTGGGTACAACCTACATTTTTGAGGACAGAAACTTCACATGTGATAGGCACTCAGGGCCCAACTACCTAACTCTACTCCCAGTGAAATAAAAATGAAAGTTAGCCTAAACCAACCTTCCCCAGCCTGGTGCCCTCCAGATGTGTTGGATTACAACTCCCATAATTCCCGGCCAGTATAGCCACTGGCTGGGAATACAATGCATCTGGAGGGCACCAGGCTGGGGAAGGCTGAGCTAAATCCTATGAAACTTTTTTTTTTAACCATCACATTTTATTAATGTCCAGTCAGTGCTTGTGTATCATTACATTTACCTTCTTGTGAAAGCATCTTCAGTTGCTTTTTACAAACTGCATCAGACCAATTATTCCCAGGAATTTTTTCCTCAGTTCCCAGACCGGTGCAGCTTTAGAAAGAAAGAAAGAGAGAGAGAGAGAGAGAGAGAGAGATTAAGAAAATACTGAATCATATGATATACATATGAGATTACAGAAAAACAGAACAAACATACTATGCCTCAGCTGTATAATAAACATAATCACTAGCATGGCCAAGTTGAGGGCTTAACTAGACCATTACGAGAGACAGAGGGCAGAGCTGCTGCCCTGATGTGATATCATCATGAAGTTTGGTATTGCCTTGCTCCTACAGCTGACAACTAACAGTGTAAGGTGGTGGTGGGCGATACATAGCACAATGCCATCTCCTCACATTTTACATTTACCCAGGTGGTATGAGCAAAGGGGAAAGAGATGAGGAGTGGCTGCAGCTGGGTCTCTAATGCACCCTTCCCGAACCTGGTGCCCTGCAGATGTGACTACAACTCCCAGCACCACCACCACCCAACCAGCATAGCTGGTAATGCTAGTAATGCTCTAAAACAGAGTTCTAAACATTTATTCCTAGCTTGTCAGCCCCCACTGATCTCATATGTCAGATTGTGAGAAATGGGACCAGGGAAATCTCAACCACAGTGCGGCTTGTTGGGTTGTCTTCCACGAACCATTCTCTTGGCATGCCCCCTCCCCCTTACAGGGTTGTTTGGGGTATACAGTGGGTATATCCATACCACACCCACACCCATCCTGAGTTCCATAGCAGAGGGCAGGATTTATTAACATATGAAATGCCTAAAGAAAGAGATGAAGTGTCATTAAGCCACCACATATCTTTATGCTACTTACTGCCCTAAATGGTCTTCCTATAATTCAGCGATCAAAGGGATTAATCTTTTCAGCATACTCATTAAAACAATTCTAACAGAGATGATAGCAATTTGCTCCTCTGCTCTCCCATCTTTCTTCCTCCCCATTGCAAGCCCCAATGTGGGATAAAAATAATAATGGATGCTTAAGTGTTGTTGCTGGAAAATCTGTTTCTTTTATTACAAAATGGTGAAGCTCAAAGAGGGCAATTTAAAACTTGCATACATTTGCATGAAATAAATATATATGATCATGCAAATTAGGGTTTCTGAATTCCACCTTTCAAAGAGCAAACATTGACACAAGCACATTATCAAGTTTTCCACAACCAGGCTCAAAAAATGCAAAAAGCAAAAGAAAAGAAAACAGAAAGCATAGGGTGATTTCCTCAGTCTCTGTTATTTTACCACTAGGGGTTCATGGCACTTACTTAGTCCAAGTTTTGCACGCATCAGTCGCGGAAGAGACATTAGAGAAGTATCCTGTGGGACACTGTACACACACTGTATCTTTATCTTGTTGTACTGTGGAAACATGACAAACAAAAGCACTGAGCAGAGCTTCACTTCATATATGAAGACAAGCTGTGTCTCTAACCAAAATCTTACTATGCTTTTCTGCCTACAGGCAAGTGTCAGTTATACTGAAGCTTGCAAAACTGTTTTCCTTTTGACCATTTCCCCCACCTCCAGGAATCCCGCCCATCCCACATCAGCTATACATCAGTTATTTGTAAACTATGGTCCAAGGACCACTGGTAGTCTTTTAGTTCAAGCCAACAATGAAAATTGGTTGAAGTGCTGGGGATTCTATTCCACCTGCTGAAGAAGCAGATGAACTCTGCAGTTTTAAATTTAAACTAAAAAGCAGCCCGTACCCTTCTGTAGTAGTACATGGAGCTGCAGTAGAAACTGCAAAGGAACCTCAGGTCATTGACAAGGGCCTCTGGCATGCATGTACATGCTTCTTCATGGGATCATGGTCATGAAAGATGAATGACGCTGCTGAGTTTTCATCTGGAAGCCTTTTATGCACGCTCCCACACAGTGACTGCAAGGTAACAAAATGGGGTAGTCTGCAAAGAACTGGAAAATCAGAACAGTGCTTTTCAGAACATTTGAAAACCACTGAGCTATATCTAATATATCTAAATATCCAATATAACCTTCAAGCATTATAATCTAACTTATAATACTTGAAGTCATATGAACCCCATTCCCTGCAGGGGCATGAATTTTGTGCGGCTACCTCATGGTGAATCTCCGTGTGAAATCATTCAAAACATCTTTAGATAATGAGTTAGGCAGGCTGCACTCAGCCTGCTTGATTTCTAAACAACGCTGAGCATGGGTTGAGACATCATACGAATATACACCAAGCCATTAAAAAAAAACACCTGGATAAACATGGATTATCTGCTGCATGGCTATTTTTATCATTTCCTATTGAAAAGAGCAATGGGTAATCAGCCTTAAGCTCAGAATGAAATTCATGCACACTCTAGTCACTTCTATGCGAGTGGCAACAGGCTGTCTCTGTGTTCTGTTCATTGGCCCTGTTCATACACTTGTTGGGACTGGGGATATACCTTACATGCACGTGAGTGTGCACTGTGCAGACACATGCACACCTTCATTCAGTGTAAAGTGTGAGGCAGATGCTCCATGTGGAGACTTGATTTTTGCCATTCCCCCCACGCCTCAAAAAAGTGGAGGAGAGATCATGTGACATTGTGAATCAGGACTTTTCATGGATCACCCCCTCCTCCACACACGTTACATTATGTGTGTGGCGAATATTTATTTATTTTTACATAGATATCCCGCCTTTTCCCTTCTTGCAAGGAACCCAAGGCAGCTTACATAGTCCTCTTCCTCTCCATTTTTATCCTCACAACAACCCTGTGAGGTAAGTTAGGCTGAGAGTCAGTGACTGGCACAAAGTCAACCAGTGAGCTTCACGGCCAAGTGGGGACTAGAACCAGGGTCTCCCAAGGCCCAGTCCAACACTCTCACCACTACACCACACTGGCTCTCAAGATGGGGGCATTCACCACACAAAGAGCATTGTTGGTGCAGTAAGCATGTGAAAGAGGCCACTGACGTCTACAGAAGAGTAGTAGGAAACACTGGACACAACTGGACCGCTAAAAATTCTCAGATGTCAAATTAAATCAAATTCTTACTAGGATGTTTTACTCCAGAACCTGGGGGGCATTTTGTGTTTCGCCGACAGCAGTCACAGTCTTCATTCCAGTGGTAGCCAGCAGTGCAGGCACACTGTCGTGGGAATGTGCTGTTTCCTGGATTCACTTCTATTAAAGCTTTTCCTTCAAATGCAACAAAAAGGGAAAGCAAGATGGAAATTAAAACTAAAGTCATGCCTTCACAACTCCCTTTTGAGCACCAAGCCTGGCATAAAACATGTTCACACCATAGGGATGGCAGACCGAGAAGCCTTCTTGCTCAATGCAGTCTTGCTGCCTCCACAGTGTGCATACAGTTCCCAACTTGTGTTGGATGCTGAATCACACTGTACTGTGATTTCCATTGGCACAGACATGGCACAACTCCCAATTGTGTCTGTGCTGGGAAGGTACAGGAACAACCCAAGTCGCCTACCAACAGGGCCATAGAGGAAAATATAGGGTAAGCAGTAAACAGGTGTGGGGGAAAACAATAGAAGGTATAGTACCGAGAGCTTAACAGAATGAAGTTTGTTTGTGGTTTTTTGCACAAGGCCACACCTTCAAAAGTCCATGTCACAGCTGAGTATGCCGTTGCTTGACTTGTGGGAGGTTGTAATGGTTGCCCATGAAATTTCACAGGCAGGGTAAGGGGGCGTATTTTAGGACATGGGCCTTTTCTTCCCTTACATTCCCCTCCTCTTTCCCTGCAGCTCACATTCCCCCTGCTCCCAATCCAAATTGCCCTCCACCCTTCCAAAAGCCAGCTCCCTGACAGATGGATAGATTTTAACGTGCCAATGTGGTTAGGCACCGTATAAAATTAAAACAAGGTGGACCTTGCCTACAATCTAGTATTTTATTCTTCCTAATATGGTCACACAGATGGTCAAGGCCTCTGATGGGAAGTCTAATAACAGTTTCATGCGCTTCCCTTACCGTGATCACATATTTTATGAAGCAAGCACTTTTCTTCTTCATTCCAGACATCCATATATTCATTTGGGCCACAGGGCTGGCATACAGTCTCTGAAGTTGTAGTGCATTTTGCAGACATGTACTTTCCTGAGGACAGGATAAGAGACTGGTTATATCTCATGTTCTGAAAAGTTAAGAAGCTAACCTTTAACACTGGCTTAACTCTAGTTGTCAGAATTATTTTCATCTTCTTAAGTAAGGTATCATTCATGAAAATATTGAAGTATGGGTTGTCAAACTTTTGTTTCAACAATATTGCTCCCTGGGTGGGGCTGCCATCTAGAGCCACACAGGTAGGACCTGGTTGGCCAGGATCAGCACTAAGAATAATGTGGCCAATCATGAGCGGAGCCTGCAGGATCTGGCAAGTGGATTCAATAGCAGAAAATCAGTGTCAGGCGACCACTGAAGCTTTCTGGGTTTTCAGATTCTAATTCTAGTTACTAGTCAGAATGGATTTTAATAGTATTTGACAACCCCAACCGAAGTCTATTGTTGGCCTACGCATAAGGACTTGCTAGTCTATGGCTTAGTACACACATGAGCTCAAGTCTTTCAGGTTTTATTTTGAAACCTTGAGTCCATGTTGGAAGGTACCTTCTGTCTGGCTCCTAAAGGCTGTAGCTATGACTCATCTTCCCTAGTTAAGTCTTAATGGTCTTTTCTACACGAGACATTTATTGTGCGCTCATCATTCCTTACTCACGGTTTTTTACTGGTTCTTTAGATGACACTGTGACCCTCCAGTTTTGCTTCTGTGTCTAACCAGCACTTTTGGTGAGGTTTTTTTTCAGAGCAGGGAAAATGCTGCATTTAATTGTGAAAGTAAGCACAATCTCCTCTTGTGTATTTGCGCTATCCCACTATACCACAGTGCCATCTAGAGGTGATGCAGTGCAAAAGGAGGAAAGGAAACTTTCCTCATGTAGTGCTCGGATCTCAATTCTGTGATGAAACCGAAAGTAGATATAGCAATGAACAGCAGATAAACAGCCTTGTGTAGAAAAACTAAATGACTCAGAAGTACTTTCTGCTCCTGGCATGACCCCAGCTAGGAGGAAACTATTCAATCTCTCTCAGCTCATGTAGGTCAGTAGGAATCTAATCTAATCTAATCTAATCTAATCTAGGTAATCTAATCTAATCTAATCACCCCCCTTTGAGATTCAAGGTCTTCCCAACTGCTCTGTAACACCCGTATTCCCCCTGAATCTATTGGTGCACGCTGATCATGATTTGGGCTATGCTATAATGGCAAAAGAGGCTGCATTCTGTATGCCATTTTCATGATTCATATCAATATTCCATTGAGAAAAATATTTACCTGGCTCACATTTGGTGCAGCATCGTCCAGAATATTCATAGTGTTGCTCGCTGATACAGGGAGTGGTGATTTGTATGGACAACTGAAGGACAGGAGGAGAAAGAAATGATGACACCACACTACAGTAAGTCTTTCTTAGGTTAGGAAATGTTTCAAGGAAATCCAAGTGTCACTTCTGAATGTGGATTTGATTGCATTTTCACTACAGTTGTAATGTCTTTGGATTGCTGCAACATGATATGCTGTATAGATACCGAGTTGACAAATGGCAGGTAGCTTTGGACAATGTTTTCTATCTTATTTCTGGCAGGATGGAAGCAAAACATGGGGCATGAATCTCTCCTGCATTTTTCTCATACTGTCACCTTTCATTCCTTCTCTTTCTCCTGCTCCTATGTCCATGAAGTATAAGCTAGGGTGCTTCCAGAGAGGAGGCTCCTAGCACTACCAATCAAAAGACACTGTGCAGCTTGTCCATCTTTCCCTCCTTAATGGATTTTCTGTGGCAAGAAAAAAAAGACAGAAGTGATGGGAAAACATGGGAGGGTTACCAACGGAAGTGGATGATGTCTGGACCCCTCATAAAATTCTGTGAATGAGGCAGGGCAATTGCACAATAAAAGGCTAATCTGGAAGCACCCCTAGATAAGACCCCAAAGAAGACTGAATAAAGACATGCTGGGAATTGTAGGAGCTTTTTCTGTCTAAACGTGCATAAGATTGCACCCTAAGAGATATTAAAGGGTTTGAGTACACTGCACTTCCCAGAATGTACATACACATTTGTTTTGTTCCTGTGGTCAAACAGGTCTTCGAAACACTACAAAAACTTGATATACCAGTTTACCAGACACAAAGTGAGAGAAATGTATCCACCATAAGCAGCAGTCTTTCTTCCAAACTGCAACTCTGAAAAAAACAACCTGTCTCCAGTAACATTTCAAAAGCTTGAATCTACAGCCTCATCATCTAGTCACTAACCTGTTTCTCCCACTTTTAATTTTTTTTTTTTTTGAAAGCTGAATACCATTAAAAAAATGGATAATAAAATTATTTACATATGCTTCATGGGCTTAAATTCCAACAGAAGATAATATCAGCGAGGAGGGGAAATTCCCAGCTCCCAGAAGAAATATAATCCACTCCTTTCTAAGCTTGGTAAATAATGGATTATACATTTGTGATAATTTTAGGTAGTAATTGTTTGGAACTATTTGGTTGACTTGCTCAAATGTTGCACAGCCCAATGTACCTGGAATATATAAAGGAATATATGGATGCCATCTAAAACTAAGAAACCTAGGAAACACTCTGACATGATAAGAGTAATCTAACTTTTGATTGAGCCATGTTTTCAGCTGTATGCATATGATTAGCTATAACATTGCATAGTTAAACTATATAATTTGCTACCACAGAATGTAGTGATGGCCACCAACCTAGATGACTTTAAAAGGGGATTAGACAAATTCATGGAGGATAAGACTAACAATGGCTACTTGCCATGATGGCTATATACTTAGCAATCTCTGGGATCAGAGGAATCATGACTCTGTAGGGATGTACGGAAGTTGTTCAGTCTCCGTTTTGTGGATTGCCAGGCACTTTTCATTCCGTTGTCTGTTCATTGAGGGAATTGGATTTTGTGCAAATGCGTCCGTACGCATTTGCACAAATTCACACCTGCACAAGTTCACATTCCTGAAAATGCACAAATCCCTGAAAAATGTGCATTTTCATGCTTTAGGCTATGGGGGAAATGCACATTTTTGGTCAGTGTTCCCCCCCCATGACTAAATTTGCATAAAATTATAGAAAATAAATTAAAAGATGGTCTGCAAGTTCACGTGACTCAGGAAAAGCCAGTCCACTGAGGAATCTATGGCTCAGATTCTGAGAAATCTGAACTCATTTGAGTCCATTGTGGATTGCTCCAACACCCCTAATAGAGCTATCGCCATCTGGCCTGCAGGGGCATCTGTTTAACTGCTGTGGGAAACAGAATGCTTGGTCAGATCTAGGAGGGTTCTTAATGACTTACATAGGCAAAATAGTTGCATTATTGCAGCCTTCCCCAACATAGTGCCCTCCACGTGTTTTGGGCTACAACTCCCAGCATTCCTGACTACTGGCTATGCTGTCTGGGGCTGATGGGAGCTGAAGTCTAAAACATCCAGAGGGCACCAGGTTGGGGAAGGTGTGTGTGTGTGTGTGTGTGTGAGAGAGAGATATTGAGAAAACTGTCCAGAAAACCCCCTAACGGCACCTGGTCTGTGTTTTATGCCTATTAAAGTTTAATAGCAGTGTGATCTGTAGAAATCAGCAGGTGTAGCTTTTCACAGCACAGGAATACCAATTATTACTAGCTCATATCTACAGATCAAGCTGCTGTTCAGGGCAAACCAGATCTAATGCAAAAAAAAGCAGCTTTGGGGGGGGCTGTGATTTTGAGTGGAGAAGCAGTGGAGGAGAGGATGAGAAGGAAGAGGTTGTGTTTAACCCTTTCCTTGCCTGCCTGACATTTTTCTGCTATAAATCCTCCCACCCCCAAAGCTGCTCTCCTAGCACTATCCCCACCACCTGCAGGGTTCCCGATGCGTGTTTGTGAGACCTTCAGAAATGTACTTTTTTTTTTTTTTAATAACTAAGAGACCAGAATAAGGGATGAAAGAAACAAGCGTGTACATCATATGAGTAACCATAACTCTACCATACCACCTTCAGCTCATGCTTCAACATTGTCTCCTTACATTTTGAGAGATATGCTCAGGTGGAACTTTGGGTGCTCCCAGATGAGGTTTTTATTGTGCAATCGCCATGCCTCATAGAATTCGTAGAATTTTACGCAGCTCCAGACACAGCCATCTTCTGCTTGTAGCCCTCCTGCTTTTTCCCACCACTTCTTCTGTTTTTTTCTTTCTTTCCACACAAAAAATCCATTAAGGAGGAAAAGACGGAATAGCTGCAAAACTGGGAGAGTTTTTCCAAAGGTGCTTTCCCCCTAGCCCCACTCCAGTGTTATCGCTTCCAACTCCCCACCCCCCAAAAGGTAAGCTTCTTTTCTATTTTGGTTCTCTACTATTTGGAGGCCAGGAACTGTTTGTAGACATTAACAGTGCAATCCTATGCATGCATACTCAGACTTCTTTTGAACTCATACTCTCGAGTTCAATGGGACTTACTCCCAGGTACGGTAAGTGTAGATAGGATTATAGCCTAAGCTATGTTACAAGCCACAGTATGAATGCTGTCAGCAAGAAATCATAATATGGTGCTATACAATATTATGGGTTATCACAGTGCCATTACAATAGTGCAATGGGGATGTTCCAGCTGCTATGCTGGAAATAATCTGTTATGATAGAGCTGTAAAAGGATTTAGGCTGCAATACCATATCCAGTTACCTGGGAATAAGGCCCATTGAACACAACGGGAGTTACTTCAGAGTATATATGTACAGGATTGCATGGTTACATGCCTACTGCCCTAACTCCAAAAGCCAAGGGGAAGGATTAAAAAAAAGAAAGTTAAAAAGTAATTAATTTTAAGGGTTAGTAAAATAGAAAACATATTAAAAATTATTGTACCTGTATCCCCACCCCTGCTTTGCTCATCCTCAAGTCACTATAATCATTGCCCAATTAAGGTATTCTGTTGCTAAATAATTTGCTGATATGCATTTGTCACTATGTTATAAAATGTAGGCTAGGAACTTGCAACACCTTCCATGTACACTGGATGTGTCCTAGTGGAAGTTCATTTTATAGCAGGTGGATCCATAAAGCATTAATGTTAGTCACAGCCATCTCTTGCAGACAGTTACGTACTTAGTTTGTCTAGCTTTAACTGTAGCCCACCACCGTACAGCACCAATGGAATATATTATAGTGAGCTCTCAGATATGTAGAACATGGCAGGCCAAAACAAATAAGAGAACCAGAATTCATCATAGTGCTAAGGGCATTGCCTCTAACCATTATCTTGAGGAGGTGAGAACTGCCTTACCAAGGTCAATCTTGTTTAGCATTCTGTTTCCACCAGCAGCCTGTCAAATGTCACCGGAAACTCACAACGCAGGGCATGAAGGAGATGCCCATTCTCTGTTGTTTATCCCCAGCATACTGCGACTGAACATGGAGGGGCTTTGTTGTTGTTGTTAGCTTTCTTGGATGATTGATTAACTTATCCTCTTTGAATTTGTCTAATATGCAACCAAGTGTGGTGCTCATGTTTTATGAAAACCAGCAGTTTCTATCCAATGAATGGTTATGTCAAATATACATACATTATAAGATGTATTTTCATCTTCATCAGGTGAGGCTGTGGGTGTGCTAAATCAACGCCTGGCTGTGACAATGGACTGGATGAGGGCTAATAAACTGCAACTCCATTCAGACAAGACTGAAATGCTATTAGTGGGTGGTTCTTCTGACCAAATGGAGGGTGCTCAACCTGTTCTGGATGGGGTTGCACTCCCCTTGAAGGAGCAGGTTTGTAGCTTGGGGGTCCTCCTGGAGCCATCTTTGTCACTTGAGTGGCCTCAGTTGCACAGAGTGCCTTCTACCAGCTTCAGCTGGTGGCCCAGCTATGCACCTATCTGGACAGGGATAACCTGGTTTCAGTAATCCATGCTCTGGTAACTTTCAAGTTAGATTACTGCAATGCACTCTATGTGGGGCTGCCTTTGAAGACTGTTCAGAAGCTGCCGCTTGTGCAAAATGCGACAGCTAGACAAATAACTGGGTCCAGAAGGTCTGAACATATAACACCAATCTGACCCGCTTGCATTGGCTGCCTGTATGCTTCTGAGCCTGATTCAAGGTACTGGATTTAACCTATAAAGCCTTACATGGTGTGGGACCTCAATACCTTGACGGAACACCTTTCCCGACATGAATCTACCTGAACACTACAATCAACATCTGAGGCCTTTCTCCTAGTGCCATCTCCAAGGGAGGCTCAGAAGGTGGCAACAAGGAAGAGGGCCTTCTCAGTGGTGGCCTCTCAATTATGGAGCCATGTTAAGACTGTCCTCTTCTCCCAGGCATTTAATGGTATTTAAAGGCATGATGGAATTTATGTCAGCTGTTTTAACAGGTCTCGTTTGTATCAAAATTTTGTTAAATCGTTTTTAAATTTTGTACATTGACATTTTTTTGGTGGTATTTTACTGTATTTGTGCTCTGTGTCTTTGTGTATTGTTGTGAACCGCTTAGAGAGCTTCAGCTATTGGGCAGTACAGGAATGAAATAAATAAATAAATAATTTTAATCATGTGAGTAACAGGAGATTACTGTGAAAAACCCAGCAACTCTTTTCTCTAGAGATATCCAGAGATCAAGAGCAGGCTTCCCCAGCCTGGTGTCCTCCAAATGGGTTGCCCTACAGCTCCCATCATCCCCAACCCACATGGCCACATAGCGGTGATGGGAGCTATAACCCAACACATCTGGAATGCACCAGGATTGGGAAAGGCTGGAGATATCTAGAGATAACTGTAGAAATAATTTAGTGCAAAGTTCTCGTTGTCTGGGATTCTTAGAGTGAAGTGTTTATGTTCACCTATTGAGAGTCACACTAACTTCCATGAAAAGGTAACAGTGCAAGAGTCCAGCAGCAAAAAGGGCTAAGAGAAACTTAGGGTGCAATCCTATTTATTGATTGTGCATCCTATTGATTGCGCTCTCGGTGATCAGAAGCCCCCAAACTCGGAGGCATCCAATCATCCAATGCAAGGCGGGAGGAGCGGCGGAAGTGATCTTCGCCTCCGCAGATTTTGCTAGACAGGCTTTTCAGCCCGTCTAGCAAGGGCACTTGGGACTAGGAGGAGGGAAGGAGGCTGGAGGAGGCTTGGTATAACTCATACCCTGGCCTCTCCAGTCTCCTCCCTGCCCACTGAAACACCCCCTTCCCTCCTCTTCCGAGGTTGCTTTTCTGACCTTGGAGGGCAACTGGTGCAGTTCTTTCCGCAGTGGCTGCGAGGGAGGAGGGTCGGATCTCCGATTCCTCCTCCTGAGGTTGGAGCGCTGTCCCCAAGCTCAGAAAGAGGAGTCAGAACAATCCTATGGTCCCTGGGACGCTCACCCAGGGATTGCTCTCTAAGTTGATATACAACCCAACAGAAATAAAGTTATACCAACCAGACGATGGATGAGACTGTGGTAATGTACCACGTTGTGTGTGCTTAAGCCGGTAATCTCCATTGTGCTGTCATGTGGTGAAGAGAATCTTACCACTCTCTTGCATCCTTGGATTTTTTCCTGACCAGGTGCAGAAGTGTGTTAAGATTTCCCTCACCATTAGCCAATACCGACGACTGCTCAAGCATACATACCATGGCAATTTACCACCTGATAAATGGTGGTTAGTTTGTATGCACCCAATTGACTAATCAAAAAGTTCACACCTAACGTGATTTAAAAAACAAACAAACAAACCCTTTCTTCCTTATTGGCTTTAGTCTGCAAGTTCCTCTTTATATGAGAAACCTTAACAATGACATAGAGTTAAATAGGGAAAAAGCCCTCAGCTTTAAGGAACAGTATGCAAATCCACAAGAGAACACAGAGTCAAACAGTAGATAGCAGGAAACCTATACATTAAGTCCAATGACAGTTCCTCTTTTTTCCCCTGTGTGTGTGTGTTTGAATTATAGTAAGTCATAATAAACCCATTCTCCAACCTTGATCTAACAGGAAGGTCTGTTGCTACACAGCTTCAGCCACCACTGCACCTTGGAACACTGTGGTTGAAGACAATGGAAGTGCTTTGTATTGCCGTATCACCCACCTCCTTGATAAGCAGCCAGCAGTAAAGCAATAAAAAGTTGTTTTCTCTTTTCTGCCATGATGCAAACAGAAAAATAAAGTCTACATTTGCCACTTATTTATCTTGACTCCATTTCTTACTAGACTTTCAGTGCTTTGCGGTGCAACCCTATAGCATGTCCCTTTGGGAGTAAGCCCCACTGAGTTCAATGGGACTTGCTCCCAGGTAAGTGTGTATAGGAATGCAGCCTTTAGCCTCTAAGCAAGTTGCAGTTTCTTCCCAGCATGAAATGTTTCCATTCAGCTGCATTTAGCAATGAGAAGGTGTATGCTTACAGGCAGACAAGCAGGAAGCACTGAACAACTTTAGTGAAACGTTTACGTGGTTCTTCCTTATCAGATACTGGACCATCAGATGATGGGTCCCCATCATCTATTGTTCCTAACCTTGCTCCCTCGCCCTCAGGCATCCATGCCAGTTTTAGACTGCCATTTTTAAATTATTATTTAAACACTATTTTCTTTTGCTTTACATTCCACATGAACAACATTCACACACACACACACACACACACACACACACACTAATAAAGCATGGAAGAGACTAAAAAAAAGGCACTTTTACTGCCACGTGCAAAACTACCGACCGTATTCTACATGTTGTCATACTCATTCTTTTTGCGCAATTGCAAAGAGAAGTGCCACTGTCTTCAATGGAATTATTCACACAGTGCACATGTGTTTGTGACATTTTGAGCTAAGAATCCTTGCTGGGCCCTGTCACAGCTAGAAAAAGGAACTGTATCGGTCATACTACATCTCTGCCTACTGTCCCCCGGCATAGAAACATGTAACGTATAGCTGTGTGCAAATGGTCTCTAGAAATTCTACACCCTATTTGTGGGCAGGGAAATTGGGGGGACCATTTCACCAAATTTCTCCAGGGAGTTTCTCAGAGTGGGGCTCACCATCAGCAGTGGTTGTAGCAGCACAGCTTCGCTCTTCTCTCCTAAGCGGTTTTTGTTTTTTGTGCTGCCACCATTTTGATGGTGTTTTGGCAACTTACCGTACTTTATAATTTTGAGGTGGTCGAGGGTTCTGTACATTCTTTCTTTCTATTACACATTTCTCCATCACTCTGCAGCCTCCCTGGCTGCCTGCACTTCCTGATCTGAAAAAGCCCAGTAAGGCAGGAGTTTGTTTATGATGTCTTCCCCAGGCTTTAGTTGACGCGTGGGCAGTCGGGGAGGCTGCCAGCTGCCAGAGAGATGATTGTACAATGGAAGACAGGACACTCACACTCCTTAGCTACCTCATAAGGAAAGTAAGTACACAAACCACGAACCCCACCCATGAGAATTTCTCCAAAATGTTCTTCCCTTCTCCTTTGAACATTTTTCAAAAGCAATTTCTTTTCTATCAAATTGAATGAAAATGTGAAAGACATTTTTGGGACCGTAGTAATACCAAGTTCAAATAAATAGGTAGAGCAGAAAGGGTAGGAATCAGCAGAATTTAAATAGCTACTCGTAGACTGGTTTAGAGAATTTTTTATTTATGAAGTTATTGAGCAATCTAATTACAGAAGAAATTGTGTCACGGGCTGCTAAAATCACTTATCGCTCAAGTGAGTATTCAAAATGAGACACATCACTGACAGAGGATAAAGTTACAGGGGCCTCTTTCTTCTTTTTGAAGAAAATAAAACCTGGAACAACAACCAAGGGGTTTTCCACAGGCCTTCTGACACATCCATTCTGGCCAATAACCTGAGGCCTTTTGTGGTTTATTCTATAGTGATAATCTCATTCTTTAGAAAGTAAAAAATTGTTTAAAGTGCACCTATTGTGTGACGGTAACCACAACCATCTGGAACTAGGGGGTATGGCCTCCTGTGTTCAGCAGGTGCATCTTCCAGATAGGATCAAAAACCCTGGCACTGTCTTTTTAGTAATTAACATCAGTAAGACAGATGAGAACTTAGGCTTTTAATTTTGTATACTAGAAGCCTAGTACTCATTGTCGCCTCACCACTTTTTCTTAATTGTTGGAACATTGTAACTTAGGTCTCATCGGAGTGTGCAGAAATCAGTTTTTGGCCAATGAACATGAAATACTGGGCCACAGCATGAGAAAATGTACTGGTGTTGCTCATTAGTTTTTGTGGAGGAAGGGGGGGCTGGCTGACCCGCCACACCCCCACCCTTTCCTACCCAAAAGGAACCAAGACCCCCAGAGATCTCAAGGTACCAGATTGCCAAGCCTCAGCTGCCTGCAATCCTACTTGAATCTCTGTTCAGGGACTTGCCTTACTGATTGTAACCTGGATTTAGTTACTGAAACCACAGAGCAACTACAAAACCCATGTGGGGTAAAACCAAGAAAGGTTTATTCTGGTAGCATTTTACAACAAAAGGTGGGAAATGAGAGAAGCACACAAAATTAGAGAGAGACACCTTGGTACACAGAAATAGAGCTACAAAAATAACAAAACCTGATTCTTTATATCTCCCAGGCACACACTTGTTACCTGGGGGTCAGTTCTCTTCCAGGGTTGGATCCAGCACAGCCTTGCCGCCCGGGGGGACTACTTCACCTACCCGAAGGTCCGAGATGGGTAGCTCTCCACAAGGCTTGCCTTTACCAGAGCCCTCATTCAGCTAATTTCACCAGGAGCTACCTGGGGTCGGTTCCTGAGGCCTCCCGAAGGCTTGGACCTCTGCTTGGCCTGCCGCCATTGCTCTAACAGCAACCATGCAGTGACCCAAAAGACAAAGACATAAAGGCTACACTTTGGGAATATACCTTTTCCCCCTCCCCCCCTCCTTCCTGTAGCTCCGCTGCCTTCAGCCAATCATGATGCACTTCACCTGGCCAGGCAGGGAGGGGAACTCATGACTCATGGCATTTGCACTTGAAAGCTTTTCAGGACTTTCAGGCGCCATGCCCCACCCGATACTTTATGTACATTTCGCCTCCTCCCAGCCCCCCAACTGGCCTTACTTGGTTTACACATGAGGAGGCGTGTGCGTGCGTGTGTGCGTGCAGGAACCCTCAGAGGCTCTTTTTCTCCACAGTTTTCTTCTCAAAGAAGTACTTCTTTTTATAGTGAATATTGCATTTCTCCACCATTCAACCTGCAATATATTGTTACTTGGGAAAATGCAATTCCAGCTGGTGGAAAAAGAGAATGGAAAGCAGTAGCCTCAGTGTTAGGGCTGTTGACATCACAGACAATGAGCAATGCAATGTCTGTGCCCAAATATGCCATGTTGTTATTTATTTATTTATTTTCTGCCGCTGGGAGCTATCATCAGGAGGTTTGGGGTGTGCTGTCATCAATATGCGGATGACACACAGCTCTACCTCTCCTTCAAGTCCTCACCAAGGTTGGCTGTTGAAACCCTGTCCAAGTGCCTGGAGGCAGTGGGTGGCTGGATGGGAAGGAACATGCTGAGGCTGAACCCTGACAAGACCGAGGTACTTCTGATGGGAGACAAGGGAAGGTTAGGGGATGTTGACCTGGTGCTGAATGGGTACATCCACCCCTGAAGGATCAGGTCCGCAGCTTGGGAGTCATTCTAGACTCCCGGCTGTCCATGGAGGCTCAGGTGTCAGCTGTGAGCCGGGTGGCGCTGTATCAGCTCCATCTGATGTGGCAGTTGTGCCCCTACCTTCCTAATCATCTGCTCCTATAAGTGGTTCATGCCTTGGTCTCTTCTCGCCTAGACTACTGTAATGCGCTCTACGTGGGGTTACCCTGGAAGACAGTTCGGAAGTTGCAGCTGGTACAGAATGCAGCAGCTTGCCTGGTTAAAGGCTGCTGCTGGCGTGATCACATCACTCCAGTGCTCAAACAACTGGCTACCAGTTGTTTGCCGAGCCGAATTCAAGGTGTTGGTGTTGACCTTTAAAACCCTGTACGGCTCCGGTCCAGTATATCTCAAGGAGCACCTCCAGCAACATCAAGTAGGCCGCTCAACAAGATCTGCCACGGACGGCCTTCTCCCTGTCCCATCAGCCAGAGAAACCAGGCTGGTGGGGACTAGGAGGAGGGCCTTTTCTGTGGCAGCCCCCAATTTATGGAACTCTCGTGACCTCCGCCATGCCCCTTCTTTGATTAGCTTCCACCGGGCATTAAAAACATGGCTTTTCAGGTGGGAATATGGGGTGGGTTAGGATTTTAAAGTTTTGTACTGTTTTTAATTGTGTTTTATACTGTGTGTGTGTGTATGTGTGTGTGTGTTCCCCCCCTCTTGTGTTTAATTGGACTGTACATCGCTCAGAGTGTCCGGATGTCTGGCCAGATGGGTGATTCATAAATATAATAAATAAATAATAAATAAATTATACCCCGCCTTTTTTCCTGCAAGGAACCCAAGGCGGCTTACATAATCCTCCTCCTCCTCCTCCTCCATTTTATCCTCACAACAACCGTGAGGTAGGCTAGGCTGAGAGTCAGTGACTGGCCCAAAGTCACCCAGTGAGTTTCATGGCCGAGTGGGGACTAGAACCCAGATCTCCCAAGTCCTCTAACCACTACACCACACTGGCTCTGTACCATCACTCAATTTGCATAGAGGGGATTTGCAAAGGAGCTGAAACTGATTTGGCTCAAAGTATGGAGAAGACAGATGATGGTTTTCTGTTATTTGTCAGTATCAACTGGTTTGCAGGCTTTGTCTTGAGATTTTGGTGTGACTTGCAGCCAAAATGGCTTCTCCGGTTTTGAGAGTACGTAGTTAGTTTTAGCTCTGGTATAAGGCTCCACTTTGCAGGCAGAGGACTTCTTTCTTGCCTACTGGAACTCTACCCCTTTAAAACAGGGATGGGGGGGGGAACCTCCGTTCTGCAGGCCCCATCTGGTTTAAAAACCCATCTGGTTTAAAAAAAGGTGTCAGTAGAGAACAGAAGAATGGATACTCTCTTTTCAACAAGGCCATTCACTCCACATGACATGCAGACTAAACATCATGCTATTGCAATTGAATGGTGGGACTTGTTGCAGGGCCATCTCACAAAGGCTAAAATTCAGAAGACCGTGTCTGAACTGGTCTTCTAAATAAGCCTTCAAACAGCTGCTCCTTTCTGGTTTTAGGAAACGTTCCCCCAAGATTACTGCTTGTAACTCAGGGTGAAGAAAGCTATAACATCTGTAGAACAGCCAGGGCAGTTTGGAAGCATCATCACCATGTTCAGCCCAAACATAACTTCTTCTCTCCAAGGCTGATCTCTGAAGAAATGCATTTGGCAGCATATGATGCGGTTTTAATCAGGTCTTGAATTTTTCTTGTTGTTTAAAATTGTTTTTAGATATGTGTGTCTCTCTCTGTGTGTTTTATGTTTGTATGTATATGGTTTTTATCATGTATTTTAAAGTTTTTAATCTTTGTAAACCACCCAGAGAGCTTCGGCTATTGGGTGGTATAGAAATGTAATAAATGGGGGGGAATGAAATGAATTCTGCATTTTTTTAAACAGTCCAATTAGAATGGGGGAAATTGTCTATGGCTTGCACTAATTGGCTAAGCACCTGTGACATCACCAATGCCCCCTTCTCCCAATTTCTAGGGCAGTTTTGCAACTTAAAAGAAAAGAGAGAAAAAAAGGGTAAAGACACCACTTATACTTTATTTCAAGAAGAATTGAGATAGCCCACCTGGATTATGAAGAAACCTGATGCTGGATCAGCATTTAGCTTGCTGGTATCTACGTGTGCATGGTAAGTGATAGAGCTGGGATCATACCAGTGGTGAAGAACCCATTTTTTCCACTGTTTAAATGCTTCATATGTCTTCATCCCCAATTTAATTTCACAAATCTTAATTTAATATGTTGTTGTTATATGCATTCATTAAATAAACTTGCAAACCATGTAGGAGTGGTGAATGATCATCACTTACCAGCCATGTAAAAGAACCCTCAAATGTGGAATATCCAATGTAATCACTACAAAAAAATGTAATATATGTTACTGTGGGATTTTGCCTTACAAACCTATGTAAAAGCTGAGCTCTTGACTGTTTCATGCAACCTCAGGGGAAAAAAATTAATAAGACAGAAAACAGAATCATAAGTGTTTTCAAATAGGGCACAGAAGAGTCCCTGCAGCTCCAGACATTCACTTCCAGGTCTTTAATTCAAAACAACTCTTAAACTGTGAAGGAAATGGTTTTTGTGATGTCAACTTTCCAATGAGGCTCATAAACCACATCACAAAATGTCCATCCCATAAAGCAAATATACAGTCAGGAAATATAAAGAGCTAAAGCAAACTGACAGGAGAGCATGATTTCTCTTTTAAACTCACATCTTAGATTCTAAAAGCCTTCTGTAGGATGAAGAGTGAATTATGGGTGGGACATAGAATAAAGAGATACTCAAATCATATAAATTGTTTCTTGAGAAGAAACACAGATGTGCAAAAAGCATCCCCCCCGCCAAACCTCCCCCCCCCCCCGTGCTGCAGTCCATAATTGTGTGTTTTGAAAAAAAGCAAGAGAAAGCCAAGTCAAATGTAGGGGAATTAATCTGACTGCTACTGCTCTACAATGAACAAGAAATATTCAAACAACCAGAATACTTGCTGCTGGACTGAGGATGTGAAACAGTGAATATGAGAATGGCCGTAGCTCAGTGGTTGAGCACATGCTTTGTGGGCAGAAGGTCCCAGGCTCAATCCCTGGCTTCTCCAGAAATGGCTAGGAAAGAATCCTGCCTGAATTTATTTTTTGGGGGGCCAGGAAAGTATACAGTATATAGAGTCTATATACCGTACCTGTATACTTTCCGGCCAATTTTTTTTTTAACCCTTTCTAAATCCCACTTGAAAAAAGGAGCTTCACCATTGACAGTGGTCAAAGGAAACTACTCCAGTAAAATGGGGCGGCTCGCACTTTTGCAAGTTCCCAAGTTGGTAGAATCTTGGGAACAAGTGCAAAAGTGAGGGCACCCCTCAGTCCCTTCCCAAACTCCCCCATCTTGCATGAAGGGGGTGAACGATGCACCACCCCCTTTTCACGAGCTAAGGTCACTTGCACCTTTGGTTACATTTGACATCTCACCTTTTGACAGCTGTCAGATGTAACCAAAGGGAAAAATAAACTTATCTGCAGCCTCTGTGGGGCAGTGCCCAGGGTACTCCCCTGCACGCTGCCCACCCAAGACTTCCCATTCCAGCACCCGTGCAACTGCAAACGTCTGCAGTTGTGGAAGTGTGGCTAAAACTTTTTTTTACATTTTGTTTGCAAATATTTGCGAAAATTAAGAGGGACAATTATATAAAAAAAGAAGCTTGGCAGCCCTTCCAAGGTGCCACTGAGGCACTTGGAAGGGACTGTCCATAGCTGTCAAAATGGGGAGCTGAAGAAAAAAAAAGTTTAAAGGGAAAAGAAGCCGTGGTGAGCCCGAAATGGCTCATGATTACAGTGGGGACGGGGGGGGGGAAGTCAGTGCCAGCTGCCCCCAAGTGCCACTTGGGCACTTTTGGGGTGGCTGGCACTGGCGCTCGCCCAGGAGCTGCTTGGCAAGAGTTTTTTGCCGCTCTTGCCAAGCGGCTCAGTAGCCAATTCCCCATGCCCACAATGGGGTCGGTCACCCAGGTTCGGACAACACGACAACCCATCGTGGGTACAATAACCCCTACAACAGCCCATGGGTTGTTGGGGTGGCTTGTTGCCCACAAACAAGCCACCCTGGGGAAATTGGTCTTGGTTTGCACGACCCATGATGGGTTGTCATATTGTGTGAACCTAGTCAATGAGAATTTGGGACTGTACTACTGTAGGCTGCAGGAGGAAAGGGCTTATCTTTGAATCCTTCCCCACATAAAAGGTCCCTGTATCTGTTGAACTAGTTCATTGGAAGTTTTGCTATTGTGTCTGTAGGTCCCACCTATAGACCATCCCACCATGGAACTGAAACTGTGCACACAGAGTCCAGGAACAGACACGGCCCCCCCCCCCCCATATTTTAGAGACCACCAATCAAGATCAAAACACAATGGTTGCATAATTCTAGATCACATCTGTTTTGATGTTTTGGATCCAAGAGATGTCCTTGCCTGCCACCAGGGCCAGCCCAAGACACTTTGTAGCCCAAGGTGAAGAACAAGACAGTCCTCCATCTCCAATTCCACATACAGAAGCCGACAGGTTTGACAGCTGATTCTTACTTCAACATAGCAATGGGACAGCATCCTCCACCGCACCTCAGGGCAGCCAGCTAGCTTGGGGGGTGCAGGGTAAGCTGGGCATGGCACACACAACTCCATCCTATAACACCGGGATGGGGAATGTGTGACCCTCCAGATATTGTTGGGCTGCAATTATCATCATAACTCACCATTGGCTATGCTGGCTAGTGCTGATGGGAGTTGCAGTCCAACAACATCTGGAGGGCCACACATTCCCCATCCCTCCTCTAACACATCACCATCACTCTTCAGCCACCAGCTGCCTGAGGTGGCTGCCTGACTCTGCCTTACTAGCTACTTCACTTCTGTAGATTTAATTGTTAAAAATCTGTGGCTTTGTTTAAACCCTTACCACTTGTGCACGTTCCCCCCCCCCCCCCGCGTGCAGTTTTAGTGCATGGAATAGAAGACAATATAGTTCTTTACATGATATACAAAATTAGAATGAGGAACGTGTTGCCAGGATGTGGTTGAAGCCAAAGATTTAGCAAGATTCAGAGAGGAAGCAGTGAGTGGTAGAGCTGACAGGAATATACGGAACTCTAATGGCTAATCCTAAGAATTTTTGGAGGGGGATATATTTTGGGCTCTTCATACACACTACACCAAAAAACAAACAAAAAATCTTACTCAGGAATCCCAATTCTCAACCCAGAGCAAGCAAATTCAATATGCAAGAAGTTAATAAAATAAAATAATAAAAAATAAAAAAAAAAATTCCACAAAGCAACTTAAGGGTGTATCCACAAAAGCCACACTTTTATTCTCCATCAGCTGGAGGCTTGCCAGGTTTGACCAGTGGGGCAGGAAGAAAGATGGAAGGTTCCAGTCCTTCCTTTCCCCACCCCACAACCACTTACCAATACAAGAGAAAATACAGACCTCACTTTCCCCCTTGCTCCATCCTTGTCCACGGACTTAGTGACTATGGTGAGGAGGTGTTCATGAAATGTTCTTCTACCCATCCCTTGACCTCCCAACTAACGTTGAGGCCACTGACATGGGCAAGGCCAGAAAAAAGGAAGGAAGGAGACCTCAGGTGCATAAGAGAAGATTTTACTGGGCTCAGTAAAATGTTCTCTTGTGCACCCGGTGACCTCCTTCCTTCCCTTTTTCCTGCAATTAGTGCCTTCCCACTTTTTCTTTCATAGGGCAGGCCAGGTTTGCTATTGCGTACCTGTCCCCTTATACTCCAAAGCAACCTTGGCTTTTAGACCTGAAAAGTAAGGTTGGATTGCTCCAGGTTGGATTACTGCACTGTGCTGTATGTGGGGCTGCCCTTGAAAATGGGTCAGAAACTCCAAATAGTACAGAATTCAGCTGCTAGAATTCTGACTGATTTCCCTAGACTTCAGGAGTAGGAAACCTTTTGGGCCTGTGGGCACATTTGGAAATTTGAGAAACTATTGTGGGCACAACCATAAAATGGCTGCCAGAGGTGGGCATGACTAGTCACAAAGGACAAGTAACCTGCCCAGAGGCATTCATGGAAAATTTGGATGGCAGCAGCTAGCAGGGCTCTCCAACCTTGGGTCCCCAGATGTTGCTGGCCTACAGCTCCCAGCATACCCAGCCAGCATGGCTAATGGCAAGGGATTCTGGGAGCTGTAGTCCAGCAACATCTGGGGACCCAAGGCTGGAGAGCCCTGAGCTAGAGGCTCCCACTTCACTTTGAAGCAATCCCAGCTGCCAGTAAGAAAATATAAAAATATTTTAAAATAAAAATTGGGAGGAGTAGGGTGTCTTGGTGGACACCAAATATTTAATGGGGCACATTGGTGCCCTTGGGCACTACATTGACTACCCTGAGCCTAGATGGAGCCATATTACATCAGTTCTGAAGGAGCTACATTGACTGCCAAGCCCAATTCAGGTCTATGGTGCTTTACCTTTAAGGCCCTAAATGATTTGGGGCCCAAATATCTAAAGGAGCACCTCCTCCCATATCAACCTGCCTGTGCACTAAGATCACCAAATGAGGCCCTTCTCTGTGTTCCATCTATAAGAGAAGTACATTATTCATTCACAAAAGAGGGCCCACTCTCTGTGTGGTGCCCTGACTTTGGAATACCCTCCCACAGGAGGTATGTCTGGCACTTGCATTGTACAAGGTTAAAAACTTTTTATTTGTCCAAGCATTTTAAAATTGTATTTTTAGCTTGTTGAAACTGTGCTTATGCCTCTCAATTTTACTGTACTGATGTTTAAGTTTTACATTGTTTTTATTGTAATGCATATTTAATGTTTGTGTATACCACCCTGAAATCCATTTTCTTGATGAAGATGGTTTATATTTTTTTAAAACAATAAATAAATAAGAAATGCTCCAGAACCTCCAAGTCAGAAACTGGGTTGGGAAAGGCAGTACTCTCCATTGCATCTTTCCCTTCTCATCCCTCCTGTATCTAGTTTTGGACAGCAGGAGGTGGGAGGGGGTGTCTTCAGAAACATATTGCCCTGTCCTTACAAACCTGGAGATGCATCTAAAAAGGGAGAAGGGACTTTTCCTTCCCCCATGGTGTGCCCTTTTATAGTGGCCACCAGGCCACCCAGTGCCAGGATGTTGCACCCTGCTACATTGCTTTATTGCCAGTCAAAGGAATGAATGGTAGCTACACACTTAAGGAGAAAGTGGAGACACAACAATGGTGCATTTCAGATGGTTCTGCCCCACTTCCCAGTTATAGAATAAAGCTTCAGCTGCAATAATGTGAGCTGGTACTTCAGCTTTCCCCAACATAGTGCCCTCCAGATGTTTTCGACTAAAACTCCCAGAATTTCTGGCCATTGGCCGTGCTGCCTGGGGCAGTTGGAAATTGAAGTCCAAAACATCTGGAGGGTACTAGGTAGAGGAAGGCTGAAGGCTGAACTACTTGGATCATGGCAGTGTAAACCAATTCATAGGACCAGAGTGTCAATACTTTTGGAATGTTTTGCCCTAGGCACAACTCGTCTTCTGTAGTGCAAGAAGTTCAAGACTGACAGTGCAAGACTGCCATCCACATATTCCATCACTCAGTGAATGCAGCATCAAGCAGTAACTTCACTCGCATATATGAAAGAGCCATCAGAGAGGGAGGAAACCCTACAGATAGAATTCTCTTATCATCTCAAAGCACAATGCTTTAAAGATAGGAGATCAGACAAGCAACACAACTGTATGTAACAATGATCAAGATAAAGATGTATGGATGTCCTTATTGATATGTCATGGTGTAAAGTTATTTAATGTATTGTTACATTTGAAAAATCTTTTTTTTTTAAATGCTTTTTCCATGGATCAGCTCACATAGTCAGTTGCACAAGAACAAATGCTGAAAAATAAATTGAACGAACCAGCCCTGAGATTAGTAGACAGCTAATTTCTCCTTGCCATAAATTTAGAGAATCACAACATGCAGAGTCACTGTAGATGGAGATAGCACAACCTTGACCTCAGGAGGTAGCAAAGCCTGCCAGTTGCGTGGGAAATGCATTGAAAGGGCAATTCTGATTTAGATACTACATATGAGACATCATTATGTACCATTGTAGACTGTAAACACTGTAATAAAACTGATTAGAAAGACTGTGTATTCGTACATACGCATTCTTCAAATGCGGCAGAAGTGCCTGAAACCTTTTGAAAAGAGATGTAAAATAATTTAGATACGAATTATTAGAACCCTCCAAGATAGACCTTCTCAGGAATGGTAAGGAATGCAGATTCACTATTTTTTAAAGCTATGGCTAACATTGCATCCTTCTGGAAAAATGTAAGTGCACCAACAATCCCGTTCGAATAAAAATATTGTAAGATTTGGCTATTATGGGGCAAAACATAAAGGCTGAGATACAGAAGGCTGGGTCCCTTGAACAAGGAGAAGACATTTCTGTGTGCATAAGGCCTTCTTGCTTTCTGTTAATTCCTCCCACCTGCTATAGCCCTCCATCCTATATAACCTGCCTACATCTGGGCCAGGGGGGACACAAGTGGATGCAGCAGGAGTGGGGAAGCCTCACTGCAGGAGTGGAGTTCTGTTTGCACTTCTCCAGATCTAGCTAAAAGTCTCAAAAGTAATAAGGGAGATGTCAGAGTGATAATAACAGCCTATTGTAATGTCTACAACAGTGTTCTCCAACCTTGGGTCCCCAGAAGTTTTTGGCCTACAACTCCCAGCATGCCCCAGCCATAGCTGGCTGGGGCATGCTGGGAGTTATAGGCCAAAAACATCTGGGGACCCAAGGTTGGAGAACACTGGTCTACAAACATTCTGGTACAATGTAGGGCTGTGTTGACCTTCAGAGTTGAGAGTGTTATGGTGAATTATGAAAGGTAATAACTACTAAATAAGATAATATATTAATTCTTTCCTTGTCAATCTTTTTAGTTTTAACATATTAAGCTGTTAATATATTAATATTTATGTATTTTATATACTTATGATTGAGGATCAATGAATTAAAAGGAGTTTATTAACTGGATTACCGGTAAATAAAAAAAGATTGGTCATAGTAGCATACATAAGGAAATATTTGTTGTGCTATTAAATGCAAAGTATTATTATACAGGTAGAACTACAGATATTTTATTTTACAAAAATATTTCACACAAACATGCCTACTAAATTCTATCATTAGTAGCTAATATAAATAGAACATTTCTAGCTTCTTAGTATAATAATAATTTAAAAAGTTACTTGTGTGCTTACATAGACTAATTACTCTTCCTACAGCAAATGATAAATGTTTCAATCCAGCAATTGCTGGCTAAGGATGTTTTGAACAATATCCCAATGCATGAGGATTGGATCCCGCACTGATGTAGATTTGGATCACTGGGTCCAGATGTGCATGTCTTTATACAGTTCTACCACATTCTGCACAATACTGCAGTAGACTTTGATGGGAATAAGTAGCACTGTATTGCTACCTGGGCGTAGAGCGAGTTATTACTTGCATGCTATTTGTTGCATTTTAAGCTATTTAGGCTATTTTAAGCTCTATGGTGGATAGTGAAATACCATGAAATATAACCCGGGCGGAATTGGGCTCATGTGCTTTTTTCAGCTAGAAGACAGGTAGAAATTGTGAAGCATTTCCCTTGATAGAAATGAGGCAACAGGAAAAGCTACACCTGCTTCCTGCTTGTCATGCAGCTGTTAAAATATACCAATAAAATAAAAGTCAAGCTAAAATTTAAGGGTGGTAATTTTGCATCATAACAGAACAATCACACTGAATGAGAGCACTCTTATGCACTGTTATTATTAGTATTGATACAGTGTTTGAGTCTTCACAGAGCTTTGTATACATTATGTTGTTTGACTTTTCACAACCACCCTGTAAAGCGGGCTAGTATTATTATGTGTTGGGAGGCTGAGAGATTTACAGATGGGAGGCTGAGCACAGCCTCTGATCACCTACTGTGTTTATGGCCGAGGTGAGATTCAACCTGGATACTTCCTGATTCATAGCCACAACTCTAGACCAGCAATAATACTGCATATTTTTATTTGCTAGTTGACTACACTTAAAAGTTGGACAATGTTGTCTGATAACAAATAGACTTGGTTTTTATAGAAGAACTGAATTAATGCTTTGGTTTCCTTCTGGTTTTCTTTGTGGATTTGCCATTATTTTGTAGCTGGGGCTGCTCAATTCACTTGTAAAATATTGAAAATATAAAGAGAGAGAAAGGTTGGGTGGTACCTAAGAGTAAAATATGTAATATGTCGAACATCTTTTTTTTGGGGGGGGGGGAAGAATAACAATAAGACCTACCCTGTTTATAGAAAGCATTTTAATTAATTTAAACAGAGTTTAGCCTATAGGACAGCTCCCCAAGGGAAGTGGTGAAAGCCACATTACTGGAGACCTTTCCAGCTGGAAGAACACTAGCAAAACTGGACTGCAATGGAAACCAGAACTGGGTGAACTAATGGGTGGGTTCCAATGATGATTGGAAAACACAAAATAAGAGAAAATGGATAGCAATGCTTTGCATGCATTCTACAGGGGTCGTTTTTCACATGAAAATTACATGCCTTGAAGGTCTTTCTTTACAAACCCTTACTGGGCTCACATATCCTGACAAGGTTGTCTCACTTTCCTCCATATATTAGCGGGAACTCTAAGGTGATATTTATTTTAGATAAGAGTTGTAAGAAATGTAAAGTATTAAGAACTATGTATGCCCCTCCCCTGCCCAACTCCTCTCTGAAATTGCCTTGTTGCCCTTGGCAGGGTATCTCCTGTCATATGTTTCCTCACAACTTCAAATAATCAGAGGGGGCCCTACTTAGGGTCTTCTAGTTCATGGAGATGCAAACCACAGTGGCAGGATCTTGGGCCATCCTGGAAGTAGTGCCTTCTCTTTAGAACTCCCTCTCTACAGAAGCGCACATGGCCGATCCTCTTGGGAGCTTCTGTCGATTAGACAAGCTCTTCCCTTTGAGAAAGGCTTTGGCTTGCTGGAATAGATCAGGATTTATTTTGTACCCTTCGCTTCCAATCTTTTATCTAAATGTGTTCTGCTGCTTTTTATCTAAATGTTTCCTGAATTGTGTATATAAATTGGCATAGGTGACGCATGCGGAGGGGGAATAAAGTGCACCCCACACAAGTAGCTCCCTGTCACCCCCACCCCCCATTTCTGTATCTGTGCTTATTGGAAGGCAAGGCAATCTTTAGCATGCTTACTTAATAGTTAACCCCATCAAAGGCAACAGGAATTCAGAGAAAATATGTTTAGGATGGGAGTATGAATGTGAAGTAACAGTGGATAGGATCCAGATTACAGTTAGCTCGCCTCAGGTCCTAATTAAGTCAATGTGAAATGTTAGTCATACCTAACCTGAGCCCCATTGATTTCAACAGGAATTAAATGCGACTAATTTACAGGACAATCCTATACACGTCGACTCAGAAGTAGGCACCTCTGAGTTCGTTGGGGCTTACTTCCAGGTAAGTATCTACAGGATTGCAGTCTTGGTTTGGATCTGGATCCAACCCGTTATTTCTCTGGCAAAGTTCTCCCCTGCCCCTCCAGCAATGCACTTTGCCCCTTCTGCGGCCCCTTCCATTCCCACCCCACCGCCGCCGCTGCAAAAAACTGTTGAAATTGTATCGATTGTTCATATACAGTACAGTATTTGGTAAGCCGTTGCAAGAGCTTTCGAGCGTAGCACTGCAGAAATATAAATACAGCAAACCAATTCAAAGCACAACACACCATTAGAGCTCCAGGGACTCGGATATTATCTATATCTATCTATGCCTTAACCCTTCTCCCTTGCACCCTGAGGCAGCCTTACCTGCATGTCAGTGAGGAAAAAAACAGAGAGAGCAACAAGCAGGCAGGAGCTTCCCATGTTGTCGAGCAGTGCTTCCTTCGCTCCCACTGCCAAGTAGGAATAAAGTCCTCCAGACCGAGTCCCCAAGCCTCAGGCGGAACCACATTTGACTAAGCAACGCGACACTGTCCTTCTCTGCAGCCGCGAGTAAAGAGAAACAGAAAGCCCTTCCCTTCTGTGGGAAGTGCCCACAGCAGTTCCCCAGGACGCGACTTCCAGAGTTGATGGCTTTCTTTTTTGTTTTGTTTTGTGGTATCATTAAGCTTCCTCCCTCCTTGTCCATTTCCGCCCTCCTGTTTCAGAAGTTTTATTATAACGTCTGTGTTGAGAATTAAAATTTGGGTGTCATGAAAGGGCACCTTTTGCTTTATTATTATTGGAGGCGAGGTGCTTGTGGGGTTTTCTGCCTCAGGTGCCAAAATGTCTTGACTGGTCTTGGGTACTGTGTTCTTTTTTGACTTGGGGTGGGGTGTCATTTGCTGCCCTGCCTCAGGCAAAACAACAAGCATGCCTCATTTCGAACACCTTTCCTCCAGAACTGGCAAACCTAATTTGTTCTTCCATTCCATTTAAAAATAATAATCTGGTAACCCTGCCTGTATCTCATGCTCCACTAATAATCTTATTATTTCCTTGCAGGAAAAAGGCGGGGTATTAATATAATAAATAAATATTACTCTGCCTTTTTCAGTTATTTCCATCCCAGTTGTCCAATTCAGGGCCAGCTCTACCCTTAAAGTGCCAGATATTGGGATACCATTAAAGGACTGCAAATTGTCAATTAGTTTATTATGGGTTGTATCCAATGGTGGCATTCCAGTAGTGCAAATGATGTTGTGCTAGTGGGAACCAACATCTGAATTACGTGCAAAAGGAGAATCCCACCAAAGTTCCACTTGCAAATTTGGTTGCATAAGCATGTTGCAGACCTTAGTTTACAAAATGTTCTGCAATCACTTGTACAATGGTAAAAGGCAGTCATTTCTTCCGCTAATGGTATGTTGAATTTAGGCTTGTATATTTACTACCAAAGGGGTGTCATTTGTATTTTCTGCCTCAGGCACACACACAAAAAAGGCAGTCTATCCCTGCACCCAAATCATCTTTTTGTGTCCTGGTCTGTAACATGCTGCAACTTCCTTCACTGTTCACCAACCAATAAACCCTAGCAATGACCGTTGCCAGTGTCTCTCTGTAGGTTAGGATCATGTTTTGGCAGGAGGACAGATTCTGCCACTCAAGAACGCTCAGTTGCAAGGTATGGTTTCCAGGAACTGAGTCCTTGGTGAGAGATGAGAGCTCAGTGGCAGAGCACTTGCTTTGAATGCCGAAGGTTCCAGCTTCAGTCCCTGGCATCTCCTGTAGAAAAAGGGTCAGGTGCTAGAGAAGACTTCTGCCTGTGATGCATGTGAGCCACTACCAGTCAAAGCAGACAATACTGGGTTAGATGAACAAAAGGTCTTATCTAGTATAAGGCAGCTTACTATGTTCCCACTTCGAACTAGTCAAGCTCCTCAACTGGAGAATTCACAGCTCATTAGACCATATTGAGTAAGGTGGAGCAACTGTATTCCCCTTAGAACAGAGGTTGGCAACTCGGTACCCTTCAGATGTTCTAGACTGGCCATCATTCCTGACCAATGGCTATACTGGCTGGGGCTTATGGGAGTTCTAGTTCAAAATATCTGGAGGGTACCAGGTTGCCTACTGGTAGGCAACACAGTGTCCACCAACACCCTACACATCCCAATACTTATTTTAAAATATTTTAATATTTTCTTACTGGCAGCTGGGATAGCGCCAAAGTGAAGTGGGTGGGAACATCTAGCTGCTGCCATCTTAGTTTCCCATGAATGCCTCTGGGCAGGTTACTTTTCCTTTCTGACTAGCCTTGCCTGCCCACGGCAGCCATTTTATGGGTGTGCCCAGGACAGTTTCTCAAATTCCCAATTTCCCACAGACCCAACAGTTTGTCTACCCCTGCCTTAGAGGATTTTCCAGGCAACTGCCTACCAAGTTGGGCTGACAACACCGCCCAAGTCAGTAATATGGACAAAGTAATTGTCCATTCAGTAATAACAAGCACTTGGAAAATACTTGCTTTGCAAGTATATTACCCAGTACTTCTGGATCAACCAATATTCTTTGTACGCAGATCTTGACTCAAGCAAGATCTGTTCCTCCAGTGCTGTTACCAGAAACACACTATAGCTGGAACAGTGTCAAGTCTCCTCTTCCTCTTTTTACTTGTACAGACAATTCTGTAACTGTAAGCATATTACTTACTCATCCCTGATTCAGACTAAGTGCGGTATTAATTTATTTAAAACATAACCCTGCAGAAGGCTAAGAGCCTTCTAGATCACTGAAACTAGACCTGCAAGATATTTAAGCTTTCTACAGTTTCTAAATCAATATAAATAGTAATCTAATTGGCGTACATGGGAAAGAGGTGTAGATTTACAGTGCTACTGAACTAGTTAATAAAACCTACCAGAAAATGTTATCTTAGCCCCCATCACACATTAATTGTGTGAAGGGGCTCCACATGATCGGACAATGGGCCTGCACAGCTTTCGGAGTCTTCTCCCAATGTTCATGCATTGAGCATACACTTCTGCATGGGGAATGCCTATGCACATAGACCTCTACATGAGCAGGCTTCTGTGGGACTTGGAACAGTGCAGGATCAGGGTTCCAGCTTTCACAGAGATCTATGTGAATAGTCACACAACTTGGAGATGGGCCTGTGGTGCAACCCTCCTGCCCTTTAAATCATCTTTAAGTCCTCTTCTCTGTGTCAATAATGGTTGTACAAGAAATGGCGTCACAGGAATTCTGTGACAGTTCCATTATATGCATGGCTTTGAATACTGGCCCAGAGAATGGTCTGAAGGAACAATATATTGTTCGGTTGCTAAAGCTAAGGAGACTGACCCTAAGCAGAGGCTAGAAAGCAGACTGCTTGGGAACCACCTGTAAAAAGCTCTGGACTGAAGTATATACCTGAAGTTGTAACAAATAAACTAATACTCTGCACTCATGGAAGAAGATATTCTGATCCAAAGCAATCCATTCTGCCCCAAAGAACTGAATTTTGCAACTGAGTGAATGATGCAAATTTGTTTTTTTATTTTGCCCAATTCATTCTACTTGCCACAATGTGTTCTGCTTCTCTTACAGCATAATCCAGTGCAGTTACTCAGAAGCCCCCAGTGTTAGATACGGCTTTCTCCTAGGTAAATGTCAAACTGATTGCAGCTGTGCAGCATAATCCTATTCATGTTTATTCAGAGGCTTCTTTCTGGAGAAGTCTACGTAGCAGCCTTCCCCAAACTGGGACCCTACAGATGTTTTGGACTACAAATCCCATCAGCCCCACCAGCATGGCTGATGGTCAAATATGATAGGAGCTATAGTCAAAAACAACTGGAGGGCACCAGGTTGGGGAAGGCTGCTGATATGACTGAAGCCTTAGTTACGTGGAAAAGACAAGAGCCTCTCACTGCTTAAACTCTTGGCCACTCCTCATACTTTTGTGATTTCACTAGACATTACTCACACATTTCAGAGCATGCTTTTACAACAATAAACACTAGAAATGTGTGTTTATTAAAAGAAAAAAGAACAATCAGATGTGGACATTCTCAGCAAGCTGAATTCTGTAGCTAATACCACATTCTGCAACCATTCCACACTTCTGTAGAATTGTATTATACACAATGGCTTGATTATATGTTGACGGGTCCCATAGAAAAAGTCTTTTACCAAGTTTTTGAAACAGTGTGTGTTCCTTCACTCATTAATACTCAAATTATAGGAAGGGGAGCCTAAATTAAACCCCAAATGTCCCACCTGCTGATTCTACCGTACTTAATATTAGCCAAATCATGGCCACTTTTCAGAAGGCTACAGAGAGGCAAGGGGGACCATCACAAAAGGTGGGCGACGGGTTGATACTCCTGCTCCCCTGTAATTTAAGCAGTCCAAACTTTCAGATGAATGGTATTATAAAACCAAGCATAAATTAGTATTTGCAGCCTCAACTGTAACTTGCCTGGGATATGCATTGCTAACTTTGGTAGCATTGCTCCGATCTCTTGCTGACAAGATCATGCCAGAAAACCCATGGCATACTGATCTAACTTTTTAGAAAATTTCTATATGAACTCAATGTTGCTTTTGCTAGAAAATTAGTTTTCCCCCACATTGCCAATTATGAACAACTTAAAAAATATTTTTCATGGCTAACATTTAAAACTGCTAAATAATATTTAGTTGCTTGTACAGCTGCAAAACCAGTAAATTTAAATGTTAAGTACTTTCTAGAGACTTAAGAAATATTCTTGCAATCTGCTACTGAGCATTTGCTCTAAGAAAATGGCTGAACTCTATGTATTGTATGACAGATAACATACCACTTGACAGATTGCAAACTGAACAGAAATGCTTAGATATTAAACATTAACTAGTAGTTCAGACTTTGCTCGACAGCCTTGCAGAGCCAAATTAAGTTTCAACAATCTTGGCTTTTGGCCTTTTCTTTTCTTTAGAAAAAAAGCTTTGATATGCAGAAAGCAAGCTCTCATGTGCAGCCTAGATGGTAGGCCTTATTCCTACTAGGACAGCAATACTTTAATTTTCACACAGTACTGTTTAGGAGTACCTATGGTCACTACTTTGATTTTTTCAACATACAGTTATTAAGATAGTAATAGGAAAGGATAAAGGGCAGACATGATTCGTCATATATCCTGATTAGCAAGCTAGCTAAAAGTGGGCTAGATGGAACAACTATCAGGTGGATCCACAATTGGCTAGAGTCAGACTCAAAGAGTGCTTATCAATGGTTCCTTCTCAAACTGGGGAGAGGTAACGAGCAGGGTACCACAGGGCTCGGTCCTGGGCCCAGTGCTCTTCAACATTTTTATTAATGATTTGGATGAGGAGGTGCAGGGAATGCTTATCAAATTTGCAGATGACACAAAGTTGGGTGGAACAGCTAATACTCTGGAAGACAGAAACAAAATTCAAAGAGATCTCGATAGGCTGGAGTGCTGGGCCGAAAACAACAGAATGAAATTTAATAGGGATAAATGCCAAGTGCTGCACCTAGGGAGAGGAAACCAAATGCAGAGTTACAGAATGGGGGACACTTGGCTCAACAATACTACAAGTGAGAAGGATCTTGGAATTGTGGTAGATCACAAACTGAATATGAGCCAGCAATGCGATGTGGCTGCAAAGAAGGCAAATGCTATTTGGGGCTGCATTAATAGAAGTATAGCTTCCAAATCGCGGGAAGTGATAATTCCCCTTTACTCAGCACTGGTTAGGCCTCATCTTGAGTACTGCGTCCAGTTCTGGGCACCACACTTTAAGAAGGATGTAGACTAACTGGAAAGGGTTCAGAGGAGGGCAACAAGGATGATAAAGGGACTGGAAACAAGGCCCTATGAGGAGAGACTGAAAGAATTGGGCCTGTTTAGCCTTCAGAAGAGGAGACTGAGGGGAGATATGATAGCACTCTTCCAGTACTTGAAGGGTTGTCACACAGAGGAGGGCCAGGATCTCTTCTCGATCATCCCAGTTTGCAGGACACAGAATAATAGGCTCAAGTTACAGGAACCCAGATTCCACCTAAACATCAGGAAAAATTTCCTGACTGTTAGAGCAATAAGACAATGGAACCAACTACCTAGGGAGGTGGTGGGCTCTCCCACTCTGGAGGCATTCAAGGTCCAGCTGGACAGCCATCTGTCAGGGATGCTTTGACCTGGATTCCTGCATTGAGCAGGGGGTTGGACTCGATGGCCTTGTAGGCCCCTTTCAACTCTACTTTTCTATGATTCTATATAAGCACACTCCTTAATGTTGCAGCTAACATTTGGAGCCTTAGCTGTAGCTCAGTAGGAGCGCACATGCTTTGCAAACAGAAGGTCCCAAATTCAATCCCTGGCATCTCTTAAGACTAGGAGACCCCTGTTTGAAACCCTGGAGAGCAGTGTAGTCTATACTGAACTAAATAGACCAATGGTGCAACTTGGTATAAGGCAGCTTCTTAGGTTCTCTTGTGTGTGCCAGTTAACTGCAATTATGCACCATCTTATGGTAATATGGGCATAACTGCAACAGTAGTTTTCAAGGTTTTCTGACCTCGACCCACATGTAATGCCAATGGGACTCCCCCCCCCCCCAATATGCCCATCTTGATTTTCTCTCTCGAGTGGCTAGATGCAAAGGAAAACAGGGCTAATGTACTGATAATAGTTGTGTAAAAGAAAGTTGGTTGCTTCAGGTAGTAATATAGGGGTGAAATAATGGCATCTACTGAAATTCCCCCTTATGTATAGCAGCAGTTAAGGGTAAATTATAAATACCAGAAAAGCATATCATGCCCCAGTTCTTAACCTGCCAAATATTAGACCTCCCAAGTGTTCTGGTCTTATCCTTTGTCTAATCACAGCCTCCCATACCTGTAGAAACAGCACTTTGAAAATAAATATATGTGTGAGGTCTTACACAGCTGTGGATCCTCCCTGCACACAAATCTTCCCTATAAAAAGGAAAGTCAAAAAGCAAACTGAAAACTGAAGAGTACAAGGCACATTCCAGGATTGAGCAAATTGCCTCTTTTCTCCCACCTGAATTTCTCAACTTGCTTTCCAATTCCAAGGGAATATCTATATAGCAGCCCTGCCTATCTCTACCAGATTAATTTTTAGTAGGACTTCAGTCTCACTCCAGGACATTGTCAGCACGTTAGGACTAGGACAAAATAAACTGCAGGGGCTATGCCAGTGGGGGGGAAGCAAACACTCTAAAGTGAGAAGCTCTAGCTTGTATCCAGTGCTAGTACTACTTAGAATAGACTCACTGCAATGAATTAAGTTAGACTAACATTGTATACAATCCTCTGGGTGCCTGGAATGATATCCTCAGAGGCTAATTTTTTTGGCTACAAGATTATGTTTGCAATAGTCCTGGTCAATTTCAGCTGAATTCCAAGTCTGAAACTATTTGCAGAGGATATTGTGCCTGATAGATAATTCAGTAAGAGGCCATACCCATCATTTTAGTCTATTACATGGCCCAATGATCTCTCAACTCTGCAATTTTTTTGGGCAGAAGAATGCGCTTCTATAGTCAAGTATGCAAGTGAACTATGACAGATAGACTAAAATTATTCGTATAGAGCAGAAGATCCTGCCACTCATGGGCACTAGTGACCTATACACGGTTGTTACTGCAGGATTGCAACTGAAGAGCTGGAGGGCTGTTGTTAAGTGGAATTAGAGAAGTAGACTCTACCAAAAAGTGCTCCAATGGCATGTTGCACAAGTTCATTAATCACATATCAAAAATACAGAAGTATCAGCAAGTTCAATGAGGTGGGCTGCATAAAAAGAGAAATATCACGTTAGATCATCAGTTGCTGAAAAAAAATCATTTAAGGCAAAAATGCAGATCACCTGGAAGTCCTTAAACAAACATACAAAGCAGGTATGCAAAACATTTTATTTAACTCAAGAAAGGACAAGAGACTTAGCCTGTTCCAATTCCTCAGGAATGCCTCCAGCATTTCATAATCAGATGGTCTGCTAAGACAACACTTGCAACACAATTAGCACAACCAACAAAGCTGAGTTGGGGAAGGAGATGGCCTGTTCGTGACTTGGTCAAAATATGAAGGTATATAGTCTAAAAAAGCAAGATTTAGCCTTGGCAAGACAGGCCTTCTTACACTGAAAATATGGTGGGCACCTGAGAAGATAACAACATATGAATGCCCCAGTCGAGTCCGATGCAATGCTAGCTCAGGGAGGCTAAAGCTGGTGCCCAGGACAGTATACAGGTATTGCAGTAATCACCATAGGTATCTTGTTTCACCCATTTTCCACTGAGAGTGTCTCCCCCACTTCTCAGTGCAGACATTCCAGGGGATGTGATAGGGTAGCCTTCTCCAAACTGGTGCCTTCCAGATGTTTTGGACTTCAACTCCTATCAGCCTCAACCAGCATTGCCAATGGTTAGGAAGCCTGAGTGTTGTAGTCCAAAACATCTGGAGACCACCAAGTTGGAAAGGCTGGTGATAGGACTTGGTCTGTCTGCTAGGATTAATGCTATAACGTGATTGCTTGGCCACTGACTCCTACAGAGTCCTACAGAGATTGATAGCAGTACAGCTATCCCCTTGCACTGAAATAGTAGTGGGGTTGGATCTCTTCACACATGACTGGTTTCCTTCTAGTCACAGTAGAATCCCATGCGTTGGGTCTATCCACGCTTTCCTGTCTCCCTACCCCAGAGCTTAGATAATACTGTGATAATTACCGGTAAATGGAATGTTTACTTCTATGTTATCTCTTCCTTGTATTTCTGTAATGAAGGGTGCAAGGAGATTATATATATACATATTCATATATATATGAATATGAGAAGAGAGAGAGAGAGAGAGAGAGAGAGAGAGAGATTGATTGTGAGAACTTCAAACTTGTTAGATGGATAAAAGGTGTAGCAGCCAGAGTTTAGTGTTTGGAACCCCAGAAAGCCATAAAATTCTAGCTGGCCTTGGACAAATCTGAGTCTTAGCCTCACTTACCTCACAAGAATGTTGCAAGGGTAAGTGATAACTGCAAGACTATGAATGATAAAAACTGCAATAGAAATCAGTATTAATGTGTTGGTAGTGTTTGTGACTTTCACAAATTCTCATTTAAGAGAGCTTTTAGGTTACATTGCATTTATCATTTCACAAGTTAAATTGGTGTTGAGGGCTAAACAAATGATTGCTATGTAGTGAGGACCAAGTACAACATACTTTTTGATCCTTGCCCTGCAAAGCCTAAGACCCAATTTAAATGAGATGCTGGCCAAGCACAAATCAATTACCCATGTAGCCACTCCACATTGTCCAACATCCTATTAGAAGATGCTTACCCCATGCACTGACCCACACGTGTTATGTCAGCTCATCTGGGATCACTTGCCAAGATTTATGTTGTTCTGATATACAGACACCGCACCCTTATGGGCTGGTACATGAGGCGATATGGCACTGTGTGAAGCATCTACATGGATATATGTGTTTTGCATAGCAGCACCACATTTAAGTTTATCCTAACACTGCAATACTAAATACACTGATCTGGAAGGAAGTCCCACTGAATTCAGTGTGGGTTTCTTCCAAGTAAACATGATTAAGATTGTATTATAACAGCACCCCCCGCCCCTCATTGGAATGTGCTGCCTAGCAGAGAGGCTAATACTAACCTGTTTCACATACATTTAAAATGCCAATACATACATGAGATGCATCTAAAAAATCTGGTTTATCCATCACTTCTAGAATAATCTGGTCTCCCATGAGACTTGTAGTGCAAGCAGTTCTGTTATACATTATATTCTCCATCTCCTCTATAATTAAAATATACAATAACTTACAACAAAAAAAAACAATCCAGGAATCAGACTAGTGCTGGTGGCTCTTGCCTTTCATTTTAGAAACATTAAAAAATTCTGCATTACCCTCTTATAACTTAAATACATAAGTAATCTCCACTTTTATTACTTCATGACCATGACTTTAAATTTACATTATTTAAGTACCATCATAACAGCTTCATGTATAATACAGATATCAGCCGAGAACCCATCAGGAAATTAAAAAAAACCTTCACTATATATAAAAACTTATGCTGGAAAGACAAGAACACAGAACAGGGACTTGATACAGACTTAATTTAGTTTTATAATCAACCACATTTAACCCAAAATCAACATATATGTAGCAATATTTAAGAGCAGTGCAAATATCTTTGTAGGTTAGAGTAAAATTATACTACAAGAACATAAGACGGGGAAATAAAAAGGCAAGTACTTCAAGTACAAGGAACGAGTCTTAATGAGGTCTCTCAGTGTTTACAAGGACTTCCTTTTCCAATTTATTTCTTCCTCTGGAATACGTTAGCCAGCATGGCACCCGAAGTGGTCAGCTGGCCCATTTTATTCAAAAACTTGGTCTTTGTGTCTTCACTCACAAGGCTCGCCGCAATTGACATAGAGCTAGGGGGAAGGAAAAGTAAGTTACGGTAATCCATTGCAGTGCCAGTTAAAATGATATGGGGTAGCCAAAAGACCTTGGCCTGAGACCTTGGAGAGCTGCTGCCAAAGGCATTAGTACTAGGCTAGATGGACAAAGGATCTGACTTGGTACAAGACTGTTTCATGTGGCCCATAAGTAAGTTCAAAGATACTATCATTAAAATGTAAAACCATTACTTTCAAAACTGTCCAAATGAGATTTTCCAAGTCATGTGAAACTTCACCCACCAAGTCAATCTCTTTAAGATTAACAAAGCTGGCAGCCCTCACTTTTAGCCTGGATATGAGGACAGGCAGATTAAGAGTACATAGGCAGGCAACATCCATGAACATTGACAAAACCAGGCTCCAAATTACTTTGCTTTCATCTGAAAGCTGTCAAATGGTGAACTGTCAAGTGAAAGCAAAGGCACAAGAAGAACTTTGCTTGCAAAAGGGGGTGGCAAGTAGATCACCCCCTTCGCAGTGGGATCCTCTAGGTCAGTGATGGCGAACCTATGGCACAGGTGCCACAGCTGGCACGCAGGGACATCTCTGTGGGCACTTGAGCCATTGGTCACCAGATCGTGAAAAGACCGTCCCTTTCTGCAAAACACTAATGATCTTGTTCTTTCTCACAGTGTGGAACAGAATGATTTTATTCTAGAATTCCTGTTACAGAATTCTTTTCTACATTGTTATCACATTTAAAAGATTTTGAAGAATGATGCACAGAGCATGGCTTGGATGTAAAGCCCTAACAATTGACCCGAGTGCTGCATGTGTTGCTCTCAAACTAACGGAGTATGAGCCAAGGTTTGACAAATTATCAGCATGCATGCAATAGCAAAAATCACATTAATTGTGCAAAAGCATGCCCAATGCAAACTTTTACCTAATGCAGTGTTTGCAGTCCAAGACATAAAGTATTTAAAACGTGTTAAGCACGTTTAGTTTTCTTGTTTATTTTGCTCATCCTAGTACAGGTTGACTTTTACTTTTACTAATCCGACACCTGTAGAAACAGGGAAAGGACCTGGAGTAAAGCTTGCCCCATACAATTTCAGTCTGGCATATAATCATTTTACAAGTTGAGAATCCCTTATCCAAAAATACATGTGCCTAATTATTTAAAAAGTTTGTATAAATTCCCTTCAGGCTATGTGTACAATGTAGTTCTATAATAATTTTTTGAGTCGATTTTTTTCCCAACAAAAAACTGTTCGTGTCATTGAAAGCTGTTATTGTGTTTTTCTTTTAAGACAAAATATGTTAATTAGTTCGGACAACTGTATAAGTTGTTTTTCTAAAACTAAAACCTCGGTATTCAGGTTTAATTGCAGTGTTGGCACTTTGAAATAAATAAGTTGGTTTTGTGTTGCAGTTTGGGCACTCGGGCTCAAAAAGGTTCGCCATTGCTGCTCTAGGTTTTAAGTGCGGACCTCACAGTTGTCAGTGTCCTCCACCTTTTCCACCCTTTCCAGAGTTTCTAGGTGCTCAGGAAGGTGGAAATATGCAGTCCACCCCATTTACAGGAGCACTTACAGCTATCAAAAGCAAGGCTTTCTTTTAAAACAGGGTTTTTGACAGGGCTGAACCCGGTTGTTACTGTTTTGACAGGGACATGTACAGATTCTATAGCTGTATATTAGTGGAAAAGGCGGAAGGCACTGACAACTGTCAGATCCACACTAAAAACCTAGAGGATCTCGCTGTGAAGGGGGTGATCTACTCGCCAGCCCCTTACGCAAATGGCTTGGCTTTCACTTGACCACTTGCCATTTGACAGCTGTTAAGTGAAAGCAAAGTAACATATTTGAAGCCTGGCTTTGTCAATGTCCATGGATGGTGCCTGCTTTGACAGCAGACATTGACCAGGAAAGGCTTCAAATTTTGGGGAGTTGGGAGTTGTGCACATGCGCAACTCTGAACTACTGACCAAGAAATAATAATAATAAAAAGGTATTGAAAACATTTGTGCACATTTCTGGTGCACAAATAAATTTTAAAAGGTGGTGAACCAGTGATGGCCCCTCCAATGTTTGGCTTGGGCAATTTGGAGGGGCTGTCAGTGGCTGTCACTTCGGAGATCACGAAAAGTGATCTCTGAAAAAAAAAGGGGAAAAAGCAGCAGCAACTGCAAAAGGGGTCGTGATTGCAGCAGAGTGAGCAAGCCAGTAACGGTCACTCCAAAGTGCTGCTTGGGCACTTGATGGCTCAGCTGTCACTGGTGGTGGCTGGGTGAGCTCGGCAAGAGTGGCAAGGGTTTTTTGCCACTCTTGCTGAGTGGCTTGCTCACTGCTTCCCTGGACCCACGATGGGATTGGTGTGCCAGGTTCAGACGATATGCCAACCCATTGTGGTCCAACAACCCCTAGAATAAGCCATGGGTTGTCAGGGTGGCTTGTTGCCCCCAAACAAGCCACCTTGACCAAAACAAGCCACCTTGTGGGAAGTGGTCCAGGTTCGCACAACAACTCACCGTGGCTAGTTACCCACGATGGCCGGGAGAGGCGCTCCGTCAGGTATTGCAGTCGTGAGCTATGTAAGGCTTTATACGTTTTCAAATTTTTCTGCATGAAGAAACCTTTTCCACATTAATTTACCTCAGCATTGCACACAAATGGTTCACAACAGTTTTTGTGCCAGGTTTTGCTATGTTTAGGATATATAGTTGTAGTAAAATCTCCTTGATAGAAATGAAGGTAGCATATTTATGGTGTAGTTAGAACTATAACTATTGCCGTGGCTTGCTAGAGAGCTATAGCGATTGCTATTTCTTCTCCTCAGAACTGAGACTGATCTTAATTGTATACTGTAACTATGTTGTAAATGAAACAAGTGGTATAATCAAGTACAGAGCTTTCAAGTGCAGAGGAAATTTAGGGAACGATGGTTCTCAAATACATAGTTGTGCTGTGCGAATATAGTTCTATTCCTTGAAGTAGCCCAATGTGTTTCAGTCCTGTATAATATAAATGGGCCTTCTTCAGGGGTCAATATTTCTAAAAATACCTGCAGAGATCTCTGAAAAAGATATGTCTCCAAGATGAATATATATCTAAGGGTACTGAACAGTCACACAATGGAGAGCACAAAAGGGAAGGCCAAATGAACACGGATTGCAACAGTTGAGGGCTTCCTTTGCATACAACCTGATCCTAGGCATATTTATTCAGAGGTAAATCCCACTGAGTTCAGTGGAATGTACTCCCAAGTTGTAAAAGACTGCAGTTACAGTCTGCTAGTATGAATATTCATATTAGTATGAATAATGCTGTGTCTTAGAGATTAAGACACAGGATTAGGGTATTAGCTGTAAATGAGTCATTGTTACATGCCACATATTGTGTTTCTGGATGTACAGGAGACAGTTCATGAGTTGCACAGTGTATTTGAGAACCATAGTTCCCTACATTTCCTCTGCACTTGAAAGTTCTGTACTTGATTATACCACTTGTTTCATTTACAACATAGTTACAGTATACAATTAAGATCAGTCTCAGTTCTGAGGAGAAGAAATAGCAATCGCTATAGCTCTCTAGCAAGCCACGGCAATAGTTATAGTTCTAACTACACCATAAATATGCTACCTTCATTTCTATCAAGGAGATTTTACTACAACTATATATCCTAAACATAGCAAAACCTGGCACAAAAACTGTTGTGAACCATTTGTGTGCAATGCTGAGGTAAGTTAATGTGGAAAAGGTTTCTTCATGCTGAAAAATTTGAAAACGTATAAAGCCTTACATAGCTCACGACTGCAATACCTGACGGAGCGCCTCTCCCGGCATGAACCTACCAACACACTATATTCATCATCCAAGGGAGACTTGGAAGGCAGCAACAAGAGAGAGGGCCTTCTCAGTAGTGGCCCCCCAATTCTAGAATGAGGCCCTCCTGGAGCCAACATTGTTATTTTTTTGGCACCAGGTTAAGACCTTCTTCATCTCTCAGGCACTTGGCAGCATATGATGAGGTTTTAATTCAGTCCTGGATATATTTTTTTATTGTTGATCGTTTAAAATTGTTTAGATATATGTGTGTCTGTTTATATGTTTGTATGTAAATGGTTTTTTATACTATGTACAAGATATGTTTAATGGTGTTTAATCTTTGTAAACTGCCCAGAGTGCTTCAGCTATTGGGTGGTATAGAAATATAAATGAATGAATTTATAACAGTGTGTTGTGACAACCCCACTTGGAAGTAGTATCCTAGAAAGATACCTGCTATGCAGTGTGGCCAAATAATTTTGACTTGGCTTATTATCCAAACCTGTTACTTGTGTTACTAACAGATTCCACCTTTCCTGATTCCACTTTCCCAAGGCAGTGCAGAACATTCTGGGGTTGCACTTGCTGCTGCTGCCTCCTCCAAGAGCCCAAAGGCAAAGGAGAGAAACCATCTCTCCCTTGCCCCTATCCCCAGCTCTCCATGGAGAAAAGAAGGGGGTGTTTCTTTCCCTTCCATTGAAATTTTACAGGAGGCAAAAGCAGCAAGGCACTGTTGGTGCTTTCTGCAAACACAAAACTTACAATATGGAAGCCACCTCTCCTTTCTTCCCAGATCTCTATGGAAGAAAGAAGAGATGGTTTCGGTTCCCATTGTGAGTTGAGCTTTTGCAAAAAGCACCAGCTGTACCTTCCTGCTGCCTCCTGGGAGAAAGGAAATGTAAATGGAAAAAGGAAGAAATGAAATGAGAAGGAGGACAAGGAATTAAAGAGGTGGGTTTTCTCTTTCACTTGTTTTTTGTAAGAGGCAGTGAGGCACAGCTAGCACTTTCTACAAAAGCCCCCACTCAGAGCAAAACCATCTTGTTTTCCTCACTCTCAGGGGAGGGAGATGTGTTCTTTCCCCATGCAAGCTGGGCTTTCCTGCTGCCTCCTGCAAACAAACAAACAAACAAAAAGGAATAGAGCAGTGTTCTCCCACCTTAGGTCCCCAGATGTTTTTGGCCTACAACTCCCAGCATAGCTGGCTGGGGCATGCTGGGAGTTGTAGGCCAAAAACATCTGGGGACCCAAGGTGGGAGAACACTGGAATAGAGACTACCCCTTGTTTCCTCCATGAAGATGGGGTTTCTCTCCATTCCCATCAGGTTTTTGCAGGAAGTAGCAGTGAGGTGCTGCTGGTGTTACTGCTGTTGTTTTAACAAAAGCTCAGCTATCAGGCGAAAAAGTATCTTTGCTTTCTTGCCCAGAGAACTGAGGAGGATACAAGAAGTAGTTTCCCAGAAGCAGGACTTTTGGTGGAAGCATGGGTGCTCATCAGACTGGGGAAAGGACAGTCGCCCATAGTGAGTAAATTTACTGAATTGTGCTACCATGTATTTATCCACTGCTATACTGGAAGTAGAGTGCACAGGAGACCTCAACACATTGTTTAGCTTGTGTATATTTGGTTACAATACCAATTAAGAGTTAGTTATGCTAAGCCCCCTGCAGCGACCAGTCTTTTAGATAGTGGGTGGGTTCGCACAACACGATATGCCACACTGTGTGGCGAGCTATGCAGTGTGGCTTATAAGCCACCCTGCCCCTGATGCACCCAACAGATGATCGGGCACATTGTGGGCATCAGGCCCCCTCCCACCTCCTCCTCCCCACTCGATCATCCTGTAGGGATCCCAGGGGACATCGTGAGAGGAATGAGGCTTCTCTCCCCCCCCTCCGTCCCAGCTGCCTTTGGGATCCTTTTGGGCTCACCACGGCTTTTTTGTCACTTAATTTTTTTTTTCTTCAGACCGTGATTTTTCTTTTGCGATGTCCCTTTTGTCAGCTATGAATAGTTCCTCCAAGGTACCCCAATGGTATGTTAGAGGGGCTGCCTATGTTTGCCAAGTATTTAACCGCCCCCCCTAATTTTCGCAAATAATTGCAAAAAATATTATTTTAAAAAATTTTCTTGCTGCCCTTGCGCAACTACGGATGACCAGTTACATGGGAATGGCAGTGGGGAACCTGGGCTGGGTAATGGGCAGCGGGGATACCTGCTGACAAAATCCAGAAGGTACCCACCCTGTCCAGTGCCCCCCCCCCCCAGGGGTGCAGTTAAGTAAATCCCCCCTTTGCAAATATTGTAAAGTACCTGTATACTTTCCTGCCAAAAAAGAATTTTTTAACTCCTTCTAAATCCCACTTGAAAAACACAGGTTTGCAGTCTGACAGCTGAGCTGGGCCTCCTCAGGGAGGGGTCTGCCCACTTCATGGGGGGGGGGGCAGACTCACAGCATGGGGAGGGGGCATGTATGGACTGCAAAGCTATGTGCTGGTTACGGAAGTCTGTCCTTAGTGGCTCAAAATGTACTGCAGGCTTCAACAACATGGACATATTAAAATCAATTACTGTGCTTTAAAAACAAACCTTGAAGGGCATGCCCCTAGGGTCTCCTTGGTATGGATGTGTGTAGGTTTCACAATTTTGGAGCTATGGTGGTGACAGACGGATGGATCTTTTTATTATTATATATTTCATAAATTTCATAGATCATAGAGTTGGAAGGAGCCTACAAGGCTATCGAGTCCAACCCCCTGCTCAATGCAGGAAACTAGAAGAGGGGTTTCCCATCCAAGTAATAACCAGGCCTGACCCTGCTTGGCTTTCCACACTCAGACAAGCTGAGCCTATGATGCCCTTTGCACTCAAGACTGTTATTATGATAGTTTTCCAATTTCCTTCATATATGGCTTCCTACCATCTTTTACAAAATAGGAGCAGTTACTTCTGTGTAAATTGAATTTAATCTAGTGCTCCTCTAGCAGAGCAAAATGTCTATTCCCAGCTCACCCTTGTTTGTTGTATTCTGTTGTCAATTTCACTCAGTCAAAGTGAATCACACTTTGATTCTAGAAGTGTGATTCAGAGAAATCTAGGAAATACTTATGATAACTATTGCTCCTCCAGATTCTTTCCTAATTCTATGAACTTGAAATATCTATATATTGTCTTACTCTCAGTTGGAGAAGACATTTTCCTGTTTTGAAGGCCTAATGTGTAATCTTAACACTTACAGCCACTATACAAAACAACTACTAAGGGTGCAATACTATGTAAGTTTAGATAGAAAAAAGGCCTACAACTCCAGCCAGCATAGATGGTTGAGGCATGCTGGGAATTGTAGGCCTTTTTTCTGTCTAAAGTTGAATAGGATTGCGCTTAAGGAACCTGACTAGGCTGAAAATCTGATATTAAAAACCTATTAGGAGTCATTAATGTCCATATAATGAAGGCAGACAATAACTTGAGAAAAATCAGTGCCTTACCCTTGTGGTTCTTGGACGCTCCTATTTTCCACTTTCTGTTCACACTCCTTTATCATGGAGCTTAAGATAACCTAAGACACAGGATAGGACAAAGTTTCAGTTGAAAGTAAAGGTTTTAAATTTATTTCTGGGTTGCGACAATGGCCTGGTTTGCACACAATGCTAACCCAATGTATATTTAACCTGTGATTTGTTTCCCTACCCAGGATTTGTCTGGCAGATAATTGAAGAATCCATGGTTTGTTTTCTTAATCCCTAGGTTTGTTTCAATCCTTCTTCATCTGTTCCCTTCCAGTATCCCAAATGCCTTTGCAGTGCTGTAGTACCGGCATGCAGAATGGCAGTTGTTTTTTTTAACTGCTCTTGCCTGCCACCTCTGTAGCCTGGCGAAACAACCCACGGTTCTTGGTTCACACATAACAGCCACCCATGGTTTAAACAACCCAGAGTTCACAACCAAACAACAAACCATGGGTTCTCTTTCTGGCTTGTTTGTGGTTACCAAATCATGGTTTGTTATCATGGCCACATTCACAGATCACGACAACCCGAAATTCAACATGGGTTAGCATTATGTGCAAATCATGCGAATATATACATGTTCACCAAATTAACACAAAGTTGGTGAAACCTAGATTTGCATTACATTTTCAACATTTTTGGTAATACTTGAAGATCGGAATGTTTGCAGCAACATTAGTCAAAATTAATCATCACTGAAATAGTGGCCCAATATATACTTCTAGATCACAGCTACTGGGATTTAATTGTGACATATTGTAATACAGTGGTGGTGCTAGGAGTGGGCCCACTAGGACTTTAGCCTCGGATCTTTGCTTTCCAGCCCTGGATGTCTGGGAGCAATTTCTGCTCATCCTATAGCTTAGGCAGTGGGTCATTTTTTATTTTCTCTCAGCAAGATCTGGCGGCTGTAGGTCTTTTTTTTTTTTTTTTTAAAGATCTGGTAGTTGTGGGTCATTTCTTAATTTCTTTGAGTAATATGTGGTGGTTGTGTTTTTTAAAAGAAAATCTGAGCAAGATGTGGTGGTTGTGGGGCAGTAGCATTTTTTCTGAGCAAAATATTTGCAGCAAACTTGGGAATTTTTGTCACACTCATTTCTGCTGCCTGTTCCCAAGCTCACTGCAGTATCTTGTTCAGAAGATATGCTGGGGCCCAACAAGGTTGATACTGGTTGCTACACCACCCTTTCTTTCTTATTTTTTTTAAAAATACTTTATAATCAGGGAGCAGCTATTTACTTAATTTATTTTAGAGTATTTTTATCCCACTCTTAAGTCAAAAAGGCTCCTGGAGTGGCTTACAAATAATCAGTTAAAGACGACAGTCACTGCCTGCAGGCTTACAATCTAAAAATACACAGCAAACAAGGAAAGATGAATAGGGTGGGATGAGGGAAAAAAATAAAGGTAGAATTCTATGCATGTTTAGATAGAAGTTCTATAACTCCCAGCTGCCCATGCTGGCCAGGGAATGCTGGGAGTTGTAGGACTTAATTCTGTCTAAACATGCATAGGATTGCATCCTAAGTCTTTCAGTGGAGCTGATGGAATGGTCCTGCTTCCCCCTCTTATCTCCCTCAACACAGCCTGCTGGAATGGAATTCTTAGACAGGTTTTAAGGGTAAAACTTTCAGAAGGCGACGTAAAAGATAAACATTATAAAAGTATACAAATAGGCAATTTTAAAAAATTAAAAATATTTCATTTGTAAAATATATTATCCTTTTCTAGAAGAAAATGGGTGCTTTTTCCTAAGTAAATGTGTTTGGCAGCAGAAGCAAACTCCATTTTATTCCTGCAGTCATAACGGTGACATGATTTACCGGTAAGTGAGTTTAAAGTGCAAAATTACACATGCTCAGAGTATTATTTAATCAGGATAGGAAAACAGTTGTACAGCATGCGGGAGTGTTAATTTTGTGCCTCACAACTGAAGTAATTCAAATGGCTGTCTAAAGGCAGCTGTGGGCTGGGAAGAAAAAATAATGTAACGATGTAAGAAAATAAGAAGAGCCTTGCTGGATCAGACCAAGGTCCATCTAGTCCAGCATTCTGTTCACACAGTGGCCAACCAGCTGCCCATGGGAAACCCACAAGCAGGACATGAGTGCAACAGCCCATGTTCCCATACATGTTCCCCAGCAACTGGTGTACATAGGGATACTGCCTCTGATACTGGAGGTAGCATATAGCCATCAAGACTAGTAGCTATTGATAGCCTTCTCCTCCAGGAATTTGTCCAGTCCCGTTTTAAAGCCATCCAAAGTAGTGTCCATCACTAGATCTTGTGGTAGTGAATTCCACAGTTTAACTATGCGCTGTGTGAAGAGGTATTTCCTTTTATCTGTCCTGAATCTCCCATCAATCAGCTTCAAGGGTTGACTCTAGGTTCTAGTATTATAAGAGAGGGAACCTGGGGTCATCCCATGAAGCTGATTGGTGGGAGATTCAGGACAGATAAAAGGAAGTACTTCTTCACACAGCACATAGCTAAACTATGGAATTCACTACCACAAGATGTAGTGATAGCTACCAATTTAGACCATTAAGTCCAGGGTTTAAAATTAATTTGATGCACTACTGATCTGGGGAATTTATTGTTTATTTGTTATTTATATCCCACATTTCCTACAAGGAGCCCAAGGTGGTGAACATGATCCTCCTCTCCACTTTATCCTAACAATGCTGTAAGGTAGGTTAAGTTTAGAGGTAGTGACTCACTCAGATCATCCAGAGAGAAATGGGAGGCATTTGCTGGTACTCTTCATGCAGCAAAAGGTCCTGGGTCAGCACTGGCTGCATATGTGTGTGTCCTGTTTGGCTGTTTTTTCTAAATGAATCAGTCTGTGTCTCTTTCTTTAGTGTGTGCGTGCGTGCGTGCGAGAGAGAGAGAGAGAGAGAGAGAGAGCGAGAGAGCGCGAGAGAGAGCACTTGTATGCTATAAGATGGAAAGCTTGTGTTGAGTTCTATACCATGGAAGAGATATTACTCTTTTGCTTCCAGGAAAACTGGAAAGATGATTTCCACTAAATATGTAGTGCAAAATCTTTTTGCATTATCAGTGTACATTGCTGATTCTGTGTGTGTGTGTGTGTGTGTGTGTGTGTGTCGTCACTGTAGACGATAGCCCCAGGGGCCATCATGGCCTTCATCTGACCCTGCCTATGTGGCTCTGAGAATATCATCATAGGATATCATCGTTAGCAGTGACAACATGATTTTGTGTGGTTGTCTGACATCCACCATTCACTCATGAATCTCTGCGGAATGGGAGTTGTTGCTGGAACAGGAGAATGTGGGTCCAAAGGGGTGCTTTTCTATGGCTGTGAGATTTCCCCACTCCCTTCTTTCCATGGTCATATGCCTCAGTCTTCCCTTTCTGTGGTACAGTTTGCTGGCTGTTGAGGATTCAAAGCCTGCTCTGCCTCCTCTGACCCCCTTGGCTTCGCCTCTGGTGACCCGACCTCAGCACCACCAGTCAGGTTGGCCACAGCCTCCACTGCTTGTGACCCCTTGGCCCTGCCTCCTGTGACCACTTGGCCCTTGCCTCTCATAACCCATCTGCCCCAGACCTGAGCCCTGAATCTTTTGGGTACTTAGCACCATCCCTGTTGTATTATTCTGTACCATCTAATGATTGCATAAGTAAGGAGGGAGTGCTCAAAACATTTGATATTAAAAAGCAGAATTTCTGCTTGCAGGCCCAGTATCAGAAACTCTTGATTTCTGCCCTACTGTAGTTTGGATTCCCCCCGTTCTTCTATGAAACAACTTGATTATCTGCTATGAAGTTTAAGCACCACATTTTTATTTACTTTTTTGGGCAGGCACTAACTCTTCCTTGCTTGGAGCTTGCCCAGGCATTAGCTGAAGCTACATGCTTCGGAATTAGTGGGCCAATTCCAGGCTCAGTGTGGCGTAGTGGTGAGAGTGTTGGACTGGGACTTGGGAGATCCGGGTTCTATTCCCCGCTCAGCCATGAAACTCACTGAGTGACTTTGGGCCAGTCACTGACTCTCAGCCTAAGCTACCTCACAGGGTTGTTGTGAGGATAAAATGGAGAGGAGGAGGAGGATTATGTAAGCCGCCTTGGGTTCCTTGAAGGAAAAAAGGCGCAGTATAAATATAATAAATAAATAAATATCTTTATTTTGTGCATATCAAAATAAAGGCAGGAACAGAGATAAAGGGATTTGATATAACAAATATCTACTCCAATATGAATAAATGTAAGTGTCCACAAGTTACTATGAAGTTTAATCTGATGATTAACTACGGTAGGTAACTGGAACATGAACATCTTTTTCAAAATGATAGCTGGCTAAGGATTTTTTCCCCACATGGATGCACATCTTGATTTCTGGACTCTCAGATTGAAAGTATGGAACCAGTAACCAGGTTACAGCTTCAGTGGTATACAGCTTGGGAATAAAATTCTCACATAACTTTTTAAAAAACACTATTTATCAAGCTGACAGATCTATACAAAAACCTCTACTGAAATTATTCATCCTTTTCTGAAAAGCAAAACAGTCCTCATTTCCATTTCTAAATGCATAGGGACAAAAATAGATTTGTTCATGAAATGAAGGCAAACAGAGAGAATGCTTTAGAGAGAAATTCCCTACTCTTGTCAGCAATATGCCCCCCTGATGCACACATTTTTCCTTTTCTATATGCACATGGTTGCTAGATATTTAACACAATTATCCCACTTTTCTGCCATTTAACTTAAAGCA